>CM046658.1:209849945-211049945 GCA_025594165.1 Tamias sibiricus
AGGAGGGGACGCTGGAACACGTCTGAGTCCCGCCACGGTGATCCTGGATATGCCAGGGAGTGTGAGCTTTATCCTGCATTCCTCTTCCATTGGGTATCAAACCTCACTGCTTTTTTTTTAATATTTATTTATTTGCTTTAGTTGTACACGATGCATTTATTTGTATGTGGTGCTGAGGATCGAATCCGGGCTGCGCATGCGCTAGGCGAGCCTCTACCGCTGAGCCACAACCCCAGCCCCCTCACTGCCTTTCTGTAAGATCTTGTCTGTCCCCTCCTCTCCATCCTGAAGCTGCCCTCTTCAAGTCCTCACCAGCTCCCACCCAGCTTACCATGATCACCTGCACTGTGCTTCTCTGCTTCAAAAGAGGAATTTCTGTGCCATGATAATCGTGCATGTTTATTGAACACTTACAACAGGCTGGACAGGGTTCTGCGTGTTCTTAAAAGAATGCATTCAGGGCTGGGATTGTGGTATAGCACTTGCCTGGCATGCATGAGGCCCTGGGTTGGAGCCTCAGCGCCAGAAAATAAACAAAAACAATGCATTTATTATCTCTTCTTAACAGCCCCATGAGGTGGGTGTTATTACTTCCATCTTATAAAGGAGGAAACTGAAGCACAGAGATGAAACGACTTGTGCAAAGTCAAGTTAGTGTTAGGGGTGGAGGCAGGATTTGAATCAGGAAAGTCTGGTGCGTGAGCCAGAATTCTTTCACTATTGCCTC
Source organism: Tamias sibiricus (assembly GCA_025594165.1). Lineage (NCBI taxonomy): Eukaryota > Metazoa > Chordata > Mammalia > Rodentia > Sciuridae > Tamias > Tamias sibiricus. The sequence goes on from CM046658.1 coordinate 209,850,673, forward strand.
TCAGGTAGAGGGATCAAGACTTGCATTTTGGGATTAGAGTTCTCAAGTCACTTTTGTTTCTCCATCTGTAAAATGGGGCAACACCAGCAGGGTGCAGTGGCATACTTCTGTAATCCCAATAACTCAGGAGGCTGAGGAAGGAGGACCATAAGTTTGTGGCCAGCCTCAGTAACTAAGTGAGGCCCAAAACAACTTAGAGAGACACTGTCTCAAAATAAAAAAAAATAAAAAATGGAGGTGGGCAATATCAATGAGGAGGAATCAATCAGATGATCATGGGAATTGCCAGACACTGTGTCTAGCCTATAGTTCACCTAAGTGTTTGCTTTTGATATTAAGTATTTTGCCAAGTAGGAAAAAGCTTCACTTGCCAGTCACATTAGCAACTCAACAGCAAAAGTGTGATGGCAATATATTAAATGTAAAGAAATTTATTTGGGAAACCCAAACATTCCTTTTCTCTCTCCCACCCCAAGCCGCTGGACATTAAAATCAAGGGCTAGAGCCAGGTGCGGTGGCGCATGCCTGTAATCCCAGGGGCTTAGGAGGCTGAGACAGGAGGATTGCGAGTTCAAAGCCAGCCTCAGCAAATGTGAGGTGCTAAGCAACTCAGTGAGACCCTGTCTCCAAATAAAACACAAAAAAGGGCTGGGATGTGGGTCAGTGGTTGAGTGCCCCTGAGTTCAATCCCTGGCCAGCTCTGAAGCAGAGTACCAGAAGTTATGTTTACATCACTGTCATAAACTTAAAAGGCAATTCTGCTGTTCACAGCAATGTTGTCTGAAAAAAGTGAGGAGTTCACCTACACACCAACACATTTTGGAGCAGCCGTTGCTCCAGAACTCTGACTCTGCCATTTCTTTTTATTACTTTAACTTACAAACCAAATATGAGGCTGACCTATACTTTTTCTGTTGAACTTATCCCTCCTTTCTGCTGAAATTTCTTAGACTTAACAAAAACAGAGATTTCTGGCAGGGACATAGTACCGAGGAAGGGACCTGCGGCTGAGATGATCTGGGTGGTCAAAACACGCACATCCATCCCGACACCTTTGAGAACCAGACGGGTTGTTCCTCCTCTTCCTGCCCCATGTGGGTCCGGCTGTCCCCATGCTCAAGCTGAGGCTGGCATTTTGTGAATCCAATGTGATCCAAAGAAAATGACAGGAAGACACAAAGGGTGAGTGTGTGAGTGAATAGGTGTTTGTGCGATTATATACTGCTGTGGTGGGTGTGTGTGTGATTTTAAGCATCATGTTCCCATGCCCATTCTGCACCCTGCTCCACTTTCAGCAGACCCGCTGACCACACCAGGGAAAACCCAAGCCCAGTGACTGTGATAGGTGCCCCCGTGGAGTCAGGCTGTTGTAATAACAGCTTGGGAACTCTGAGCCCTGCATGTTTTTTCAGCTTTCACCCATCATTTTGAGCAGGGACCCGGCAGGATTCAAGGGGAAAGCGCTGAACCCCAGCACAGAAAACCCAGGCATCGGTCTCCGTGGTCTGAGGATTCCGGCAGCAGGAATTCACGTGGCCACCAGTGGCTCCCCACCCCTCAGTGTGGCCGAGGGCTGCTGCCGCCCTGCTTGTGAAACCTAAGCCAGGAGCTGACCCACGGCTGGAATGAAAACTTTAGAACAACTTTGCGGCTTCTCTTTACTGCTTGGGCAGCAGTAAATCCGTTTCCAGTCAGCAAACAGAATCCTGCCTGATAAGGGAGACAGGAAGACAAATTTCAAAAATGTTTTACAGAAAATTCTCCTCCTAGGAAGTTCAAATTGTGGGGGTAGCTAAGCGAGAACACTGGGGGTGGGTTTGGGGTGGTGAGATACCAGATCACCAGGCTAATGAGTATGGGAACGTCACTGTTACCTACTGTCCCATCCCCCTTTGTAGAGTGGCATTTCAAAGTATTTGGCCAGTGAGTCATGAGAGAAATGCTATTTTTCATTTTAGAAAAACACTCTATCTCAGCAGGACATTTTGCTGTTATCTGTTCCCCCTAGAAATATGGTCGTTGGGGGAAGGGCATCAGAAATTAAAGCCATATGCATCCCATATTAAAAAAAAAAAAAATAACCCACCCAGGCCATTACATTATTGCTGACCATAGGAATTCAGTATTTATAATTTACATTCTTTCCCATACTTGCTGTTTTTCAGAAGTGAAGAGCAGAGCTTTATGGCCTCCCCAGATTGTAAATCACATTCCTGAGGGCAGAGGGAGCTGCTATGGGGGAGAGGAATTACCTTCTGACAGTTTGCAGAATACATCAAAACACCAGGAAAAGAACCCACACTGAGAGGGCAGGACCCCACTTCCAGGGCTGGCACCTTGGCTCACTTTAGGCCAGAGACACGCAGGGATGTCAAGACCTGAGCTCATCCACTGATGAAACTGGAGAGACACTGAAGGCCAATGCTGGTCGTTCCTTCCACCGAGTGTGCAACAAGGCGATCGTATCTGGAGCCAGCATGGAGAGGGGCTTGGCAGTGTGGCCATCTCTAGTAAAGTGAGCCCCCGAGAGATCTCCACTTCCCTGGAAGTCGGAGACAAAGGTGTGCGAAGCCCACGAGGAGCCAGCTGCTCACCATCCATCTGCCAGCCACTGAGGCTGGCCATGGGCGGGACGGTGGGGCGACCGGGGGTGCTGTGTTCTGGTGATGGGGAATAGGACGTGTGCCTGAGTGGCAAGTCAAGGACCCTGGGAGAGGCAGCCTCAAGCCCTGGGTCGATCTGACAGCTCCCTCCCGGGTCAGTGCTCTCGGGGCAGGGACTCAACCTAAGCTTCAAGTCCCAAGGGTAAGGACACTGTCAAATCCACAGGGTCCCATGTGCAGGGACCCAGGGCACCTCTTCCCCGGGAATGAGATGGCACTAGTGAAGCAAGCCTCGGGCTGCGGGGGGCTGCCAGGAAGATTGAGGGCAAGGAGTGGGTTCTGGGAGCCCCAACTGGAGGGAGAGGGTTTGAGAACCCAGTCCTGTGAATACCTTTGACTAGTGACTCCTGGCCCGGGTGTCGTCCCCTCAAAGGGAAAGTGGGGATCCAGAGCATTGTGAGAGCTGGGGAGCTTTCATAAGCCCCCCCCAGGTTGCACCCATGAAATACCTCATCAGCCCAATCGTAGGCACCTCGGTCAGAGGGAGGAGGAAGAGCGCAAACAGCCTTGGTTACGGCCAAGGGACTAGCCGGGTTTTTTGTGCGGATTTCCAGTACGGGGCATTCTGTAACCCTACCTGCAACTGGACCCTACAATTAAGGCTATTATGTGGACATTCCAGACACAAAAATGAAATGTTTTGATTCTTTGGTCTCAAGTTTTAAAAAAACTGTTTTAAAGCTAGACAAACCACACTTCCCGTGATTTGTAATGCCACAGGAGTCACCTTTACTCAGCATCCAGAAAGGGGGACACACCCTGCCCTGGAACACTGGTGTCTGACTCTGAGTGGGTCTTCCTGCTACTGCAGGGCACCGCTGATGGCCAGCATGCTAGCCCCTGCACCTCCATGTCTTCAGAACCTTCCAGTACCAAAGAGACAACGGTCATTGACATAGCATGAGCTCAGAGCAGTCCGAGGCTGGGTGGCTAGCTGACTCAGCCGTGAAAGCAAAGCCCATGGGGAAATGCTATCTTCTGAATGATGTTGTTGTCCTTATTGGGCTTTGTGAGAGGGGAATGGATTCACCCACGTCCTTCTCTGTACTCCAAGAGGACAAATAATACTGGGGGCTTAAGAATCCCTTTCACCAAGACTGCAGGCAGGAAGCTTGACTCTCTTTGGGCAGCCAGATGTGCTGAAAATAGAAACCGGTTTTTAGCCAGAGTACTAGAGTACCACAGCATCACCAGGTAAAGATCAAGCGTAGCCACGGGAGACCTCAGAGGGACCTGGACCTGTTGAAATCTTTGGAACAGTGTTAGACTGTGGCAACAAATATCATCTCGGAGGACGGGGGCAGCTTCAAAATTCCACCCAAGTTGCAAGAAAGGGTGTATCAGGGTAAACAAAGTCATCAATGAAATTTCCAAGATTAACTAAAGGCATTTTTAATGAATATCAGAGAAAGGATTTTTTGATTCACCACGCCCATACCAAAACCAAATCATATCCAACTACTTCCCCTCCTTTTGTAGACACTATTCTTCTAAACTCAAAAATGGCAAAATGCATCAAATTCCCATATTGCACACTTCACCTGTGTCCATCCTATCATTAGGTTTAGAATAAAATGTAAGGGTAAATGTTTAAAAATCTTAAGAATTATGAGTTAGCAGTAAGACTGTAGCCCATCGGTCTGAGCCCTTTCAATACTGACTCCCTGCAAAGGACCAAATCTCCAATATAACCCTGCAAATGTGCATGGACATACGGACAGAGGCGTTCCATTAGGTAATGGAATGTGGGTAAACAGAGTTGTGGCCCGCCGTCCATCCTCAGGCCCATCATATAAATGGGAAATATATTAAGCACTGCAAGTGAGCCTGGGGGATTTTTAGTTGCCATAACAATAAGAATGATATAAACAGCACCCACCTGGTAAATACTGTGGTAGGCCCAGGATTTCCCAGCAGCCATTGATCATGATCCAAAGAGCATAGAAGTTGTCTCTCCCCCCCCACACACACACTCCATGTTTAAAGGGCTCACTTCAGTCTGGCTTCTAATGGTTACATTTTTGTCTTTCCCATCCTGTTAAGTCTTCCCTTCTGTGTCCAATCTACCTCTTCTGGTGACTCTGTGAGGGCCAAAACACTCCAGGAGTCCAATACCAAAGGGTAAGTCTTGACAAAGACAGTTACCACTTGGGGATGCTACAAAGAGAGGGACTTCTGCAGGAAGATCAGTAGGGCTGAACCTGATGTATTTGGTAACAGGTTTCCTTTCCCCTGGGTGAGATTGAACTCATGAGCTTACTCTAGAAGCAGTCCTGGGAAATCAGCCTGGCATTTACAGGAGGCCTCGTATTGTGAGTACTTAATGGGTCAATGGAACATTCTAGTGTGGCTAAGAGAGCAGTTCAGGCAAGACTTCTACAAATGGTGCAAAGAGACAGAAGGAAAACAGGGAGAAGCCCTGGCAAGACCAAAAATGACAAAGGGGTAATGCATCCAACACTCAATGTAATGTGACTTACCGAGAAAAGTACATAAAACATTCTTCATGTTTTCTGCCCTAGACAAAGGTGTCTTTAAAGACAGCATTTCGCACACAGGGAACATCAGGTAATTTACAATCAATCTTTTCTGGCACTGAATTTAAGACTTTGCGGCATGTATTCTCTTTCCATCAATGTGAGGTCCATTTCTATAGAGCTGGGTGGAAAAGTAGGCCAAGCCCAGCAGTATGGTTTGAAGGAGGAATGGCAGCCACAATACTAGCCAGTCACAGAAAGAACTGGATTTGCAACCACTATGGTCAAGACCTTTGACTGAAAGGGGAAAAAAAAAAGTTTGAACTCAAAGAGAGTTGATGGAAAGTATCTGAGGCCTTCCCTGGCTGTTTCCTGCAGAGGATGCAGACTTCTCTCCTTGCATATGCCAAGTCACATTCACAGATTCCTCCTCCATGTCAACCGTGGATACGGGACACAGGCCTCTCAGTGAAGCTGGGCCATCCAGCTGCAGGCCAGGCCCAGCTCTCCTGGAAAAATTAACCTAAAAAAACCTTGGTGATGAGCCACAGGCACAAGGAAGGAGACACACACTAGGTGCACAAGCCTACCGGACTCTGAAATGCAAAATGTAGACACAGAAATAAAACAAGCTCTCCTATTTACAAAGTAATGTTTACAACTTATGCCTATGTTTAAAAAAAAAAAAAAAAAAAGACCCTTTGATGGGTTACAAGAGTGCAGGCAGGCTGTGGACGTGGCTCAATGACAGAGCACTTGCCTAGCATGTGCAAAGCCCATCTCTACAATTGCAAAAAAAAATGGAGGCTGGTTATGTATCTATTCACTTCTCCTCAATGCTTCCATGGGCAGGCTGCGGATGCTGCTCAGACAGCGTGGGAAAGCTCAGAGCTGTGGCCACTCCAGCAGGTTCCCTTACTCATCATGTGGGCCAGAGGCTGCTGATGTTCCTCTCCATGTCACGTGTGGTTGTGGGAGCAAGTCTGTGGGTGGCTCTGAACCAAGTAGTTGCCCAGAGCATAGGATGTGACCCTGGCTTTGCATGATTCATTTAACCCCTTCACCTTGGAATTCTTTTGCAGACAAAGAAAAACACAACACTCTGATGGTTGAAAGATTTCCTTAAAGGGAGAAAAGATATTGAAACCTTGTGCTCTGTGAAATGAGGAAAAGATTGCTTTCAGCAAGTTTATATCTGTAAGCTAATCAACTGGGTACAGGGCACTTATTAGAGGGGAAAAAAAGTCCAACTCAGTAACCATGACCATAGTGAAAAACAATGACTGTGCTGTTCATTTCCTAAGGATCATTTGGGAAGGTTAAGAAATAAGACACGTGTTTCTATACAAGCCCTTTTAAGTACACACTTCTTGTTCTTTCTTCTCACCATATGAAACACACACACACACACACACACACACACACACACACACACACATACACAATCCTAAAATCAGTTGAAAAATACAGAAATTGCTTACGAATGGTGAAAATACCAATAAGATGCAAAGAAACGAGCATTTTGCAGAGACAGACCTTTGACAGGCTTTACTGTGAATTGTTTTATTTCAAACAGGGAACCATCAGAGGTGGTGAACTATGAGGAGAATGTTCTAGAGCATGGCACAGATGAAAGGTAATACTCACCAGCACCTCACTTGGGACTAAAAGACAATGTGGGCAACACACGGTGGAAGGAAACCAAGCACATGTAAAAGGCACCTGGGGGGAGGAGCTGTGGCATTCGCTGCCCCTCTAGCAGGGTCGCTGTTGTGTGCTGTGGATAAGTCTGGACAAAGGACATTTGGAATGGAACAAAAAGGGTTCTGATCTTTACCCAGGTTCCCACTCAGGCAGCTGACCCCTCCTCAGCCTGTGGCTTACCCGCCATGTGGCTGATGGTCTTATAAAGGGGGCTTAAGTTGCTAAATAGGAACACCAAACCCTCCCCCAATTTCAATTTCAGCAGTGGATTCTGAAGGCTTTTAAGCATCCTAACTTGAAAACAACAACAACAACAAAATGAAAGATGGAGAAGTGGCCTGAACTTAAAAACAAATTAATCAAACGGAAAGGCAAATTCATGAAAATAAAACACTGGTGACCAGTCCATTAACAGTCCAGTTAAAACCATGTCTGAATGAAGATGTTCACGCTGCATCCACAAGACGCGCGAGCACAGAGCTGCTCGACTGTGGCACGTAGCTACCTTTTCCTTCCAACACACTGTACTGCTACTGGTGACCGCATGCCAAGTGATGAAGTTAAGAGAGACCCCAAGTTGGCAAAGGACCCAGGCGATGGTCTGCCTGATGTGGCAAGGTCTATGGGAAACAAGACTTAACACTCTCAAATGATGACTGCCCCCCCACAAGTTCCCTCTCCCTTTCCTGTTTGCTCTGTACATTTTATCTCCTAACGGGGAGGTCCAAACGAGGGAGGTCCAAAGGAGTTCCGTTTCCCCTCTCAGTTCTAGGCACTCTCTGGAGTATCTTTGATTAACCAGGGTCTTTCATTTCTTCCCAACTCCGTTGGTGACTTTTGACTTGGAATGTCGGTTCCTTCTCCTGGAAGAATGGCTTTCACTGTTGCCTGAATGCTTGGGTGGGCTGTCTTCAGAACCTGGGCAAAGGAATCGGAATACACCATCACCTTGGGCTGTGGAGCTGCCAGGGCTTACTCCTGTGACTTACAGCTCTGCCTTTCAATTCTGCCCTGGACCACCAGCCAAGAACAGGCTCTTTCCTGATACTCGCTCTCCCTCTAGTGGCCTCAATAAATTAAGGCCAGGCACTGAGACTGGGCACTGAAGGAGTACAGCTGGTGCTTCAGCTATGTAAGGGAAACAGCCCCACAAAATCAGGATGGTTCCCGAGGAATTTTACACCTGTACTGTGCAAGGTAGATTGTGCGATGGGGACCATAAGTGAGAGTACAAATGAAATCAAAGCACAAAGGAGGGACAATTAAAACTTAAACCACACGGGTATCCATTTTAGCCTTGCAAAAGGACAGATTTACCCGAGTTTCTACAAGGTCTCTAGACACCAAATTGCAAGGATTCTTGACTTTATAAAATTAAAGTTTTTTTTTTTTTTTTTTTTACAAGGGATCTTATTACATTGGCACTAGGCTGGCCTTGAACGTATGATCCTTCTGCCTCAGCCTCCCAGTAGCTGGGATTACAGGTGTGCATCATCACGCCTGGCTAAATTAAAGCTGACACTGAGATGGACATCTTTACGAGCAGGTCCCTGCTGCTCATGATGTAAAGCCCTGGGGTCACACGATCATATTGGGCTGGCTCAGTCCTCTGATGGCATCTGCAGCCAACCCCTGACCTAGCAGCCAGGCCAAAGGGTTCTCTGGCCCTGGATTTGGATCCAACCTTGTGGGAAATCTCTAAGATAGTCATTAAAAAAAAAAAAAAAAAAAAAAAAAAAAAAGTTCTCATTTCTGTCTTCATTGGTCTCAGTCCAAAAGATTATGTTATCATTCTGAAGACTTTCTTTGACTGTTTTGTTTTTCACTATTCCACATAATAACCATACCCATCACTTTCGAAGGAGACCAGAAGCTCCCAGGATTATCTGTAAGGGCTCTCGAGAAGGCAGGTCTGGGGAACCCTCTGCCTGCTGACATCAGTGTTCCACAGGGGCTGTGACTGACTCCCTGATCTGGGAGAAACTGTCCTTTAAGAGGGTGGCCACCAACTCGGGATGCACACTAGTGTCTCCCCGGGGCCATCTCTAATGGAAGAACTTGGGAGGGCGATTGCTCAGGAGAATTTTCCTATTCTCAGGCCCAACTTCTCTGGGCAACTCTGGGAGCTACTTCTAGCATTCATAACTTCCTCCCCTTAGCCATGCCTCCCCATCAGCTCATGAGAATGGACCAGTGGAGCCTCCGTAGTGTCACTATTCCATAAGCCTAATTCTTTCACATACCAACTGGCCCCAGATCTTTCCAAAATATGCCCTTGAGAGAGGCCAGTGGAGATCCCTAACTACACTACTGAAATTCCTCTGTACTGCTTGGCTCCTGGAAAAATGTGATCCACCTCTTCCCAGTCTCCTCCTCCCAGTACACAGTTCTTCCTAACTCCACTCTTGGTGAAAGCCAAGAGGGAGAACATTCCCATTAGGATGCTTGAGATGGTGTGGGCCTCGTTCTATCTCCTGCCTCAGGAAAGGCTGAGCCATACAAGCCTCTTAAAAGCAAGCATCTCAGCAGATTCTGTGAATGCTTAACAAGTGACAGGCGGCACTCAATGAGCAGGTCTGAGAATCTTTGAGGACTATGTCACCAACACTCAGAGGATGAGTACTGATCCCAAATCTATGGGGCCTAACTAGGGCAGAGGATGCAGTAAAGTTTTAAACAATGAACGGGCAACGATACCTTTTGTACCTTTCCTGTTATGCCAGGAGATGTCTGGACTGTAGGTGCCATCTTCACACTCTGAATAGGTCTAGAGAGAGAGAGACGGCTTAGTGAGGGGGTTCAGGTGTGTCTGGGAGGAGCTCAGGGCAAAGACGGGATCCTAGGCTGAGATAACCAGGGAGTAATAAAAACCTCATGACCATTTCTGGGCTAGAAAATCAAGGCTTTTCTGCTAGGTCATACAGAATCACCTTCTAGAAAGTGCCTTTAGTTCCTGAGACTACAGGTATGAGTAAAGGGTGAAGCTTTATTTTTTACTTTACAAAAACATTATTAAACCCATTCATACCTATTCCTTACTTTAATCTGCCTAACTACTAAGGGAGGGCAGGGTAGATGGGAAGGCTGGGCTGGGACACAGGAAGAGGTCTGCTCAAAGAAGATTCAGGAATAAACCCAGCCTTCCCAGGATTGGTCCAGGCCTCTCCCACCTTTTTTCCTTCTTTTTCTAAACACATATTAAAGGGCTGGGGAAATAGCTCAGTTGGTAGAGTGTTTGCCTCACAGGCACAAAGCCCTGGGTTCCATCCCCAGCACTATAAAAATAAACAAAGGAACAAAAACAAAAAGCATGTAATTAAGATTTAAATTCTTTTACAAAAGGAAGATTAAAAAAAACATTTACCGACTAACCAGGCCAGCCTCAGCAGGGCCAGCACTCACAAGGCATGAACTCTGACCCAGCCAAGTCCCTACAGGGGTAATGTGGGGCGAGCTCCAGAGGACAACCTCACCACCTTCTTCCATCAGCAGCTGAAAGCTGACCTGCCAAGCACAGGCAGCTATTCCAAACAAAGGCCATCTCTGCCTCTCCTTCTATACCTTTTCTCGGTGACCGTAGTGCTCTGCATACCAAACCATGCCGTACAGGCACAGGAACGTGGTGAAGGCCTGGAAGACAAAAAAGCAGGCACGAAGCTGCTTTACAAATGATGATGCACAAAAGTTCCCCATTTTCCAGAACTTCAGGGTTTCGATGCGAATTCACAAAAGATGGCTCAGCAGCACATTTCTGCCACCTGTCTAAGGATGCTGGTTACAAAATGGCTGGATATGGCAGAGATGGGACCCCAGGGGATGAGCAGGGCTTGGGGAGAGCAGTGAACACCCAAAGCTTTTGTAGGAAAGGTTCTGATGAGGGCGCAGCTGCCACGTGTGAGGCTTTCCTCAGAACGTGAGGCCACCTCCAGACGTAGAAGAGGGTGGGGTGCGTTTCCCAGCAGCTTTGCAGGTTCCACGGGAGAGGACATGTGGGGCTCTGGGCTTCTGATTTTCGTGGCCCATCCTCTTCACCCTTCCCTATCACTGGAAAGAGCGAGAGGCGGCTCAGCGTGGGGAAAAGGATTTCTGAATGAAAAGGAAGTTTCACTCAGCCGGGTCACAATGGTGCTTGAGGACATGGAGGACAAACACCCTGTGTCCTGGCAGAGCTCAGCAGGACAATGCTGCCCTTGCTTTTAATGGCTTTTCTGTGTCAGTGGCCCCACCTTGACCCTGGTCCTTTGTTTTTTTTTTTTTTTTTTTTTTTAAGTAGATAGGAAAATAAAGAGGAAACAAATGCTCTGTAAGGGCCTTAGTGTAATGAGAAAGGCTGGTCAGTGGGCACTCAGAGGCAGGCCAAGCTCCAGCCCTGTCTGGCATGGACATCCAACTGGCACCACATCCAAAATGACACTCCAAGCTAAGCAAAGAAAAGCACATACTCTCAGCCCTCCACATCCATAGGTTCTGCACCTGTGGATCCCACCAACCATGGACCAAAAATATATATTTTTTAAATCGTGCTTGTATAGAACATAAGCAGACTTATTTTTCTCATCATTATTCCCTAAACAACTATCTGCATAGCATTTATGTTGCTAGGTAGTGTGCATCATGTAGAGATGATTTAAAGAACACAGGTGGATGTGCCATTGATTAGGTGCAGACATTACTCCATTTTGCATAAGAGACTGAAGCACGGGTGGATTTTGGTTTCCATGGGGTAGCCTGGAACCAATTCCCCATGGATACCAAGGGATGACTGTACAAGAATCCAGAATTTCAAAATATGTCAAGAAACTGAAAGTCAGGAAAAGTCTCTGGCTCCCTAGAGCCAGAGGAAAGAAGAAGGGCAGAGGGAGGACCTGAGTGGGGAGAGGGAGGACCAGCCTTGCCTCCCAGGCTGCAAGTGAGGCAACCAAAACAAAGCGGCAGCCTGTCCCTCAGAACCCAAGCTTTGGGAGCCATTTACACCAAACCATCCCATTAATCAGCCTCGTCTCTCCCACTGCATTTCCTGCAGATGCCTGTGTATCTGTCATCTCATCCCAACCGTGGGAACAACTGTGAAATCATGGTGGGACCCTCTCTTCTTAGGAGAATACTTTAAGTTATTTCCAAGAATCACAGTTTCAGATCTAGAAGGTCACCTCAGAGACTATTAGTTATTCCCCCACATTTTGCAGAAGAGGAATGAAGCCTCCAAGAGGTGAATGGGCTCCTAAGGATGCACACCTAGTGCTGGCAAAACCGGAGCCCAAACATGGTCTCCTCCAAGTTTCAGGGATGGCTATTGATATGAACAAATATTTAAAAAAAAATTTTTTTAGTTGCAGCTGGACATGATACCTTTATTTCATTTATTTTTATGTGCTCCTCGCACATGCTAGCCGAGCACTCTACTGCTGAGCCACAACCCCAGCCCTATAATATGAACAAATATTGATTTTATGTCTACATATCTTTATATCTCTATCCATTGATCCAACTTATCCATTCCCCAAGAAATAAAAGCATCATGAGAAAATGCAATGCCAACCATATCTGCTCTGCAAAACCTGTGGTCTGGTGGGTGGAGCAAAGACAGGTAGGGGAGGCATGGGCTGAGAACTCTCATCCCTGCAGTTTGGAGTCTGGTTTGGCCCAGTTCCTTTAAATGTCAGCAACAGTTGCTGAGTGTTTGCTGAGTGCACAGTGTCCTCTTAAGTTCCAAAACAGAAAGGAGGCCCAGTGCTCCAGCTGGTGTCCCCCTCCACATCAACAAAGTGGGAATAGTGGCATGGTAGCAAGATAACATAAAACACAAGAGCCACTAGTTCATTTTATATCAAACCCACTGAGTCTCAAGTTTTCAGTTCTGTAGATATTTCAATGAAATTGATGAAGGTGCACTAAAGTGGGTTGGAAATCATAATTGAGAGCTTATATATATATATATTTTTACATATTTTCATGTTTTCTTATATATACATCCAGGCATTGGCTGTGGGGTGGGGCTGGGAGTGGAGTGGCAGGTCACAAGACTGTCATTGCAAGTTTTGGCCACCAGAGGGCAGGAGCGCAGGGCTCATCCCTTCTTCAGTGCTAGACTTGGGAGGGCAGGTGGCAGCAGCAGGTGCTTATCATCATGATGGCCACACAAAGGGCAAGCTATGGCTGCCAGATCTACCACTTCTCTTGGGTACAAGGAGCCCATTTTATACTCATCCCAGGAGACAAAGCTTGTAATTTGTAGGTTTCAGTCACACCTCTGGAAATCTAGGCATGCACCCACTTAAAACGTCAAAGCCCAGGTTTAAAATAGCAATTGTACAGATTTTGCTTAAAGAGGGGCGAAAAGGGGGGTGGGGGAGAAAGAAAACTGCAGGATGAGAGCTGGGAGTTTGACCATGGGCGTTGGAGGCCATGAGGGTCAAAATTCAGCTTGGCTTCCATGGTATGGGAATGAGCATTACAATTTATGATGACTTATCAGATAACTGTACCAACCAGCATATGAGATCTTTGCTTCTTCATTAATCTCAAGCTCTGTGTACGTTCTTTTGCCAAGCTAAGGGAATGATCAGAGGCTTTTGTTTCTGAGTAGTGGGGGAGGCATGGCACAACTTAATGCTCCCATGATGAATTACGATCCCCTTACTCCTATGTTAGACATTGGTCTTGCTCTTTAACAAAGGCTGTGGATATGAAAAATAGCCAGGATCTTGTTTCTATGCTTCTTCAATCAGTAAATGGGCAAGGCAATGGGGACCTGCTATAGTCTGGACCTTGAATCTCCCCTAAAGGCTACTGTGTTAAAGCCTTAATCCTCAGCTTGGTGCTACTGGGAGCTGGTGGAAACCTTCCCATGGTGGGACCTAGTGGGAAGTCTTATGTCACTGCAGGGCTGTCTTTAGGAGGGACCCTAGGCCCTCCCTCTTTCCTTTCTTGGCCATGAAGTTGCTCCACACGTGCTCCCACCATGATGTGCTGCCTCTCCACAGGCCCAAAAGCAATGGAGCCAAATGATCATGAGTTGAAACCTCCAAAACTGTGAGCCAAATAAACCCTTTTCCTTCTTTAAATTGATTATCTATTTGTTATAATAGTATAATAGTAGAAAGCTAATAAAGGACTCCTGGTCATCTCATCTAGTAGCCTCTTTTTGGGCCACGTCTTTCTCCATGTCTCTCATCAATGATCACTTCAATCTGCTTGTCTTCAAAGGATTCTGCCGGTCTCCAAAGTCCTGCTGTCCTGTGGTTACTCCTTGTGTGCCCTCTGACCTCTTAAATGTGTCTGCTTCCTGGAATCTCATGCTCAGTCAGCTTCTACTTCACCTAATCCCACCCCACAGCCAGTGCCTAGTTGGGGAACCTAATCTCTGTAGCCCTACACATGGACATGACTCCTGAGCCTTCCCAGTGTTACTGGATAGACGAGAATCTCCAAAGAAACAGTAAGCCTTTATCTGTAAATTTGAAAGTTCTCTCCAACCCCAACTCTAAACCAAATGTACCTCCTCCTTTCATGGCCTTCTCCCATATCCCCCAGTCTGTTATTAGCATAAACTGGGAACCCTGGAGCAGTCCTCAAGCCCCTTCCCAGCTATCACAAGAATAGTGCCCTGTTGACCTTTGAACAACTCTTAAGCCAGACCTTTCTCTGAACTTCAAGCCTCTGTCTCAGTCCCACCTCAACCACTCCTTACCTACTTCCCCATAACATCCTCTGACTGCACCCCCAGGCCCCACCCATCTCCCCCCTAGATTGCCAAACCTGAAAGGTGTTCCTCTGGGACACAAATCAGACCATATCATTTTCTCAAAAATGTCTGGGGTTCCATCTACAGCCAGCAAAGCCCTTCCTAAGCAGGAGGCCCTATCCATCCCCTCCTCCAACTCGCCCCCCCTTCACTCTTGCTCCTCAAACAGACCCCCATCCTCCTAAGCCACTGGGCACTCTCATTGCCCCCTGTCTGACCGTCTCAGTCCACCTGGATGTCTCCTTGGGTTTGTCTCTCGGGGCTCATTCTTCCTTCTCCACCCATTTGCAAAGTCTTTCCTACACATCAGCCCCTGTGCTCAAGACAGTGGGGCACTGGGAGAACAATTTAAACTCATTCTTTGTAATCAAGAAGTGCAAGGTTGAGGAGACAGGTGTGAACAAAATAAACTCCATCACACTGGGGATTTAAGGGGTCAGGACTGAAGGGTTATATATGACATGCACCTGGGAAGCCCAGGAGGCACCGTGGTGAGAAGGACCCTCTGCCACTTCCCAGGGACCCCGCCGCCATCACCCTTTCTGTGGACCTTGTGGCTCTCTGGTTCCAGGCAAGGATAGCAGCTACTCTGTCCAGGCAGCCAGGCCACATTCCAATGCAATCCTGAGGTGCCCGTGTCAGAGAGAAATCTAAGAATAGCAGAAAATCTCCATGTATATCTGACACACACCCTGATTCCCTAGTCTGGTCTCACGAGGACAGAAAAATACTTTTGAGCATTAATTCTTTAAAGTATAAAAGAGATATTGTTCTGTTCCCTGATATTGTTCAAGATGAAACAGGATGCAACAGGTTCAAGTTGCCCTGGCACTGTTAGGACTCCTAACAAGTAACCCTAAAAATAGACTCCACAATAAAAGCCTGAATCATGATGAAGTCTCTAGATCCAACCACTGATTTACAGAAAATACAGGGGACAAAAAAATATGTTAAATTACAGAACAAGATGAAATCAGTAAAATTCAGACTGTGGGAAAATCTAAAGGACAAAAGAGATGGTTTCTTCAACAGGTACGCTGTAAGAGAGAGAGATAAAAGGGAAACCTACAGAACAAGGGACTTGAGAGGCACGACAATGACTTGTGAAGAGCGGATAGTGATTCAGATAAACTGTTAAAAACATGAAATTTAAGTAAAAATTAGTAACTTAAATACTGATTAGATATTGGATAATATTCAAGAATTACTGTTAGCTCTTTTTCAGATGTGACAATGCAATGGTGGTTATAAAAAGTGGGGGGAAAAAGCATTTTTTTTGAGGCTACAAAGTTGGATCAGCTTTAAAAATACTTTGGGCTGGGGATAGTGGAAAGGGCACAGATGGACAAAGACTGGTTATGGGTTTGTTATTGCTGAAACTAGATGACAGGCACCTGAGGGGACATCTATTCTCTCTACTTGCAAGTATCTCTAAAATATTCTAAAAAAAAATTTTTTTTTTTTTTTTTTTTTTTTTTTTTTGTTACCGGGGATTGAACTCAGGGCCACTCGACCACTGGGCCACATCCCCAGTCCTTTTTTGTATTTTGTTAGAGACAGGGTCTCACTGAGTTGCTAAGTGTCTAGCCATTGCTGAGGCTGGCTTTGAACTCACGATCCTCCTGCCTCAGTCTCCCAAGTGCTGGGATTACAGGCATGCACCACCATGCTCAGCCTACAAAAAAATTTTTTTAAAGCCCAAATGAATTTTATAGGCCAAGTAAAAATTCTTAAGCTCAAATGTAAAATGAGAACTCTTCTCTAAAATAATAACTTCAAGCAAATGAAGAAGCACAGTGACAAAATGTTTAAGCTAGGAAGAACTTATGTCATATTAATGTTTAGAGGAAAGCGTGGGGACAATAGAGCTGGAGCCCTGGGCCAAGGTGACGGGCCCTGTGGCCAACTCCCTTTAGGGCAGAGGCTCCTCTCACACAGACTGGTGTCCTCAAGTTGGTCCACGGGGCAGAAATCCCATGACCTGATCACCTTCAAAAGCTCTTATGTTGCCTACCATCCGTGTCATTTTTATATAAGCACATGTACAAAGCGACATACAGTGACATGCACTTTAAAATGTATAAGCCATGATGACGAGATGAAGGAAGAGATAGTCACTGTCCTTGTCCCTTCATGGCAGTACTTAAATGTCCGCGCGTGCAGGTCCACGGGTGCTGTATCAGCTGAGGGCACTTGTCTGGAATCTGCCAAGGTGACCCGATTCAGATGCTGGGTGGTCATCTGTGTTTTATTCTTGAACTTCAGATTGATGGTCAATCTGGGGTTATTATAAGAACATCTTCCTCTGAATTTCTAAGGAAACCTGATGCACAAGAGAACTTTCTTCCTTTTGTTAACTTCCAAGACACCGGGGAGTTCAGCTAGCACACCACTTTGGGTAAAAATGCAGTGACTTACCACACAGAGAAGCCAAAGCACAACATAGAGTATCTGGGTCTTAGAGAAGAGATCTTGTCCAAATTTTATGCAAACAATAGCTTCCAGGAAACCAATGACCCTAATTAGAAAACAAGAGGTTAAATATTAATTTAATTCAACTTTTCATTCTTTCTCTCTCTCCCCCACCCCCTCTCTTCTTTTTTTCTTTCTTTCTTGGTACTGGAAATTGAACCCAGGGGTGCTCTACCACTGAGCTACATCCCCAGCTCTTTTTATTTTGAGACAGGGTGTCACTAAGTTGCCTCGGTGGGCCTTGAACTTATGATCCTTGCTGGGATTACAGACGTGACTTCCCAATTCATCTTACTAGAGCACATACATTACCAGAAATATGCACAATTGAATCAAAATGTTAAGTGCTCACAAGATTTCTGCCCCAGATGCAGGTGGCAGATACCCTACCAAATGACACTGTTCTTCAGAATAATATTTTTCATCTTTTTTTCCCTCCAAACCAAAATCTTGACCCACAGATTTGAATAGCTACAGGCACCCAGGATTACGTAATTTGTAGCCTCTCTTACCATCCAGGGTGGCCTTTCTCACTGCCCCTGGGGTGCCTTCTCAGGCACAGGGTACCTCGCACCTCTGTAAGGCAGCTCCCTATGCAGGGTGAGAGTCTTCCAGCAGTGTCTCTCAGTAACTTGAAGGCATCCGTCACCTTCCCTCCCAGCCTTCTAAGAATTTCCAGATTAAAATCCTCCATGTTTACTGATAATGCAAATCCTTTATCTTCTCAGTCTGTAAACGTTCCTAAATACAAAAATGGTAACACACACACACACACACACACACACACACACCTCTCTTCATGTTCTCCCCTTAATTAAAACACTGAAGAACACTATTAGGCCTTTATAAAGACTCAGGAGGTGGAAAGCAGGAGCAGAGGAGGTGAGGGTCATAGGGATGGCGATACATCTCCAAAGAGGCAGAAGGACAGGACTCTCAGATGACTCCACTTTTTTTTTTTTAGAATTTTTTGTGTTCCTTGCTTAAGCCAGAATCTGGACATGCAGGAATTGACATACTCACATGGGTATTCTCTAAAAAGGCAAGAAGGAACCAGATGGCCTTGGTCCCTGTCTACTGGCAGACACAAAGGTCACACACAGCTTGCTCTAAACAATGGAATGCCTGGAATCAGAACCACTTTGGTAAAGCAGAGAGATTGACATTACCTTTAGAGAGCTGGGAACTGTCTTTTCCCCTAACCCCAACCAGATGAGGTTTAAGGACAGCTGACTTGAATCTGTAAAGACCCCTGCCCCCTCTCCCCAACAAAGTGTCCCACATGTGGGAAAGAATCGTTTTGGTTGAAGAATACACACAGAAGGCTTTTTGTGTGATCCTGAAGTCTATCTAGACAGCGATCATTCTAAAGCCAGATGGAAGTTAAGACTCCTGTTACTTCAGCTTGCACAGCGGTGGGAAGTCAATCTTTGGCTGAGACTTCCTGAAGAACTCCTATAATGGGGACTGGGTCCAGGATACAGTGTGATGGTCTACCTTTAAGGCAGACAGAATGTCCGGGGTTTATTATGCAAGGTATCTGGATATTCAACCAGACTTTTCTAAAGCATGGTAACAGAGGACTAGAAAGAGCAGGAAACACATCTTTCACTGTAACCCGTCCACCCCAGGCCACACCACTGAAACATAAGTTTCACAAAGCAATTTGCTTCCTTTGTCAAATAGGAATTTTAGGAGGCCATTGTTTTCAACCCAGCTCCTGCCCAAGGTTCCAACAGGCCAAGCTAAAAATCAAAATGGAGTCACTCTTGCTCAAGTCCCAGGAGAGATAAAAGCCAAACTTCCCAAATAGTCCAGTTTTAACTGGCATGATAATGAAGTTCCTTCTGACTTAATCCTTAAACATACACAAAAAGGTAAAGGGAAGTAATCTGATGTTAACCAATCAGTTCTTTTCCTATTGCTGTCCCCTTTTCCCCCATTACAAGGAGAGGAACTTTGAAATGACCAATTCACTTTTTCTTCTTTGTTTCTGCTTTCTTCAGCCCTTTCCTGTCTGTAAAATCAACCCCTGCCTTACTTATTGGACCACTTGCTCTATTTCATAGAATAAAGTGTTACCAGATTCTAAAATTGAAAGTAAAGTCAATTAAGAGCTTTAATTGAATTGTTGTTCTTTCCTTTGACATCTTACTCTGGCATTTTTCTATTCCGTTACTTTTTCTTTCTTTCTTTCTTTTTTGGTACCGGGGATTGAACTCAGTGGCACTCAACCAATGAGCCACATCCCCAGCCCTATTTTGTATTTTATTTAGAGACAGGGTCTCACTGAGTTGCTTAGCACCTCGCTTTTGCTGAGGCTGGCTTTGAACTTGCACTCCTCCTGCCTCAGCCTCCCAAGCCACTGGGATTACAGGTGTGCACCACTGCGCCCAGCTCTATTTCATTTCATTTTAAATGCTGATCAGGACCCATTTACTGACTTCATAGCCACTGCAAGTGTTTTCTAAAGCCCAGTGCTTCCAAGTCAGCCACTCCAGGTCTGATCTGGTCCTGGGTGTGGAGGAGTCTTAGCTAAACAGTTGTCTGTGCTTGTGGACACATCTCTGTGAGGAGGTGACAGCTGAGCCAAAACTAGAAGGAAGTGAGAGGCCAGTTATGGGGTTATCTGGGTGTGGAGGGTCCCAAGCTGAGGCCTGGGCTACAGGCACAGGCAGGGGCTGAGAGCCAGGGGAAAGGGGCCAAAGTCAGCTCAGGTCTTGGGTTTTGAGGGCCACCCTCATGCTTGGCGTTTAGACTGAAGGGGCCCTAAAGGGTTTGAAGCACAGGGCATAACCAAATAGGATTTACATTTGACTATGACGTTCTGGTGGCAGTTGGGAGAAGGCAGGGAGACACAGGGAGGCTCCAGCACTAGCCCAGGTGCGAGGACCAGGGCAGGATCTGCACAGTGGTGAGAAGTGATGGGAATGAAGATGCACTAAACCACTAGCCACTGCCCCGACCCACTAGGGGGAGTCCTGATCAACAGCAACCTTCTAGAAGGTTAACATTTCTTTCATACCAAGACTCAAATGGCAGTTGGTCTGGGCTGAGGCCAGAGGCTGGGGCACAGGGAGCCTGTGTTAAGCCTCCCAGCTGAAATACCACCTACCTCCACCTCCTCCCGCCTGGGGTGGGGGCCTCCCTCCGAGCAGCTCTGCCATGTGCCCTTTACTCAGTTCAAATGTAAATATCTATGATTTTTCCTGGGCTGAGCAGGGGGCCAAGCTGTAGTTCCTTGGAATTCAGTCAGAGCCCTCCCCCTCCCTCTGGTGTCTGCTGCAGTCCTTATCTTGATTTTGCAAGGTTAAAAGGCAAATAAACATGTGGGCTTCCTGAGGAGCAGGCCTGGGGGCAGGCACTAGGGATCCCAACTTGGTAATATTCAGCTGACCCTGAGCTCAGCCTGGCTTTGGAGCCAGCAACACTGAGTGGGGGGAAAAAAGTGGCTGTGACTGGCCAAGCCAAGGGTTGGGAGGTCCCCCAGGAACAGCCAGACCGGAAGCAGGGTTACCACTGACACTGGGACACAAAAGCTCCCGGCTCATGTGAAGGCTGGGCCTGCCAACAAAGCCTGCTGTCAGATTCTACCGATGCCAAAGCAATGCCATGGCCAGGGAGGGCACCAGCCTGGCTGCCTGGCTTCCACAAATAGCGCTCTGTAGATGTACAAGAACCTTGGGTACATGCAGGGGTGGGTGAGCCGCCCTCCAGCTGGCCAGGCTGACCTCCAACAGTGGGAATGAGGTGTGACCATGAAACACAATGACCCTGAAGTTCAGGAGTGTGGTTCCAGTGCTGATCAGGGTGAGCTAAGACCCGTTTGGGGAGGAAGTGAGAGCTACGCTGGGCCTCAACAGAAAGAGAAAACTACAGCTGTGCTCTAGCACTTTCTGACTTTCAGAGAACCCCTGGGTGAGGAAGAGAGAGGGACAGAGGGTCCCAGAGCTGCTCAACTGTTTCTATATTTATTAGGGGTTGGGACAGGACGCCCTTGGAGGAAAGGAAATGAACGACTAAAAAAGGGTCTTTGTAACCACTGCAGAGGTTTTGAGCTACCAGTGGGGGTGTTCTTGAGCCAAGGAGTGGGGAGTGGCGGACACATGGGACAAGCAGTCATGAGAAGATCACGCAGAAGGGAAACTGGCTCTGAGGCGACACAGGCAGTGTGAGTGCTCAGAAGCTGCAAGAGAAGCAAAGTGCGCCAGGAAGCAAAGGCAAGTGAGAGGCTGAGGCAACGGTTGGTCATCAAGAGGAAAACAGTGACCTGGAAGTGCTGGACAGGGTCACAGAATGGACACCCTACTGACATCTGTTCCCTTTAGCTTATTCCCTCCTCCTGGAAGGGACAACTTGTTTCTTTCTCTTTTTTGGTACTGGGGATTGAACTCAGGGGCACTCGACCACTGGGCCACATCCCCAGCCCTTTTTTGTATTTTATTAGAGACAGGGTCTCCCTGAGTTGCTAAGTGCCTCGCCATGGCTGAGGCTGGCTTTGAACTCGCGATCCTCCTGCCTCAGCCTCCCAAGTGCTGGGATTACAGGCGTGCGCCACCCCGCCTGGCGGGACAACCTGTTTCATGGCTGCATGAAGAACGACAGCAGTTATGAGAAATTATAGGGGGAGAGGAGGGTGGAACGGGAAACCAGCAAAGGAAATTGAGAATGGAAAAGTGGGAGGAAATCCAGGGCAGAGTTTTCAGAAAGAAGAGTTTCACGATGGCAGATACAGTGGAAAAGATGAAAGAGGTAAGGGTTCTGGCCTGGAGTTGACCTTGGGGAGAGGAGCAACTGAGCAGAGCCGCAGGGTGGAGGCTTATGGGGACAGGCATGAGCAGTGTTGGGATGACAGAAGGCCGAGGCTGCTGGAGAGGGCAGCTGTGACAGCCAGGCAGGTTCTGGTCCTGGGCCTCATTGTCTCCTTGAAGCTCAACACAAGGACTCAGGGGACGTCACTAGGCTCACTACTGCTCTAGCTCAGGCACAGGAGCCGGCCACAAAACAGCTCTTTTTTTTTTTTTTTTTTTTGAAGCTAGGCTAACACTCTCTTTTTAAATCGATCACTCAATTATAATCAAAATGCGAAAAAGATAAAGAGGATACAAACTGCACATCTAGGGAATTTGTTCACATCAGTGGGGCCCTCAGAACCACAAGATCTAAAGGAACACACTATGATTTCTCAATAGAGAGGGGACCAACTCCTCCAGGGCCTTGCCTCTTCCCGGCCTGGGTTCCCGCTCCCCAGGCACATGGAGCCCTGGCCTGCAGTACACCACACGGTTCAGTACAGAACTCAGAACAGCATTTCAACTGTAGGGGTGACACGCGAAGTCTGTGTTCAGTGAAATGAGCAACTGACTTATACAAACATTTTTGGGATGTACTACTTATAGATCAGGGGAAAAGGATGTGGAATGGTGGGAAGGAAACCTCGGTGGGTGGTCTTGTTTGACCTTTACCCTACCCATCCCACATCCCAAAAGAGGAAATCTATCTCTTTACGAGGCCAATTCTCTCACATGTTCACACCTGGCTAAAGCCTAAGATGACTTCTAAATTAGTAAAAAGCCATAAAACAGCTTCTGGTTATTAAAGGAAATCAGACATTTAAGTGTTTACTGTTTTGATAGGAGAGGAAATAAATTGAGGGCAACAGGGTTGTGGGGTGAGGGATGAATCACAAGAAGGGAGGTGGGGAGAGAAGAGCCTGGAGGCTCGAGCACCCCCAATCTTCCCTCCCTGGTCTTGGCTGAGTGTAGACGGCACCACAAAAGGCTGCTGTGGCCAGTGTTCTCTCTCTCTCTCTCACACACACACACATACACACACATACACAGGCGGGCTGGGAAGTGTGATTAATGAAGAGGGACTTATTCTTTTTCAGCACAGCTTGCTGGTTCTCATGAAATTCACAAGTCTTGGCACTACTGGTCTGGGAGTTCTCAATTCTCAATAAGGCACACTAGGTCAGATTTTTTTGGATCTTACTTTAGTCACTGTCCAACAAGGCCCCACTTTCTATCACAGCACCTTCTACCACTCTTGAGCCCCATTTTCCTCTCCCACCAGAGGAACTATACTTTTTTCCTGCCCAGTCAGAAAGAAGCTATCACATCACTTTCTCTGTGATCCACACTTCATTTTCCTCCCCAGATGAACTAATGAAGTCCCATGGAAAATACGGGTAGAGTAAGACCTTGCTGAGTACTGTTAAGCAATAAGGAGAAAATGCACATGGAAGGATCCTATAAATGAGAAAGAAGGCCCCAGCTGTCAGGGAGATCACTTCCTCCTTGGAATGGCCCACATACCTGCTTCTGGGACAACATTCCGGGGAAGTACAAGGGCCTCCTGGCTCAGTCCATTGGAAACTGGAACACGTGTGAATTCCCTCTCTTGCTACACATCACTGAACAAAGGAAACCTAATCTACCTTGAAGCTGCAACAACTGGGGAGGAAAATCAGCTTCTTCTACAGAATTTATGAGAAACAAATGACAATGGCCCTTTGTCTCCTAGGCTGGGAGGGACTTGGCCTAAATCTAACTTAAGAATCAACATATTTAACCATCAATACTATAGGTAACCCCTCAGAATCTGGAATGAAAGCTCACACATGTGCATGTACACACACACACACACACACACACACACACACACACACACACGTTTTGAAGAACTAAAGGATTGCAGCAATTATCACTGAATGGCTGACTTATTCAGGTGATCCTTAGTTTCTTCAATACTCTTCTGAAGTTTAATCCATGTGCATGCATTACTTTTTAATTGGAAAAAAGACTATTCCTTTAAATTCTGTTGGAAAAAGTCATTTCTTTTCTACTATGGGTTTTCCTTAGATTTTCTCTGTATGGTTACACTTAATGCAAAAATTGGAGTAGGTCTCAAATGTATGCTACCTTGGGGAGTTAACCTCCTGTACAGATTTGCTAGACATCTTGGGAACTCTGGTTGCTAAATGAGATGGCAAACTACTAACGTTTACATAGAGGATGAGTTTTCTGAAACACTGAAAAGGGGCTCAGTTTAATGGGGGGCCACAAACTAGATAAGCCATAGTTTCCTTCATACTAGTTAAATAATAGCAAATTAAGATAAAGCATTTGCATGTACAACAAAACAAATTATAACCACGTGGCTGTGTGAATTCTTTGAACAATACAATTATACTTTGGTATGTAGCAAGCAGCTGTCTTCAGGGGTCCTCTGGTGTCAAGGTAACATGAAGTATAGGTAGGCCCATGCCAGGATGAGGCCCCAAACTCAAGACACATTTGAGGAAATCCTACTGGTCCATTCTTTATGTAATTCATTTCATAAGACAAGGTCTGAGTTCTAATGTGGCAAATATTCTCCGATTTCCTAATATTGTTTTCTAAAAGAGAGCAATTTCAATGCCATCTTTTCTATAATTTGCCAAGTAAATCAGGGAAGGAAATGTCAAAAATGAAAGATATCTAAAA
Organism: Tamias sibiricus; assembly: GCA_025594165.1. NCBI lineage: Eukaryota > Metazoa > Chordata > Mammalia > Rodentia > Sciuridae > Tamias > Tamias sibiricus. The sequence goes on from CM046658.1 coordinate 209,875,220, forward strand.
AACAAAACTAAAAAGAAACCAGCAAACCTCGTTCACCAGGCTTCATAGGGAAATGACTCTGAGAGGCACTGAACACAGGCCAAGAAATACCACACGAAATTTAGGAGCTGACGTGGTTTTGACAATTCCGCAATGCCAGATACTCACCCAAACACCCAGCACTGTGTTCCTACGCGTTTGCACTGTGTGTCAGTGAGGTAAGCATAGTACTGTCTGAAAGAACAAAGTTGGAATTCGTGAGAGCTTCTGGAAGACCGATAGAGTTGATACTGAATTAAAATCATTTTGACAGTGAATGTAAATAAGGTCCCACCTTGCTCCATGGGCTATACCTGCTTGGTGTAGTTCTATTTGCCCAGCTAGAAAGCCAGAGCCTACTCACACATTCCTGCAAGAGACTGAGGATTCAGAAGAGGGGAGCAGAGTTTAAGAACCACACTGCTGGCCAAGGAAATGAGCTTTCCTTGGCCTTGAACCAGAGCAGCCCAGGCAGCCGCTTCAGCCTCCCTCTGTGGAGGTGACTCCAGAGGGTTGGCTCCACGGCTCATTTGTGGCCTCCTCTGGCACTCTCGGGACAAAGATTGCTTGCTGATCATAATTGAGCAAGAAACATTCACATTTTTGGCTCTCAGAAACTTATGGGACCCCAGCTGCATTTCACTGTCACTGAAGGCCAGTGACTTTGAATACTGCTGACGAGATCAGAAAAAGGAGTTGAAATACTCAGAGCAGCACTGTCCAACACAACTACAATATGAGCCACTTATGCCATTTTAAATTTGCCAGTTGTCATGTTAAAAGAGTAAAGAGGACAGGTAAAATTCATTTTAATTATATGCCATTGAAACCAATATTTAAACTGATATTAAAATATTATAATGAGGTATTCTGTATTGCTTTTGTACTAACTCTTTGAAATCTGGTGTGTAGTTTATGCACATGGCACATTTCACTGGGGAGTGGCCACATTTCTAGTGCTCAACAGGCACACGTGTTGAGTGGCTGTCAAACAGAACGGTGTGGCTAGGAATCTCTTAAGTACCCCCCAACTCATCTACCCTTTTAGAGGTAGTACCTGAACCATGAGCTCATCATCTTTTTGGGGTAACATGCTTTTGAGGATTTGATGAAAGCTTCATGATAAATGCACATAAACATGCACATAACATTCTGCATTACACCGTGGGCTAACGCTCACAGATTCCTAACACTCATCTATGAATGAATGAGCGAGCACCTCTTTACCCCAAAGACCCAAGGGAAGGATCCTCATCATGAAGAATTCAGGTTATCTTCTCACTTCACGCGTTTTCATTACATAATTTCTCTTTGGGGGTTCAGCTGTGTTACACTCTGATTGTACCATCCCCTTATATTGCACCTTATATTACTGAATTAAAATAATGTTCACTCAGTGTATTCTCATAGCAGATTTGTGTGAAAGTTTAATCAAAAAGGAAGAAAATGTTGTATATGATTTATCCTGAACTTGTAAGCTCTCTCTCCTGTGAGGGGCTGACATTTGTTAAACAGGATCTGGGTTAAAATTCACTGGACGCTATTCAAAGAACTTGTCAAAGCATTTACTTCTATGAGAACTACCTTAAGCAGTATAAAAGCAGAGAAAGTGGCTGATTTTTAGGCAAAAATCAGAATTATGTAGAAATCCATACGATTTGGGGAAAAATTAGGGGGAACTCTTCAAAGTTCAAAGCATTGAATATTTTTAGATTCTAGGTTTTCTTGTAGAATGTTTAACAATACTGAGATTTCATGGTAACACAGTTGCAACTTGCTATTTTGTTTTGTAAAGAGATTTCCTTCTCCTCATATTGACTTTGCTGATTACTCCAAATTTTATATAACAGTTGCTCTAAATCTTTCCTGAAAAGAATTGAGAAGCCTCAAATTAAATTATATTTTAAACAAGGAAGGAAGACTCCAAACATCAAGGGCATCTATGAGATAAGGACTTCAGTAGGCCAGTGGCCTATAAAGTTTCCAAGGGCTGTTACCAACTGTCACTTTTCTATCTGGTTTGTAACAAAAAAGAGAGATGGAATTTTTGGTTTTAATTATACAAGACTCAGGAGTGTCTTATTTGGTTTGTCTGGTCCAGGACTTGGGGATTTTTTTTTAAAGATAATGAAGAGGTGCTGGCTGGGGGTCTCTTTGACCAAGGCGAAAATCTATTCTTCTTGGCACGTGAACCCCTCTACTTATGTAGTTTACACAAACACAAAAATGATGAACTAAGCAATCCTACACTTTCTGCTATGCTTTCTGTTTTTTTTTGTTTTTTGTTTTTGGTGGTGTTGGGGATTGAACCCAGGGCCTTGTGCATGCTAGGCAAGCACTCTACCAACTGAGCTATATCCCCAACCCTCTGAACTCTTTTAACTGCTGAGTTTACAGCTGTATCTCTGGAAGATCTTTGGTGCTGTTACTGATCAAGGCCTATACTCCATATTGGTTATAAAATCCAAATGCCATTTCTAAATAGGAAAAATAAGACAAATGAAAATGTTTTGCTTTGAGCTTTGCTGGATCAGTGTCAGGAATGAACAGTCTCTGAATAACACCTCTCTTTCCAGGGCCCTACATGAAGGCAGGAGAATAACAGCATCCCCGCAGCTGTCCTGGATGACAACAAGAAGGCCACTTTCCAAAAGGAATTTAGGGTCTAAAAAAGCTAATGAAGTCTCATTCTGAAAATAATGTCATTTATGAATTCTATCACAAAACCTTTTGTACTTTCCACTAATTTCATTTTAAGAAACCTGTCACTACTACCAATTTTTAAAAAATAGGTCATGAAAGAATAAAAGAAGACCATCAATGAAAGATGGTAAAGGGGTTTGAAAATAATGAATAGTACTACTGGTGTGGCATGGATTATTCTTTTTTTTTTTTTTTTAAGCCCCCCAAACATGCTGAGGTTTGAGAACAAAACATTTTCTTCATATTCTAGATTCTGGATGTGTAAGGCTTCAGAATGGTATTTTCATGGGATATCTGCTAGTTGATGTGACTTCTCTTATGCCAGGCAGGAGAACTTAAAGCAGGTTAATGTCTTCAAATGACAGTCAGGCTAAGCACAATTACCTCACTGTGGGAGCCGTGATACAGCCGATGAAGAGAATTCTACACCAACTTAATGGATGGCTGGCTTGGAACACAAAGATGTGCTTCAAGAAGAAGGTATTCAACTCAGTCAGCTGAAAAAAAGGAGGTGAGATTCGTCACCCTGGTATGTCATGTTAAGTCATAAGCATATATTCCTTAAACAGACATTCTACAGCTAAAAATAAGTGTTATGTTCAAAGCATTTTCAGAAAATGTGTGGGGTCTCCCTGGGGTTGTTGTTCAAACTAGAAACCACCAGGACAACATGAGCACTGACCACCTGCGGGCCTGAGGGTGGGGGTGGGGCACACGAGGGCCCAAGGCAATAGCTATTTGTCATGTTTCCTACTTTGCATGGTTGTCACTTGGTTCATGTGTGTGATCTATTGGGACAGGAGGAGAAAAAATGCTTTAAGCACAGGAGAAAACATTATACAGATGCTGTGGACTACTTGCACGGCCTTACAGAAACCAGGCCAGGTCTAGAGGAAGTCCAGCTATAGATAAGAAAGCTTGCATGGAGAGATGACTATGTGCTCAGAGAGCACACGCCTGGGATGGGGCAAATCCCTGACCACAGGGTATGACAGGTCATCCAAGTTTCACTTGGGGTCAGCATCCTAGTGCAGTGCACCATGATGAGCCCTTGGCAGCAGCTCAGAAGACTGTGGCTGAGATGTCGCTATTCTCTGTGTAGAGCTGGGTTCTTGATCTCAAACAAAGGGCAGAGACCACAGAAAGGTCACTGTGCTTTGCGGTCACATCATATGGACTGGCAGGTGCTTTTCAATTACATAAAATACATGCTGTTTTCCCACAGCACTAACTTCGAGGCTATAACAGTAATTCACACCACATGTGGGGAGCTGATGGCAAAACGGGGCTCACAGCCCTGGGAAAGGTGTGCTCCGTGGAATGCAGCCAGGGCACTCCACGCTAGAACTACACAAATCCAATCGTCCTTCTTTCTAATAAAAGGAAATTCAAGCTTCTGTCACATTTGCCCTGATAAGGCAAACTTTAATCCCTCTCCATCCTACAGTCCCATTTTTTATAGAGGTATCCCTCGGTATCCATTGGGGATTGGTTCTGGACATCCATGAATATGGAAACCTGCTATTTACATATAAGGTGTGCTCATCCCCCCATATACTTTAAATCATCTCTAGGTTACTTAAAATAACTCATACAGTGTAAATTCTATATAAATCCTTGTTGTTTAGGGAACAAGGACAAGAAAAACTTCTGTACATGTTCAGTATAAATGTGATTTTTTTTTCCCCCAAATATTTTCCCTCTGCAGTTGGTTGGATCTACAGATGTGGAAGCTACAAATATGGAGGGCTCTTTGTATTGACCTCTCCAAACCATGGTGGTTATTCAACTATTCACTACACTTCTGTGTACATAACTCCATTTATGGAGATGGGTGCTACTATTTCCTAGGTATGAATTAGGAAGATTGCCTTAAAAGTGATCTGCTAATAGTTTCTTTTCGTTGGGAGTATATTGTGCATATATGTTCCAAGTATAATTTCTGCTGATGCTGAAAGGTGTTTCAGGCAAAAGCTGGTTTCCCTTGATGAGTCTCCAAAAGTTGAGAAACCACCTAGGGACAGGAGGCTCAATAAAAGAGGCTGTCCCTAGAAATCAGAGATGGCTGAAAATCCTTTGCCAAGACCCTTGGCTGTCAGATTACTTCCATTATATTAATAACACTGCACTGGGAACAATAGTTTCTCACCACTGGGGACATTACCCTGGAAGACTCATCATTAAAAGGGCCCCATTCCCACAGGCAGCAGAGAGCTGATTCAGCACCCTGCACGCTGTCCAAAGTGGGAACAACCAAAGAACAATTCTGAATATCACTCATGAATTAGGAATGTAAGAAGAGCCTTCTCATTTGTTCCTTTGATATTGAAAATTATCATATCTAAAAAGCAATTTGATACCTAATTCATTGGGTGATGAATGCCAAACGTGACCTTTTTCAGGGAATTAATCTGTTTCTAACTTGTAATTCAAAGACCCATTTTTTAAAATGTCTTCAGAACCAAGCAAGACCTTAGAAGTAACAACATCATGCTGCTTAATTATTCTACATGCTAATGGCAGAACATCATCTCTTTTAAATTTTCTAGCTCATATGCACTATAAATTAACACCAATTCTAAATTCCTGAAAGGTCAATGTTTTTCCCCTAGTTATGGGCATCTAAAAAAATACCTGCCAGATGATCATGAAAAGATATATTCCAGCCACTCTCTGAAAAGAAGATTTGGGGTCAAACCATCTGACATAGGTCCAACTAGCAGGGGTGAACTGCAGCACAGCTCGTTTGATCTTCCCGGTGGTGGTATGAATGTCCCTGTACAAAGAGAAAGGCTCCAGTGAAAATCCAAAGAGGAAAGAAAGGGGACGGGGCAGGGAGAGGACAAACACCAAGAGAAAAAACTGTGCATTGATGATTTTATAGCAAATGCCAGAACTGAAAGACTCCTTTCTGTTTGAACAGTCTCAGACAAAGGTCTGTCTATTCGCAGGTGATAAAAGCACACCGGATGGGGAATTTCAGCAATGACAGGAAGGGCATGGCACTGTCACTGTGGTTGGAATTAGGAGAAGTCTCAATTTACAAACTGGTGACAAAAGAAGCAAAGGGTTGTTGAACACAATAATCTGGAATCAGCCCGGGAAGAACTGAGGTGCTGGCAAGGATACCATCCCTGTTCACTGCTTTGTCTCCCTGGGGTATGTTTTGATCAAATGGCACCTACTCTCATGGTCTTGAGACTGCCCACGTCATTTCTTTACCCTATTTCTTCTCCAGAGATGTGAACTGCTTGGGTTGTTGAACAGGGTACTAAACATTTCTTAGTTTTAACTCTAGAAGTCACTCAATTAAAAGTTGCACACGCCCACGACAAAAACAGTCCCACATTTTACAAATGAGATCATTTAGGCTGAGGGGGTGGGGGGGGGGGGAGAAAGAAGCTGGCTGATGTAAATTGACCTTATAAATGTCAGAATGATGTGGATTCCAGCCCCTTCAGATTAGTACGGGAGAGCCAAACTCCAAGGCAAATATCATCTAATACCTGGCAGAGAGTTTTTAGTTCAACAAATATTGATATCAAGGATCTTTCTGTCTCAGACATTGTGCTAAGTGCAAAAGGCACAATATACCAACAAGTCAGGTCTTTTCTCCTGGGGGGAAGGGGACAACAGGGGAAAGTGGAGGACATCAAGTCTATCCCTTCACCCATCTACCTATCGATAAGGACAAACTGGGAAAATATCACGGCAACAAGGTCTGCAGCACAACAGCAACAAAAACAGAGACTGCCTCCAAACTAACAAGAACTGTGAGGATGTATATTTTAAAAAGGGCAAAAGTGCATGGAAAGACCTAGAAGAAGAAAGGACAGAGCTACAGCAGGATCCAGAAGCAGAATATTTAATGTAGTAAAGAGGTCCATTCAATTTAAATTAACCTGCATTTATTTATACATTAACTGTTTCATAAGAAAACACTGAAATTTTTTTTTTTTTAGTAGTTGGATTTATATTTTGGCATCTTGGCAAAATGATTCTAGAGTTGAATGTGAAGCATACATGTATTAAAAAAAGGGAGCCAGCTTGCTGTGTTTAAGGAATCTATCAGATACAAATCCAGACTCCACTGTTTCTAGCTGTGTGTCCTTAAGCAAATCACTAAATACAAGCCTCAGTAACGCCATCCTTAAAATGAAGAGAATGACAGGGACGACCCTGCCATTGATGGAAGGCTCAGAGGAGATGCTGCTTATAAAGTTTGCCTGCAGCAACATCTAGCCCAGCGACTGTGTTGTCACATTATTTACTGCCTTCTAATCTTACAATGTCCTGTCAGAATCAGTGGCCAAAGAGAGGGCTATTACTAAAAGAGATAGGAAAACCGGTTAGTCAAAGGCAAAAAACATGAAATCTCCCCTTATACCACATACCAAAATAAATATGAAATAGATTTTGTAAATTCCTTATAATAAAAAAAAAAAGATAACCATTAAGAAACAAGAAGAAAATATGGGTTGACATTACCTGAACAAAAAGACGAAAAACATTTTTGACGTTTAAATAAAAATCCATGATATACTAGATCATAAAGGGGATACAAAATGGAAAATAAAGTCACAGTTACAACAAAGTGTAAATATCCTTCAACCATAAAAAGCACCAATAACAGAGAAAATAAAAAACTAGAAATCCATTATTTCACAATTTTATGGGGGGTAAAATTGACAAAGGTTTAAAATAAATTCAAAGAAAATAGTGAATGTATGTGTGTGTGTGTTTGTATGTATATAATATACACATACATAATAGGTGAGAGTATAAATTGGTGTAACCTTAAGAATTTATTCATATAAAAAAAATCAGAGAGACACACAAAAATATGTCTAAGAATGTTCACTCTAGCCTTTATGAAAGCAAAACCCTTGAAACAACTAAGGGACCATGAAAGGGAACTGGCTAATACTTTATAGTTCATGTGTCTGATAGGATATGAAGACTCCCTCTAAAATCATGTTTTGAAGAATAATGAATGATAGGAAATGCTCATATTTTGTCATATAAAATAAACAAAATTCTAAACACAATGAAAACACCTACTTTCCTTACCACCTCCACAGTTCTTTCTTCCTCATCAGTGGCACGGGGTGCCATAAACTGAGAAGCCAGCCGCACCAAGCAGAATAAAGCAATGATGGTGGCATGCCCGGCCCTCCCCAGAGGCACAGAAGAGGGGCATACAACTTAACACTAGAGTCAGGGGCAACTTCCGGAAGGGGTTGCAAATGAGCTGAGCCGGCAAAGAAAAGGACACAAACAGTCTGGTCCTAGGGAATATGGGTCAAAGGTACAGAGGAAGGAGTGTGTTTTGGCCACAGACCATCAGGTGCCAGAGAAGGCATGGAGAAGGGTCCACCCCTCCCAGCCCATGAGGCACACTTTGTCCCTAAGACCACGAGAAGCTACCACAGGGTCCTGACCCAATGAACCTGGCATTCTGAAGTAGTCCACTCAAGCGATGGGGTGAGCAGGGTTTGCTTCAGGGACAGGGGACCAACTGAGGTGGGGATGGGAGTCAGACTACAGGCTGAGGCAGTAGGGATCTGCAGGAGTGGATGGGTTTAAGAAACACTTTGAATCAAGAGGGTGTTAGGGCCCTCTAAATATCCAAGGTGAAAAAAAGAAACTTGTAAATGACACCATTTTCTGGACAGACACTTGCAATCAGGTTCATGATCATTTTGAGTTTCAATTGCTGATATGAAATTTTATTCCTTGGCATCAAGGATGGCACTAAAACACGACTTCTTGTAAATCACTTAAACACATAATACAACACTGTGACTAACGTCCAAAAGGAAGAGGACTCACTTGAAGCTTGCCCAGTGGTAAGTCCTCATCTCTAAAAACCGGCAAACCACCATGCCCAGCCAGATGCCGCCGCCATTGCACAACAGGATGTCCAGAATGACTTGGTCCCACCAGCACTCGGCAAAATTGGGCAGAAGATGCATGAAGAAAAGCTGAGGAACACAAGAGACGAAGGTTGGGGAAAAAGCCAACACTGGGGTGCCATACAGAATGATACATTTCCTCTTAATAAAGCATTGTTTCAGAAAAAGTTGTGATTTTTTTCTAACGAATAAGAAAACCACCATAACAAGGTCTGCAATTTGGTTCTTGCTCTTTATATTGCACATGGTTTGCAAACAACATTTATCCAAATAGCTCTCCTTTTTTAAACACTGGGCTTTAAAGACATGATGGCACCTCTTTAAAAATAGATTACCAATGAATTACTTTGAGTGATGACAACACAATGAGAATCTGAGAGGGGAAAAGGACAGAGTTTTCATATCTGACAACAACAAAGTGCTGGCCCAGTTCTCAAAATCAGCAGCTTGAGAATTCAAGCTGTGTATTTCAGAAATATTCCATAGGTGTGTAGATAAATCAGGGGGGAAATTACAAATGCTAAAAGATTAGATCTCAGTGACATAATACAGTGAATGGACAGCTCGAGAGGACATCTCACGCTAACCAACTCCCAATGATGACAGTCCTTTTTAGGCACCCATGATGTGCACAGTGGCGAGACAAAGTAAGCCACGGCAGCTGATCTCAAGGAGAAGGGTCAGATGTGCATCTAGATATGCAGACCACAAAGCGAGGTAGACTGAGGCAAGTGTGACAATGCTGAAGTGAATGGAACGCGGTGGGGACACAGCAGACTCACTCTGACTGAGGGCAACTGGGGAAGGCTTCTGGAAGGGAGACATACTGGAGTCACAACCTCAGTACACGAATGACTGATGTCAAGAAGTACAGATGGACATGAAGACAGTCCAGACAGGGCGAGCAGTTAAGGGTGTTCAAAAGGTGAACAAAAGACTCTTTAGATACTGTTTCATCCAAAACAAAGGGTGAATTGGCTGTGTCCAGAGCAGCATGCCCGGCTGTGCGAAGGCCCAACCTAAGAAGAAAGGGGAAATTACGAAGCACAGGCCAGAGAATTCTCTGGAAAGACACATCCATGTCATCGCAAACCTCTGAACTAATAGAATAAATAGTGCCAAGTTAAAAGTTTCCACAGAGCATTTTGTAAGCTATAAAAAATATACAGACATGAGAAACTTTTCTTCTTGACGTACCTGTCACTGGGAAGGTACAGGACAGCCGTTACATGTGACGACTTATCACTGCATTCTTACCCTGGTGGGCTTCATACTGCCCCTGAAGTGTACTCCCAGATTTCAAGCACAAGGTGGAACTATACCACTGGCCTTTGGACAAGGAAGAGAGAAACTGCAGAAGCCAGCAGCATGTTTGCTGGCATAAAACTACGCACAGGAGTTAACAGTGGAGAACACCTTTAGCATAGGGGCTTTCTGGAAGGTACCAGATTCTGGGGCAAGACGGGCCCCAAGAGTCTAAGTCTAAGGAGCTGGCAGTCACCTTCATTCATTCACTGCGGAAATATGGTGCATCCACCATGTGTAAGGCAGAGTACCTGGGTCTGGAACATACAGACATGAGCCTTGCCCCCTGGAACCTAAAGAGATGCCCACCACACATGTCTAAATGGAGCACAGATAGTGGAGGAGCAGGGAAAATTTCCTTTGGGACTTGAGCCCTGGAAACAGGAGACTAGGCTAGTACATGAGGGGGACAAGAAGTGGTGGGGCTAGGTGAAGGGCTCAGGTGGGAAAGAGCACAAGACTTTTGAAATGGAGGAGCACAGAGGTTGGGGGAAAGAGGCTCACTGGGGCGGGGCTGGGAAGCAGCAGTCAGGTCCCCTCCAGGCCTCTCTGGGCTGGCTCACAAGTCTGGATTCTGTTTTAAGAGCAATGGACAAACAATAAAGAGGTCTTGGGAGGAGGGGTCTTGATCTGGAGGAGGGATGAAGAGGACTTCTTCGGCAATAAGCAGTGTGAAGACAAGCACTGCAGACAAGAGACGTGGTGGATCAGACAGCAGGAGCAAAGGGATGCGAAGACTCCTCTGGACTATAGAAATGTTTAAGAAAGAGTCACAGGACCTGAGCATCACAGGATGCTGGGGAGCAGGAAGATAGAAGGGATAGAAGTCTAGAGAGCCAGTGAGAGGGGACCAGGAAGCTGGTAAGGCCAGGTTAGGAAGATGCCTGCATTTTGAGGAAAGACGTGGTGCAAGGACAGGAACACGGTTGTTGAATGTGATCCTGGCTCATCTAAGGAAGCGAGGCTTGGCTCTCCGGATCCCTTCTCTGTACAATGGGAGTGGACAGATACCCCCTGCCTTTCCCTGTCCATCCTGGTGACATATAAGGTGTTGGGCACTGTCATGGATGAGCTGAACTATGTCCTCTGAAAATCCCTACGCTGAAGCCCTAAATGCCAACTTCTCAGAAGGTGAATTTATTTGGGAAAGAAGCTGTTGCTCATGTAGTTAAGATGAGCTTGGACTGGATTGGAGTGAGCCTCCCAATCCATTATGACTGGTGTCCTTATAAAAAGAACAAGAAGGAAGGCTCAGAGACACAGGGGAAATGCCACTAGATCAGGAGGGTAGGGTGCAGTTACAAGTCAAGGAATGTCGAAGATGAAGATCAAACCGCGAGAGGGTGGGAGAGGCCTCAAAAGATTCTCCGCAACAGTCCTCAGAAGAAACCAACCCTGCCCACACCTTGATCTCAGACTTCCAAGTCTCCAAAGCATTGAGAGGTACAGTAACAGAAGCCATACCTAACTGGCACACTTCTCTAGGCTGGGATCGGGTCAACGACAGGCACTGAGGAATACACTGTGCACATGGTCAAATTCTGTTCTCTGGGAATGATGAATACTAATATAAAACTGAACAATAATGAATTAGTTTCACAAATTTTACTAATAGTTTTTAAAGAGTATATCTCTTTCATTAATTAGATGAGACAAATTTTTGGTCAATGAAATATCATAACTCTATTCTATTAGGAATTCATTTTTCAGCTATAAATGCCCTTTGGATGCCCTTGTAATTTCTGAACACCTTTTTGTCTCAGACTGGAAAATAGTGAGTGGGTTAACCAACCTGTTTACTTCTAAGTAGATTTCCCTCATTACCATTTATGTGTCTCACTTGGGAATTATACTTTATTCTTTCGCTTGATTTCATTTGTTTCTCTTTAAGACTGGTGGGATAGAAACACATTTCATTAAGTGAACAAGGAGGCTTTTTTGTTTAGTTTTTGTTTTTTTAAACAAAGGTCTAAAAGAGTCTCATGGGATGGTGTAAATACAGTTTCTCACCATGGGGGCTGGAGAACAGATTAACTGCTACCTGAAAACCTTTTGCTTCCTACACATAAAGGAAGCACAATGTTTAGCCCTGGGAACCCCCTCCCACTCTTACCTCAGTCAGCTCCCAGGTGATACTGATTGTCCAGCAGAGACCATAACTTCGGATCAACAAGGCCTTCATGGCCCAACCCCAGAAGTGCCCAAATGCAAATATATCAAAATGGCTGACAATCCGCTCCCAGGTGATCACGTGGCAGTTCACGGCATACTCCTGTTGAACATGGAGGGAAACGATCAATGGGACTCCAGAACCTACGGGCTTTCTGGGTTCAGACAGTGAATAAGAACTGCCCTGACAAGTAATGTATGTCCTGATCCATTAGCAGAAAAGTTTTAATAGCAAGATTCTTGAAGTAAATGGACAAGTCCTAGAGTTTAAGTGAAACCTGCTTTACTCCAAATTGCAAATGCTGGGTTAAAACGGGAAGCAAAATAATTTTACGAGAATTTTTACATCTTAAAAAAGTAGTATGGCACAGATCATGTCATCTGACCACAGAGCGACTAAGCTAAAGCCAGTAATGGAAATGTTAATTAAAGAATTCCAATAGATTTAGAAATTTAAAAACACATTTCTAGAAAGCACGATTGAAGAAATCATAATAGAATTTTTTTTAAAAAATTGAATACTAATGATAATTTAAAAATTCTACATATCAAAACTGAAAGGATATAGTTAGGTGGGATTTTGAGGAAAATGTAAAGCCTTAAATGTTTATGTTGGAAAAGAAAAGCTAAAGGGCTGGGATGTGGCTCAGTGGTAGGGTGCTCGCTTAGCATGTGCGCGACCCGGGTTCGATACTCAGCACCACGTAAAAATAAATGCATTGTGTACAACTAAAACAAATAAATAAATGTTTAAAAAAAAGAAAGAAAAAAGAAAAGCTAAATCACTAAGCTTCAGAAATGGGAAGAGGACAGAATAAACCCCACTCAAACTATCAGATACTACATAATTTAAATACTAAAAAATTCTTACGCTTGTTAAGAATCTTGGTTCCATTTCAGTATCTTTTTGTTTTGAACATGTTGTATATTTATGACAACTACAGAACAATACAACATTTCTTGGGAATCTATTTCATACCCTTTCTTCCCATATTGATCTGATAGAAAGTGGTGAAAGCTATTACCTATGACTTATTACCAGTCAACTGGAAAAATTCCTATTAACTATTATTAGGGTTTCAATATTAGATATTCCCCAAAGCTCATGTGTGAGACAATGCAAGAAAGTTTAGAGATGAAGTGATTGGATTATGAGAGCCTTAACCTAATATACCCCAGGGCTACAAAAATTCAAAGATGCTCAAGTTCCTCATGTAAAATGGTGTAGTATTTGCATGTAATCTACACAGATCTTCTCATATTCTTTAAATCACCTGTATATTACAAGTATCTAAAATGATGTAATGCCATGAAAATAGTTGTTACATTGTGCTGCTTAGGTAATGATGCCAAGAAAAGAGCAATAATCTTCTCTGAATCCTTCTGATCTGCAGTTGGTTGAATCCGTGGATGCTGACCCACAGACACAGAAGGCTGGCTGTAGAGCTGCAGGAGCCCCACACAGGGACAAGCATCACAATCAGGATGAACAGGCTCTAACTGAGGACAGCCCAGAGCCAGGGATGGAAAGGGACCAACTGTCTAGGTGTGTGTGTGACTAAAGACAAACTGTGCTCACCTCCCAACCCGTCTCAGGCTGATCTTGGTGACGCCACCCCTCCCTTGCTTGCCCAACATATAACCAAACACCACGTTCCATTCAGTTTACCTTTACAACTTTTTCTTTTTTCCATCTAGCTCATTGTCACTAATATTTCCTACTCAGGCTTCTTTAGTAGTTTTCTAAAAATTTGTGAAATGTTTCAAATATACAAAAATGTATATATGATACTATAGTAAGTACTTGGGTTCCCACCTCCACCCACTTTCACACACCTCCAGCTCAAGACTAGAAAGATGTAACTGGTCACCCTGTATCCACTTGTGCTTCCTGTAGCCAGTTCTTTACAAAGAGAATGATCTTGAATATCGTAAATCGGATCAATTGCGTACATATATATGCTATGTGTATGTAATATAAGTGCATGTGTGTTTGTGTGTACACGTGTATGTGTGTGTGAGTCGGGGTGGTTGGATACTTCTGTACTTCTCAGTATAGATGGATCTCACTAACACACACTGCAGCCTTCCAGTCCTGTTCTCTCTTTGGAGAAAGTGGTGTCTTTAAAAGAAGAAAAGATTCCAAGTCCTATTTGGAAATCATTTGCTTTCTGAAAGCAAGGTTCTTTCTGCTCCCTCAACCATGCAGAAATCTTGTGGGACGGGCTCTGCCTTATGGAAGAAGCTTACAGTTGTCCAAAGGGCCAGGGGAGGATAGGCCTGCTTAATCTGCGGGTGGGAGTATTAGCAAGCCCGCGTGGCCCAGGTCTACAGTCATCTGCTCCACTTAGCATTTACAGGAAGAAATCAGCTGATATTCTAAACTCTTTCTTCTGTTTCCAAACTCAACTACAGATCAGGGCATTGACTGACCCTCCAAAACATCAGCACAGATCACATAACTGCTCTCTATGGCATTTAGAATGACATCCAAATTCTAAATTGCAGCCAGTCTGGCCCTGGCAGCCTCCCAGCTTGAGGCACGGCTCTCCACTTCTAGATGCCCACACTCCGCAGCCCCTGACTGACCCAGCTGCCCCGTCAGGGCCTCCATAGGCGCTGTCTTGCTGAGTAATGCCCGCCCTTGTGTCTGGCTGCTCCCACTCACCCTTTAGTCACCAGGTTGAACATTAGCGCTTCGCACGGTCTTCCCTGACATCCGTGGCTCAACTGGGTCCCTGTTCTAAGTGTTAGCAGCTCCCGCTCCTTGTCCTTTATAGTGCTGCAACCTCATGGGAGCCTCGTGTTTCCTGGATTCCATGGAGTGCCCTTTTCACACTGTATTATTTTGAGAATCAGGATGCATATTTCAATGTATTAAAATGTATGGTTCTTTACATATAAGGCTTCTTTATTCCCCTTCCAAAAGCCATACCTATAATTGATGGCTCATCTTAAAATAGATGCTGACCTCCTGAACGCACCATTGATCTTAACCTTGTCAGGAGAGAACAGCAGACATCCTGTGCCCCGTGACACGTATGAGGCAGTCCACCATAAGAGCTGGACTGGAGTCTGGAATCCCTGGGCCTCTAAACTCAATTTTCGGTGTGTAGGAAATGCAGAGGATCAGGGAGACACACTCAGGATATACTAGAAATGCAAGCTGCAAAATCCAGATGTGAGAAACTCCGTGGGGTAAGCAATTTTGTTTATTTAACAAATATACCTTAAGGAAAAAGAAAATGTGTAGAAGAACTTACTGATCAAAAAGGATTTAAGAGACACATCAAATTCACTGCGTGGACCTTGTCAAGGTCCTACTCTGGACAAATCAGTTGTTAAAAAAAAAAAATTATATCTGGCAACTGGGGAATTTTAACACTGAATGCATATATTGACTATGAAGTGCTTAAAAAAAAAAAAAAAGAGCCCATATATTTTCAATTTAATATCTGAGAACTGTTTCAAAATAACCCAGGATCAGGGAATGAAACAAGATTAGGCAATGTTCAAGCTGAGTGATGGGTACACAGGGATTGAAGATTCTTTTTACTCTTGCACATATTTAAAGTCTTCCATGGTAAAAATTTTAAGTCATTGATACTGTCTTAGGGTTCAACAGACAACAGTTATTCCTTTAAATGTGCCTACTTGTAGACTCTGATCTCCAAGGGACAGGAATTTGCCCACCTGTCCCCACCCCTCCCACTACCCCACTCTAACCAGCAGCATGCCAGCAAGTAGGACAAGCTCAGTCAATATTAACTACAAAAATGACGGCTGCTGCAGACAGACTGATTTATAAATGAGTTCTGCCCTCAAAGCTTGTCTCAAGTTTAGAACACATATTTAATAAAAATCAGTATTTTATTTTGGTGCTGGAAATTGAAGCCAGAGCCTTGTGCATGCTAAGCATATGTTCTACCACTGACCTACATCTCCAGACCAGAATCAATATTTTAAAGAGCAATAAACTGTCCAGGCAATTAGATGAGAAACTGCCTCTAATACAATTTCAATGATCCCTCAGCCCCAATTTATAAAAGAAATTCTAAGGGAAAAATGGGAGTCTGGGTTTCAGTGAGCCAGAGTCAAGGTGAAGGAATGGAAGAAATGGGGACTAGTGAATCAAGAACATTTGGTCTCACATAAAGGCATTTTGTTCCACAAATCCAATGAGGTCAGAGGTGTTTCTGTTCTGTCACCAATGAACAGGTCCTTAAAATTGTGAAAGACTACTTTAAGGAAGTAGAAAGTAATGAGTGATAAAGAAGATGAGGCCATTTCAGCAACAGCCAGAACCGCAAATGGCTTCAGCTTTGCTGGGCTTGGCAGGAGAGAATTAGCCAATGTGGGACAACTAGGTTTTAAAAGCCACTTGCAGCTATTTTGGAGCTGTAGTCGTGACATTCAGATGTCCCTCTGAAGTCAAATTCCTAAGGAAGCTAGATGTCAAGAGCATTACTCAATTGAAATTCCTTCTACCAGCTCTGAGAGCTGGACCAACAGAGACACCAGGACCACTACCTGCCCATTGTTTTGCTTTGTTAATGGGACCATTTTTACTCAAAAGCCTAAAAACATTATTTGGGAAAGCATTCTATTTGATAAGTCATTCTCCCAATCTCTATGTCCTAAGGCTTCTGTGAACAAAAAGGACTTATAATAAACAATCCATACTTAGTAACTGTTATTATCCTTACTATTACCATCTGTAACCATCATTTTCATTAATGTTATAATTTGGATCTGGAACATCCCCCAAAGTCCTTGTGTTAAAGGCTTGGTCCCCAGCTTGGCGCTAGGGAAGGTGGTTGGACCTTTATGAGATGGGGTCTCATGGGATACTGTAGGTCACTGGAGGCATGCCTAAAAGGGGAATGTGGGATGCCAGTCTCTTCTGTTTGTTTCCCAGCTACAAAGTGATGGGCACTTTCTTCGGCCACATGCTTCTGCCAGGATGTGCTGCCTCACCACAGGCCCAAGCAATAAGGCCAACAGTCCACAAACTGAAGCCTCCAAAATCCGGAGGCAAAACAAACCTTTCTTTCTTTTAAATTGATTATCTCAGGTAATTTGTTACAGTAATGGATGACTAGCACAGTTATCATCATTACAAGCTACTAAGTTTTGCCATTCTTTCCTTAAGGTGAGAAAACCCCAAACAGACTTCTCTTATAATTTCTGCATTCTTATTTTTGCTTCAATTGTGTCTCTTAAGGAAGTTAAAGATAAAAATTTAGACATGCCCTTTCAAGAAGTGTCTGACCAGTGTCAACCCGGGTGGAATGATTACTGCTTAGACCTTTTATTAAGTCCCTCATATTACTTCCTATTTCTCAAAGTCATTATATCCATGATCCACATGCCTGTTCTCTTTCTCCTAAGCACTACCAGGTTTTAGGCATTGGAAAGTGGGGGAAAAACATTTTGAAAGGAACCATATAGTATAAAATAATGGGATATTGATTTTGGTCTTGGTCCCTGGATCCTGGCTCAGAGCTCTTTCAAAAAAAAGCCTTATAATTTTCTGAGCAATAGGGCTGCTAGGTGCATCTTTTGCTTGGTCTTTGACCCTAGTTCCTGACACAGAGCTCCTAATCCCTTGGAATTTCTTGGGTAACAGGAGCATTTTTGTTCTAATTAGGCAACGCCTAGTGGGCCCCAGAACAGGTACTGGGCACCAGAAAGACCAAGCCACAGCCAGAGGCTTAAAGCTTGCAGCCCATCCCTCATCTTCTGGGAGAGAGGAGCTGGAGATGTTAATAATCGATTAATAATCAATTGTGTCTATGTGACAAAGCTTAAGTCCCTGAACTGTGGGGTCTGGAGAGCTTCTAGGTGGTGAACACATCTGAAGGAGCCCCAATTAGGAAGGGCTGTTGCGGCTAGCTGGAAGCCATAAGTTCCACCTGATATGTATGTGACGCACCTGTAAGTGCACGTGAGGCACCCGCAAAGCTAAAGGTATATAACCGGGTGAAAGCGGTCGGAGTCAGGAGAAGAATGAATTCATTCAGTCAGTCGTGCAGTCGCTCGGTCGGTCAGAAGAAGAGTTCAGGTCGGAGAAGAAGAAAAGAATCAGAGCGGCCAGAACGTAGGCAGAGCGGTTACAGATAGAAGAAGTAATGGCTGGTCAGAGTTAGGCCAAGGCTCCCGAGGAAGAAAGAAGAAAGAAGCTCTAAAAAATAATCTTTCTCTAAGCTAAGCTCTCTCTATCTTTCTTTCTCTCTCTCTAAGCTAAAGAAGAAGAAAAGCTCTCTCTAATCTTTCTCTCTAAAAATCTTTCTTTCCCTCTCTAAGCTCTCTCTAAGAAAGTAGAAGTAAAAGTAGTAATAGCTTTACTCTGCCTCCAAGTTTTCCTCCCGCGGCGCTGTGGCTGGCCATGACAGGCAGCTTACACACATCCATGTGCTGGAAGTGGTGCACCCCAACCAGGGGGACAGAGGCTCCTGAATGAAGACCCTTCCAGGCCTCGTCCTGCGTACCTCTTCACGTGGCTGTTCATCGACCTTCTCTCACAGCCTTTATACGTGCTCTCACAGCCTTTACAGTACACTGCATAAATGTGCTTCCCTTAGTTCTGTGATCTGTTGTAATAAATTAGTATTAGGGGAACCTCCTACTTGTGGCTGCTGGTCAGAAGCAGGTGACCATGGAGGCTTTCAATTTGTATCCAAAATGTAGACGAGTGCTATGGGAGTGAGCCCTTAACTTGTGGGAGCTGACTAACTCCAGGCTGTGTCAGAATAGAACTGAACTGTGAGTCCCCTAGCCGCTGTCAGAGGAGAACTGACTGAAGTGAGGGAAACCCGCACATCTGGTTAGAGAAGCGTTCACTGAGAGCATAGCGGAAAAACCAGTCGATTTTCCCCATACACAGTCTCTTCAGTAAAAGGCAAAATACAGCATAGTCTTAGCTAAAAACAAAAGGTTTTTGTGTGGGGTTTAATAAAAATAACAAACAAAATGTCCTAGATCATTACAATGGCTTCTTCATGGCCAGCAGGTGGAAGGATCTTTTCATTGGTGGGAAGAGCAGTCACCTGAGAGCCTGTGCACTGAGGCCCCGTGCAGGCCTGGGGTGGGCTCATGAGTCGAGTAACTTGGTTTAGTTCATACCAACTCCCCAAAGAAACTATAACTATTTTCACCTTATAAAAGGGGAACAGGCTGACAAGCACTTTGCCCAAAGTACAATGGTAGACAAGTGGCAAACAGAATTCAGACCCAAGGCTGTCCGATGACAATCTTTATACTCTTCTTGGCATAAACTTTTGCTTCATAGGAAGATTTCATTACCCTGGACTATTTTTATGTCACTTCTGTAAAACCATGGAACTCAGTGGCCTGCCAGAGTCCTGGTTTTAGATGTCTACTCAGGAAATATGGAAAAGGAACAACTTAAAATCTGAAGTCTACGATCTCCTATCCGTAAGACTTCTCTACTGGGTTACTGAAGAGTACATACCATGATATCTGCTTCCCTGGTGGCGTACCGAAGATTTGGGTCTAGCCAATACATCAGGGATTTAACCTGCTCGAAATTCAGGAACAGGAGGAATACCAGGAACAGGAAGTAGAGCACGCTGAGTCCTGACAGAAACAAAAACAGGTTCAAGTTTAGGAGAAATGCACAACACGCATTAGACTTGAATGGCTGCTTGCCAAAACCTGCACTGACATTGTAACCCAGACTGTCAAGACTCCTATCACAGTCTGGTGTGCTCTTTGGCAAGGGAGTCTGATAGACAGTCCTAACTCATATTAAGAGAGGTCAATAAAACTGTCTCTGAGAAAATGATGCTTTAGGGAAGGCTTGAAGGACTGGCTGCCAAAAGGTGTGTGGGGGAGAGTGTGTGATGTTCAGATAGAGCAAAGGATAGGTCCCTGGAGAGAGATGTCGAGGACCACCACGTGGCTGGGTGCTGGCAGGGAAGGAACAGAGCAAGCAGCAGTGAACTGAAGGCAGGGCTTTGAGGCCATGGCAAGGATTTCTGGTTTTTCTCTTCAGGAAAATGGGAAGAAATGAGATGGCTTTGGTAATATTTTCTGAAGCAACTGAGTGGACAGGAGGTGGGCCACGCTTACGTGGAATCCCAGGTCTGCGGACCATGTTTGTACTCCAGGTTTGAGGTATGTGGGGCCCAGGGACAATTTTCTGAGACTTAGCCTCCACATCAGTCGTCGTGGGCATTATCTTACTGTCACATCACAGCCTAACTGTCATCCCAATAACCACAATATATAGCTTAAAAAAGAAAAGCCAGTAAAACATTTAAGGCAAAAGCCTATGTATTATATTACATTTCAGAAAGAACTGAAAGCCAACCACTGGGACATTGTCTTTTTTTCTTTTTTTTTTTTTTTTTTTTTTTTTCCTGTTGAATCTATTAAAATTAAAAATGCTGAAGTAGGGCATCTGGACACTGAGATACAAATGACCTTGGGTCACAATGCCCATCCAAATGGGGCTCAGCAATAATCTCCAAAGAGATTATCTCCATTTCATTGGAGAGGCATGGGATCTACTTAAGCACAGCAGCACCAGACCACCCATCAGACCTTCCCCAGTCCTTGGGAGCTCACAGAAGCCCCCGAGGAGCAGGGTGACCCACACGCATATGTCCCAAGACGCAGGGAACATCATTTTTTAAGGCACGTTGGTTTAAGAGCTGTCTTACGGGTATACTTATGTACCAGACATTTTTACAATTTTTCACCTTAAATGACCCCCCCCACTGTGCCTTTTAAAATAATAATCCTGTTGAAATAATTATTTTAAGACAGAGAGAAATCATATTTGGTGCAGGGGTTCTGAAAATAGACTTCTTAGTTGGACTTTGTTGGGGTTTCTGTGAATCCCCCAACACTAATAAGCAAAATTGTGTATATGTGAGTTTGTGTGTATACTGTGGACGGGTCAATGATCTCATCAGATTTTCAAAGGGCCCCATGTTCCAGAAAAGCTCTTGGGTAAGAAGTAAAACTGCTTATTACCTACAATGATTCATTTGAAATAGGGAAAACAAAACAAAATAAAACAAAACCCTCAGATGTGCCCAACTAGTTGAAAATAACTTAGAACTTAAAGCAGTAATATTAAGTCCATGGACTGTAAGGAAGATTCAGCCAGGAGTGGCTATTTATTTATTTATTTATTTATACCAGGGATTGAACCCAGGGGCACTTAACCACTGAGCCACATCCCCAGCCCTTTTTATTTTTTATTTTGAGACAGGGTCTTGCTAAGTTGCTTAGGGCCTAGCTAAGTTATTGAAGCTAAGCTTTGAACTTGCAATCCTCCTGCCTCAGCCTCCTGAGTCGCTGGGATTACAGCTGTATGCCACTGTTCCTGGCTCAGGACTGGCTTTTTAAAAATGCAAATATATCCATGTCACTCCTCTGGGAAAACCTCCGTAGATTTCCCAGGGCCCTTTGCCCCCATCCCCTGTAAGCTGGCCCATGAGCCCTGGGCCACTCTCTTCCCTGGGCCCACTGCACTGGGCCCACAGTGGCCTGGAACACACCACCTTTCTAGCTGGGCGGGGCACACCGACAGCCTTTCTCTTTGCCTAGAATGTCTCCCAACCTCAGACTTCTGCAGAGTTAGCTTCCTCTTTACATCCAAGTCTCAGATTAAGTATCACTCCCTTGGGCCTCCCCTCTGTGCTCCAGCTGAGGAGCCCCCCCGAGGCACTATCACCTCACCTGAGATTACTAACTTCCTGACCCCGAGTGACCGCTGACTGTGATTACTGATTTAATGGTTCATTCACTACAGCTGTTCTCCTCCCCGCCTGGAGGATGGCTCGCCAGGGCAGGCTCCTAACTGAGTGGTTCTCCTCAGTGGCCTCAGGGCCAGAACAGTGCCTGTCACAAAGCCACACTCCATGAACAGTTGCTGAGTGAAAAGTTCACCATTAAACTTAGAGATGAAGAATTACCTATGATCTCTGAAAGGTGAAAGAAAAAACTAAATGAAAAAACAACCTTTAGCAAAATTATCAATTTTCACATTTTCAGAGTGCTTTTACATTTTTACATAAATTACATCTTCTAAATCTAAAAAAAAAAAAAAAAAAGTTATTCGATGTTTTATTTAGGCAACATGAAGTCAAATGCCCTAAGTTTTGAACTTTTATTAAATTCGCTATGGTAATTTGACTTTTTGAATCACAAAATCAAGTAAATTAAGATACCCAATATTTAAATGCTAATCAATAAGCTTTAGTTCAGATAGGGCTCTTAATCAGAAGACTCCTCCCTTTTTCATCTTCTTTCTCACTAATAACATCAAAGACATTGAATTCCCAGGCATCCACTCCCTCCTGGGTGTAGACAAGACAACCGTGCTGACAGGAGGCACATCAGCTGGTACCACATGGGAAGATGCTCACGGAAAACAAGCAATGCTTGCTCCAGTCAAGTCCCGGGTGCATCGAGAGACAGCAGCACCAGGAGGGGGCATGTGGAGGGGAATCCACTCACCTGTTCAAGAATCTAAGCCACCATCACTGCTTTCTACTATGTGAAAGAAGTTTCAGGAAAAATTTGTACCGGGAACACCAAAAGGGCAAAAACCTATAAAGTCTTCACTGTAGAATGGTTAGAAAGTAGTATGTAGAAAGTCAAATTGCTATAATGATACATGAAAAAAGATTTTAAAAAGTAGGATATATTTTGACATCTACTATAGAACTCACCAAAAACCATTCGCCATAAGGCTGGATGAGGTCGGGTAAATGGACCTGCAGAGAGAAGACATGATGTTAGGGTGAAGTCGTTTGAAACAGAAGAAAACTAAAGAAAGCATTGCTTTCTACATATAGGTAATAAAAGGCTCTCTATAGTTTTATTTATTTTTTTCTTTCCTCTACCTACATAAACACTTTAAGGTCAAAGTCAAGGTTGAAATGTTTTACCCATATCTTACCCATTATCATGGTCATCCCAGGCACCATCATAACTGTTATTTTTTTAAGCTTTGTCTTTTAGGAGTGGGAACATCATTTCCTTGGAAATGATGTTGTCACAGTGAAGAGGACACCAGGCTGGCATTTGAGTGTGTGTGATACGTATTGTACCTTCTAAAGGGAGATCTCCCAACTGCCCCCAAGCCAGGGAAAGAGGTTCAGGACAAGTCCAGCTCTGTGTGTGTACACAAACACATGCGTGCATGCTCACACATGTGACTGTATAAGAGAGATGGGTAAGTGAGAGAGCGAGAATGAAAGTGAGAGAAGAAACACTGTGTTTTGAAAACAAACCCTGTCAACACTTATTAGTACAGGGGCTTTTTACAATGACGTGTGGCACCAACACACCTCTAGCATGGCAACCCAGTTCAGTTAGATTCCACACTACTGAAACAAGTTTCACAAAAGGACAAAACAGCCTTACACAATTGATACACCAATACTTTATCTTCTATTGAAGATGAAGGAGGGAGGGGGAGAGAGGGAAAGCTAGATAGCTATTTGGCTTGGCCCTGACTTACTAAATCAGTTCACCACTGCTCTGGTGGGCACCGATTCCTGTTTAGGGGCTTCATACCTTTGAACAGCCTTCCTGTATCTGGAGAATTGCCAATGTTATGACTCCCACATGCCCATAGCTTGTTCCCAAGACTTCTATAGCTAGGGCTCATCTTCAGTTATACCAGGGCTGGACTTGGCCTCAGGAGCTGGTGATCTTATGGGGGTGTGTGCAGAGCTCTCCTCTCTGTCTCCGACCCTGATAAGCAGGGGGCAATACTGAGGCAGTGAAGCCCCACATGGGATACCCTGGGGACCCTCACTGTGAATTTCATTAGAGTCCTTTGTAGAAATGATAGTGGGGGAGACAGTACAGCTAAAGCTGGCTGAGCTTTCCTCCTTAGAACAATTCTGGGTGTAATGCCTGTTCCTAGAAGTTTGGCCCAGGGCCTGGTTTCTAAGCATGCTTAGCTTTGTGAACCAGTCCATATTTTTTAACTGTTTCTTTAATGAGCAGAGTCAGCATCTTTGTTTGCAACCATGAATCTTGTCTAAGGCAAACACTGCATTGTTATTTTTATTCTGGAATTTCTTCTAGAATCACCTATGAAGATGGAAGGGAAGGAGGAGGAAGTAGTTCAATTATGTTTCAATGCAATTCAATGAAATCTTTAAAAGATTACATTGAAACATAATTGAGCTTCTTCCCTTTGAAGAATCAAGTTCATATGATGAAAATCAGTTACAAGTATCCCCCACCACCCTTATCTATTCAATTCCTGAGTTTAGACAGGACAACTCAGAGAGTGAATGGGTTCATGACAGACCCTACTTTATCCAGATGTGTTTGGTTCTTGGGTTTTAGATTGCAGTAAGTGAGCACTTGGATAGTCAGGGATTTATTGAAAAAGTATCCCCAAGTCTCTTCCATTTCTTCTACGTTCTGGGGATGAGGGCTCAAATAAGAAGGAATACCTATATTACTTTTTAATCAGCTGCTTCTTTCTCAGAAAATCACAGGAAAGCATATAAGTCAGAATCCCCTTCCAGCTTTTTATCAGAAGTTATTGGGAAAATGGCGGCTAAAACTGCCTTTCTTTAAGCAATTTTCTCTTCCAAATGCTCTTCCTTAATTATGTTGGCTGATGGCTCTTGACTTGTCACCATAAATGGCTTTTACATTATGGTGGCTGCCTAATTTGCAAATATTACTTCCTCAATACCATTAAAGTAACCTTCTGGATGTAACATAGCTTTCTCTATGATTTCCTCCTATAAGATCCAACTCAAAATTTTATGGCCTGTTATTTGGCTTGTACCAGAATTCCATGACCAATCAACATTTAAAGTAAAAAAAAAAATAAATAAATAATGGTGTTATTCTCGAAGGTCCTCATAATGATAATAGTCAGCAATGCTTTTGTGAGCATGCTCCAAGCACCAGGCTGTGGGACAAGACATTCCCCTCAAGTGATCTCCAAGTTGTCTTGATGACTGGGTGATGAGGGTGCCACCATCACTCCTGCTGTGCAGATAAGGACACTGGCATGGGAAACATGCCCAGGGTCATGCATGTCACGGCTTTCCACCCCAGCTGCCAGGTTCTACCCCGTTAGCAGGCTGAGTGGTGAGAAGTACGTGTTTGCCCCTAGAAACTCCACAGAACAGCTCAGCAAGGAAGAAGAGGGAGCAGGAGCCAAGGGTTTGAGCCAGAAAGGTTTCAGGGCCAGGAGTGCAAGGGAGAGAAAGGAGAGAAGGGAGCTTCAAGCTGGAGCCCCTGGAGGGAATGGGGCAGTGGAGGGCTACGCATGTCTTTGCTTTAACAATATGAAATCCATAAGTGATGTCAGGGAGAATGGGTAGAACCAGTGAAAGGGCAGGGATGCCTCTAGAAATGTAAGGCAGGGACTGCCCTGACAAGGCAGGTGGGAATTACTAGGGATTTTGCTTACAAAGAGTAAGCAAAGGCTTTTGGATATAATAGTAACAAAAACCCAGTCCAGGCTTTATTTCAGTCATGGAATCTGCCTTCCCTGAAGTTGTGAGGCTTGTCATAACTGCCCACTGCCTTTAAAAGCACTGAAGTTTTTAAAGTGGTAAAAAAAATTTTATTGCTACTAAATACCACTTTAGTAACAACAACAGTATCATCTTTACAACCAAAGAAAAGAAATCCAGGATAAGGCTGGTTGGTCTTCTATATTATGAACCTTGATACCTATGCTCAGCAGGTCACCCACATTGGATACCTCAGTCAAGTCACCTCTGAAGTTCCTATAAGTACAGGGGAAATGCATAGGAGGAGCCACACATTCTGCACAGTTGCCTGCCCAGGTAGACCAGTACTCCTAGGGCATCCTGCAAATGCTGACTCTCCCAAGTGCCTCTCCCACAAAAGTGGCTTCCCAACAGACTTTCCCCAGTGGTCTCATAAAGGCTGAAGTTTTCCCTTCCTCCCTCTGACTGTTATGGTTTTGAGATTATTAGGAGGTCTCTACCTCATGATGGGCTTTCAATGGGGAGTTTGCACATTCTTTCTGACTTCACCAAAGCTTTGTGCAAAAGTGAGGACCTTTGGTTAGGCTGCTCATTTTCTCAGTTGTGCAGGAGAAATGGGGAAGGCTTTTTAGGGCAGTGATGCAGAAAAAATTCTGTCTTTTTCTTCTGGATTATAGCTTTTGTATTTAAAAACTACATGTTTCATTTTCTTTATCAGCCTTTCCATCTAGAATATGTAATTTTTCAATCAGATATTAAAAGCAAGCTTCCTTTCAAAAGAAACCAAAGCCAAATGGCCTTTGTCATAGAAGAGCTAGCATTTAAAAATCTAGCTCACAAACTATAAAATAGGATCATTGCTTGACTTACCAGAAACAGTTACAGCTATGAATAATTAAATTCAAGGGACTGCACCTCAGGGAAGTTTTAATTCCTTTAATGAAAATCAGAAGTTGCCTGTTCAACAGTGACACATTTGTATCCTCAGGCCAGAGGCCCCTTGGCAAGCCCTCTTAGTCTGCTTCTTCTCTTGATGATTATTAAAGTTTAAATTCTTTTAGGAAAACCTAGCATAGAATGATCTTTAAGCAAGTTTCAAACCTAAGAAAGAACTAAAAAAAAAAAAAAAAAAAAAAAAGTATTGAAGCAGGAGACAGAATGGGAGGTAAAGGAACTTCTTTTTATTTTTAAGTTAGAAGACAGCAAATCTTCTGCATCACTTTTACTTTAAACTGTCAAGATGAGGTTAGCATGAGCTCAGCTTAAAGAAGTCAAAAGAAGCAGAGAACACATGGAATGACAAACTCAGGACAATCAGGAAATACTAGTATTTTACACTCCTCCAGATACCGTTCAGAAGCATTGAATGGTGTTTCTCTTGCAGATGAGAAGAGGCTACTTCTGGGACCTTCTCCCCTAGAGAATTCGTTTCCTAATTCAATACATATTTCATGAGAGAAGCCTGTGGGCCAGGCACTGGGGGTACAGACAAGGTTGGCTGGTTTGGGTCGGCAGGGACGACTGGTCCCAGGGAGCTCTTGGAAGCTAGAAGAGTACCCCAGAAGGTCACCAGCTGGAAGAAATCTCAGGGCTGACCATGGACTCAAATGGGCTTCTAAGTATCACTCCAGTGACATGGGGGTAGTTAAAATTACACTTGTACTTGAGCGTCATTTCCTATAATGGGATGTAGATAGCATTTAATTTTTTTAGGAGCCAAAGGAAGATAAAGGAGAATGGAAGAAAAAAAGAAGATGGCAAGAGAGAGAAGCATGAGGTAGGCATTTCTCCTCCCCTCAGGGCATTTCCTGCCAGTCTTCTTTTAGCAGTAGGAAGGAACCCTGAAGTCTAGTCCTACCATGTACACTGCAGACTGCCTAATGAAATTTTAAGTACCCCCTCCTCTTCCACTAACTCAGGGGTGAATTTTAAGCCAATGGAGGCAATACTGGTCCTCTGCTATTTTTCAGTCAATAAATATCTATTGAACATGTACTTCTCTGGGTTCTATAAATTCCTGTCCTCAGAATTGGCTGGAGAAGAGGCATGTGGCCCAATCCTAGTCCAAGAGACGTATGCACAAGTGTGCTAGTGGACTTCTAGAAAGGTGTCTTCTCTATTAAATAAAAGACACCCAAGAAGAATTGATATCTTCTTTTGCTGGACACCGCCCACTGCTATATGTCCAGCTTAAGAACATGGAAGCAAAGAGGCCCAGGCTAGGACCACCATGTTGAGGACAGCAGAAGAGAAAAGAGATGAACACCCTGGGTCTTCACATGCCGTTAAGCTGCTCAATTAGCCAGGCTCAGAGTCATTCTATCGCAAACTTCTTAGAAAGCGAACATTTTCCTAATTGTTTAAAGCATTGTGAATAGTCTATTACCCGAAGCCAAAAAGGATCCTGACTACTATAAAACCCTACAGAGAAAGTCAGGGGCCTTCTTTTTTATTTAGACGCTGCAAAGAGAATCACAGGGCTCCTGTCATGTGGAAGTTGACCAGTTCTACGTAGATAGCGCACATGAACTCACACACGGTGATGTGAGACACGTGGTCGTAATCAAATTTAGGCCTAGACACAAACATGCAGGGCAGCCTTTACTAGGTCAAGGGTAAATGCCTTAGAAGTTGCCAAAACAGACTCACACCGGGCATGGTGTCCCAAAGAGGCCTTTGAAAGAAAAGGTAAGTTTTGGGCTCCATTTCCCTCACTGGTTTTCATTACTTAATTGAAAACCTGTGTCAAGAGCGGGGAGAACAGAAAATAAGGTAACAAGCCTGACGCTAGAAGAGGAAGGTATATTCCAATTGGAGAAGCAGTCATTCAGCACGATGGCTCCAGGAAAGGCCACAAGTGTGAAAGCTGGCACTCGGGCGACAGTGGAGCAGCTCAAGAGCAGCTCTTCCCTGTGGCCCTGCCTGCTCCCCTTCACCTCCACTGGCACCTCCCAAAGCTAGGCCTGATTTTAAAATATCCAATAACATTCTTTTATGTAGAAAGTGTCTATTCCTACTAATCTTATGTGAAGGGTGAATAAATGGGTCTTTAGAAAACAAACTAAACACACGACATGTGCCTTGATGTCCTCCCTTCCCTGATGCTATGGTTTGAATGCCATTTGTCCCCGAGACTCATGTTGAACTTGGATTGCCACAGTGGCAGTGTTCAGTGGAGGGCCCCTCAGGAGCACTGGGGTCATTCATGCCACTTGAGGCCTAAGAATGGGTGAGTTCTTGCTCTCACTGGTCTGGATTAGTTACTACAACACAAGAGCTGGGCTGCCCCTCCTGTTGTCTCTTCCACTTGTCCCTTCAGGTCCTTCCAACTTCCACCAAGTTATGAAGAAGCGTGAGGCCCTCACCAGATGGGGCCACCCAATCTTGGACTTCCCGCCACCAGAACTGAGAGCAGCCAAAATAAATTTCTTTTCTTTATAAATTACTTCATCTCGGGCATTCTGATATAGCAACATTGAAGGAGTAATACACCTAACTAATGTCCCAGTTTCTACCACATAGAATAACGAGCTGCCATTGTTCTTATCTCAACCTATCTGCAAGCTTAGTTTTGGCCTGTTTTGCCTACAGAGGAGTGGTGGAGGGAAAAGGTCATGAAGACAGAATAGAGTAGAAAAAGG
Organism: Tamias sibiricus; assembly: GCA_025594165.1. Lineage (NCBI taxonomy): Eukaryota > Metazoa > Chordata > Mammalia > Rodentia > Sciuridae > Tamias > Tamias sibiricus. The sequence continues at coordinate 209,904,449 of CM046658.1, forward strand.
AGGCTGGAAGGCCTGGATCAATATGCTAGCTTCTGCCAGTCATGGACCCTACTGTACCCCTTCGGCAGGATCCAAAACACACTGGGTACAGACCTCAATTCAGGGTAAAGGAAAAGCCAGAGACTGACAGAAGGAGACAGACACATATTACATAGGAAGACAGAGGTAAAACACCTCACAATGGATCTAATATGAGCTAAGACTAGAGCAATCCTGAAGAAGAAAAACGCGGAGCTGGGGCCCTAATACCAGGCTGACAGTGAGTGGCCAGGTTGTCTCCACGGCTGACTGACAGCCCTGGGTTTCGACTTTCTCATCTGTAATCTGAGCAGGCTGAACTAGAAGAGCTCCATGGGTCCCCTCCCTTTGTATGTATCACAAAGTCACACAGCTGGGATAGGCACAGGACAAACAGCATAAGGCAAGCTTACAGTTTGGTCTTTGCACCATCAACACTAAAGCATACCCCACAATGAGAGACTGAACCAGCTCAGTAAACTTTGCAGATGAGAAGCCTTCATCAGGAAACGGAAGACAGTAGAAATCACACGAAATATTACTTCAAATAGATTTAAGGCCCTAAACTTCAGTGCCGTTGGTGGCTTGAGAAAAACATCTATGAATGAAGTCCCAGTACTCAGCTCCTGCTGCAGCTTCATCAAAGGGATGGCTATAAAATTGGGGATATTGAAAGACTATTTTTTACAGTCCTCAAACTTCCAAAATGGCTCTGTTTTAGAAATAGAAAAAAAAAAAAAAAAGGGCTGGGGTTGTGGCTCAGGGGCAAAGCGCTTGCCTTGCACGTGCGTGGCCCGGGTTTGATCCTCAGCACCACATAAACATAAATGCATTGCATTGTGTACAACTAAAGTAAATAAATAAATATTAAAAAAAAAAAAACAGAAATAACCAGTGAGAACTAAGCAACAGATAAACTGGATGAGGAAAGCAAAGAATGGAGAACAGACCTGATACCTCTGGACTCATGAGTTTCCTGAGCATATATATATATATATATATATATATATATATATATATATATATATATATGTGCTCTGCTGGGCCCATATGGAAAACAGACAGGACAGGGACAGAAGAAATACAGGAATAAGGGCACAGACCAATAACAAAGTGCCACAGACCAACAACAGAGAATAAGAAGCAGGCCCTCATGGGACACAGAGGGTTGGAAGGCTGAGGGGTCATCGCTACCTGCAGTCAACTGTTCATGCTTCTGAGGCTCCAAAACTTCCCTGGAGGCTCTGGGGCTTAGCTTTGTGTCAGTATCTGACCTAAGAGGAGGTCACCATTGCCCTGCCTTGAATTGTATTCTTACGCCACTCTTTGTAGGAAAAGGCTGGTTCCAGATTGCAGGGAAACCACTGACAGCTGGCCACATCTGCCACTCGATAACATGGCACCTTGAGGGAGAGGATGGGCTGTGTAATGTCCAAGTTCTCCTTCTAGACCTAAAAGTCTATGATCTTGTATGTTGGAGCCCGGAGAGAAAAGAAAGTTGGTAAAAATCACCAAAATGTCGTTTGACGGTAGGGAATTTTCTCTGCAAATTCTACAGCAAGGTCGATAAGGTTCACCTTGTCTTCATGTTCCAATAATTGTACATTTTCAAAAACATCAATCATCATGGAAAAGTCAAACTATATTTGTCATATTTGAATAAGATGTAGGTTTCTATGTAGTGAAAGGTTTTCATCCAAAAGAAATTTAATTTAAAAGCTTGAGTGGTTGGAAAGTTAAATTCAGCTCCCTTGGCCATCCAGAGTATGAAGTCACAAATGGTGTGAATATACTTTGTATACAACCAGAGATATGTAAAAATGTGCTCTACAAGTATAAAATGAAATGTAATACATTCTGCTGTCATTTACAACAACTTAGAATAAAAAATAAATTTGAAAAAAAAATTCAGAGTCATGGTTTTACTGGCTCAACTGCTATGTTACTAGCAAAAATGCACTATGTTCTTATAAAGAGTGCTTCATAAGAGAAGCAAAACAATTTAATAAAATTCCACAGCCACCATCTTGGGAAGCCTGACGGCCTCACCATGAAACATTTTCAGATAGCATTTAGCAACATTCACGATAATAATATTACACATTATTTAGTCTACTGAACAGCATAGAAGGCTAGAGACAAAACACATCCGGAAGCATGACATTTAAAATCCACACTGGTCCCTGGAACATAACCCATATGAAAGATGAAGTACTTTTATAATATCAGATACAGGAGTGAGCATTTACAAATGTTACAGGGAACATGGACAAAATATTCTAGAGAGGTCTTTCAGGAATAAGAAAAAATTAAAGCAACTATAAGGGACAATTTAGAAGAAAGGTGTGAATCAATCGGAAGCATGGCTAAAAAACAAACTTTTTTTTTTTTTTTTTTTTGGGTACTTGGGGTTGAACCCTGGGTGCTCCACCACTGAGCCACATCCCCAGCCTTATTTTTTTATTTTGAGACAGGGTCTCATTAAGTTGCTCAGGCCTTTCTAAGTTGCTGAGGCTGGCCTTAAACTTGTGATCCTCTTGCCTCAGTCTCCTGAGTCACTGAGATTACAGGTGTGTGCCACTTTGTGTGCCACAAATAAGGTCCCTTCCCAGTCTCTCAAGCTTCCTGTCTCACCATGTGATCTCTCTCTCTAACAAGTACTTCCACCAGCAACAAACTTATTTTTTAAACAAAGCCTTTCCCTCATTCTCTCTATACTCATGATGAGCAGGAGATAAAATTCACCAGTAATAATTAACTTTTTTTCTATGATAAAAATCATACTTCAAATGCATAATCAGCAGAGTTGTGAGAAAAGATTATTTGGGATGACAAACTGCTTAAGTAATACTCATTACACCATCGACCCTGTCCTTAGCAAAAAAAGAGTAACTCAATAGGAACTCAGTATTGTATGACTCAGCTGATAATAATAAAAACTATAACAAAAAGAGCAGCTGACATTTATCAAGGGCTTACGATCTGTCGGTTAATGTTCAGTGTGCTATGTTAGTGTGGTTTGTCTCTCAGGGATTCATGTGCTGGAAGCCTGGCCCAGTGTGGCACCATTAAGATGAGGTGAAACCTTTAAAAGGTGGGGCATAGTGGGAGGTCACTCGAGCACTGCCCTGAGAAAGAATTAATGTAGTACTCTGGGGTCCTGGTTAGTTCTCTTCAAAGGGTTATTATAAAAGACAAATAAGGCCCCTTCCCAGTCTCTCAAGCTTGCTGTCTCACCATGTGATCTCTCCCTCTAACAAGTACTTCCACCAGGATGCCATCTGGCAGGATGTGAAGTTCAAGGGGGCCCTGATGTGAAATTCAAGGGACACCATGATGTCTGGACCTTTGGCTTCAAAAAATGTGCTACGTTAAGTCTCTAGCCTCAAATATTTTGTGATAGCAATGGAAAACAAACTAATACATAGGGTTTAACATGTATTCATTTAGCTAACCCTCACAACAGTCTCACTCTATAATCCCCTTTTTATAGAAGAGAAACTGAAGCACCCTTAGAGATGAGGGGGTTTCTTTAGGACCACAGAGCTAGACAGTGGCAAAATGGGCAGTCTGCCTCTGAACCTGTGTTCCTAACCACTGCACAAAAACCAAATTATGTTTTACTCCATCTTCTAGTTTCATCTTTTAGATGATCTACAGGTCAAACGAACAACAACAACAACAACAAAGCCAGAAGGATCCAATGCACAGGTGAAATGATAACATATTACATCACTTACCATTGGGGAAGGCTAATACGCTGATGATAAGAAAGAAGAAAATGACAGAGAGGATGCCTCTCCAAATGTTGTCTTCTGGAACAGAGTCATCCCTGAAAATAGAAAAACAGCATTTTCAAATCTAAATAGTAAACCTAAAAGAGTATGACCTCCACAAGGTGAACACTGGAAGACTACTTTGTTTTGCTCAGCAAAGTCATTGCATACACATTACTATTCACTAGTATTTCCCAAAATCAGAAATCTAATAATAAAGTCCAGTTCTTACAAGAGTAATAGTTGGGATCTAGGGTATAGCTCTCAGTGGTAGAGTACATGCATGCACAAAGCCCTGGGTTCAATTCCCAGCTCAAAAAAAAAAAAAAAAAAAAAAAAAAGGAAAAAAAAAAAACAATTGGCACTTGGCACCCTTACACAGCAACACACATTCTACTCAGACAAGCATTTAAAAATCACTGCTCTTAAAAAAAAAAAAAAAAAAAAAAAAAAAAGTTTATTTTGGCTTTTGGTTTTAAGAGTAGCTAAAGATGATCCTCATAATATAGAATGTGGCAATGAAATTTTTGAGGAATCAGAAAGGAGGCAAAAGATCATAAAAAAGGGCTGGGGTTGTGGCTCAGCGGTGGAGTGCTCGCCTAACACGTGCGCGGCCCGGGGTTCGATCCTCAGCACCATGTAAACATAAAATGCGTTGCATTGTGTACAACTAAAGCAAATAAATAAATATTTTTTTTAAAAAAAGATCATTTAAAAAAAGCACTGCAATGAAATGGTATATCTATTCTTAAAAATGGATATCTAAGAGATGCATGAAGAAGGGGAGAAATGCTGGATAATAAGAAAGCTCCAGGAAAAAAGAAAATAGCTAAAAGAAAATCAAGAGAAAACAAAATACAAGATTTAAAATCTGATCAGAAGCAGAATTATAAAGAAAGGAGATAAGCATCCCTACTCCCATGCCTGGTCATTTCTAACATATTACTGTATTCATTGCTCCCATAAGCCCATTGACTGGAATAATCCCATTTTAGTTTGTGTGTGACCTTTCTTCCCTTTGGAAGCAAACTTCTGAGGCACAGGAAATTGTTCACTTGTATTCTAAGAGCCTGGCATATAGTAAGAACTCAATAGATATTTGTTGATTGCTGATTAGAGAGAATATTTATTGTGTAAAACCAAGTAAAATTTCCCCAAACAGAAGTTTCCTTAACATTGACAGTGGAGAATAACTAAGTTTTGACAGTTTACATTAAAAAAAAAAAAAAAAAAAAAAAAAAAAAAAAACAAAGAAGAAGAAGAAGAGGCCAGTAACATGTTTGGGGCTTAAGAAAAGCCAATGGAAAGAGGGAAAACAGAGCTAAGGAGAAGATTTTCTGAATTATTGATAATTACTGAGAAGCTTGGGAGAAGGCGTTTTAGTGTTTCAGTTTTTAAAAATGCAGGATGAATAGGCAGAAAATATGATATGGAGCAGAATAGAAGGAGACATTTTAGAGACAATGAGACTAGTAGCAATAAATTAAAAATGATATGAGACATGGAGCTTATCAAGGGAAGGGCTGCAGTGAAAGTGTTTTCAAAAGACAAACATTAAGATTAAGCATTACTGAAGGAAAAGTAGAGATCAAAAACTTAGAAAAAATAATTTTGCATACAGAAACAAATCTAGATCAAAACATATGAAGAGGTGAGGAATGAAGCCCTAACAAATTACCTCAAAGGACTAAGTCCTAGGGCATTGGTTTAAAACAGAAGTGAATTTAGATATCAGCTTCTGTCTCGTCAAGCTAAATTTCTGCACCCAATTAATTAACTTCCAGAGTTATGACAGGATTGGACACAGATTGTGAAATAAGAGATCATACAAAGAGAGAGAGAGAGAGAGAGAGAGAGAGAGAGAGAGAGATCATACAATGTTTCTTAGATCATCATATGCCCCAAATAGCACTAACAAACTAACGCTGACTATTAACCTCATAGATCAGATTACAAAATGTAACTAGAGAATCAGACTTCATCTTATAGAAAAGTGCAATTTTACATGACACCATAACAATTGACCGTCTGCCCAGAGGTTGTGATCATGGCACTAAAAGTGCCAGCCTAATCGTTCACAGGGTACTTCCGATACTCCTTCGGCTTGAGCAGGGAAGCTTCATATTCACCAGCAGGAACATCAGCTTTGACTAAAGAACGGCTGCACAGGGAAGGACCACAGAGTCCTCATCTAAACCAGCATCACATAACTGATATTGGTAGTGCTGGTGACAATAATAACAGCTCATGTTTATCAAGCATCTGCTGTGCATCAAGCATTTTACAGGCAGTTAATCAACATTATCTCTGTCGCAACCAATTGCAAAATGGGGTATTATCAAAATGAAGGAACAACAGCCCAGAAAGGTTAAGTTACTTGCCCAAGACTACACAGGTTAAGAAGCTGCAGAGTCAGAGTTCAAACCAGGTCTGCTAGCCCCAGAAAATAATGATGTTTTCCCTATGCCAAGCAGCCTTGTAAATACTCTCTGGAAATCAGTCTACACCATAGTAGAGGCAAAGGGTTGGTAGGAAAGATATACAATATATAAGTTATAAACAAAAGGAAAGCTAAAATTAACTGCTGTGTGGGAAAAGAAAGGAGAGTCCATAATTCACACTTCATAACAAAATATATTCTGGATGATTAGAATTAAAGATTAAAAAAGAAGAAGAAGAAGAACACTAGAAGGACTGATGGGAGTCTTAAATGAGCAAACAAATAAAAGCCAACAATCTCAGAGTGGGGAAAAACTTTCTGAAGTATGGCATGAAATCCGGAAAGAACCCACACAACAAAACAACCATTAACAAATACAAGGAAAAAGTGATAAATGTGGAAAGAATATTTGCAATTCATAAAGACCAAAGGGCTAATTCTTCTCGTATATGAAGTGATTGTTTGCAAGGGAGGAAATCCAATGGCTCTCAGGTAAGAGAAAAGATGCTCAACCTCACTCATGGGAAGAGATGGACAAATTAAAATAATACCCAGAGACCGTTTCTTTTTATCTACCTCATTGACAAAAGTAAACATTTAATGACTAAACTGATGAGGATATGAAGAAATAGGTAAACACGCACCCTTATAGGTTGCTGGCAGTAGTATAAATTTAAACCTCTTTTATGGAGGGCAATTAGGCAATATATTAATTTACAAATGCATGTACCCTATGACTAAGCAATTTCACTTTTGGGAATTTATCCTTCAGATATATGTACAAAATTACATATGTACCAGCTTCACTATGAAATTGTACATATTCACAAAAGACTGAAAATAAGCTAAACGCTTGCCAAAAGAACATTGATTAAATTAAGGTCCCAGTCTTATGGTGGAAAACTGGGCAGACAGAAGAGTGAAGGCCATGTTTTGCAAATCAATTGCAAAGATATCATGAAATAAAGAAAACTGCAGAACAGTGGGTATAACAAGCAGCTATTTGTGCATATGAGGAGACATGTATAGGGGATATAAGTTACAATTTATGCTTACAGCTGTTTAGACTATCTCTGGAAATCCACTCAAGAAATGGTGACACTGATTTTTCTACAGAGATGAGAAATAAGATACTGAACAGGAGATATGGAAGGCAGTCCATCATTTCAATGAGTCCATCATTTTAAAACAAAATAATTGAAATTTCAATTAAATAAACGGCTACAATAAATCAGCAAACCAGTCTCTACTTAAAATTATCTACTAGTCAAAATGCTTAAAAACATACATCAGCACTAAATTTCAAAGAACTTTAGGTCAGTAATAAATAAGGATATAAAACTAATAAAATTGCTATTTTGTATATCTTGAGCAATTTTAGAAAGAATCAGATGGGTGCTCTAGTTTCAGATAGAAAAGTGGGTGATGAACCAACTAGTAAGTCTGGAAAGCTGGCAGATTCATATTTGTTTAATTAGGAAAAAAAAGCATCAAAGATGGACAATGAGGCTTTTAGATAAATGAAAAACACACAGTACAGGAAAATCAAACTTCTGCAAAGATTAGGGTGGTGAGCTTGGGAAGAAACTTGAGTCCTATCTGATGAGAGGCCCCACCTTCACACCCTTGTAAGCTTCCTGAGCGCAGAGAGGGTGCATCTGTGACAGTTAGCACAGCCCTTATCAGTGGTGGTGGGTACAGAAAAGAAGCCAAATGCATGATGAGGCTGTCCAACACCCCTGCTGGGCTCATGGCAATCTGAGAATCCACTGGCCTTCTCTAAGGCTGGTTTGAGTCCATCTTCTCTAAACTCCAAATAACCCCAAGATGTAAACGAACACCAAAGTATACAGAAATTTGCCATGATTAATCATAAAAAGGATCTTGGCCATAAAGCCCACATAGTGACACTAGAAACCCCACACTTTGGGGACAAGAACTAGTATTTATGGATACCCACCATATTCTGTGCCCCACTGAGCATGCTAATTGCTTTGCATGTGAGTTCACTCAATCTTCATAGCACCCTAAAGGGAGAAATGATCAGACTCTGCATTTTATGATGAGGTCTGGCTTCAAAGTACAAGTAGGAAGCCTTGGTATAGTGACAAGGAGTATACGCTAGGGCAAGAATGCCAGGTATGACCTTGGGCAGGTTACTTAATCTCTCTGTGCCTGTTTCCTCCATAGTTAATAGAGGCTGGTAATAGTCCTACCTCACAGGGTCATTGTGAGGATTAAATCACTTAACACTGGTACTTAGAACAGTGCCTCACACAGAAGTGCCCACTATTACTAGTTCACTCTATCTGAATGTTCTTGGTTTACGTTCTCTCATCCCTTCATCTAGTTAGTGTCTATAGCAGGGACTATGTCGGGGGTGATGAGCAGACATGACCTTATTCTTAGGAGAATCACGATATTTAATAAAAGACATTGAGATGCAAAAAAGACATTATACTAGGATGGTCTTTCTATAAAGGAAATGTTTTTGGTTTATAGGAATTGACACCTAACAGAAACAAACTAAAACCCTACTTGGGGTGCTGGCATATGCCTGGCCCTTCTCAAAAAGGCTTTGTGAGGGGGCAATGTAGTTCTACTTCTCAGGGGAGATCATGAATTGTGGCCCCCATCTTGACAGTTCTTGGCCTCAGGATTCTCCCTCCCTCAGACACTTTGCCTTATGGCAAGAAGAAAGAGACTTTCAGTCCCCAATTGGGGTACTGTGCCCACTCCCTAATTTCTATTCTGAGTCTACTGCAGCAACTAACACGACAGCTCAGTCTGTAGCCCCTGAGCTTCCCAAAGAACTTCCCTTCAGAGCTGGGATTTTCTTTACTTGCCCCACAGTTCCAATCTGGCCAGGAATACCTTTGAAGGATGAGAATACAGCCAATACAGAGGCCAATACAATTTGGTGCCAGGGACTGCGGAATGCTAGTTCTAGGTCAAGATTGCTATACTCAACAGCAATGACCCAAACTTACAGGCTCAGGGAGGCAAAGTTCTCTTCCCTGTCTGCTAAACTTTGAGGGTGCCCTTGACATGTGCCGGGACAGCACTGACCACAGATGGTGAAAACACCCAAGATACAGTTTAAAATAAGCCTGAAATGGAAGCTCTGCAGGGCGCAGGTCCTCCCTGTTCCATGAAGATACCTCCCATGCCCAGCACAATGCCTGGCACACAGCAGGCACCCTCAATAACAGTGGGTGGCAAGAATGCGTCAGATGATTTAGCAGAATGGGCCAAGCAACTCAGGGAATGTGAAGGGGAATCACAGCCAGAGTCCACTGACAGTGACTTCCCTGTTCCCTTGCAAAGGGTTAGCCACAGGGGCTGATGGAGACCACCAGCAAATAGCTACAAGCCCAATCAAGTTTTCAAACACCTTGATCCCTGTCAAGTACTACTTCAAGTACTACAGGGAACTACCCAAAGACAGAATGTCCTAAAAGCAGAGAAAGTGTAAGGAAAGTCCTGAGTTTAAAACAAGAAAAAAGAAAATACAAAATTTTTACACTCAGAACTTTTGGACTCAGATCCTGTGTCAATTCAGCTTCCATGTCAGTATAATGTCTGATGTGTGACTACAGGCAGCAGATATGGAGACTTCAAGAAACCAAGGCCAAATCCATTCACTTCACATAATCTTGGGATAAGCCTCTCCCTGGCCAGGCAGCTGAAAATGTCTAGCTTTCATGACTCCCAAATCTTCTAGGCTAATTGTCCCTCCCTGCTCCCATCATCTCCTTCATTACCTTTAATGAGAATCCTTGAAAAGACTTACAGAGTCAGATCTAGCAACCCAGTCACTGTTAAGGACCTCTCTACCTGTGGAAAATGTAATCCTGGGTGACACAGCAGACCCATGCCAACCAGCTCTGTCAACCACCTTCAATAGATTTTAAAGGAAGTTATGATGTTTGTCAAGAATCACTGCTGAGGGGGCTGGGGTTTGTGGCTCAGCGGTAGAGCGCTCACCTAGCACGTGCGCAGCCCAGGTTCGATCCTCAGCACCACATACAAATAAATACATTGTGTACAACTAAAGCAAAATAAATAAATAAATATTAGAAAAAAAAAAAAAAAAGAATCACTGCTGAAATATCAGCTAAAGAAGAATGGGGGTTCCCCCCCCCCCCAAGTTCTTACATTTATCATGACTTCTCATGTTCTATTCACTCAGCATTTATTGGGCACCTATTATAGGATGATTAAGATATTTGGCTTCAAGAAATTAACAGAAACAAATATTACAATAGGAGAGATACAATAATAAAAGGTATTTAGAAGTATAACAACATTCTTCTGTGCTACTTAGAATATCAAGAAAGATGTCCAGGAGGGGAACTATCCAAATGGGTTGTAAAAGGTGCCAAGGGCTTGTGGGTGGGCAGAAGGCAGCAAGAGGTGCTTTCCAGGGAGACAGACAGCAGCACTGGGTGCAGGCCAGGGAGCTGTCTGGGCCTGCTGGGTATGCTGTGTGTAGCGGAGGAGGGAGCTGCAGAAGTAGACCTACCTTGTAAGGAAAGAGATCAGAATCCAGATTGCACTTTCCTATCATGTAGTGGGCTCCAGTGAATGACTATAAGCAGGGGACAGATGGAATCACAATTTTGATTTGATAGATCATGAGGACAGATGTGGAGGATGGGCTGTAGGGACATGGAGTCAAGGCCTGGGAGCAATGTTATTCCAAAAGGTTGGGAGTTTGCTGAGCTAAGGCTTGGGAATGGACAGAGGAGAGCAGCTCCAAGCTGTGAAGGCCCAAGTAGTCCTTGATGACGTAAGCCGAATGGTGAACCCCAGGATGGCAGAGACCTGGGCCACATGTAACGGGGACTTCTGAATTGAATTAACTTTGATGCCAGCATTGAGGAAGCAGATCAGACTGACTGGACTAGTCCTGGTTTCTGGATTAGCTGAGACTGAAAAACTGTAACTTCCCTACAGAAATCTGGAGCAATAGGAATAAGATAAATTGTGTTATATTTGGTAACAAAATTAAAGCGGAAGTGCTAAAAACAATTATTTGAAACAGACCAATTTAAATGAAGGCTGTTTACTAAAAAGGGGTCTGAGAGGTAGCAGCTCCTAGAAATATAATCTCTCTGGGGTAAGGCACCATCTAACCCAAATAAATACTGGAGTCCCCCAGGTGCCTATTCACTACAGATGACCCCAAAGAAATATATGGTATGGTCCCCTTTAATAAACTTATAATCTTATTGTGGACAAAAAACATCAGAAATAAGTTTAAGAAAAAAATATCAAAAGATTCTTATTTAAATCCAACCTAAAATGTGATTCAAACAGTAAATAGGGAATAAAAATGGTAAAGATCAATGTTAACTGGACCTCAAGTGCCACCTAAGTGCACTGTAGGTTCACCTCTAGTTTAATCCCAATACACAGTCATTATAGATGATCAATTAATACTGATGGTGTCAGGGAACAAGGACATCCAGGACTTCTGTTCTCGAGAGAGAGAGAACATGATGTATATAAGGAAACAGGACCAAGACAACTGAATCAGCATTATCAGGAGACATTTTCTAATAGGTTATTTATATGGTCAAAAGGGAAAGAACAGGGAAGGCTGGCAAGGACCCATGAGAGAATCACACAGAAGGTCAAAACATGGCCCGATGATAAAATGGCAAACTGGAGTTCCAAAGCCAATGAAGGAAATTAAGTAAAAACCATTATTAACAAATAACTAAAAACAAATAAATCAAACATCTGTCCATTTCCCTGTCCTTGTCTGTCTCCTTAGTCCCATATCTAGGAGAAAACTAGAATAAACAAATTGTTAATCACTGGGGTACAGTCACCTGAAGAAAGGCAATCTCCTCTGGGCATGGAATGATTTTTGTTAGGCAAGTGCTAAGAGAGGCTGATTCATTCTTCATTGGCAAGTACCTCTGAGAGTTGGGCTTCTATTAATATGATTTAGTAGATTTTTATGTTTTCAAATCTAAAGCTTGGGTTTTTACAACTAAGGCCATTCAGTATTTCCAAGTTTCCCCACCTTCAAAAGTGAATATGAGGGTACTCAATAATTATTAAGCTCTGAGCTGAAGACAAAGGTTTTCCTTGTCTCGCTTTGGCTGAACAAACCTATAAACATATACTTAACCATCTACTTTACAGAAAGACTAATTCTAAAAGATGGCAAATGGGCTCTTAAGAAAAGGATAAGGGGACATCTGACACTTTTAAATGATAGTGATAGGGACAGGAGATTTAGACACCATGGTTTAAGTGAGTTGGTCTAGTTTCTATCTGTATCAATCAGCTTTGCATCACTAAAATATAATACCTGATATTTATGAAGATGAGGCTTGTTTAGCTAGTTTGGGGCATTCAAAGTCTAAATGGAATAGCACAGGTTCTATGGTGAGGGCCTACCCCTTCACTGCATCAGTTCATGTCACAGACGGCCATGGTGGGAGTATGTGTGATTAAACCTCAAACCAGAGGCAGAAGAACAGGAAGGGACAGGTGTGCTCCATTTAAAACTCTCTGGTGAGATTTCAGGGGTTGCACAAGAGCAGCTCCCAATGACCTAAAAACCTCCCACCAGGCCTCATCTCCTAAAGGTTCCAACACCTCCCAATAGCACCACCCTGGGATCAAGCTGCCAGTTACAATGGATCCTTGGGTGACAGTCAAACCACACCCAAAACATAGCACTAACAAAAGAACTACTGACAAATCCAAACTTGTCCCAGACTTCTGTGCAGGGGATCTAAACCTTCATAACCTAAATTCATTCTGGGTCTCTGCAGCATGTGACATTACCCAGGTACTGCTTCTCACATATTAGTAATAACACCCCCCAATAGTCTGTTGTTTTAGAAATTAGTCTTTGCCAATCAAACTTTAAGGTATATTTTAAAAGTCTTACTGAATTGCACTGAACAGTTATCTAATTAAAAATCCTTATAAAATAAGGATAAGGTATTATGATCATTACAAATGATCATATAATGAATAATTTTCATTTGTCATTACTTTCAATCTTTCTGAAGATAAACCTACAGTTATACTGTCCCACTTAAAGTGACACAAATTATAAAAAGATACAATAGCTATTAACTCTATTAATGGTGTTTATGATTATACATATATTTTTACATATATTTTATATAAGGTGGCATATGCATATATTACATACATTATATATATCATATATTATACAATATGTAATATATAGTGCTATATATTACATATTATATTTTATGAGGTGAAACTTCATATTAATTATTCTTCATTATGTGATTTGTTTCTTTATGAAATTAATAAGAAATAAAATTGTTATCACTTTCAGAAAAGGCCACAATCTAAGGTTCAGACTATTGGCTTTTTAAATTATTTCTGACAAATGGATAAAATCCATATTAATCTTTGATACTTTCACTGCTACGATTTGTCAACTGCCTTGGCAGCCTAGGCCATAAAAGAGAATTTCCAGAGGAATGTGATTTTCAGTGTTGAAGATTTATTTTGAAAGGGCCTACAAAAATATTAAAGATAAAAGGTTGAAACAAACTGCTCATTCTTGCTTCTCATCATTTAAAATAGTATAATTACTTCTCTAATTTCCAAATATACTTCCATCATTAAAAACCTACATATAAAATGAAGTTAACTAGAAGTTAATGTGAAACGAGCATGTGTATTATCTAATGTCCATTTTTCCAATGCCTTTATCCTTTTTCTCAATTACAGAGTATACTGTACCTCATTAACAAATATAATTTAGAAGACATTGGCATACAATGAAATCATGTAATAATAACAATGTCTCTTTAGTACTTAACATTTGCTACCCACTGAGCTAAACACAGATTACTTAAAAAGGAGAAATTAGTTCTCATGACACCAATCCTATAAGGTATCAGTACTGGGATCTTCATTTTACACAGATAAAGAAACTGAGGCTTAACAAAATTAAGTGGTTACACAGCTATTAAATGGTAAAATCAGGTGAGATGTTGAAGTATTTGAGGATAACCATGATTAGAGTTAAGAATAATTTATCTTTAAATCTAGAAATACAACTGGTTAGATACTGTAGAAAGGTCTGGTCTGCATAGCATCAATAGTCTTTACAATATCAGTAGCAGTACCCTCAGTTATTAAAGAGTAAATGTTACTTATGCTTTGTACCTTTAGGTGATTCATGAAAATAAACACATAAGAAATGAGAGTCAAATGGACTATGGAGGTAAAAAATAAGTGTAATGTGAAAAGTTGCAGTTATTCCCAAGAGAGGTACTGCTGACACTTGTAGTGGGGGTGGGAGGGTGACAATTTAGTCTTTGTGATACAAATTTGTCTCATATGTCACAAGACTTCTAGTAGCCTTTACTCTCCAATCCACTAAATACCAGAAGTTTCCTCAACATGTGATCACCTGATGTACCCCTAAACATTTTCTCCCAACCCTGATTAAGAAGCATTAATTGTTGGGGGAAAAAAAAATCAGGAAAGAACTGATATTAATTGGGCATGGTGTATCAGGTACACTACTCAATGCATTCACACATATTTATTTAGTCTTCTTAACCCTGTATGAAGGTAAATACATATTTTATTATCTGTATGAGGTAAATACATATTTTATCTTTATATTATAGGTATAGACCCTGACATTCAGAATAAAATTTATAAAAAGAAAAAGAAAAACACAGCCAGTTTTGAAACTAGCAGTCTAGTTCCAAAACTACACTACTCTAGGTTGATCCTTAGAGCCTTAATGGTGTGGCAAGCATGACTTTCCTTTCTTTAAAGAGCTTCATTCATAAAACAGAAATTGTTTTAAATAGGAACCAGGCACCAAATGAGACCCCTGGTTGGAGCTCAGGGGCCACAGGTGCAGTCCAGAATCACATGGTATGGGTGTTCAAGAGTTGGGCTGGACAGCTCTTGTGAATAGACAGATATTAGAAGTGCTTTTGAGCATGTGAGTGTATATGTTTTCAGGGGGAGTTGTGTTATGTTGTGTGAGGCTTATGTGATTTGTTTAACACTACAGCATTTGCTAAGCACTAGGCATCATTATAACTGCCTGACAACATCCTCATTTTTGCATGTATGTCAGAAGAGGAATGGGCAGGGTGTGCACTGCATGGTGGGGCTGGTGTCTGTGCAGCAATGTGCATAAAAGGTGATAGCTGTGCTGTCTAGAGCAGCAGTTTGTGTTGTGATATGGATGGTGCTGGGGCGGGGGAGATGGTACACTAGAGGATGTGTGTGCAGTGCCTATGGAAGGTGCTGCACCCAAAAAAGACCATGTGGTGCATTTTTTTGTGTATGTGTGTTGGACAGTACTGAATACTGGAGGAGTTACACGGGAAGGGATCTAGGTTATGTCCCGGGCCTGTGTATGGTGCGTGCAGGAGCTGTGGACTGGGGTGTTTTACGTGTGTAGTGGTGTGTGCTGAAAGTGGTGCATACGAGATGATTCATGCGGTGTGCTGAAAACGGACGGGGGCTGAAGGGGCTGCACAGGAGGACGCCAGTGTCGTGACGTGTGCGGAGTGATGCTGAGAGTGTGTGCGTGGTGTGGGGGAAACAACTGTGCTAGGTGACTGGCATGTGTTTCTGGTGTGGCCGGAGGCGCTGAACAGGAGAGGTGGTATTTAGAGGTGGGGTGTGGGGAGTAGGCTGGATGTACGGTGAGCACACCCGGCGGGTGGACAAGCTGTGTGGGCGGTGGGTCTGCGAGTATGTGTGCGTGAAGCAGCCAGCCCGCGTCCTCACCCCGCGTCCTCACCCCGAGCCACACGGGGCCACCCTCCCGGCGACCGCCTCCCTCTCGCCTCTACCCTTCGCCCTCCAGCGCCTCGCCACGGCCGAGCCCGCCCCACCTGGTGAAGGCGAAGTACATGAGGCTGACGATCGTGAAGCTAAGCAGAGTGATGGTGTGCGGCCGATAGAAGAAGTCGATGGTGATGTCCTCCACTTGCTGCTCGTTGATCATCCGGAAATGCATCTTATAGTTCACATCATCCTTGCTCAGGGTCCGGCTCCCCACGCAGGACGCCATGGCCCTTCTCCCCGTCCTGCCGCTGCCCCGGCGGCCCCGGCCCGCGAAGGCTGGGACCCCGGGTGTGTTGACGAGCCGCAGCGGACGAGCAGCCGGATGGCGGGGCCGGGTCTGGCGCCCAGCAAAGGCTGGGAGCAGAGGGAAGGACAGGCGCGGGAGGGCGGGGTCGCGGCGCCGCCGACTTGGCCTGGGGAGGGGGGCGCCGCCGGCCGGCCTCCAGCTGGCCTTCGGACCGTGGCATCTCTAGCACTCTCTGAGCCTTCACACTGCCACAGCGCGGGTCTCAGGGAAAGCAGGGAGCGAGAGAAGTGCAGCTGTGGTCCCCGGCAGGCTCTTTCCCAGGCTTTCAGAGCGCTCTCCCCCCGCGCAGCAGCCAAATGGTCTCGCCCACTCCGACCGCAGCACACGTGGGTCGGGGAGCTCGGCGGCTGGGCCCTGCGACCGGCAGGCAGACTTGCGGGGCGGCGGCACCGGGCGTGCGTCGGGGCGAGCAGACAGCCACTGCAGGACCCGACGACGCTCAGGCCTCGCCACAGGTGAAGCAGGAACCCCCGTGGGCGTGTCCCCGGCGGGACTGGGGTCCCGGCCCGCCGCGTCCAGGCCGCGCTCCCCAGACTCAGGGCCTTTAAGTCTCCGTGGCTCCGTGGAGGGAGATTGGTTCTGTTTGGTATGTACCCCCTGGCCGATGAGTTGGAAACGCAACCATGCTTGTTTAGTAGTGGCTCAGGAAGGACGGAGGAGGCCCAGCGTGTGAAGTGGCTTCCTGCGGAAGTTCGGTTTGAGGAACTAAAATGAACTGGTTTAAAACGGCCTAGAGAGGGCGACACCATTATTTGAGAGGCCCTTTATTACGAAGCCACCCCCTAATCCCTCTTTCATCTCCTGAAGTCATTTATTAGTTACAGAGGTAGATATCTGGAACCCTAGAAAACAATATATTTCAGTCCTTACTCCTGTACCTAACGAAGTAGACATAGAGTGGAGAACTACTATACGATGTATTAGTGGAGTTGAGTTTTTCAGGGTGTTTTCTTCCATCATCGTGATCAAGGGCCATGTTAGAAAACTGAAATGTGAAACTTCACAGAGCTTATATACACATTTGCACATGCCATACCCGCTCTTGAATACTGTGTAGGCGCTGAAGTTGACAATACTTGCGGTTGATTTATTTCCGTTCAACAAAGTTGGAGCACAACAAGACTCTGGGCCGGTGGGGATAGTCACTGGGAGGGTGGATCCAGAGATAAGACCCAGCCCTGCTATCCTAAATGAATTGTCAGGATGTATAGATAGCAGAGGAGTGGTGATGTAAAGATAATGTTTTTGCAAATAAAAATGGAAGGTTAAGAACTAGTTATATTAACAAAGGTCTTTTGATGGATGTGGATGGAATTTAAAAGTGAACCTACCAGATGTGGAAGGGATATTAGTTTGATTATAGAGAGAGACAAGAGTGAATTTGGGATGGGGGTGGGATTTGCTTTGAAGCAGGACAACATGGTTGAACAAACTGACTCTAAAATGTTAAAGCTGATATTGACCTGAAGATAATTTTATTGTACCCTTAACCTTTACCAAAAAACAACAACAACAACAAAAACTGTTTTGGCACTGGGGGGGGGGGGGGGGGGTAGCTCAGTGGTAAAGTTCCATCTCTACCACCCATAAAAATTATCATTTGAGTAATAGTAATTGTACCACCATCATGGGCTAGACATTTGTTAGACCCCTTTTAGAAACTTAATCTTGTCAAGGTAGCATAACTACCTTGGTCTTCCTGGCTCCTAATTTGGTTCCCTTATGATTGCTGCAAAGACAGATTTGGAGGCTCATTTCCTGCTGAAATTTAACAAAAATTAATGGGAATACTTATTTCCTAAGATCACTTCAGACTGAAACTGAGACTTTCACTTTTATAAATCTCTTTCAACAAACTTCCCCAAACTGCAGATCTCCAAGAGATTAGACCTTCAAGTGTTTAGTCTAATGCAGAGCATAAAACAAGCTGAATTCCACAATGTAAATGAACGAAGCACAAAGTTGTATGCAGGAATTAATTCACAGAATTGTTTTTGATTGACTAGTCAATAATAATAATGGTTAACATTTATTGACCATTTCCCGTATTGCAGGACTCCATGCTGTGTTTTATATAGATTATCTTATTTAACATAAAATTTAATTATCTGACTAAATGTAAAATTATTTAATATTCCTTAAGTTTAAAGTAGCAACAGTCTTTCCTGTTAAAAACAACTTTTTCAGTCAAAATATACATTTATGCTTGCTTATTTGTTTCTGTCACTTTGTTTTGCTTGCTATTTTGACCTTTTCCTTTTGAAGGCTGTTCTTTTTCTTGTTTCCTACAGAGAAACAGAAATTGACAAAACTAGTTTTGTTTAATTCCCCTTTTAAGAACAGCTTTATCTTTGAAATAATCAACAGAGTTCAGCTCTAAGAACAAAACAAGAAAGCCTTCACTGTGCTATATAGCAATGATAATATTGTGATGATTCATTTAAGACAGAATGGGTTTCTATTTATTTTGTGACTATGTACATAGAATGCATTTGAATAACTCAATATTATTTTGATCAGCAATGTTCTTCTTAACTGTCCTTCAAACTAAATTCCAAGAGCACTTAACTGCCTCACTGTCTTTTTAAAAAATGATTAACAGATGATTTGGTTCTGTGTAATTTGAACATTTACAGATTTTTGTCTTAATGTTTTTCTTAAACCACCGATTTTGCTTTTTGCTGTTAAATTGTAAATCTTATCTTTATTATTCCACTTCAGAAATTCCTATTTTTCAGATTATAACTAAGACTGTTTGTTTGTGGCTTTTCCTATATGTAAGAAACATTTCACTACTTTAGTCTAATCAAATTTAATTAAACACCTTTCATTTAGGAAAAAAAAAATTCCAATTTATGTTTTTGTTGTTTGAATAATTTCCAATTTATAATTTTGTTGTTTGAATACAGTTTAAAACATTTAAGTAAATTGGATTTCTCTTCTGTTTTTCCTTTGCAGATTACTTTAGGAAAAATGGCCTTGTCAGCCCAACAGATACTCAGATGGTTCAACTCAATTAAGTCGAGCCGCTTCATTAATGCCACACAACTCACAAAACGTTTTCCAAGACCAGGGAAAACATGGTTACAAAGCACTTCTGCTTGGCCTCAGCTGTCCTCTGACAATTGTTTTCTCCAGTGGGGATTTAAGACTTACAGGACTTCCTCCTTATGGAGTAATTCCCAGTCTACCAACTCAAGTAGGCAAGAGAATAATTCCGCCCAAAGCAATCTGCTTCCTTCAGTGAATGAGCAATCAGAGAAGACACAAAAGATGCCCTGCTTTGACTCTGACCTGACTCTAGAAGGTAATTCTAAATTTTAGAAAAGTCCCCCTTTCCCCGTTTTGGTAGTTTAAATGAGCTACCTGTTTACATTCTGCTAGGCCATTTCTAGTCATACTTTATACCAGGCAGGAAAAGAAACAATGCCAGCTCTATTCATTTACAGCTATTTTACTAAGAGTTTGTGGGTTAGTGTGCATAAGATTATTTTATATAAATAAAATAGATTATTATATATATAATTATATATATGTATTTTTATATTACATTTGCTTTCTAAATGCTTCATTATTTAGAGTCTTTATAATTTTTTTTCCTTTTGGGACCAGGTGTGATGACACATGCCTGTAATCCCAGTTTTTCGGGAGGCTAAGGCAAGAGGATCACGAGTTGGAGGCCAGCTGGGCAACTCTGAGATATCCTGTCTCAAAATTTAAAAAAAGAGCTGGAGATGTAACTCAGTGGTAGATCAATTGTCTAGCATGCATCAAGCCCTGGGTTCAATCCCAGTACTAAAAAAAATAAAACAAAACAAGATAGATTTATTAGGATATAATTGGCATCAAATAAAATCCGTCTTTGGGGGTATACAATTCTTTGAATTTTGATGTATACATGTAGTTGTATAACAACTACCAGTCATCAAATAGAACAGTTATATCACTCCCGGAGTTCCTTCCTTTCTAGTGCCTCCTGTTCTAGGAATTCAGAATTTCACCATAAATGGGATAATATTCAGTTATGTACAATATGAAAGAAAGAGAGCTGGACACAGGGAGAAGAGAGTGGCTAAAAAAGTGAAAACGGGTAGAGGGTAGTCAGTGAATAAAACAAAAATAGAACAAGAGATCACAATCTAGATTCCTTAGCTTAAGGTAAATAACAGTCCCAAGTGTCTTCCATATTGTTTTATTTAAAAAAAAAAAAAAAAATATATATATATATATGACATATCACACACACACACACACACACACACACACACACACACACACACATACCATAGAATCAATGCTGGATCAGAGAGGAATCCCTGTGCAAAAGACTGCAGGTGGTAGAGACAGTCAGACATCATCTTAAAGACATTGGAGAATAACTGGGAGAAGAGGGCACTGCATCAAAGCAGAATTTTCAGAATGTCATGACTAATCTGTGAGATTCAGGCTGTTGAATATGTTGTACTTTTGGCCAAGTTAACAAGCTATGGTAGACTCATTCTCTTCCTCAAAATGTACTTGAAGGGCAATTGATCTCTAACATTTTTACCTGTCAATGAAAAGTGAAGGAGAAGTTTTGTGCCTTGAAACTTATCAACCAGTTTCTTATCTTGGAGAAACAGTAGTTGATCTTCCTAAATAGTCATAACCTTACCTCTTGGTACATAGAATATTTTTGAATTTCTTGAACATGTAATCCTGAAATGATCTCAAGATTTAACCAGCAAATGACACAAACTAGGGAAGAAGTGGTCTTAGGAGAAATAGTCTGAAGCGCATACACTGAAGCTAACTTGCTTCTCTTCTTTCCACATGGCTGGCTTCAAAGAACTGGACGATTTGCCTCCTTTGTCTCCATTGCAGCCACTTTCTGAAGAAGAGGCTATTCAGATTGTTGCAGACCCTCCACTGCCTCCAAATTCATTCACACTTCGAGACTATGTAGATCATTCTGAGACTCTGCAGAAGTTAGTGCTTCTAGGTAAGTTTGACTAATCTACAAATACTTTAGTGTACTTTTGTTTGTTTTTTTGTTGTTTTTATCTTACTCAACATTTTAATCTTTATCAAAGTAGTATATAAACATATGAGCAAAAGTCAAATAGTGTGAAAGACCTCCAGTGAAAATCCTTATTCTCTGTTTTTCTTTTCTGACCTTGCATCCCATTTACTGAAGGTATCTACTTTTATCACTTTTTATACTTAACTTCCACATTTTAAAAGCAGTTGCTTATAATACTATCCCTTGTTTCATCAATTTTAGACAACAGTCGATCTTTTATGTATACACATGTGCTTTTTGCATATTCTCTAAAATTCTCTTGGTATGTTACATTATAATTTTTAGATATATCATTAGTCAGTGATTACATTATGATTGTAAATATTGCTAACTACTCTAACAAGAAGTATACTGTTTTTTCCTTCCTGTATAACTTTTCTTTTTCCTGGAGTTAATAATTGCCTTGTTTTTCATTTGATTAATTTTCCTTGTCTCTAGGGTTAAATTTTCCCACACCTTCTAATAACCTCTCAGGACATTTTTTCCAGGGAGCGTTATCAGATCCATGGTACACCACTGCCTGTTTTCTCTGTTACTCCCTGACCTTTCTCTTGGAGCACATGTCCTAATTTGGACAATTTCTCTCTTGGCTTATTCTCTCACTACCTTAGCTTGTTGACTAGTTTGATCTGGATAGTGAAATGGCCAGGGCACATCACAGAAAACTTTAATTTGGTTATTTTTAATCTAGTTCCTTATTGCAACTTTCTGATTTTCCCATTACCTCTTCCTTGTTGTGTCCTGCTTACCTTTTCAGCTTCATCCCTTGATACTTCCCTCTTTTGCTTGGCCAGCTCTGACAACTGAAGAACTTAGCTTAAGTTCCAATAACTTTGAAAATGTTTTCTTTGAACCTGCAGAGGGGTCCTTCTTTATGCTCCCACTTCCTTCCCTGCTTATTTTGAGCCTGGCATTAATAGTAATATGTGATGGTTGTTTACACATCTGTTCCTGTGCTGAATTAGCTGAATGTGACCCAAATATATAGGGAATGGCCTTTGTTCATAAGAAACTTCAAATGTTCAGAAACATCTAAAGACACATACCTTAGAGTAGCTGGAATACAAGGATGAAAGGTAATGTGCTAAGTCCCATATCATAGATACAAATAAAGTTTTTCATGAATCAACATAAGGGTCCATCAGTAAATGAAGAGATAAAGAAAGCATGCTATACACATGGAATACTATCCATTCTTAAGAAGGAAATTCATTTGCAACAATGCGGACGAAGGGCATTATTCTAAGACAGGCTCAGAAAGACAGATACCACATGATCTCACTTACATGTGAGAACCAAAAGAAAAATCCAAACACATAGTAGCAGAGAATAGAATGGTGGTAAAAGGAGGCAAGTAGAGGAAGACATAAGGAGATATCAGTCAAAACTTGCCAAGTTTCAGTTAGATGGAGGAATAAGTTCTAGAGATTCAAAGTGCAGCATAATGACTACAGTTAATGTTCTGTGTACTGGGAAATTGCTGAAAGAGTAGATTTTAAATGTTCTAGTCACAGAAAAATAAATGGTGAGTATGTACAATGGTGAATATGTTAATAGCTTTATGTAATTATTCAATAGCATTTACATATATCAAAACATCTGTTTTACCCCTAAAATATATACAATAAAGTGTGCAGTGAGTTCAAAAGTGAGAGATGACATCTACTATGAGCAGGAAAGCCTGTCACCTTTCTTTTTAAAATAGCTTTCTTTGTTTATGGCAGCTGCTATGGTGATGCAAGACAATCCTAAGATGCAGTCCCTACCTTTACACAATTTATAGTACATCACAGCTTTGAATATGTTTCAGCCATTCCTTCTTCTGTATGCTGGTACCCAACAGCATGTCTTAGAAGTAATTTAAAGGACAGTAACTTAGAAGAACCATGATTGCTTTGCCAAACCATGTTTTTGAGTACTAAGTCCTAGTCCTTCTGTTTGCTTTGCAGAGCTGTTTCTGCCTTTTTCTGCTTGTTCTTTATCCCAGGTGGCCAACCACTGTGCACTGGAGCTCTAGAGGGGGGCCAGCTGGGTTCAGGGCAGCATCAACTGGCAGGAGGCTTTGCAGTCTTGAGACTAGAAGGGCCTACTGGGAGTGTTTTCCTCCCTTCTTTGGGTCATGTTGCTTTCTCCATGACTACAGCTCCTCCTGAACAGCCCTTCATTAATAGCTTTTATGTCTCTGGTAAATACTCTGGCCCTCTTGTCTCTGGTGCTGGAAGTGCCCTCCAATGTTCCCTTCTCTCTGCCCATCTATGTCACCCTATTGAGTCCCTTCCTTAAAGTTCTTTTCTTTTGAACTCTCTAGGGCACTACCTGTTACCTGTCAGATCCTGACTGATAGCTAAATATGTGTAACTGTACCTGAATGTAATGGTACATTTGTAGTTACTGAAATGATGAGGTAAAGCCCAACTAGACTGATCGCCTGCAGGTTAGATCATATGCTACTCATTTTTTCTATCCCCAGTGCTTAGCAGAAGTCCTGGTTCATAGTAGGCATTCGGTGACTGTTTTTTTCAAGTTAATGAAATTATGAGTAAAACCAAGTGATCTGACTGAGCAGGGTGCTATCCTGATGAGATTCTGTTCTCCATTGCTATTAAAAAGTAGCTTTTCAGGATTTCTGCTTTAACACAGTTATGGTGTGATAGCTCATTCTGAGCAAGGCACTTCAACACATGAAAGCTCTAATATTTACTTAAATTTGAAGTCTAAGCCCTTTGTGTTATTTCTAAAGTCATTCTCCCACAGATTTTTGGAACCGGTTTCCATCTTGTTTCTTTATCCATCCAGTAATTGGATTTATTTTCTATTAATATTATTATTTTTAAATTACAAAAGAATTACATCTAGTTGTTAAAAATGCACATATTACAAGAAATAGATCTTCTGTCCTCTTTACATTTTCATTTCACTTCCCAAAAGTGACCATTCTTACTGAGATAACTTTAAGAGTTTTCCAGAACTTATTCCAAATAAACAAATATGTATCACACAGAAAGCCATTCATATATCTTATGTAAGTTTTTTTTTTTTTTTTTTTTTTTGATACCAGGGATTGAACCCATGAGCACTTTACCACTGAGCCACATTTCCAGCCCCACCCCCACTTTTTTGATACATTTTATTTTTTAGAGACAT
Source organism: Tamias sibiricus (assembly GCA_025594165.1). NCBI lineage: Eukaryota > Metazoa > Chordata > Mammalia > Rodentia > Sciuridae > Tamias > Tamias sibiricus. The sequence continues at coordinate 209,929,033 of CM046658.1, forward strand.
GGTCTTGCTAAGTTGCTAAAGCTGGCTGATGATCCTCTTGCCTCAGCCTCCCAAGCCACTGCATCTTATTTTTTTTGAAATTAAATAATACTGTGGTTTTGTTTATGTAATTTAATTTGTTATACATGCTTTTAGAGGGCAATTCCTTTCGTATTACATATAAAGAGCACAGTTTTCCAAGTCATTGGTTTTACACAAAGTATTTTCATACCATTTGAGCTTTTATACATGCACTACATTGGGTACTTTGAATGCTGTAACAATACTGTTTTTTGAGTTCTGTGTTTTCTTTCAGCAGTTAATATACCTTTCAATTCTTAATCGACCTGGAATTAATTTTGCATAAGATACAGAAGAATTTTTAATTTTTTCAGAAGATAGTTAGTGGTCCCATTATATATTTTTTAAAAATATTTTTTAGTTGTCAATGGACCTTTATTTTTTTACTTATTTATATGTGGTGCTGAGGATCAAACCTGTCCTTCACACATGTGAGGCAAGTGCTATGGCACTGAGCTATAGCCCCAGCCCCAGTCCCATTGTATATATATATATTTTTTAATTTATTTATTTTTTATTCTAAGATGTTATAAATGACAACAGAATGCATTACATTTCATATTACACATATAGAGCACTTTTTTACAAATCTCTGGTTGTATGCAAAGTATATTCACACCATTCGTGACTTCATACATGCACTTAAGGTAATGATAGCCATCTCATTCTAACATCTTGTTTTCATTTTCATTCACCCTTTTGCCCCCCTCCCTTCCCCTCCCTCCCCATTGGCCATTCTAGTGTTCCTCTAATCCTCCTATGCTCCTCATCCCAACCCCACTGTGAATTGGCCTCCTTATATCAGAGAAAACATTTGGCATTTGGCTTTTTGGGATTGGCTAACTTCACTTAGCATTATATTCTCTAACTCCATCCATTTTCCTGAAAAAGCCATGATTTTATTCTCTCTTATTGCTGAGTAATATTCCATTGTGTGTATATACCACATTTTCTTTATCCATTCATCTACTGAAGGGCATCTAAGTTGGTTCCACAGTTTAGCTATTGTGAATTGTGCTGCTATAAACATTGATGTGGCTGTGTCCCTGTAGTATGCTATTTTCAGGTCTTTTGGGTAAAGACCAAGGAGTGGGATAGCTGGGTCATAAGGTGGTTCCATTCCAAGTTTTCCAAGGTATGTCCATACTGCTTTCCATATTGGCTGCACCATTTTGCAGTCCCACCAATAATGAATGAGTGTGCCTTTTTCTCCACATCCTCTCCAACATTTATTGTTGTTTGTGTTCTTAATAGCTGCCATTCTGACTGGTGTGAGATGAAATCTTAGAGTGGTTTTGATTTGCATTTCTCTAATTGCCAGAGAGGTTGAGCATTTTTTCATGTATTTGTTGATTGATTGAATATCTTCTTCTGAGAAGTGTCTGTTCAGTTCCTTGGCCCATTTATTGATTGGGTTATTTGTTTTTTTGGTGTTAAGCTTTTTGAGTTCTTTATATATTCTAGAGATTAGTGCTCTATCTGACGTGCATGTGGTAAAAATTTGTTCCCAATTAGTAGGCTCTCTGTTCACCTCACTGATTGTTTTTTTTTGCTGAGAAGAAGCTTTGTAATTTGAGTCTATCCCATTTATTGATTCTTGGTATTAATTCTTGTGCTACAGGATTCTTATTAAGGAACTTGGGGCCTAATCCATAATGTTGGAGATTAGAGCTTACTTTTTCTTCTATTAGGTGTAGTGTCTCTGGTCTAATTCCTAGATCTTTGATCCACTTTGAGTTGAATTTTGTGCATGGTGAGAGATAGAGGTTTAATTTCATTTTATTGCATATAGATTTCCAATTTTCCCAGCACCATTTGTTGAAGAGGCTATCTTTTCTCCAATGTACATTTTTGGCACCTTTGTCTAATATAAGATAACTGAAATTATATGTGTTAGACTCTGTGTCCTCTATTCTGTACCATTGGTCTACCAGCCTATTTTGGTGCCAATACCATGCTGTTTTTGTTACTATTGCTCTGTAGTATAATTTAAGGTCTGGTATAGTGATGCCACCTGCTTCACTCCTCTTACTAAGGATTGCTTTAGCTATTCTGGGTCTCTTATTTTTCCAGATGAATTTCATGACTGCTTTTTCTATTTCTATTAAGAATGTCATTGGGATTTTGATTGGCATTGCATTAAATCTGTATAGTGCTTTTGGTAGTATGGTCATTTTGACAATATTAGTTCTGCCTATCCAAGAACAGGGTAGATCTTTTCCATCTTCTAAGGTCTTCCATAATTTCTTTCTTTAGTGTTCTGTAGAGGTCTTTCACATCTTTGGTTAAGTTGATTCCCAAGTATTTTATTTTTTTTTTTGATGCTATTGTAAACGGGGTAGTTTTCCTCATTTCCCTTTCAGAGGATTTGTCACTGACATATAGAAATGCCTTAGATTTATGGGTGTGTTGATTTTGTATCCTGCTACTTTGCTGAATTCATTTATGAGTTCTAGAAGTTTTCTGGTGGAATTTTTTGGATCTTCTAGGTATAAAATCATATTATCAGCAAATAATGATAATTTGAGTTCTACTTTACCTATCTGTATCCCTTTAATTTCTTTTGTCTGTCTTATTGCGCTGCCCAGCATTTCAATTACTATGTTGAATAGAAGTGGTGAAAGAGGGCATCCCTGTCTTGTTCCAGTTTTTAGAGGGAAGGCTTTCAATTTTTTTCCATTTAGAATAATGTTGGCCTGGGGATTAGCATATACAGCTTTTATGATGTTGAGATATGTTCCAGTTATCCCTAGTTTTTCTAGTGTTTTGAGCATGAAGGGGTGCTGTATTTTGTCAAATGCTTTTTCTGCATCTATTGAGATAATCATATGGTTCTTATCATTGAGTCTATTGACGTGGTGAATTACATTTATTGTTTTCCATATGTTGAACCATCCTTGCATCCCTGGAATGAACCCCACTTGATCGTGGTGTATTATAGTTTTGATATGTTTCTGTATCCGTTTTGCTAGAATTTTATTGAGAATTTTTGCATCTATGTTCATTAAAGATATGGGTCTGAAGTTTTCTTTTTTGGCCGTGTCTTTGCCTGGTTTGGGGATCATGGTGATGTTGGCCTCATAGAATGAGTTTGGAAGTACTCCCTCTTTTTCTATTTCCTGAAATAAATTGAAGAGTATTGGTATCAGTTCTTCTTTGAAGGTCTTGTAGAACTCAGCTGTATATCCATCTGGTCCTGGGCTTTTCTTGGTTGGTAGGCTTCTGATGGCATCTTTTATTTCGCCGCTTGAAATTGGTCTGTTCAAATTATGTATATCATCCTGCTTAAGTTTGGGCACATCATACAACTCTAGAAATTTGTCGATGCCTTCGGTGTTTTGTATTTTGTTGGAGTACAAGTTTTCAAAATAATTTCAAATTATTTCCTGTATTTCTGTAGTGTTTGTTGTGATATTTCCTTTTTCATCATATATATTAGTATTTTGAGTTATCTCTCTCCTTCTCTTTGTTAGCCTGGATAAGGGTCTGTCAATTTTATTTATTTTTTTTCAAAGAACCAACTCTTTGTTTTGTCAATTTTTTCAATTGTTTCTTTGGTTTCAATTTTATTAATTTCAGCTCTGATTTTAATTATTTCCTGTCTTCTACCACTTTTGGTGTTAGATTGTTCTTCTTTTTCTAGAGCTTTGAGATGTAATTTTAAGTCATTTATTTGTTGACTTTTTCTTCTTTTGAGGAATGAACTCAATGCAATGAACTTTCCTCTTAGAACTGCCTTCATAGTGTTCCAGAGATTTTGATATGTTGTGTCTGTGTTCTCATTCACCTCTAAGAATTTTTTAATCTCCTCTTTGATGTCATCTGCAACCCATTGTTCATTCAGTAGCATATTATTTAGTCTCCAGGTGTTGGAGTAGCTTTTATTTCTTATTTTATTATTGATTTCTAATTTCATTCCATTATGGTTGGATAGAATGCAGGGTAGAATCTCAGTTTTTTTGTATTTGCTCAGAGTTGTTTTGTGGCCTAGTATATGGTCTGTTTTAGAGAAGGTTCCATGTGCTGCTGAGAAGAACGTGTATTCAGTTGTTGAATGATGAAATATTCTATATAAGTCAGTTAAGTCTAAGTTGTTTATTGTATTTTTGAGTTCAATAGTTTCTTTGTTCAGCTTTTGTTTGGAAGATCTATCTAGTGGTGAAAGGGGTGTGTTAAAGTCACCCAGAATTATTGTGTTGTGGTCAATTTGACTCTTAAACTCCAGGAGAGTTTGTTTGATGAACATGGATGCTCCATTGTTTGGGGCATATATATTTATAATTGTTAAGTCTTGTTGGTGTATGGTTCCCTTGAGCAGTATATAGTGTCCTTCTTTATCCCTTTTGACTGACTTTAGCTTGAAGTCTACTTTATTTGATATGAGCATGGAAACCCCTGCTTGTTTCCTCTGTCCATATGAGTTTTAGGATTTTTCCCAACCTTTTACCCTCAGCCTATGGATGTCTTTTCCTATGAGATGAATCTCTTGGAGGCAGCATATTGTTGGGTCTGTTTTTTTGATCCAATCTGCTAATCTATGTCTTTTGATTGGTGAGTTTAGGCCATTAACATTCAGAGTTATTATTGAGATGTGTTTTGTATTCCCAGCCATTTTTATTTTTGGTATTTACCTTGACATGGTTTCTCATCTGATTGTTTTTTCCCTTTAGTGTAATAACTCCCTCTGTTGATTTTCATCATTGTTTTTCTTTTCCTCTTCATGGAATATTTTGCCGAGCATGTTCTGTAGTGCTGGCTTTCTACTTGTAAATTCTTTTAACTTTTGTTTATCATGGAAGGTTTTTATTTCGTCCTCAAATCTAAAGCTTAATTTTGCTAGGTATAAGATTCTTGGTTGGCATCCCTTTTCCTTCATAGCTTGAAATATGTTGTTCCATGATCTCCTAGCTTTGAGTGTCTGAACTGAAAAATCTGCTGTGGTACGAATTGGTCTCCCCTTATATGTTATCTGATTCCTCTCTTTTACGGCCTTTAAAATTCTATCCTTGTTCTGTATGCTAGGCATTTTCATTATAATGTGTCTTGGTGTAGATCTGTTGTAATTTTGTACATTTGGTGTCCTATAAGCCTCTTTTATTTGGTTTTCCAATTCATTCTTCGTGCTTGGGAAATTTTCTGATATTATCTCATTAAAGAAGTTGTGCATTCCTTTGGTTTGAAACTCTGTGCCTTCCTCTATCCCAATTATTCTTAGATTTTTCTTTTTTGATGCTGTCCCATACTTCTTGAATGTTCTGTTCATGGTTTCTTACTATCTTCATTGTGTGGTCAACTTTATTTTCAAGAATATATACTTTGTCTTCATTGTCTGAGGTTCTTTCTTCCAGTTGATCTAGTCTGTTGTGATGCCTTCAATTGTGTTTTTTATTTGGTTAATTGTTTTCTTCATTTCAAGGATTTCTGACTGTTTTTTTTTTTTTTTCCCAGAGTTTCAATCTCTTTTTTGAAGTAATCTTTTGCTACCTGTATTTGCTCTCTTATATCTTTGTTGTAGTGGTCAATTTTTGCCTGTATTTGCTCATTTAGGTCATTCTTTGATTCACAGATCATTATAATTATGAACCTTCTGAACTCCTTCTCTGACATTTCTTCAACTTCACTGAGCATGGGTTCTATTATTGTAGAATCCTGGTTTGTTTGGGGTATTTTCCTCCCCTGCTTTTTCATGATGTCTATTTGCTTTACTTTTTGCAGTGTAGATCTGAGTTATTACAGATTCTTTCCTATATTTTTTAATACCCTTGCAGGTTGTCTGTGCCTCCCCTTACTGCTGGACTATCAAAACCAGCCACTGACCCTCAAAGTATGCTACCTGAAGCTGGTTTCACACTGGTTGGCGCGGGCTGAACTGGTTGAGTCTGAGCTCCTGTGGTGGTCTGGGGCTAACCCCACTGAGGTGAAGGTCAGTGGGACTGCCCTGGGCCCGCCTGGGCTATGGCAGAGTTGGCAGGTCTGTCCTTGCTGTCTCCTGCTCTGGGGCGGAGGGCAGTGGGATTGGCTGACAGCTGGTCGCACACCAGCGGGTGTCAGCGGGACTGACCTAGGCCTGGCCACGCTCAGGTGAAGGTCCGGGGGACTACCCTGGGCCAGCCTGGGCTCAGGCAGCTGGCATTTCTATCCTTGCTGTCTCCTGCTCTGGGGCGGAGGTCGGAGGGACTGGATGGAGCCTGGGCCTGGTGGCACTCTGATCAGGACCCCGGGACTGCCCCAGGCCCACCTGCTCTCTAAGCAGAGTTGGCGGGTGTGTCCTTGCTGTCGAGGCTGGTCATACACCAGAGGGCATTGGCGGGACTGACCTGGGGCTGGCCGGGCTCGGGTAAAGATCCACGGGACTACCCTGGGCCAGCCTGGGCTCAGGCAGCGTTGGCAGTTCTATCCTTGCTGTCTCCTGCTCTGGGGCGGAGGTTGGCGAGACTGGATGGAGCCTGGGCCTGGTGGGACTCTCCCATTATATTTTAATGAATGTTTTTCTTATTGATATAAAATGCCATTATTAGCATACAGTACATTACTTTAGTTCATCCCAGATTTGTTTTCTAATCTTCATTGTGTGTGTGTGTGTGTGTGTGTGTGTGTGTGTGTATTCTGTTTAAACTGTTTTTCAAATTGTGGTTATCTGTTTAATATTGAGAAATTTGGATTTAGGATTATATTTAGGTCTATTTTTCTGGTCATGTTTGGCATTAAAGAAAGAATGTTTTTATCTCATTGTTTTTATATGTAATACTGTAAAGAAATCAGTTCTGGGGTTATTTTTAATCTGAAGAAATATTTTTAAGACTATGAAATTTGAGTCTAAACTTAAGGTTTTATGTTATCTAAATGTTTATTTTTAAAGATGTGGGAGAGACATTCCTATTCATCTCTTTTAAAATAAGATAAAAGGATAAAGAATGAAATGCTCAGTTTTAGTGAGAATTTTGAATTACACGTTCTTTGATTCTCTGCCTAATTAATGCTGAATCTAACTATATCAGAAAGCAAAGAATGCTTTAAAATATCACCTTGGTTTCTCCCTTTTTACTCTTTCTCCTATTTCTTGTCTTGTTTACTTAGATTACATAAGATTAGAAGGGTACATAAAGGTCAAAGTTTGGTACTTGCTGCTTTCTGGAGTGCTTGAGGGTTGTATGTGTGCACACATTCTCACTCAGACATTTGTAAGCCCCTTTAAGGTCCTTGTCTCTGCAACACCGACCTGGAGATGCCAGTGATGAGTAAGAAATAGGGTAATTTTTATACCCCCTGTGAAGGGGATCATGAGCATATTTTTAAAATAATGATTTTACTTAAGGAAGTGATTTAAAAATTTCAAAGTAACAATTTATTCATAGAGTTTGTACCCTGCAGATTTACCAGTTGAGTAGTTACTATGGAAATTATTAGAGGATCCCAAGTATCTTTCAAACCATACCCCAGAAGCCATAGAAATGATGATGATTCAGTGATTAGTGAATTTGTCTTGGGAGACATTTAGCCACAAATGTTCATTTCCCTTTACACATGTCTTTGAAATAAATACTATAATTCATTTTAATTTGTTTTATTTCTGTAACCAGTTTAGCTGAAGTTTCTATTTTGTTTATTTCAGTTCTCCTTTGAATAGGTTATTCATCAGCAATTTCTTATGCTTGTATGTATGAACTTTAATGGCTAAACTAAGAAGTGTTCTTCAAACAGTATTTACAATTTATTGTAGGAGTGGATTTGTCCAAGATAGAAAAACATCCGGATGCAGCCAACCTTCTTCTAAGACTGGATTTTGAAAAAGACATTAAGCAAATACTCTTGTTTCTCAAGGATTTGGGTTTAGAGGATAACCAATTGGGAACATTCCTGACTAAAAACTATGCTGTTTTCTCTGAAGATCTTGAAAATCTTAAGATCAGGTAGAGCTTTTAGAATGATTTTTCACATAACCTAAGAAGTGGCTATAGAGGAAATGTATGTGTAAGAAATTTTTAAAGTCTCTGTTGCATAAGGATCTACTGAAATAATGAACATGAATGTTGGTTTTTGTTATGGATTTTCTTTGATTTAAATTATTTATTCAACTGCCCATTATTATTTCATTGTTTCATCTATTGCTAAGTCAGTACTTGACTATTTCTCTTCAGAAACTGGTATAAGTTGTTTTTTAATAGCTATTAACAAATAGCTATATTTTCTGAGAGTACCCTTAGTTCTGAAAACATGATCTTGTGTGGTTTTTCTATATCCAGTTTTTAATAGTAGACGTTTGACATTCTCTTGACAAATTATTGTATAATTTTCTTAATCATGTCATAAGTTAACTATTTTGGTTGTTCCTTTCTTCTTTAAATAGCACTTTAATAAATGTCTTTGTACTTCATTCAACATTCAAAGAATTGTTGACTCTGGGAATCTTTAGTGAGACAGTGTTGATCTGTGAGCGAAGGTCCTGCTAGGCATCAAGAACCACACAGAATAAGACAAGTCCCTGTCCTGAAATTAACAGGTTGAATTCATCACCACCCCCACCTCTCATCTAAATCAGTCCATGTTCCAGGATTCAATAAATGGGGGGCACTATTTACCCAGGTCAGAAATGCTGGTATTAACTTTGACTTCTCTTCTTTTGTATCCACATCTAATAAATCACCAAGGCCCGTCGATTCTACCTTATTTTCTCTCAAATTAGTGTGTTTCTGTTAATCTCCACTTGAAATCCTTTGCCTCAGGTCCCAATCATTTCATACCAATCACTTCATACTACAGCAGTCTCCTAGTTGGCCTGCTTCTAATCTTGACCCCCATACTATTTTCCACACTGGAAAATAGCCTCTCTACAATTCAGAAAGTTTGCTGTTTCTTATATCTTCTCGAACCTTTTCTCTGAATTAGGAAAAACAAACAAAAGAAAACCATATTCCTTGCACTAAACAACTTGAGCCCTTATATATTCAAGGCACTTGCCTGGACTCCAGACATAAAACTTGTGCTCTGTCCCATCATATGGCTTACAGTCTAGTGTGATACATATAGGCTGTCGTGGTAAAGGGGACAGAAAGTGATTCCTGGAAACTCTCACTCTGCTCCTTCTGGCTGTCAGAACACTGATTTCCTCTCCATTAGACAATAAGCTTGGCTTGTTGCTCAAAATTTACTCTAAAGAAGCATTAATACCTCAAAATGGGGATCCTTTCAGAGGCTGCGCCATGATTTTTACTGTCCTTATCGTACATGGTAGGCACAGAGAAGTTCAGTAATTTGCCCAAGATTAAAAGAGTTAATGTTAAGTGACAGAGCTGGGATTCAAACCCACTTAGTACAACTTCAGAGGGTTAGCTATTGCACTATAATGTTTCCCTATGTTTAATTCTCTTGAAGAAACTTAAACTTAATTTAAAGGAACTTAAGTTACCTGTTCAAGATAGCACATTCTCATAAGACCTGAGGAATCTTCTCTAATATAGATAGTTTGATCTGTGATTCCTAAACCTGGCTGACTATCAGATTGAACTGTGGAACATTTCTTAATTACTTAGAATTTTTTAGTAGGTATTATATCTACATGTACTCAAAAGGACATATGATGAAAAATAAACTTCTATTGAATAGGCAAGGACATGATAATCTTTATTTAATCAAACTTAGTTTCTGGCTGTGCTATGAACAGCCACATTTTTATTTCTAGAATTTATGTAATGCCACTGATTTCATGTACTCATTTTCTTTTCAATAAAAATTTTAAGTGTATAAAAACATAAGTTTTGTACAATTTTCAAATGAATAATCTACATTTAAATTACTTAATAGTTTTTGGTCTGATAGGCTTTATATCTTAATTTTTATTGAAAAATATTATCACAATCTTGATAGCAGTTTTAGTCAGACACAACCTGGCTGCTCCCTGCGCCCCCTGACCCCCCCAAAAAAGTTATCCTATTTCCCTTCCTACTTCTGCTCCTTGGCCTTCCAAGACTGACAGATATTGCATTTATCTGAGTTGTTTTCCAGTTTATACTTCCCCCAGTAGTATACAGAAGTGCAATTTCTCTGTTGTCCTCACTAATACCTACTACCATCCAGATTTGTGTTCATCTTCTAGGAATATTCTGTCCTATATAAGCATAAACACACACACACATGAACATACATATATAACTGGCAGCAATTATACATACTATTTTATACCCCACTTTTCTTATCTTAACTATATTTTGGAAATGTTTTTTCTTAAGCACTTTATTTTTAACCCAGAACAGTCCATACTACAGATTTATTTAGTAGCCTACTGATAAACCTCCAGGGTCTTTCTGGTCTTTCCTGTCACAATGTTTGAGCAACTCCTATACACCTCATTTCACCAATATTATCTGTAGGATACATTTCTAAAAGTGGAATTGTGAGGTCAAAGGATATGCTCATTTGTAATTTTAATAGGTATTGCATTTATCTTAGTTGTTTTCCAGTTTATACTTCCCCCAGTAGTATACAGAAGTCCAATTTCTCTGTCCTCATTAATACAGTGTTATCAACTTTATGATTTCTTTTCATTTTACAAGTAAAAATAATACCTCTTTGTTAATTTTGGAAACAAGTGTTTTAAACAACAAATGTTGGAGTACTCTTAATGTTCCAGAATATTTTGTATGTGTTGAATTCCTATTTAAATTTCCTTTTCTGTAAATTGTATGCATCCTTTGCCATTTTTTTTTTTTTTCTTTTCTTTTTGGTGCTAGTGATTGAACCCAGAAGTGCTATACTACTGAGCTACATCCCAGTCCTTTTTATTTTCTGAGACAGGGTCTTGCTAAGTTGCCTTGGCAGGCCTGCAACCTGTAATCCTACCTCAGTCTCCTAAGTCACTGTGATTTCAGGTGTGTGCCACCACATTTGGCAACATTTTTTAATTGGGCTTTTTTTCTTTCTTGAAAACATTCTTTTATATATTAGAAACATTGGTTCTTCCTTTAAAGCATATTGCAAATATTTTTCCCAGTTATTTTTCTTTTGACTTTGTTTTATAGTATTTCTTTGTATAATTAAATTTATCAATTGTTTCCTCTCATGCCTCAAAGGAGCTACTTTGAAGGAGTAATATTCAGCTGACTAAAGTAAAGTTCAGATATAGAACCATCATAAGCTTTAGACGCAGGCATGTTACATTCAGATTTGTATTAGCACTAATTATTTGATGATCCAAGACAAATTATTTAACTTCCTTGAATCTATATTTCTTCAAATGTAATGTGGATAATTTATCTGGCTCAAATGGTTTTTTATTTTTCTGATAAGAAGTAAACAAGATAACATATTGATATATTTAGGCATATAATAAAACTACCTTTTACTATGTTTTTAGATTTTGAAAAGTCAATGTTATTTTATAGTTAAACTTTTTATATTATACTACCGTATATGGGTTCCCAGAATCTTGGGAAATTTTCTGATTGTTAAAAAAAATACTACTAAAAGACTGTAGTGGGCTAGGGCTGTAGCTTAGTAGCAGAGGACTTGCCTAGCATGTGTGAGGCACTGGGTTCCATCCTCAGAACCACATAAAAATAAACAAATAAAATAAAGGCATTTTGTCCATCTACAACTACAAAAAAGTTAAAAATTTTTAAAAAAGGGATTTCAATTGCCAAAAAAAAAAAAAAAAAAAAAAAGACTGTAGTAAAATTATTTACGAAAATATATGGTAAATATGCTAACATTTAAAAAAAAATCTTTTCTCAGTTGCAGCCTTTCTTCAGGGGTCCTTTGTATAAGTTCTTATATTCTTAGTTGGTGTTTTTCTGTTCTTAGCAAAAAAAAAAAAAAAAAAAAAAAGCCTAAACAGAAGATATTTCATTTTTTCTTACCAAGTAATAAATCAAATTAAGTGAAAAAGGAATCTACTTGTTGGTGGACTTCAGAATTATTTTATTTTTGGGCCAGGCGTGGTGGTACATGCCTGTGATCCCAGTGGCTCAGGAGGCTGAGACAGGAGTATTTCAAGTTCAAAGCCAGCCTCAGCAAAAGCGAGGCACTAAGCAACTCAGTGAGACCCTAAGCAATTCAGTGAGACCCTGTTTCTAAATAAAATACAAAAAATAGGGCTGGGTATGTGGCTCAGTGGTGAGTACCCCTGAGTTCAATCCCTAGTGCCCTCCCCCCCAAAAAATAAAATAAATTAAGAAATTTAAAAAGAGCTGGAGATGTAGTTCACTGGTAAAGTGCCCCTGGATTCAATCCCCAGTATGAAAAATTAAACGAAAATAAAATTTCCATATTCCTTCAGACACACAGAATTATTTTCTATTTTCAGTCTAAATGAAAATCATTGTAGAACTTAGCAGATAAATGTTCAATGTTATCCATGTTTGTGCTATTATTACAGAATGTTTTTATTTTATTGTATTTTTTCTATTATAGAATCTTTTCTTTTAATTTTTATTATATTTTATTTTACATATGTTTTATTTATCCTTTATTTTTTCAAGTTCTTTATAAGTGTGAAGCTAGTAAATGTTTATCATATACATGTATTTTTGTTTACTTCTAGGGTGGCTTATCTACAATCAAAAAATTTTAGTAAGGTGGATATTGCACAGATGGTCAGAAATGCCCCATTTTTGCTGAATTTTTCAGTGGAAAGACTGGATAACAGATTGGGATTTTTCCAAAAAGAACTTGAACTGAGTGTGAAGAAGGTAAAGAAGGAACAGACTCTGTACATTTTCTTGTAGTACATTTAGTAACTGTTAAACCTCGTGTTTCTAACAAATGCTGGCTCATCTGAATCCTATAAATTCTTGGTATTTTTTGTAAGAAAATTAATTACCGTGTTATTTTAAACATAAATCTGCATCATTTTATAGTATTCTGTCAACTTGGAATCCTTAAGGTTTGTTTTCAATATTTGTTTTTTCCTCAAAGCATTATATTTTTCTGAGGTTCCTATCATTTCTCCAATTGGGTCATCTTTTAAATTTTAGCTTATTCTCTCTAATGCCTTAGTTTTCCAAATAGTTAAATGTGCATATGAAGTAATAGTAGATTGTTTTGTCTATAACTGTAGACTAGAGATCTGGTTGTTCGTCTTCCAAGGCTACTAACTGGAAGTCTGGAGCCTGTGAAAGAAAATATGAAGGTAGGACAATGTAAAGCTTTTGAGAAATCATTTTCTTTCTTTGCATGTTTAAGCCCTTTGAAGAGAATAAATTTTGCTATTGTCATCTTAAAGAAAATTGGATTTTGAAAGAATTTATTTATAAAAACACAGAAATAGAAAATATAGAATATAATATAAAAATATCTAGCAAGAAATTTGTGTCATTTCATGATATTTTCATATATTGACCAGATGTTGTTACATGTGTAAATCATCTTGCAGACACTGGTACCTGTTGGTGGTATCTGGAAACTGTTTCTGTTGCCTAGCATGAGAGACTATGTTTCTGTTTCCTAGTATATATGTTACCAGTCTATGAAAATGCTTTGTTTGCCCATTGTGACTCTTTCTATGTCTTAGGGCATTTGGGAGGCTGCATCTAAAATACTCTTGTTAACAGAGCAGTGGGCAGCACATTGCTGTCCTTGACACCTGTGCCAATTGCCAGCTCTATTTCTATCACAGAACATATCAGATATTCTTTACTTTCTTCCAAAAGAAAAGCATGAAGCCAATGGCAACTAACTAGTTAATATACAAAGCAGTAGAAGTATATGAAATTATATAAGGCCTATTCTCTGAGGTACTGAAGTGTTTCATTCTTGGATAAGAAAATATGGTATGTACACACAGTGGAGTATTACTCAGCCATAAAGAAGAATGGGTTTATGACATTTGCCAGTAAACGGATGGGTCTGGAGACCATCATACTAAGTGAAATAAGCCAGTCCCCAAAAGTCAAAGGTTGAATGTTTTCTCTGACATGTGGAAGCTAATCCACAACAAGGGGTATGGGGCAAGGAGGGGAAGAATAGAAGTTCAGTAGATTAGACAATGGGGAATGGAGGAAAGGGAGAAGCGATAGGAAAAGGAAAGACAGTGGAAAGAATCTGACATATATAAAAACATCACAGTGAATCCCACCATCATGTACATCCACAAGAATGGGGTCCTAACTAGAATAAGATATATTCCATACTTGTATAATTATATCAAAATGGAATTCTACTGTCATGTGTAACTAAAGAACCCAAATAAAGTGTTTCATTCTCAGTCAGTGCTAGGGAGGTGGTGCCTGCTCATGGAGCTTAGAATCTGATAGGGAGATAAAGTAAGAAATATTAAGAGTGATATTGGTGGGGAGCATTGGACACCATGAAAGTAAATAGAGTACCTACCCCATTTTGAGTGTTTAGTTTTGTCATCTGTTTGGAATTTGGACATGTAGTTTTTCAATAACCTGTATATGAGTGTGCTTGGGAATGAAAGCTCAAAAGCACTTTGGAATCTTAATGCTGGTCTATTTGTACCCAGCCCATGCAGCCAGCCTGCCCAGGCCTCCTTTGTGCTCTGTTATTCCATCTCATAATTATGGTGCTCCTTCTTGATGATCACCCATCATTTTTAGAAGATGGGTTTGAAATTTAGGTTACCCTAGAAGCAGTAAGCAGTAATCCCTTGAGGGCATTGACAGGCTGTCCCCAGATTTTAAAATGTCATTATTTAAAATTTCGAAAGAACCAATGTGTCCTTTGGCATAGTACCAAAATAATTATTTCTATTCACAACTTAAAGCAAATTAATTTTCTTATAGGTTTATCGACTTGAACTTGGTTTTAAACATAATGAAATTCAACATATGGTCACTAGAATCCCAAAGATGCTAACCGCAAATAAAAGGAAACTTACGGAGACTTTTGATTATGTACACAATGTGATGAGCATTCCCCACCACATCATTGTCAAGTTCCCACAGGTAATGTAGCTCATGGCTCGCTCTGCATTTGGGGCTGCCATCCAGGTGCATGGTGGCATGCAGCTGTGGGATGTTCACAGCTGTGGGGAAGAGGTCTGCATCTCCTGAAGAGAATTAGTGATTTGTCTGTGTCTCTCTGGTTGCCACCTACTCCTCATTCTTGTTAGAATCAGGGAGAAGAATCTAATGTCTCTTCCTTGTGTTTTTCTCCACTTAAATTCCCTTAAAGATCCTTTCATTTCTACGTGAACTTTCCATTCACACTCTAAATCTATGAATTAACAAGTGATTTTGTAGTGCTCTCCTACCAAAGCGTAAAACAGTTCTAGTTTGTTGTTATGCCGAAGCCACAGTTACATTTTCTGAACTAATCAGACTTGCTTCTTCTTTAACTCCTGTGTGGCATAGACTTGTCTGATTCACACATAGCTGAATCCCCAAGTCTAGAACTATAGTTGGCACTTAGTAGGCTTGCAACAAATATTTGTTGAACAAAAAATGTTATAAGCTACAGTTGTATGAATTTGGCTGATGGAGCAATTATAATGTAAGTAATTTTCAACTGAAAAGCAGTGACAATTTGTTTCCCCTGGGTTGGTGGCTAATTCAGAGACAGTATATCATGATAAGAGAATCTGACCTTTGTCCCCTCTAACCCCTAGTGGTCTAGTCCTTCACTTAGTATATAATGAGCATCCACTATAGTGGGCACTAAGGATATAAAAATAAAGTCGATATGGCTTGCATTCTTGTGGATCTTATAATACAGTGTAATAGACAGGGTTCTAAGAATATGATTGCTTTACATAATGTTACATTCTCAACCAGAGGACTGGGAGAGAATTATTCAGTTTAGAAGTAGAAGAATCATAGCAAGAGCTCTTGAGTGCTTACTGTGTGTCAGCTGCTTTCCTTGTACTAACTCATTATAATAATTATAACCACCACATATGAGTGCTATTTTTATCCCTATTTTACAAATGAAGAAAGTAAGCATAAAGGGGTTAAGTAACCTGCCCATGGTTACCAAGTAGGGGCAGAGCCAGGATTAGAACTCTGGCAGAAGAGTTTAAAAACCCACACTTTACCAGGATATGCCACCACTCTGGAAGTGATGTTCCTCAGTCAAATAATGAATGGCACTTAACAGAGGGAGAGAAACCTTCCAAGTGGAAGAAACTATAAACTGACAGGTACATCACAATCACTTGTTCAAAGCCCAGTCATGTAACTGTCACTTCCAAATTGGGATTCTCAGGCTCCTGAGGTCTGGGCAGTATTGCTGAAAAGTCAAAATATAAAGTTATTAATGGAAAGTATATTAACTGACAGCCTGAGGGAACTGGTAAAGCTGTTAAGATTTTGGCAAATGTTTTAAAATTCAGTGGTATGAAACTAATTTTCTCATGCAGTAATGGTTGCAGTTGGCATATATATATATATATATATATATATATATATATACACACACATTATGATTATTAAAGATGGAGAAAGAATTATAAGTTCATAACTGGTTAATTAAGTCATCTTAAAGAAGAGGTTGCAAAAGGTGAAGAATAACAAAAGCAGCTTCAGAGTCATGAACATTAAATCACTAAATAAAAAGGAGGTTATATATTCAGGATCCTCTTAAACCTGCCTCTCCCCTCCCAACTGGGTTTCAGTAATTCTCAGATAGACCTTTTTTTTTTTTTTTTTTTTTTTAATCTCTAAGGCTAATGCATCATTAACGAGATGAAATTGGTTGGCATATATACCATGAAATTTTTGTGGCAAAGGCAAAGTGGGCCTTGGTGGTCAACAATCCCCCACCCCCAAATTTAGTGATAAAGTAACCTTGAATTATTGGAGAAGTAAACATAATATCTGGTCATGAGCTATATAAATGGTTCAGACTATTATTTTACTTAGGAAATTAATCATAGTTTGGGAGCTTCAGAATCATTTGTGGTTTTGTCTCTTGTATGATAATTTTTTTAAGCCAAGAGTTACTGCCTAGGAGCCATACTTGGTGGCAGTTGGGGCTTAAAACTAAAGTGTCTCACATCTTCATTAACAATAATAATGTGGTAGTGGGAAATTAAGTTACCAAAAATGAAGGCAGAACAGGATGTCATTTGTTTTTGCAGAGACAGGAAAAGGACATGTATTGTTCCAAAAGCACACCAGCCCCATGCTGAATTAGCACCCTGTACTGTTCTCAAAGCAAGGTTTCCAAGTCAGCTATTATTATTTTGTTTCCATTTGAACACTGGGAAAGAGGCCTAGAGGTTATGTGCCATGCTGAGTATTCTCACTGTATCTGGTACAAGCCAGAGGAGGGCTCCAGAACTCACACTGAGTAGGTCATCTGGGCCTTGCCAGAACCCTCCCCAGACCTCTTGAACTTCATGGCTCTTGCTCAGGTGTGGCCAGACCTCCTGTTGCACCCTCCTCTCTTGCAGTGGGCTGTAGGGACTTAGTCTGCTTCTTATTGCTTTTTAAAGTTGGTCCCACACTCTCTACTCATTGAGATTTTTAACCTGAGGTAGGGAGACATACTTTCCCTAGTTGCTCAAATCAGATTCATTTCATTTTGATTCCAGTTGAGGACCAACAGGTATTTAAAAACTAGGGAAGCTTTGCAGATTAGGAAATTTACACATTTTTTTGCTAACATAAATCTTGATCACTTGTTGGAATCATCTTGAAGCCTTATTAAAACATTTTTAAGCCCTATTCTCAAGGTTTCTGATGAGGTAGTTTTGGGATAAGGCCTGAGGGTTTGCTCTTCTAATAGATTGTCTCTGGAGTAGTCCATGTTCTTTGCCCGCTGTGTAGCCCTTAATTTATTATTCTGCTTGTTAGCTTTGAGTCCTATTTTAATTATAATTTCTTATCTAATGATTTTAGTGGGGTAGTGGGGATCAAACCCAAGCCTCACATATGCTAAGCATGTATTCTGAGCTATACCCCTAGTCTGTTTAATTATAATTTCTTAGCAGAAACTATAGAGTTTAAGTCCTGTTGCATTAATCAGATTTACTGAATATGTGGTTAGTATATTTGTTAACCTGTTAAAATATCTGGCAAAGTCAACTTGAAATTTTATCTTTTATTGTATAGTGTTTTTAAAACATTTTTCTTTTCCAGGTATTTAACACAAGGTTATTTAAAATCAAAGAAAGACACCTATTTCTTACCTATTTGGGAAGAGCACAGTATGATCCAGCAAAACCTAATTACATCTCTTTGGACAAATTAGTATCTATTCCTGATGAAATATTTTGTGAAGAGATTGCCAAAGCCTCTCTAAAGGACTTTGAAAAATTCTTAAAAACTCTTTAGTTTTCGATCAATATTAACATGTAATGTAAAATGAACATATGTATGAGTAAAATATATTTTAAAATAAATGCCTCAGGTCTCAATTTATATTAGAAACAATTTCTTGATATTATATATTTAGATAATACACTCTGTTAGAACCTTCTTATAAGTTCCTAGTGACTGAATTTCTTATTTTGCTCAACCATATCCTTCCTCCTCAGGAAGGACAGAACTAAAATTAACAAGCTTAGAGAAAAGAAGTGAGAGTCTACTATACACTGGTACTTTGTCATTCTGATGAAGATGGGAACAGTAGAAGGTTTTCCTGCTCTTACATTCACAAATCTTTTCAAGTGTTTTCATTTATTTAGGTGGCTTTATTTCCTTTGAAATATTATGAGTTTCTAGAGCATAATATACCATACATCTACTATTCAGTGCTCCAAACACATTCTACTTCGGATTATCCACAGTGTTATCTTGCTGAGCACAGATATTCAAAGTTGCCTGTAATTGGCTACTAAAATTCAGGAAAGGGAAAGGGACAGGGAGGAAAGTTTGAAGAGGAGTAGAGGCAATAAGACAGTAACAGCCATAATAAATTGACTTACTGCCAGCAAGCAGATCTATAACATGAATACCCTCACCACATATATTATCCTGGGAAAGTGATTTCATCTCTGGGTCTTCTATATTTATAAAATGAGGCACCATGACTGCCTGCCTTAGGATCACCAGATTGGGTAGACTTAACATTGGTGGTGCCTGTTATTTTCATTCTTGAGAAATTCCTTCTCATAACAGCCAATGAGATTTGGCCCATAGGACATTATCAAGTAGATTCTTGATAAATATTTGGATATTGGGGTATGTCGTCTTGGAACCCTGAGGCTATTATTTAAAGAGGTCTAGTCATCTTACTGGAGAAGCTAGGTGGAAAGAAAAAAGAAATACCTGGCTAAACCCATTGGTCCATGCATACCAGCCAAATGTCAGATGTGTGAGGCAACTATCTCTGAGTATTCCAGCCTTAGCAGAACTATAGCTGGATTCAGAATTGGGAGAAAATGATTTAAAACCACCAACTTTGGGGGTAATGTGCATAAGCGTTTTGTAGTGTGACTGATATCCTGAAAGAAACTTGAGAAACCTAATTGTAATTGGTCAGAGTCAGGTATAGTAAAGATATTTTGTTCATTCATTTACAAACATTTGAGGTCCTAAAACACAGTGGCAAAGGTGACACAGATGTGTGCTTTTAGAGAATTCGCCAACAGATGAGGTCAATAAACAGGAAATGATGAAGAAGGTACTGCTGGGAAACAACATGGCCTGGTCTTCCTTCACCACAGAACTTCATTTTGCCTTTTTGAATAACCCACTCAGATTAGATTAGGTTAGCTGTGCTACAAAAATGAACACTCCTAAAATTCCAACTGATTTAAAATCATACACATTTCTTATACACATCTCTTGGGACCACAAAGGCTGTGTTCCATGTTATTTTAGTTATACAGGTCAATGTATCCCAAATGTCTCCACTAGGACACTATGACTGAAGAGCTGCCAGTCTATGCATGGATGGAGAAAGGAATGTTGAAAATTGCTCTTAAAAAAACTTTAAAAAAATTTTTTTTTTTTTTTTTTTTTTTTGGCCAAAGCATCACATAGCAGTGCCTAACTTTTCTTAATTTGTTAGTTATACGAGACAGTAGAATGCATTTTGAGACATCACACATAAATGGAGTATAACTTCTCATTCTTCTGGTTGTACATGATGTAGAATCACACCAGTCATGTAATCATATGTGTGCATAGGGTCGTATTATGTCTTGATTCATTCTACTATCCTTCATACCCCTCCCCTCCTTTCACTCCCCTCTGCTTAATGCAGAGTACCTCTATTTTTCCCTAGCCCTCTCCCCTTGTTGTGAATTGGCATCCACATATCAGAGAAAACATCTGGCCTTTGGCTTTTGGGGATTGCCTTATTTCACTTAGCATGATATTCTCCAGCTCCATCCATTTACCGGCAAATGCCATAATTTCATTTTTAAGGCTGAGTAATATTCCATTGTGGATATATACCACATTTCTTTATCCATTCATCTGTTGAAGGACACCTAGGTTGGTTCCATAGTTTGGCTATTGTGAATTGATCTGCTATGAAGATTGCTGTGGCCACATCACAATAGTTTGCTGATTTTAAGTCTTTTGGATATAAACAGGAGTGGGATAGTTGGGTCAGATGCCACCAATTGTTTTCTGTCCCTAGATTTTTATGCCTCACACTTTACACATTGGGGCTAAGAACCTGAAAGTTGACAAAACTATGTACTTACTCCTCTTTAAGATTGTATGCAAATCCTACGATATATCTTAAATTTAATATTTTTAAAACTTGATTTTGAGATGCTGGGGATTGAACCCAGGGGCGCTGTACCACTGAGCTACATTTTGAGCCCTTTTTTATTTTGAGACAGGGTTTTGCCAAGTTTTCCAGGCTGGCCTTAAACTTTCAATCTTTCTCCGTTGGCCTCCCAAATTGCTGGGATTACAGGTGACCACCACCAGGCCTGGTAGATGGTTAAACTTTTTTGACCCAACCTGTCATTTAAAATAGTTTGATGTAGAACTTCAGCTGGAGAAACTGAAGACCAGACAGGTTTATTTCTTTACTTGATTATTAGTGTATCTCTTATGGCTCTAGAATTAAGGAGGTTTGGATTTGTGTCTGGATTTTCAGATTTTGGAAGAATCTGGATTCTTTCTAGCAGGGTAAAAGAGGACAAGCTATTCAATCTTTATGAATCTCACCTTCCTGTCTTTATAAAGAAGATAATCACAGTACTTACATCATAGATTTAGAATTAAATGAAGATGCAGTTCTCCACTTCTGAAGGTTTCACATCTGTGGATTCGGTCCACCACGGATCAAAAATATATGCAAAACATTGCATCTGTATTGGTATGTACAGACTTTTCTTCTGTCACTCCCTAAATAACGCAGTACCACAACTATTTACATAGCATTTACACTGTGCTGAGTACTAAAAGTAATCTGGAGATGATACAAAGAACACAGAAGATGCGTATAGGTTATAAACAAATATTACACACTTTTTATAAGAAACTTTTAACATCCAGGGATATGCTAGTGGATCCAGTCTCCCAGCCCATGCCGAAGGACTGTACACGTGAAAGACGTCGCCCAAGTTCTTATAGCTGGTAAGTAACAGAACCCGCACTAAAGCCGAGGTCTCCTAACTCCTAGTTCTTCTCATCATGTCACAAGTCTTCGAACAGCACGCAAAACACCCAGCCTTCTCCATTGATCTCACCGGCTTAGTGCTGCACAGCCGGCCACCGGAACTGCGCCTGCGCCGATGTCCTCCTTCAACTGCGAAACGGGACTAGGAGCCTGCGCACTGCGCCCTGCGCGTCCTCTAGGTCGTACCCAGAAGGCAGCGCTTCGCTCCCGGGTCAAAATGGCGTCAAGGCCTGCTGGTAAGTGACTGGGGTCGTTTCTGGTGGGTAACGCCGTGCTCAGCATTATTTTCACAGCAACTTGTTCATTTTCTGATCATTCAAAATGTCCAGATTTGCTACGTAAGGGAAAGTGGCGGCTCCAGTCCAGCGAAAGGGACGTGCTTCCCTTTTCCAGGTCCGGCTTGCCTGAGGGTTGGGACGGGACCTGCTGCTTTGAAGGTGCCAGTGGTGGCTCCTGCAGCCCTGAGCGGCAGCTGCCGCTGCTCGGCCTCCTTCCCCTTCTCCCTTGAAAAGTTCAGGGACGCAAGGAGATAATTAGTGGGTATCAACCAAAGTGAACCGAGTGCTTACTGAATGAGCCAAGCCCTGTCAGTTGCGCTGGCTCGATCAGTTCTACCATCGTGATTTCTTTTACGCTGGTAGAAGACAACAGATTCCTCTAAATAAGGAGGAAATGGTATTGGAGCCCTTATTCCGTTCCTGGCGCTTCTCACTGGCAATTAGAGGTAGCTGAGCAAGGTTTACAGTTTGACCTTGGTTTATCTGGAACGTGAGTTTGACCTGTGGGTTTGGAGAAATCTGTGTTTATTGTGGGCACTGGAACAAATACATACAATGCAGAAATTTTCGGAATATTTAATGTAACTTCAGACAGTTTTTCTTTTTGCTAATCTCTGCCCCCTGGCGGTGTAAGTTAGAATAGTTTTTGAAATATTGGTCCCGTCTCTATGTCCCCAGCAATTGTTGAAACCATTAATGAAAGAGATTACCAGATAAATCTGTTAATATAAAAGACATTGATCTTTTAGGGAATGGAGAAGACATGTTAAATAATAAATTTAATGAATTTGACATAATTAAGGCACCTTACTAAAATTCAGGGCATTCTGTTTCTGTGCTGTGTTTGGGAACCACATATACCTATTATTAGTAGCTAACTCTGACTCTGGGTAAAATCGCTTCTGTAGGCCTGCTTCTTTTTATTTTTAAATGGCTTTTAATTTCCAAGGAGATTTGTTAAAGCCGTGTTATCCATAATGTACTAAGGAGTCAGGGCCTGGTGGAGTTATTGTGAAAGGAGAGTTTGCCTTTCTTCCTTGGTAAGGGGCCAACCCTAAAAAAAAATTTGAAAGAAAGTTTAAAATTGTTCTAACTTCCTGTCTGTACCATATGTCTCTTATAAGTATCATGCACAGTCATGTCCTTAGCCCCTACTGGATTACCTCAATGAGGCTTAACCTTGTTCCCCCAAAGAATTTAACATTACCTATTTCTCCTTATCCATGGTCAAATATTCATTCTCTTGAAGGAAAGATGGCTACTTGGGAGGAGGAATTGGGTTTACTTTTCTAATCCATATTAATGTTTAAATTACTAACTAGTGGTATAAAAATTCTTTCAGAAAGACATATATTCTAAAAGAGGATAGCCAAGTCAAATAATGGTAATGTTGACTAAAAATTTTAGCAGATGGGTATCTTTAGACCTTCCACCCTATTCTGAAATATCACTCTTCTTTTCATACCACTTCTTTTGAAAAGAAAAATGTATAGTTATTCCTGTAATTTATTTCTGTAACTGAAAAATGATGGAAATCCTCCAAGTTCTTCTCCTGTACCCCACCCCTTCAATTCTAGTGGTAACAGGTGGACATAAGGACACTGCATGTTGGACTTAGGATGGGGTGGCAATAATGTACCAATGGATCATTTGTACACTTGTGTTTGAGCTTACCCTTTTCTCCCATGACTTCCTACATAATTTTTTTACCCGAAGTCACTTTTTGTTCATAGATAAAATAAGCAATTCTTATCTAAAATATATAAAATGTAAACCTTTGAAAGGAAATTTCTTCTTACATTTGTAAGAAAGTAACTAGAGGAGTACTGGTTGCTTATCTATCACTGTATTCATATATTGTAAGTGAATTGGAGCAACTAACTGTGATAATTACCAGTTGCAGCATCAGGCCGGTGGCTGGATGGCATTCGAAAATGGTATTATAATGCTGCAGGATTCAATAAACTAGGTGAGTATTTGTGCATTCTCCTGTTGTTTTTTTTCCTGAGAGTAGTGCTTTTGTATGATTTATTATGGTTCTAAAAATACTTTGTTTCTGTATACATCAAGAAATTTTAAAATTAGACTATACTTTATTGTTTTTTGTTTTTGAGAGGCGAGGGATGAAATGTTTGAGTTGGAAACAGTTTATGGTTGCAGAACATTTTCCTTATATTCTCCCTCTCCCAATTCTACTTAAATTTGAGTTATGTGAACATAAATAAAAAGATTTTTCAAAAAAATTAAATTGAATCACATCTTACAATGTAATTCATGACATTTTTTGAACTTTATAATTGGCTATGAACTTCATCTTTTGCTATTAAACCTTAATGGAAAGCATTATTAAATGCTACTGAGTCTTCAGTTCACTGACATTTTAAGATTCTTTAACATCTTTTTTTTTAAATATTTTTTAGTTGTAGATGAACATGGTACCTTTATTTATTTATCTTTATGTGGTGCTAAGGATTGCACCCAGTTCCTCACATGTGCTAGGTGAGCGCTCTACCACTGAACCACAGCCCCAGCCCAAGATTCTTTAACATCTTGACCTCAGATTTGAAGTATAAGAAAGTAGAGATATGGTTTATGGATATGTGTTCAAGGACAAGCTAAACATTTGAAATATTTTTGGAACTGGATTAGATGAAATATTGCAATTTGTAATGGTGGTTGTAAGGGGACCATATATTGTTTCAAGAAATAACTCATTATATGGATGAAATGCTTTAGGTTTCAAAACATCATACCTAGTGATTTAAACTCTTGATATTTCACCTGTCTTAAGCTATAAGTTATACAGATATTGTACTCTAAAAAAAAAAGAAGAAGAAGAAGAAAAATCCTTACTTTTTGAAATGCATGTTCAGTCTAACTCTTTAATTTTCTATCATAGGGTTAATGCGAGATGATACAATATATGAGGATGAAGATGTAAAAGAAGCCATAAGAAGGCTTCCTGAGAACCTTTATAATGACAGGATGTTTCGCATTAAGAGAGCACTGGATCTGACCATGAGACAACAGATCTTGCCTAAAGAGCAGTGGACAAAATACGAGGAGGTAGAACAGCTCTTATGTGTCTTACAATGTTGGCCTTTAAGGGTGGAATATTAGAAACAAAAGAAGGACATTCAAAGTTGAATCAAAGAAATATCCACTCAATAGCCTGGGTAGGTTAGTAGGGAAAGGGTTGGCTCCATTTTAGAGAAAAGTACATTGAGATTAGAGGTAAAGTGACTTCCAGACTCACTAAATAGGTCTTAGTATCGACAGGAAGTCTTCTGCTTCCCAGGCCATTGTTCTGCCTCTACAGTTGGCTTCCTGCTCAGAGGAAAACATTTTGATGTTCATATAAAGCCCACAGAATGGTCCTCTGATGCTTGGGAGTGATTTATGAAGCATACCCTCACCCTTTGATCTGCACTAAAACCAGACAAAAGCCTACAGACACTGATTTCTTTTTCTTCTTTGATGGACCTCCCTCTTATAACCTATCAAAGCAATTTATTGCAGTGGGGTTTTGCATTTTTAAAAGTAGATAGTTTTAAGTCTGGTTGAGACTATAATTCTTAATATAACAAAATATGTTTTTTGGAAATAAAAGGTAATTAATTTTGATGTTTAGGCCTATTTGTTGTTTAAGACCTATTGAGTATTTGGGGTATGTCACTATGTGATAGTAGAATATAATATTTTTCTTTTATTCATTCTTTAGGATAAATTCTATCTTGAACCGTATCTCAAAGAGGTTATTCGGGAAAGAAAAGAAAGAGAAGAATGGGAAAAGAAGTAATCATGTAGTTGAAATCTGTGGATACAACTGTCCTGGTATTTTTATGAAGTCGGTTAAATCTGAAACATACAATTTAAAAATTATTTCATCTGCATATATATTACTTTAAATAAATGTCTATTATAATCATTATTGGAGTTTTTGACTTCTAAACCTTAGCCTGATAAGTACTGGATTCACTTATCTATCACAATTCTTTCCAGACTTTTAAGATATTTTAAGTCAGTGTTCAACTGCTTCTTGGAGATCAGAGAGGCCTCTTGAATCTTTCCCTCATTGTTTGGATAACTTCTTAGTTTTCTGAAGAGTATAACATTCAACCAAGGAGAATCACCCCCTTTAGATGGCTTTTGTTGACTTGCAAAATACTTGGGGGCTGCATCAAGACCTGACTTGGCAGATATGGAATGGGGCAAGAAACAAGAGTACTCAAGCAAAATGGCTGTCAGCTTTGGAAGAGACTGAAAGAAGGGAGACAGAAACAGCTTCTTCAACCACTGCTTTCCAAGTAGATTTATTTTGCATCCTTCTATTAGAAATAGATTATGGGTATACCTCAATATGAGTATATCTAAGTTACATATACATGCCCCTATGCTAATAATGTAGGTTAGAAAACAAAAGTAGATGCTAGAAAAATATACAAATGCAAAGAAATTATATTTAAACAGTTGATATAAAGTATATTGTAAGATCTGGGTACTAGTCCATTAAAAGTTTTAAGATTATAGGCTAATTTTTAAAAATGCACATTAGAACAATTCATTGTCCTCATTTCCACCCCTGAATTCTGAAGTGCTTTCTTCGGAGGTGAGAGCGTGGAAACCATAGTGAGCCAGGCAGGAATGGTAGGACCTGTGGTGCGTAGTGTTCCATTGCCACTTCTGTGAGAGGGGAGGTATCTGATTGGAATCTTACAATGAAGGGCAAGACAACAGGATGAGAAATTTTGTGTTCTTTAAAATTCATAAAATGTGCTGACATGTTTGGTATTTTTTCATAAAAGGAGGTATGTTTGAAGGACATGTTTGACCTTTGCAACATGAGCATAAAGAGCATCTTAAAAGTTGTGCTAAAATATTAGAAAGCCTTGTTAAATTCTATAAGAGGTCTGGGGGTGTAGCTCTGTAGTAGAGCATTTGCCTGGCATGTGTGAGGCCCATGGTGTGTTGCCCGGCACTGGAAAAATTTTTTTTTCCTTAGGAGCCTCTCTGATATTCAAGCTGTATTTTGAATACGTATCCTTGTTGCTTCTCTTTATTCTGACTTAGATTCTCATTTGATAATGATTTTGCTCATGGTAAATGCTATTCTTGTAAATCATTGATTTTTAAATGCTGTTAACATTTAAAACAAGACTAAGGGAAACACCAAAAGAGAAGCAGCTGACCAAGGTTGAGGTCCACCATGAAGAGGGACTTCTAGGCTATCCACCTGCTCAAAATGTGACAGAACAATAGAGCAGCCTCTAACTTCACGAGAGTTCCTCCTAAAGCCAAATTGTGCCTATCCTACATGGCTTGATTACTTTTTTTTGCTTCCAGGAATTGAACCCAAGGGCACTCAACCACTGAGCCTTATCCTCGGTCCTTTTTACTTTTTATTCTGAGAAAGGGTCTCACTAAGTTGCTTAGGGCCTCGCTAAGTTGCTGAGACTGGCTTTGAACTGGTGATTCTCCTGCCTCAGCCTCCTGAGCTGCTGGGAATTAGCTTTGTCTAAATGGGCACAAGTTCCCAGCAACTCAGGAGGCTGAGGCAGGAGGATTGCAAGTTTGAGACCAGCCTCAACAATTTAGTGAGGCCATAAGCAACTTAATAAGACCCTATCTCAAAATTTAAAATTTTTTAATAAGGGGATGGGGATGTGGCTTAGTGATTAAGCAGCCTGGGTTCACTCTATGGTCATCCCCCCCACCCCCACCAAAAAAAGGCTTTGTGTTATCAAAAGCTGTCCTGTTTGAGAAATCATTGTAGGAGTGTCTGAAACAGGGCTATTATCCTGAAGACCAAATAGGAGAGCTGATTGTGGATCAGACCACACAGGCTTCAATGCATTCACTTAATGTGTAACTTTAGGGA
Organism: Tamias sibiricus; assembly: GCA_025594165.1. Classification (NCBI taxonomy): domain Eukaryota; kingdom Metazoa; phylum Chordata; class Mammalia; order Rodentia; family Sciuridae; genus Tamias; species Tamias sibiricus. Next base: position 209,956,732 of record CM046658.1, read on the forward strand.
TATGATTTAACCTCTTTATGCCTCTTTCCTCAGCTCTAAAATGGGGTTAATGATACAACCTATTTTATAGGGCTTTTGTGAAAATTAATTCACTACATTATATATCAAGCACTTAGAACAGTTTGGCAAACTGTAGTTGCTGCATAAGGGTTCACTTTATGTGAATGGAGGGGAGAAAAAAATATTTGAGAAAACAAACTATCATCAAATCTGATAGTTGACCAGTAGCGGAGGTCCAGGGTGCTCTCTTCCATCCTATATGAGACACTCTAACTTTTCATCCATCTAATCTCCTTGGATGTCTGACCTTGAATGAAGTACCCATTAACTGAGATGAAGAGGAGACATTGGATCTATATGACAGCTTCATTTAGCTGAAGCCTGGCTGAGACTTTACTGTCTCCCTGTTTCGTCTTTCAGATTGACAGTATTTTCAAACTTCTAGTGACACCTCAACCTTCATGTTGCCAAGGTGTAGAAAGCAGAGTAAAGCATGTTGGGGCCTCAGAACCCCCAGTGCTGACCTTGGTCCCAATTCCATGTTGTCTGGAAATATTTGATAACATTCCTGAACTAAGTTTTCATGACCTAAATATTTATGTGATTCTCTATGTATGGAACAAAAATGTTAACTAAAAAAACCTTCATTAACAGCACTTGTGCTTGTTTTTAAATTCTAGAATCTTAATAAAATGCAAAGTGTAGATTGCAGTAACAATATCTTGTAGCTGTTTAAGGGATCACTTTTATTTTATTTATTTATTCATTTATTTCTTTTTGGTACTGTGGGATTGAACCCAGGGGCGCTTAACCACTGAGCAACATCCCCTGCCCTTTTTGTATTTTATTTAGATACAGGGTCTCATTAAGTTACTTAGGGCCTTGCCAAGTTGCTGAAGCTGGCTTCTCCTGATCCTCCTGCCTCAGTCTACAGAGCAGCCACTAGGATTGCAGGCATGCACTACCACACCCAGCCAGCCCCTAAGGGCTCCCTTTTAAAGCATTAACTTTGCATTACTTCTGGCTTTCTAAAAGATCCAAAAATGAAATAAAGTCTTGGGCAAAGCCCACAACTCCTATAGCCATAATAATTCTTCCAAATTCAAATTAGGATGGTGTTTTTAAATATATAGACATGCTCTGTGCAGCTTTGAAATAATTAACTGAAGTAGTTGGAATTAAAAAGGTGAATCTAAAAAATGTCATAATCAAATTCTTGAAAGCCTGGTGGATGAAAAGCAGATGGGTTTACCTGTAGGGCAGCATGCATTTTAGGAACTACAGCTTCAGAAAGGAATACAGTTACAAAGTGAACAAGGTGAATGAAACCTTCAAATTGGAAAAGTCCCTTTATCGGAACAAAAACTGAAATTCTACCACTAGGTGGCGGTGTACTACAACTTTACACAACTTGAGGTACACCACACCATGGAAGATTTATCCATTTTGTATCCCACCAACTCCCTCCCCTTCATTTTTCATGATGACAACACCTTAGAGGTTTATGGCCACCAGGAGAATTTACTACTAAGCTATATACTGATGTAATGAAATCTAATATATGCTGTGCAATGAATTATGAGATGTTATTTAGTTTCAGGATTTTACTACTTAAATCAGTTATGACCATGTTTTCTTTTATATGATTGCTCACTCTTTAAAAATACCATATGACTGAATAAGGAACACCTAATAAAGTCTGTATATGTTAAAATATAAATTTTTAAATTTAGCCGGGCGCGGTGGCGCACGCCTGTAATCCCAGCACTTTGGGAGGCTGAGTCAGGAGGATCGCGAGTTCAAAGCCAGCCTCAGCAATGGCGAGGCACTTAGCAACTCAGTGAGACCCTGTCTCTGATAAAATACAAAAAAGGGCTGGGGATGTGGCCCAGTGGTCTAGTGCCGCTGAGTTCAATCCCCAGTACCAAAAAAAAAAAAAAAAAAAAAAAAAAAAAATTTTAAATTTATTTGCCGTAATTTGTTTAAATCTGGTTATTATGGGTGTTCATATTAGAAGCCGTAACTTGTTAGAATTTAAGATCTCATATTGGATGGTGGCTCTAAGTTATATTTTCCTAAGAAATTTTATTGTGTGTACTAGCAATTGAACAGGAAGAAGAACCGAATCATTAAGAGATAATTAATTTTTAGCCTAAATGTCCGAAAGCCTGTTGATATTCAAATGGTTTAGGACAAACTATTTAAGTAGTCATTCTGAATTCTGACGAAATCTCCTACAGTAGATAGAATGTATTATTTAACTTTGTATTTTAATACATTTGCCTATTTTTGCATAAATGCCATAAATGTGATTTAAAAATAAATCCCTGTGTAATTCCAGTAACTATTCAATTGAATCATTGTTCTTTTAGTATTCTAACTATTTTAAAGAAAATTTTATACTTATCTATGAAAATTGAATTTACAAGCCAAACCCAAAATGATAATTACTTGTTTTAGAAGAGTCAGCTTACCCTTTCTTTCTTATGCATGCATTTAAGATGTGGTTTCCTGCTAAACTGGAAACTCAGATCTGAGGCCAGCAATTTGACAAGGTCGTTAGCCTTTATAGATGGGATTCTTCAGCTATGAAATGGGAAGTTTGACTGCAAAGTCTTTAATAAAGACTCATTTCAGCACCAAACCATCTGGGATTTAATTCTGTACTCATTAGGATTAACTAATATTGATTAAGTACCAGCGTTGTGCCAGACACTTGTTCCTACATCGTCCCTTTTCATCTTCCCCTGCAACCTTCTGGCATAATTGTTGTTAAACAGTTGAACGTATTGTGAGAAAGAAGAAATTGTGCTTTAAAGTTCATTTCTCTCCATTTCAGTATATAATTTTATGGGGTTTTGGGGAGGAGGATATATATGTTTTTATGTTCCAGGCTAATCAGAAGCTAGGTATAAAACAGGGCTTCTCAAACTCAGCATTATTGACATTTTGGGCTGGATAACTCTGTCATAGAGAGCTGTCCTGTATATTGTAGAATATTTAACAAGATCTTTGGCTTCTAGTTGTAAAAACAAAAATGTTTCTGAATATTGCCAAATGTCCCCTGGGAGAACAGAATTGCCCTCAATTGAAAACCACCAGTGTAGGGGATTCAGAGAGAGAAATAAAGATGGTGGAGACAGATACATAATTAAATGTGTAAACAAATATGTAAATTATATATAATAAATATTTACTGGGTGCTGTGGAAACACAGAGAACAGAAACTAACTCAACATAGAGGGGGATCAGGGAAGACCCTCTGACAATTGATTCTAGAGGAGTGAACAAAGTTAGCCAAGAAGGTGGCAAAGGGCTTTACTAGAAGAGAAGGATGAACAGAAAATGCTTTGAGGCATGAAAGTATAAGTTTTGCATTGACAGAGTGACAAACGTCAGCGGAAGAAATGTGGAAGATGAAACTTGAAAGGTAAATGCCATATTGAGCTGCTTGGACTTCACTCTTTGAGCAGCAAAGTGAATAGATTCAAGGAAGTGAAGCTGTTGGGTCTCAGGAGATAAAAGAAATTGCTCAATGCTTAACTGTCAATTTTCTTTTTTAAATTTATAATAGACTCCTCAAAGCAATTCATGAGTGTTGTTTCCTTTGCATTTCTGCCTACATTGAGTGCTCTCATTAAAAAAACTGAATTTGGCAGAGGAAATTTTTTGTTCATAGTTGCATTTCTTGGATTGAACAAATATTTTTCATATGCTATTATCAAATTAATTTTCCTCTTTCATCAATCTTGTTCATGCCCTTTGCCTATATGTCTACTTTTATTTTCACAAGTTTTTCCTTATTTGTTTGGCTTTCCTGTTAGCCCCAGATTTCCCTCAAATTTGGGTCAGTTCTTATCTATTTGTGTGAAGCCTTTATATATTTAGACAGTACTCCTTTCACTTAAATTTGCTGAAATGATAATATTTCGTTATTTGAACTTTATTTTGATTATTTTTTGATGTCTTTTCAACTTTGTTCATGGTGGTTTTTGTCAAATGGAAGTTTCCCATTTTATGTGGTGCAAACTATCAATCTCCTCTGTGGTTTTGCCTTAAAGGTCTTGCTTTGAGGAGGCTCCCTTTACTCTGGGGTTATATAAATATCCAGTGAGGTTTTCATTCATTCCTTTTAGCTATAAGAAGTAAAGTCATAAATCTTAATTCCCTGTGGAATTTAAGAATATGGTGTACGTAGAATATATTTTCTCAATAGATAACAGGAGGTCCAAGGCTAGATGATCAATTAGTTGTACAGGGGAATGGGGTTTAGAAAGGAAGGTATGAAAGGGATCTATTAAGGGGGATGCAGGCTGGTAATCAGCACCTTCTGTGAGTTTGTCATCCTGTAAGATTTTTCACTGTGTTGGATATCCCAGACCCACCCTGCTCTTTTCCATCCTGCTCCACACCCCAGGAGGCTGCCCCATATGGACTATGTCAATAGACACCCTTTCCCTCTGGCTTTGTCTTGAACTTGGCCAGCAGCAGAGTCACCTGCAGGAAAGGGCAGATGAGAGAGGCTGGGGTATTTCTTCACCAGCCTATTCTCTGGCCATGGGCTGGCACTGGTCACACTCCTCTGCAGAAAGTGACAGCTCCTGTCACCCAGCTCTGGGGATCCTACAGTTTGCTTCCTCTTATGTTCCACCCTCTCTTTGCTATTCCTAGCAAAGCTGGCTGTCCTTGACCTTGCTTGCCCTTTGCTAGTAGTCCCTTGATGTTCCTTAGTTGCCTGACTGGTGTGCTGTCCTTTCCTGCCAAGACCCTGGCTCATGCAGTTAGACCTGGGTCTCCCTGAGAGTAGTTGCCTTGTCCCATGGAAGCACCAAATTCTGCCACTTGGAACAGGTTTGGGATCTGTCCCTGGGAAAACTTCTACACTTGCTTCTCTAATGTTGGCTAACTTGTGCCCCAGAGTCAGTCTCCAGGAGACCACACAAGTTCCTACAGGAGGGAGTGGCCTTCCAAAACCTGTTTCCTACCACCCCCACCTCTGCCTCTGCCCATGACAGATCTGCTTCCAATCAGAGACTTACTCTCTTACATAATTTAATGCAGGTAAATGGCAGTGCTAAAAAGATGCCATATGATAGAAAACAGAAGTTTCTCCCATCCTGACATATCACTGTGCTCTCTTTCCAAACTCGTTCCTCCTGTTTAACTCCCTCATCCCCGAACACACTGACAAATTCTGCCACTAGCCTTTGTTCGTCCTGTTTCTTCTGATCCCCTGAGATGCTGCTGGATGGGTGACACTCATAACCCTCACCATTCTCTCTGCTTTACTTTAAGGAAAACACTAAGTCCTACCTCCTCAGAGAAGCTCTCTCTATCCCCAGATACCTGACATTTCTATTTTCTTAGACTTTCTGAAGTACTTATTACTTCAATCATGTTACTCAATAATAATGAGTCCTGTTTACCTACTTGTTATGATTTAATTCTGGAACGTCCTCCAAAGGTTCATGTGTTAAGGACTTTGTCCCCAGTGAAACAATGTTCAAAGGTGGGCCTTGGGGAAGCAATTTGATCATGAGGGCCCTGACCTCACCAGTAGATTGATAATTGGATGACAGTAATGGAGGTGGTGGAACCCGTAACTGGTGGGGTCTAGTTCAAGGAAGTAGGTCACTTAGAGCAGGCCCTGGAAGACTATCTTGTCCCCATCCCCTCCCTGCCTCTGCTTCCTGGCAGTGATGAGCTGAGAAGCTCTGTTCCACCATGCCTTCTCCACTATCACGCTCTGCCTCACCACAGGACCATAGCCATGGAGCCAGCTGACCTTGGACTGAAACCTCTTAAACTGTGAGCCAAAATACGTTTTTCCTCTTTAAAGTTGTTTTCCTTAGGTATTGTTGCAGCAATGAAAAGCTAACACATCAGAGTTCAGTGTGTACCATTCATAGTCTCATGTGTTCCTTCTTTAGATGAGTACCAATATCTTCTTTTTATAGAGGCTCAGAGATGTGAAGTAACTGATATAAGATCACAGTTAGCAAGTGAGCAAAGCAAACTGTGAATTGTCTGCCTTGATAGGACTATGCTATCCTCTATTTAAGATATACAACATGATGTTTTGATATACATATAATCTTGAAATTGCTGCTACAGTCAAGAAAACTAAATAACCATCACTACACATAGTTAATTTTTTGTACATGTGGTAAGTGTTAGAAAACTGCTGAAACATAGTTAACTTAGCTGGGAACACCGTGTTAGTGAAATAAAAGGGTTTATTGGGGTGCCACATGGGCAAGGGTAGGGAAAGGAAGGGGGGGGTAGGGAAGGGGATTAGGGAAGGGGGAAAAGGGATGGACGGGATCAGGGACAAGCAGGAACAGAGAGCAGGAACAAAAGGCGGCAGGAACAAGAAAAAGGGGGGGAGTTCAGTCCGGGGCTGGCTTAAATAGAGTAGGGGCCATAAAACCCCCTTGGAGTGAGTCCTTGTCCTATAGGCCAGCAGAGGTCATGGGGGGAGGTAGTGGTAGTGGACAAGGGACTTGCTGATCAGGTTTTGGTCACGCTGAGGATCCCGGGAGCCGTAGTTTTTCACAAGGCACCTGGAAAGGTGTGGCCTTCTGCCTGGGAGGCGCGGCCTCTGCCTAGAATCCAACAGTAAGAGCTCCTAAAATCTCTCTTAGCAAATCTTCAGTACACATGCAATGTTATTAACCATAGTCCAAATGCTATACATCAGATCTCTAGACTTATGCATCCTACATAACTGCAAGTTTATACCCTTTGACATACTTCTCCTGATTTCCTTCCCTCTACACCTCTGGTAACTACCATTCTACTCTCCATTCCTTTGTATTTGATTTCTTTTTTCACATTCCTCATATAAGTGAGATTATGCAGTATTTTTATTTCTGTATCTGGTTTATTTCACTCAGCACAATCTCCTCCATGTTCATCCTTATTGTTGCAAATGACAGTTATCTTATTCTTTTTAAAGACTGAATAATATTTTGTTGTATATATACACCACAATTTATTTCTCCATTCATCTGTCACCAGATACTTCAGTTGTTTCTATAACTTGGCTATGTGAATGAAATGAACATGGGGGTGTAGATATCTTCATGAGGTAGTAATTTCATTTCCTGTGGGTGTATACCCAGCAACAGAATTGCTAGATCATATGGTAGTTCTACTTTTAATTGATTGACGACCCTCCATATCATTTTCCATAATGGCTGCACCAATCTACATTCCCACTAGTAGCATATAGGGTTCCTTTTTCTCTGCACTTTCACCAATATTTGTTATCTCTTATCTTTTTCATGATAGCCATTCTCACATAAATAAGATGGTATCTCATTGTAGTTCTGATTTGCACTACCCTGATAATTAGGGATGTTGGACACCTTTCATACACTGTTGGCTGCTTGTATGTCTTCTTTGGCAAGATGTTCATTCAGGATCTTTTCTTATTTTTTAATTGTTTCCTTTTTAGGATTCTTTTTTAATGCTATCTTTTCAATATGTGCTATTCACACTTATCATTACATTTACAAATTCAATTTTAGTTTGTACTCTTTTGCATATACTTTACCTAAACTCTGTTCATTAAATGAAATCTTGAGTTTTAAAAGTACAGTGAGTAGTGTACATTCTCAGAGGAGATGACATTTGAACTATGCCTTGAATGTTGGAGAGAAGCCACCATTTGAAACCACCCTGGTCTATACGGAGAATCACCTGTGGAGCTTAAAAACAAATGATCAACCAAACCCAAAACAATCTGATGCCTGAGTCCACTCTGAGATTCTGAATTAATTGGTTCGGGATGCAGCCCAAGATACAGATGGCTTTAATGTGTAATTAAGACTAAGAAACATTGATCTAGGGGAAAACACTCCCAGCCGAGAGAACAGTGAGTGCAAAGGACCTGTGATAGGAATGCCCTGGTGGCTGAGGAAAAGCCTATGGAGAAGGTCGCTGTTCTGAATCCAAATGGTGCAGGGAAGTACAGACCTTGGGGTCAGAAAGGTAGGTGCAATCACTCCATGGAGGACATATTAGATCAGAGAAAGGAATTTGAATTTTACTCATATGCAACTGGAAGTCTGGAGGGTTTTGAACAGTGAAATATGATTATAAAGCAAGTAGCATTTATAAAACTACCTCATTCTTTTTAAGGAATGCATACCCCTCTGGATTATGGATGTACCATAATTTATTCAACCACTTGCCTGTTGATTGACATTTGGCTTGCTTCCAACCCAAAGCTATTGCAAATAGAACTGCAGTGCATATCCATGTGCACTTGTGCTTTTAAATTTTTGTAGGATAGAATCCAAAGGCTTTAAAAATTTAGATAGGGCACATGGTTAGTGGAAAGGAGAGAAAATCATTTAAGATTCCCTGTCATGCAAAGGAGAGAGATCTCTTAAGCTCACGTATCTTGAACGCCTGTTCCTCATCAGCATGGGTCAAGCCAGGTTTAGCAGACCATCAAGATTTTGCAACCAGCCACTGGAGTGTCCTACAATAACACCAAAGTGTGAGAAAGATGGCCACACCCACAGTTACTGAAATGAACATTTCATTTCCCTTTAGGTTTTTAAACTGATCACATTTACTCTGCTTTCAGTTCCATCCAAGTTTAGCTAACATATTGTATGTTTAGTCAGCTGTTTAAAATCCTATCATAAATCAGAACAGAATTTTCTTTTTAGAGAAATGTACTTTTGAAAAATAATTTCCATTGTTTAAAGACAAGAATACTAATACAAATGCTTCTGTATCTAGTTTAAGATTTTTTTCTTAGGTCATTTCTATTTTTTTTGCATATGTTGGCATACAAATGAATTTTGATTTGTTCATGAAATTAATATTTATTCATAACATGGAACTGGGTGCCGGGGTCCTAAGATGAATCACATTCAGTGCTTGTCCTTACTGAATCGTCAGTGCTGGAGAAGAACTAGGCCAATGAGCAGAGAATCACCTCGCAGGGTGAGAGGGCTTCTTGGGAAGCAGGGGATGGTATGGGAGCCCAGAGGATGGCCACCTAACCCACACCTGGCTGGAGGTTAGAGGTGGATCATGTCAGGTGCATACTAAACAACTGAAACTGATTTTTTCTCTTCATTTCTTTGTAACTAAGATAGTTGTAACTCTTCAGTTCTCCTTCTCACCATTTTTTACTTCTGAACAGCATATATCATGCTGGAAAGCCCTGTTTTCTCAAACTTACACCTTGGAAATCTCCTTTAATATATATTATGTAATTATTATCATCTATAAAATCATTTGAATTGAACTTGCTGACAGAACACTCCTAAATAAATTTGCCAGCATTATAAGGCATTGCTGCTTTCTCAAATTTTAAATGATGTTAAGTACCTGCCTATCAAAAAGTGGCTTTTGCTTATCCCTCTTGGAAGTTCTGGGAGTAGGTTATTACCAGTAGAAAGAATACATCTTAAATTGCCCTACAAAGCAAGGGTCAAGTCTCAATGCCTATAATTAGAAAATCCCACGTTTCAGTTACTTAAAACTTAATGATCAAAACTCGGTATAAACCTAGGCATTAGACCAGAGACCCTGGACCTACTAGAAGATAAAGCAGGCCCAACTCTCCATCATGTCAGCTTAGGTACTGAATTGCTCAACCAGACTCCTAAAGCACAAGAAGTAAAATCAAGAATCAATAAACGCGATGGATACAAACTGAAAAACTTCTTCACAGCAAAGGAAACAATCAAGAACATGAAGAGAGAGCCTATATAATGGAAGAAAATCTTTACCACCTGCACCTCAGAGAAAGCATTAATCTCCAGGATATATAAAGAACTCAAAAAACTTAACTCTAAAAGCCCAAATAACCCAATCAATAAATGGACAAAGGAACTGAAGAGACGCTTTACAGAAGAAGGAATACGGTCAATCAACAAATATATGAAAAAATGTTCAACATCACTAGCAATTAGAGAAATACAAATTAAAACTACACTGAGATTTCATCTCACCCCAGTCAGAATGGCAATTATTAGGAATACAAGTAATAATAAATGTTGGTGAGGTTGTGGGGGAAAAGGTACACTCATACATTGCTGGTGGGACTGCAAATTGGTACAATCATTCTGGAAAACACTATGGAGATTCCTTAGAAAACTTGGAATGGAACCACCATTTGACCCCGTTATCCCACTCCTCTGTATATATCCAAAGTACTTAAAATCAGCAAACTACAGTGACACAGCCACATCAATGTTTATAGCAACTCAATTCACAATAGCTAAACTGTGGAACCAACCTCTATGCCCTTCAACAGATGAATGGATAAAGAAAATGTGGCATATATACACAATGAAATATTACTCAGCCATAAAGGAGAATAAAATTATGGCATTTGCCAATAAAAAGGTGGAACTAGAGACTATCATGCTAAGTGAAATAAGCCAATTCCAAAAACCCAAAGGCTGAATGTTCTCTCTGATACGCGGATATGAACACACAATAAGGTGGGGGAGGGAAGAATAGAATTTCACTGGATTAAACAAAGGTGAATGAAGGGAAAGGAGAAGGAATAGGAATAGGAAAGACAGTAGAATAAATTGGACATAATTTTCCTATGTTCATATTTGTATATATGACAGTGTAACTCCACATCATGTACCGCCACAAGAATGGGAAGTTACATTCCATGTATGTATAGTATGTCAAAATACACTTTACTGTCATGTATATCTAAAAACAACAAATAATTTTTAAAAAAACTTGGTATGAGAGCAACACATCAGATGTCTTTTATAAGCTGGAGCACTTCCTACTGCCAATTGATTGAGAAGATGAGGAATGCAGGGAACCACTTGCTGGAGCTTGCTACTGAGGTTAGACGGCAGCTGATGTCTTTCCTTTACTCAAATATTTTCAGCACCAGGTAATAACAAATGAGTGGACCAAAAGAAGGAGCAGTCATTTGGGGGTAAAAATATATTTTCCTTCCCCCCCCCCCCAAATTTCTTTTCTAATTCATATTGGAATTTAAAAATTTTTTTAATTTGTTTTAATTAGTTATACATGACTGTAGAATGCATTTATGCACTGTGATATACATCAGATTTCATTAACCATCTTGACTCTTCAGTCCTAAATACAATGTTTAGCTGTCTGACCCATGTTTAATCTTTTAACTACTGAAACTGTTATCTGAAGATCAGGAAAAAAGTAAGAAAACAGAATTGCCAGTGAACAACTGTTTCAAATTATGATTTGGTTGACTTAAAAAGCAAAATATCAACATTAGACCTTAACACTTGAACTTGGAACTTGGTCTTGGGACTTGATGGAATTTACAACCTCAGTTCCACAACTCAATTATTCTAAGAGAAAAAGGTCAATGGACTTTGGTTCAGAGACATAAGACAGAGGTTTGAAAGTAGAAGGATTGGTGGAAATAGTTCTTTAAATATAAAGAGATTCTTTCATTTGACAAACTATTTTTTTTAAGTTTAGGCATTGTGCCTCAGTTGAAAAAAATAGAAACATAATATTTTTAGGTTTCTCTTGGATAATTCAGAGAATCTCTAAATTAGTCTCAATCGAGGATTATCTGTACTATGGGACTTTTTTTTTTTTTTTTTTTTTTTTTTTTTTTGGTACTGGGGATTGAACTCAGGGGCACTTGACCACTGGGCCATATCCCCAGCCCTTTTTTGTATTTTATTTAGAGACAGGGTCTCACTGAGTTGCTAAGTGCCTCACCATTGCTGAGGCTGGCTTTGAACTTGCGATCCTCCTGCCTCAGCCTCCCAAGTGCTGGGATTACAGGCGTGTGCCACCGCACCTGGCCCTACGGGACCATTTATTTGCAGTACTGTGGTCTTACTCAAGACCTTGCAAATGCTAGGCAAATACTCTACCACTGAGCTATATCTCCAGCCCTTTTAAAATTTTATTTTGAGACAGTTCTCACAAAGTTGCTTAGGGCCTCCCTATGTTATCCAGACTGGCCTCAAACTTTCAATCTTTCTGCTTCAGCCTCCTGAGTTGCTGGGATTACTGGGTGCCCCACCAGGCCTGGATCACTCTGGAACCTTTGCTTTGATAGTAATCACAATCTGTGGTCATCTCTGTTGTGGGACAACAGAAGTTGCTTAGTCTAATCAGAATCTGAAGACACTGTGAAGCATGGACATGTTGGACTCTTCAAGAAGAAGATCCAGACAGATTTGGGCTATATAAAGGAGTGGGGTGATCTGGACTCCACAATTCTCAGAGAGTACCACTACCCTTCAGGCAAGAACATGCGGGAGATGGTCATGAACAAAATAACCCATCCATCCTAGTGACCCAGTGACATTAGATTAGCCATTTGGGAACAAGTTGGGGGAATTAATTAAACTTTCTGGTTGCATGAGGGTTGGGGCATTTAGTGGTGAGAGGGAGCACTCTCTGGGCTTGGTGCAGGCCTGGGCAGTCTCTCCACCCCTCTATCTCTCCCTTCCTCTTCTTCTCTCTCTGCATATATATTTTTTAATGGCGCTGGCAAACCCTTATACAATGGCATGTGCTAAAGCAGATGAATGAATGCTTATTTACCCCTCAGATTCATATGCTGAACCCCTAATGTCCAATGTCAAGGTACTTGGAGATGGGACCTTTGGGAGGTAATTAGGTCCTGGGCCCTCATGATAAGATTAGCACTTATGAGAAGATACCCAAGAGACTTGCTTCCTCTCCCTGCTCTCTGCCACGTGAAGGAAGAGAAGATAGCTGACTATAAACCAAAACGAGGGTCCTCACCCAAGCCTGCATCTGCTGGCACCTTGGTCTTGGATTTAAGCTCCTCCAGAACAGTAAGAAACCCTCTTCTCTGTTTAAGCCTCCCCCTCTGTGGTGTTCTGTTAGAGTCAGAACCGACAGATCCAACACCTGATGGAACTTTTGGCCTTGCTGGATCATCAGACTGTTTATTTTCTAGTTCACAAACTGAATTCAAGCTGCATGTCTTTGGTGGGCCCCTGGACAGACACACAGACCCCACCCAGTACTGGTGTCTCTACCCCACTTGCCCTAAGCAGCTGGGCCCTCTCTCCCTTCTCTCTCACTAGGATGAGCACCCCCCAAGGACAATGCCGTGTTTAGGCCCCTCTCGGTCCTCTCTGATGGGTTGGAGGGTTGGCATGCTGGAACATGGAGACCTGTATTCCTGGCAGGACCTGGTCCGTGGAACTAATGAGGCCAATGTCATCTCCTGTGTGTGTTCTTCCAGGCAGGTTTACTTGCTGCCCTTCAACCATGGGAACAGGTATCACGGGGGGAGGGTGGTGATCGGTGTTGACCAGGCTTGTTGGCCATCCACATATCTTTACTTAGGATAGCCTGGATCTGTGTGAGGGCAGTTGGGGGGTGGGGGGAGGGCTCTGAAGTCAGATCGTCTGGGTTCAAATCCCAGCTCTGCTTTTTATCAGCTATGTGACTTTAGGCCAATGACTTAGTCTCTCTGTGCCTCTGTCCCTTCATCTATAAAAACTAGAATGATAAGAAGATCACTCATTTCCTAAGACGTTGTAGTTGAGCAGGTCACCACACAGAGCAGGGCCTGGCACTTAGTAAGCACTCAATAACTACTTTCCTTATGATTTCACACACTATGACACAGAACTCAACATTCACCTTGATCTTCAAATTTGCAGCACTGAAACAGATCCCCTTGAGATCTTAATCCTTCTTTTCTACATGAAGGGAGCAATGGTGGAAGGAAACGGTCTTGTTTTGCCCACTGGGAGATAGGCAGCTACAAGGAAGCATAACCCAGAGGATCCGACTGAGCACGTGGACCTGGGTCCCAGGAAGTCCATGTCTGACCCCTGGGAGGGACAGTAAGGCCCCAGCTCCCTCCCACTTCCCCTAAGGTTCCACCCTTCCGGGAGCATGACTGCCCATGAGTAGCTGATGGTCAGACAGGAGAGGGGGTAGGGTCCCTTTTGTAGCTTATTAACAGCTACTAAGCACAGCGCCCTTCTAGCCTAACATACCACCTGCCTTCTCCTCCCCCACCTGACCACTGACACCCACTGGTCAACAAAGCTTTGCTTGTGTGTTGGATTTTCTAAGGGGGAAAAGTCCTAGATTTGTGCACTGGTAAAGAAAAAATTATCTGGCCCATATCTTTGCCTCCGTTGTGAACAGCAGATCAGTGGCTTCCCAAGTTTCCCGACCACAGAAAGGCGAGCTTCCCAGCTGTAACTTTCTGGGTAAGGTGAGACTGACCTCAGAGTTTTGTATTTATCATTGGATTTTGCCAAACAAACCAGCTTAATGAAAAACATGGAATCAAGACGTCTTCACAGGGCCAAAACCTGAACAGAAACTTGGCATTCGGTCTCCATTTGTTTCTGAAATACCTCTCTTGTCCTCTCTCTGTCTTGTCCCTCGAGTGTTTAAACATTTGAATAAAGATTTCATTCAAAGGGAACTGATTGGCTCTCCCACAAGTGGGGTGGGAGATGCGTCACTGAGCGTCAGCAGCACGCCGATGGCAGGAAGGTGGTATTGCTGGCACCGATTATGTCAGGAGATCAGCTTTCTCTTTTGGCTGGAAGGGTTTTGTTATTAGAGTTTGTTTAACACTGCAACCCTGAGAGTCCCTTTCTGAATAGCACCATCAGCATCTTTTCTTTAAGCAGCAAAGACGGTTCTTTCCCCACCTCGGATCTGGCCTTAAAAAACCAGACCATGTCTACTGGCTTCTTTTGGTCTTCCACACAATGGAGTTTTTAGAGTTTTTGAACCCTTGGAAATTTTACCCCTCAATGTGAGAACTCCGATTAAGAGACAGGTTTTAAAGATATAAGACAAATGTTAATAAAGCACCAATACAACTTTATCAGCAACCATCTGCATGGAAGGGGACCTTACAAATAATCACTTAATTTGATATAGGTTGGAGGTTTAGGGGGTGTAACAAAAGTCTACTCAAGCCAATAAAACTTTGGTGCAATTATATTGTTATGCTCTTGCTTAGCATATAGTAACAGAACAAGGTCAAGGGCAGAAAGGTGAAAATGAATCGGGGATGATGAAGAGAGAGAGGAAACCGGTGTGACTTTGAAGATGCAAATTTTAGTAGGTGGCAGGATGGTGATATCTTTAATTTAAAAAGAAGAAATAGGTGTGGACATTAAAAAAAAAAAAAACATGACTCTGTGTTGAATGAGTTTATGTCTTCACCCAATCACCAAATCCACGAAGACCCCAAGATTTCTCATGTACTTTTCTATCTAGAACACTTACTACCCAACAAATGTCTGATAAGTATATGGACTAATGGGTTAATGGCACCACATGGAAATGTCCACCACACAGTGGGAAAGTGAATCTGGTGCTCCAAAGGTTGGTATCATTCATTTGGCAAATGCACAGAGAAATGATCACTGAAGCTCTAGTGGCAGATACTTTAGAGAGTGAATGTTGAGTGCACATAGACGTGCGGGATTGCTTATGTTTCATTAGTGTCAGTCCCCTGGGCACCAGCCCCATCTCCCAGATTATGGGAGCCCCTATGGCTTGTCACAATTGCCAGACTTTGAGTATAAATTTCAGGATTGGAAGTAAATGAGAAGTCAATGATCTTCCTATAAAATATCTCCATCAGGAGTTATGTTACAATGGCAAGAGCAAGTCTCAGAGGAATTATGCTGCATGTATTTATTAGCAGGTCCGAGAAGAGACACCTGTCCAACCTTTTGTTGTAAGTTTGGTGACATTCTAGCTATCCAACAACGCTTTGTTTGTAATGTTTTCTTGAAACTGGTGTGACAATGTTCTGGAAGTCAGTTCAGCTTCTCTCCTAGATTAATAGGAATCCTCCTTGAAGTAGGGGACACAGGACCAAATGGAGCTCTGGGACTAGGAAGCCATGTGGTCTTGAATCATTCCCAAATTTTTTCCATTCTTGTAAGTCTGAAGTCCATACCATTGCCGGTTGACTTCATCATCTTGGTGGGTGTGGTACATGTTCTCAGAGTAAATTGAGGACACATAGAGAGGTAAGCATCATGAGTGCTTTGACATCTGTTTTTTAGGGGGTAGGGGGAACCAGGGATTGAACCCAGGGGTACTTGACCACTGAGCCACATCCCCAGCCCTATTTTGTATTATATTTAGAGACAGGGTCTCACTGAGTTGCTTAGCACCTTGCTTTAGCTGAGGCTGGCTTTGCACTCACTATCCTCCTGCCTTAGCTTCCTGACCTGCTGGGATTATAGGCATGAGCCACCACACCCGGTAGGTGCTTTGACATTTCTTAAGATCAGAAGGGCCTTGAATGGTCTAACTGAAAGTTCACCCCTTTCTACTTTGTCTTGTTTTAGCAGGGAAGATTGAAGTTGCAAAGGCCCTGTGGCAGGAATGAGCTTGATCTATATGAGATGTGGCAAGGAGACTAGTGAGTGTGGAGAGGAAGGAACAAGGGTAAAAGAAGCAGGTATGAAGTCAGAGAGGTGATGGAGTTAGATCATGTAGGGCCCTATAAGGGTTGAATAGTAGTTAAATATGTCTATGTCCTAATCCCTGGACCCTGTGAATTTGCTCTTATATGGTGAAAATACTGTTAAGTATCTTGAGAAAAGGAGCTTGTCCTGGGTTATCTAGGTGGATCCTCAACGCAGTCACATGTATCCTTAAAGACAGACACACTGAAGACAAGGTGATGTGAAGGTGGAACAGTGAGTATGGCCACAAGCCAAGGAACACCAGCAGACACCAGAAGTTGGAGAAGGCCAGGACTGTGCTTGCCCCTGGAGCTTCCAGAGGATTCGTGGCCCTGCAGACACCTGGATTCCAGACTTCCCACCTCCAGAGCTGTAAGGGAATAAGTTTCTGCTTCTTTAAGCCACTAAGGTTGTGGTGCTTTGTTATGGAAGCCATAGGAATGCAATACAGGAGGTTGTATTAAGGGATTTGACTTCTGAGTGAGGTGGGGAAACTACTGGGGGTTTTGAGCATTGGAACAACATGATCTTACTTTCATTTTTTAAAATGTCATTTTTAGAACTGTGCTTGGGTGGGCAACACAAGGGGCAGATCTAGTGGACCAATTAGGAGATAGTTTCAAGGGTTCAAGCAAATGATGAAGTCATGCCGACCAGGAAGGCAGTTAAAGGTGGTGAGAAGGGACAGGTTCTGGGTATATTTCAGGCTAAAGCCAAGATAGATCTGATGTGTGGAGTGAGAGAAGGGAGGATCAATAGTGACACCAAGAGCTGGGTGCAGTGGTGCTCACGTGTAATCCCAGCAACTTGGGAGGCTGAGGCAGGAAGATTGTGAGTTTAAACCCAGCTTCAGCAACTTATCGAGGCCCTTAGCAACTTGATTAGACCCTGTCTCTAATAAATATAAAAAAAAGGGCTGGAGATGTGGCTCAGTGGTTAAGTACTCCTGGGTTCAATCCCTGGTACAAAAAAAAAAAAAAAAAAAAAAAGAGTGACACCAAGGTTTTTGGCCTGAACCAAGAGAAGAGTAGAGTGATTTGCCATTGCTGAGATGGGGCAGATGGAGGTATGTGGGTGGGCAGATGGGTAGAGCCAGTTACATGCTTAGTTTGGGACATGTTACATCTGAGATGCTTGCTCTTCATCTAAATGGAGATGCTGAGTAGCAGCTGATAATGTGTATCCAGAGTCCATGTGAGAGACTCAAGCCAGAGGTATAAACCAAGAGCCAACAGCACATAGGTTGTATTTAAAGCTGAGATCAGTCAGCTCTGAAACAAGTGGGGCACGTTTTTGTTTTGTATTTTGTTTTATTGGACAAGACCACACCAGACAACAGAACTGACATGAACTCAATGGTCTGGATTATTGAGTCAAAGGAACACAGGCTATCTGCCTCTCGATGTCCACACTCGCCATGTGTGCCTCCTGATGTGTCCTTAATTGACTTTGCGCACATGGACTACAACCACCAAGATGATGACGTCAGCTGGCAATGGTACTGGCTGCAGACTTACAAGAATGCAAAAGACTTGAGAATCAGTCACTTTGTACAGTCAGTCCAAAGTCCTCCTCTTACAAAATACTGCCCAGTCTCCAAACAGACCTCCGCAAGCACAGTTTGAATAGGAACTCTGTCGCATGCTGAGTTCTTTCTTACACCCAAAACAGCACTCATCCAAGAAAGGGAAGTCTTCCATTGAGACCTGGGCAACAGAGTCTATTTCCAATTCCTTAGTTTTTTTAAAAAGATAAATTTATAAATGGTTAAGGTTAAGCTGAAAGAGTTGCAAGAGCAAGCCAATTTTTTTTCTGAGAAAGATTCAGCTATTTGGAAAGCAATAACAAGGCCTGAAGGAGCCCTAATTAGGAAGGGCTGTTGCAGCTAGCTGGAAGCCATAAGTTCCACCTGATATGTATGTGACGCACCTGTAGGCACCCGAAAAGCTGAAGGTATATAACCGGGTGAAAGCGGTCCGAGTTAGGAGAACGGAGAATTCAGTCAGCCGGGCAGTCACTCGGTCGGTCAGAAGAATCAGAGCGGCCAGAACGTAGGCAGAGCGGTTACAGAAGAGAAACCAGAAACCAGATAGAAGAAGTAATGACTGGTCAGAGTTAGGCCGAGACTCCTGAGGAAGACAGAAGACAGAAGAAAGAAGAAGGAAGAAAGAAGAGAGAAGAAAGAAGCTCTAATCTTTCTCTAAGCTAAGCTCTATCTTTCTTTCTCTCTAAGACTCTAAGCTAAGAAGACAAGAAGAAAAGCTCGCTTTAATCTTTCTCTCTAAAAATCTTTCTTTCCCTCTCTAAGCTCTAAGAAAGTAGAAGTAAAAGTAGTAAAAGCTTAACTCTGCCCCCGAGAGTTTTTATCCCGGTTTACGGTACCAGGCAGCTTACAAAGGCCTTTAGCTTCACAGTCACTGTGACTTGTATACCTTTTATATTCACAATTGGTTTCAATGACTCTCATCCTTATTATCATAATCACTTCCCTTTCTTAAAAGTGAACTAAAACTACTGACCAAGAGGCCAAATAAATTTAAAAATCAGAGAAAGTAAAACAGCTTACTTAAAAAAAAAATCCTACATTTTCTACTTTGATTCATTTCATTAATTATATGACTTTGTATGAATCTAATATTCATTTGTTTAAATGTGTCTGGAATCTCTAGAGGGGCAACAAGGTTGGTTTAGTCAGCTTTTTCATCACTGATAATAAAGGACCTGACAAGAACAATGTAAAGAAGGAAATGTTTATTTTGGCTTGTGGTTTCAGAGGTTCAGTCCATGGTTGGCTGACTCCATAGCTCTGGGCCTAAGGTGAGGCAGAACATCATGGCAGAAGGACATGGTAGAGGAAAGCAGCTCAGGACAAGCCAACCAGGGAGAAGAGAGAGCTCTTCTCACCAGGGACAACATATAAACCCAAAAGGCACATTCACAGTGACCTATATCCTCCAGTCACAGTGCACCTGCCTAGGGTTACTGTCCAGTTAATCTATTCCACTTATTAGGTTATACCTCTCATAATCCAACCTTTTCACCTCTGAAAATTCTTGTACTGTCTCACACATGAGCTTTAGGGAGATACCTCATAGCATTCAGTCCCTGGCCCCCAAAAGCTCATACCCATCTCACAATGCAAAATACACTTTGTCCATTTTCAAGAGTCCCCGAGTTTTAACAGTTTCAGTATTGCCCCAAAGTCCAAGTCCAAAATCTTTATTTCGGATTCAAGGAAAACTCTTAGCTATGAAAGTAAAGTTCAAAAGAAAGTTACATGTATCCAATACATAATGGCACAGAGTAAACATATCCATTTGACAAGGAGGAAATTGGGGCATAGAAAGAAGTGATGGGACCAAAGCAAGACCAAAATCCAGCTAGGAAAAAAGTCCTGTAGCTCCTCATTGGGCATTTGAAGCACATGGTATTGTGAAGATCTCTCCAAAAGGTTTACATAAACCTTTATTATCTCCATCCATATTTCCTTGCTGGTTGCAGCCCTCATGACTTCTGTCTTGGCTTGCCTCTGCTCAATCCCTCCAGCTTTCCTCAGCAGATATCCAACATTACTGGCAACCCTTAATTTGGGGGGTCTGCAGTACAGCTTCGTCTTCCTTCTCACATCTTCATGGATTACTCCCAGAGGCAGCCTTCAGGGATCCCAGCACTGCTACACTTTGCCTGGCCATCCAGGTCTACTTTTGAAATCTTGGTGAAAGCTTCCATCACCCCCTGACTCCAGCATCCTGCAATTCCAAAGAACCAGCACCACATGGTTGCTGCCAAGGTCTTCCATCATCTTGATCATTAGCCACGCCTCCTGGGATCATGGCCATAGTCGCCTCTGAGTGCCTGGGCAACTGAGCACAGTGAAACAACTTCCAAGGCCCCCTTGTGCAAGCAGAGTGCCCCCGTGTTCTCTTCTCAAAGGAGTTTTCACTTTTCTACCCTTGAGCTTGTGTGAGTGTGGTCTTGGCAATTCCTGGGATATCCTCAAGCTATCTTTCCTATTATCTGTTGTGCAAAGTAGTTAGCATTTCTTTAATAACTGTAATGTCTTTAACAACCATCACTTCCTTAGCCCCAGTTTTATTTGCACTTTTCTGGCTAACTACAAGTTTTGCAAATATTTTTGCTTTGCTTTCTGCTCCTGATTATCAACAATAAACTTGGCTAAAAGCTGCCAGCAATATCTATCCATGCCACTGCCTGAAGACTGTGCTGCCTTGAAATTGTCACATCCAGATTAATTAGTACACGATCTTTAAATCCAGTCTCACAAAACATCTCAGGACATGGGCAAAATGTGGAAAACCTCTTTGCCAGAACATAACATGAAGGTCTCTAGTCCAATTTCCAATAGAGTCCTCATCCTCTGGAACCTCATGAGCCCAGTCTTTACTGTCTATAGTCCTATCAACACACTGATTGATCTTTGGTGGTAGATAATAGGTGTTGATGTCAGAACTGGGTTCATATCTCAAGTCTGCCCCTTCACCTACCATGTGACCTTAAGCAAGTGGCATTGACTTCCTTGAGAAGAAACCCAAAGTGAGGGAGTGAGCTGTATGGCTCTGGAAGTAGAGAGCTCTCAGAGAGTGCAAAGATCTGAGGTGGGAATATACATACATAAGTGATACAGAAATGAATAGGATTCTAGCGTCTGAAGCAAAAATGCCAAGAGGGGCAGTGAAGGAGATTGGGGAGATGACCAGGGGTCAGACGGTGAGTGACAAATTGGCATGTGAGCCTATATAACACAAAAATTTTGCTGGTGATACAAACATAGTGCTTAGAGGTTGCAGGGGAGGGCTTTGTTAATTGTGCTTAGAGGTGAGACATAGCAAGTGTGTTGGAGCTGGGGAAGGTTTCTCAGACAGGTAGAAGTGGAGCTGAGCCATTCTAGCTCAGGAACTACTAAACACTG
The DNA here is from genome assembly GCA_025594165.1 of Tamias sibiricus. Taxonomy (NCBI): domain Eukaryota; kingdom Metazoa; phylum Chordata; class Mammalia; order Rodentia; family Sciuridae; genus Tamias; species Tamias sibiricus. The sequence goes on from CM046658.1 coordinate 209,978,113, forward strand.
AGGACAAATACAATGAGTTTACAATCTAGTAATCATGAAACAAAATGTTCTACCTGATTAAAATTTGTAAAGGGTGGAATCCAGTCCTATTGAGGACAAGGCCAATAGTGTGCAGTTCATTGGGTCACCTGTCCAGTGTTTGGTATTGGTTGAAATTAATTTCAAGGTATGCTTCCTCTAACTTTTCCTAGGAGGTCTTCTTTGCTGACATGCCACAAGCACAGACCAAACCTCCATCCTATCACAGGTGGGGGTGAGAAGAGGTGTTGGTCTTTCACAACAGGGGGCTAGATCTTCTGCGCTGCAGTTATGTTCCCTTGTGACTTGGGCCTTCGATTTGTATGGAGTCTCCTGTGCACACCAAGGACTAGCAGCAATTATAGAGAGACACTGTTGCAGGGGATGACTGCATGTCTTCTTGCACCAGGCCATCCTGTTAAGATGGGAAGTGAGAGAGGGCAATTGTCAGGTGAACCTACCCAGAAGCTGAGAGATAGCAGGATGTAAAGCTGTCTGTGAATCATGCAGGTCCAGGCTTGAATTCCAGTTCCACTGTGAGATATCTCACTTTGGGTCAATGACTGATCTTCTTTGAGCTTTATACTACTCATATGTAAACTGGGCTAATAATCATATCAATCTTATAGTGTTGTTGTGAGGACAAGACAGTTAATGCTCAGAAAACAGTAGCACAATGCCTGGTGCAAATTAAGTTTTCAAGAAAGGTGTTAGCTGTTTCTCTCATTAGAATACATCCCATCAAGGGGGTAGAAGTGACAAGTTTGAACTGCTTGAACTGGACATGGTTTACCTATGGGAGCCAGAAAAGCACTTTGAGCAGTAAGCGGATATGAACAGACCCCACGGTGGGTGGTGTTGAAGATGAACTGAAAAAGGGAGAAACTGTGGTCAACATGTGGACAGAAAACCCAGGTTTCCATTTCATGAAGTTGGTGGCAAAGGGAAGGAAGGACCAGAGCATTATTCAAAGGGAAGTTTTTAAGATAAGCTCTCAGAAAGGCTGTGAATCTTGGCTGACGTAGCTGATGTGAGGAGTCTACCATGGATCCCATTAATTCCCAGGGAGATAAGTTTGGTTCTTTGCTATGAACCAGGGGTTAGTAGAGACAAAGGATAAAGCCCTTCTGAGCTGGTGCCAGACAGTGGAACAAGGACAGAGCCTTTGCTCAGATACCACCTAGGAGCACCTTTGTCAACACCCATGCCATGGAAACCACTTTACCCACAGTCCTTAAATTAATTCCTCTGGTTAGCTCATTTCCCCCACTGAGGAAAAGAAACAACACGCCGCAGCTTGCTTCACCATGCCTGGTACATAGTACATACCCAATAATCATTTCTTGGTTGATACATCAATCTATTTTTCCCCTAATCAAATATTAAATTGTAATCTATTATTACTGGGTAAAATGCAAACTCATCCTGTTGGCTGGGTCTGATGATAAGATTGTTTGGCCAGTGCATAGCCAATTCAAGTTCACAGGCCTGAACTAGAAATATTTTGAAAAAGAAACTATTAAAGATTTTTCACTTCACGTGCATTTTTATTGGACCCTGCTTGCCAGAGAGGTGACACAGGTGGGACAATAATTGAAGTGAGCCTTAGTAACTTGGCTTTTGAAAGTCATTACTTTCTCTGGGCAAAGAAATAGTAGGAAAGTGGTAAGCGGAATGCTTTTCAGTTGAAAACTTTAGGCATTGAAGACTCATCTGCTGAATTTTACAGCTAGAAAAAATGATGGTATAGGAAGATTAAATGGTTTGGTCAATGAGTCAAGTTTAGGGACATGTGTCAGAGATTATTAGTGACAACTTTCCAATGGAATTCATTGTCTGCCATTTAGCAAGAATTACTCCATTGTTCCAGCACAGAACTCACCAGAAGGGGGAGGTGGCAAGAAGAAGATGATTAAGCAGTAAAACTCTTTTAGAGGGAGGTGAAAATGTGTCCAAAGTATATAGACAAGGAGAATATTAGAGTGAGCCAGAAGAGACCCAAGGAGCTACAACTGTTTAAATAAAATTGCCATTTTATATTCACAATGGGCCAGATTTTATCCCTGTACAGCTCTGCAGGAATTCTTTGGAAAGGTTCCTAACTCTAGAATTACTTGGTGGGAGTGGACTGGGGCCTTATGAAAATGATCCTTGGCGATTTTATGCAACTGTTTTTTAACCACCTATTAGACATAGAATTACTTTTCTTCTGGCCCCACGTTGGCACGGCTCTGGGCCAGGTAGAGATGAGCCTTCAATAAATCCCATATATATGAACACGACTTTCCTTTCAGCTCAACAGCTTTTGTTAAAAAAAAAAAAAAAAAAATCTCTTCTTACTTGTGTATTTGTTCAACTACCCAAGCATACATATTCATTTCTCAGAACATGTGTACTATGCAAAGTTGGCCCAGCCATAGAAGCTTATAAAAATCCAGCACATGCTGTAAGAATCACTTAAGTAAGGAGGAAAAAAACCTAGCCGTGTCTACATACCTAGAGAATCAGATTGCTTTACTAATCAGGTTGCTTTACTGTTCTCTTGTCATGGGCAGCCATTACCAATGAAGCTCTTTCTGTTCCCTCCTGTTCCATCTGTCTGTTTTATCTATTGGAATTATGTCCTTTCTTGTGATATTTTAACATTTCTCGACAACTTGGTTTTTTCTTAAGTTGTTCCCCCAATTCTGGGAGTTGCTACCCTCTTCTTTAGGTCTCAGTGTCCCAAACTCACTATCTATAGCAAACTTCTCTCTCCTTCCCTCCCTTTCTTTTCTAAGCTGTTACTGATATGGGGACACAAAGATGAATACATCACAATTTGCGTCCTCAAGAAACTCACAGCCTAGTAGAAGGTGGGAGTGTGGTGATCAGGAGATGTGCAGAAACACCTGATAGAGGTGTGGGGGAAATTCTGGAAGGCCCTTTAAAAGACATGGCATCTAAATGAAGTCTTAAGTTACACGAGCAGCTAGAGGTGGATGGGCAGAAGAGGAAGTGGAGAAGAAACCAAGGGCAAAAAGGACGACATAAACAAAGATAAAGAGGGTGCTGCATAAAGTGGGTGCTGCAGGGTCAGGCGTGGAGCCTTGCTCCTTTGGTACAAAGGAATCACAATGGAGGAGGCAGGGAGTTGGAAGGTGAGGTGACACCATCAGACCTGGTCATTCTTAGAGACTCTCCTAGAGCCCCTCTGTACTAAACCTTTGGAGAATTCTGTTCCCCAAAGAGAGCCTGCTTTCTTGCAGACATGGGTGCTAGCAATACTTAAGCAGGAATGGAAGAATGGCTCACTGAGGAGTAGTTTTCATGGTGAGGCTACTAGAGTCCTTAAATAACACGCGTGAAGTGCCTGAACACAGTCCGTAGCAAAGGCTTGGTTTGCATGTAGATGAGCTTAGACTCAATCAAGTTGCTCATTAATTTATTCAGGTTTTGTTACTGCTGTGGCTTGGATGTTAGATGTCCCCCTAAAAGTTAATGTGCTGGAAGTTGGGTTTTCAGGACAGCAGTGTTGAGGTGGTGTGGTCCTTTAGGAGGCCTTGGGTCACTGAAAGGGATTAAGGTAGCTCTCATAGGACTTGGAAGTTCTCCTTTAGGATACTTATAAGAGGCACAAGTCTGGCTGCTCCTTCTCTTCCTCTGCTTCCTAGTTGGAGATGTGACGCTTCCCACAGGTGCTCTGTTATTTGCTAGGGAGCCTTCACCAAAAGCCTACACTGCCATTTGTGTTTTAGCCTCCAAGATTATGAACTAAGTAAATCCCTTTGCTTTATAAAAGCAAAGAGGCATCTCGGGCATTTTGTTATGGTGATGAAATGCTGACTAATACAATTCTTCACATTATTACCTGCAATGTGCCAAGCCTTGCCAGACACTTGGGACACCGAGATAAATAAGAACTAGCACATCTGGCCCAGGGCATCATGTTCTCCTTTAAAGGTAAGTCCTAAGAGAAGTCCCCTCCCTCATGGGATTCAGGCCTGGGTGTAAGAACTAGTTAAGTGCCCTAAGTGAAGTTTGCATCAGGCAGGGTAGTGGTGAGGCCACTGTGTACAGTGCCTGCATTCTAGAAAGACCTTGGGCTGGGAAGTCCAGACTCACTTTTACGGACTGTTCTCCAATAATCACCATCTGTGTATGATGTTGCAATGGTTATGCCTTCTGAATTTGTTTTCCTCCCTGTGACATGGAATCATGACATTGACCTCAGAGAGCTGTCCCAGGATCACAGGAGTCGTAGATGTGCCTGATGTAGCACTGTCAAAATACCTTTCATTTCAACAGACATTCTTCTAACACGTTTGTGTTCAAGTCATATGTGATTTCTTAATTATTAAAGATGAAGAAGACAGTTTGAACCTTTAAGGCACTCGCCACCAACTGTGAACTCTTTTCCAACAATTACAGATGCAAACTTTTATTTTCATGTCGCAGCTTCTCATCTGTGAAACGAGGTAAGCTTTTCTGCCTTTCTCTCCTCTTCCACGGAGGTTCTCAGCACATAATATTTTCAGTGATGACCAAGTACTGGAAGAATGAAAAGCTCAGAATATAAAACTTCAGACATATGCTTACACAGGTTGACAGTAGGCACATATTCTGGGGGAAAAAAGTCATCAAACAAACAAAATATCTTCATGATGGTTTCCACACTCCTGGGGCTTGAGTTGGGGCTGCTTTGGCTCATGGAGCTACAAGTTCCTGCACGGTTACTCCTAAGACATACAAGAGCCTTGGGAAAGTTTGATGGCTCAGGTCTGGAATCCACCTGTCTCCCTAGTGTGGAGAGGCTGACAAGGTCACAGGAAGTCCAGGGTCTGCTTCTCCCAAACCCAGGCAAGGAGAATTTCACATGCCCAGTACCCTTTGTTGACCATGATGGCAGTGGGCAGGTGGGATGAGCAGATGCCTCCTTCTTTTAGGGTTTTGTTTCTTTCTTGTGAGGTATTTGTCACTTGTTCATCTGTCCCATGGGCCCTGATAGCCAGCAGCTGTGGGAAAGCCGTTTGGGTCAATCCACAGGAATACTTAAGCCTGTAGAGAACAATGGTGATGATACCTGGAGAAATCCCTTTCTGTTACACAGAAAAACAGAAAAACCAAAGAAACAGAAAACCCAGCATTTCTGGGGCACATCCACACCCACTGAATGACCATTTCAGGGATGATTTCTTAAAATGACTTCTCTTTGGAGGGACAGCTGTTCCTCCCTGCAGGTTATAGCCTATGGAAGGCAGCCCAGGCTTAGAAGTTGTAGAACATCTTACATTGTTCTCAGTGATGTCCCAATGAGTTTGAACGAAGCAGAATCTATCAAATGATAGTTTTCTTTAAATATTTTTCTCCCTCCCTCTTTTCCTCCCTTTTCCCCTCCTCCCTTCCTCCCTCCCTCTCTCCCTTCCTTCCTTTCACTTAATTCCTCTGTTATCATTGGTATTCTTCTTCTCCTTCCTCCACCTCCCTTTCTTCTTTATCCCCTCCTTCTCCTACTCTTCCTCCTCCTTCTTCTTCAAATAAATCTTTCTAGGTGATTTTATTTTATTTTATTTTATTTTGGTACTGGGAATTGAACTCAGGGGCACTCAACCACTGAGCCATTTCCCCAGACCTATTTTGTATTTTTTCTTTAGAAACAGGGCCTCACTGAATTGCTTAGTACCTCACTTTTGCTGAGTCTGGATTTGAACCTGCTATCCTTCTGCTTCAGCCTGCCGAGCCACTGGGGTTACAGGCAGTGCCACCATGCCTGGCAATTTAATTGAGTTTTAACTCATCATAAGTCTTGTCCCACAATCAAGAGAGTCCTGTTAAATGTATGATCTGACTGGAACTTTCTGTCATTCCTCTCCAAAAAAAAAAAAAAAAATTCTGCTTAGGAATCTAGGACACGTCACATCTGTAAACTATGATGTGGCCAACCTTCCTGTGTAGACCATGAACTATGCCCCCAGGGCTACAGTGTGTAACAAGAGAGTTCATGTGTTCTGTAATGACAAGTTCTGGGTAATTCTAGATCCATTTGGTCAGTGGATCCACTGCCAAAAGGAAACCAAGGAAACTAGATGCAGTCTCCCTCCCTCTTCTTGTCTATCCTACGACACAACCTGATTCAGTCTTTCATGCTAGCTCCTGGGTTCAGTCAGCACAATTCAGTGGAATATTCAGGCAAATAGAATAGAAAATGGAAACTCCTGGTGAACTCAGAAATGAGGATTCCTATGATGAGGAAGACTGAACAAACTGGGATTCCAACACACTGAGGGCAGGAGCAGGCCTTGGGGAGCCAAGCACAGCTCACAGCCTCTCTGGTCTGGGGTTTCTGAGTCTTCACTCCTTTCTTCATGTTTGGGGCTTCAGCTCCACACAGATAAAGTACCCAGCCCCCTGGCCTGGTCCCTTGACCCATCACTTCCCATAACCTTGTCCTATAGCTCCTGTGAGCCACCTGCAGTCAGGGTCTGACCCTCCATCTGGCCATCGCCAATGGCTGTGCCACTTCCTACATCTGGATTCCTGGCACCTCACATTCCTTTGCTTAGTGCTCCTGCTCCAAAAGTTCCTTGTTTTCAGTTCCTTGGCCTGAGTCAGGCAGGCAGTGGCTTGCCTGAAGTCCTAGCTTCTCTGGAGGCTGGGGCAGGAAGATTACTTGAGCCCAGGAGATCGAGGCCAGCCTGGGCAACACAGCAGGGCTCTGAGTCAACATAAGACCACAAGTGACCTTGCCACCTTGTCACTGTCACTCACCACAGCTTCTTCTGCTCCAACCTCTTCATTCCCTGCTTTGCCCAGCATGGATCCTACTTGAAGTGTCTTTGTCTCTTAGATAACCATCAACTCCCTTTTCTTTTCCTTTATTATCTTCACCTAGAAACCCCCAATTCTGAAAGAGCCCAACGCTTTGACCACTCTGTCTACATCCAAGCAGCTGCCTCAGCCAGGGAAACACTCAGCCGTGCTGATTTTTCTTCTTCTTTTTTTTTTTTTAGAATATTTATTTATTTACTTTAGTTGTACACAATGCAATTGCATTTATGTTTTAGTGGTGCTGAGGATCGAACTTGGGCCGCACACATGCGAGGCGGGCGCTCTGCCGCTGAGCCACAACCCCAGCCCCGATTTTTCTTCTTTAAACTTATGACTGTGAGCTGCACATGGTGGCACATACTTTTAATCCCAATGATTTGGGAGGCTGAGGCAGGAGGATCTCAAGTTGAGGGCCAGCCTCAGCAACTCAGCAAGGCAAAGGACTGGTGATATAGTTCAGTGGTAATGTACCCCTGGGTTCAATCCCTAGCACCCTCCCCTGCCAAAACAAAACAAAACAAAACAAAACAAACAATCGCAAGGAAAACCCTCTAGCTGTCAATCACAAGTGGGCTCTCTGAGCATCTGGGGATCTCACCACCTTTCCCTGCAATTCGCTCCTCCTTTCTCCCAGGACATCTGTTGCACACTTTCTCTTCTCTCCTTAAACAACGCTCTCCCCCTCCTCCTGCTCCCTGAGGAACCTCTTTTCTCACCGAGAAAAGGGAAGCACCAGAAGCTACCTTGTTGTTCTGCCACCAGGACACTCCTGTGTCCTAAACTCTTTTTCCTCCTTGATGTCTGATCTGTAGTGAGCTCCTTCCTGCGCGGGACCACAGGCCCTGCCTGCACTTCTCCCCTTCCCAAGACCTCTGCTGCCATTCCGTCCGTCCTTCCCTTCTGCAGGCCTATGTTTTCTAGAATCTTCCAGCTCTCAAGAAACTCTCCCTCGACCCACTTCCTGCTCTAAATACAGCCTCACATCTCTTTTTCCTCCATGGCAAAACATTTTCAAAGGAATTTCATACTCACGGCATCTCCTTGCTCCCCTCCCACACTTTCCTCGGGCCTCTGACCCTGGGGTCTGTCACCACTGCTCCTCTGAAATGCTGCTTGTGAGGTTGCACGCAGCTGGCAGCTGCAGGTTCTGTCTGACCCTCCACAAGACAGCAGCAGCTTCACTGTTGCCTGGCCTTCCCTGTCCCCACGCTGCCAGGACACTGCGACCTTCCTTCTGCTGGCTTCTCTTCTCCCCCCCTCCTCTCAACACGGCACCCCCCTCGCTGGGCCTCGTCCCTCTTCTCCTCTAGCGCTAATTCCCTAGGTGGCCTCTGTAATGTGGTTTAACAATACCAACATTTCTGTACCGATGGGTCCCCAAACCTCTCTTCTGAGTTCCACAGTAAATATGTCATTGTCCTCCTCTGCTTAGCCAACTGAATGTCTCCAAGTCATCCCTACGTAACACGTCCAAACCCCCAAAACTTTTGACTCCTGCCGCCTCCCCTCCTGCTACGTGTTTCTGATTCCTGTGAGTGGCACCGTCATTCACCTGGTGGGTTAGCCAATTCCAAGAGGAATTGATCTGAATTCCTTCTTTTCCCTGGCACCCCTTACCCAATCCATCAGCCGGTCCTATTAGTTCTAACTTTCCTGGGTCTCAGCATCCTCAACTGTAAAAGGAGACACTTGTTCATCTCCCTTATCTGAGAGGCTTGGGGCCAGCATGTTTTGGGTTTTGGGATACTGGCATATAAACAGACATCTTGGGGATGGGGCCCAGGTCAACATGAAATTCTCCTGTGTTTCTTAGAACCTGAAGGTCACTATGCAATATGTTTTAGTGGGCTGCGTTTGGACTGAGACCTGTCGCGTGAGGTCAGGTGTAGAATTTTCTTTCTGTGGCATCGTGTCAATGCTCCGGAAGTTTCTGATTCTGGAGTATTTTGGGTTATTAGATGAGTGATGTTCAGCCTGCGTTAGGATTTACTTTAAAGTTCGGCTATGAGGTTGATTTAAAGGAGGTAGGGGTGAGAGGTGTCTGCTGAGAACACAGTAGCCAAGCAATGAAGGTGGGTCTCTTGTCCTTTTCTGGCAATGGTAGACCTCCTGCTGCCCGCTCTATCAGACCCACACCACCAAGTGGCCCTGGAGGCTGGCCACAGTCCCTCCCACCTTCTCTCTCCATACTCAAGGCCCAATAATCATATCCCTCAGTGACTTACACTTTACACAGCTTGTTGACATATTTACTCCTAATAATATCCACACCAGATTGGTGTTGTCATTCCTATTTTACACATTAGAAAAGGTGGAAGCTATGTGACCTGCCTAAAATCATAAACCAGTTAGTGGTAGAACTGAAAATGAGACAGAGAGCATCTAGGATGAGCTGTTTCCTCCTGTGCCAGGATGCCTGTCCAACACGGAACTCAGCTGTCTTCGGGCCAGGATTCTCTTCTTGCTCCTGCTCCAGGCCCCGCCTTCCTCTGCTTCTTCAGCCGGTATAAAGATAGCCTTAACCTAAGAAGGGCCTTAGCCTAAGTAACTCCATTTTAAAATTAAAACTGCAGTCTCCACCAGGCAAGCCTACGGAGCCCTCCAATATTGTCATCAGGCATAGCCTGATAAAATAAGTCACTGTCCACAACCCTGATAAAACTCAGAGTGAAGTCACTGTCATTTGCCTCCATCCTGATAAAGTCAGAGGCGAGAGATCAGGGCAGAAACCATCAGGTCTGACTCCAGAATGAATGACGTCAGTGAGAACCCTGGTAATGGCTGATAGGGATTGAAAGGGTGAGTAGAAGTCCCAAAATTTAGTATAAATGATGGAGCAAATGAACAGACATTCAGCCAGCCAACACTTGATACCCACATGCCGGAGAGCCTGGTGAGGACCTGGAATGACACCCCAACTCTTCTCATCATCTGCCTGATCCTCTGCATCATGCTTACCACTCTCAAACTCTACAGCCACATCTTGACCCTGGTGAGAATGGCCACTTCTCCTTACGCCTCAGCTGGCCGTCAGCTCCACCCCAGAAGAAGCTTCCATCAGTTCCTGACCTGATCACTGTGGTCTGAGTGAGAGTGCATCTGCTGGGCTTAAGGCCTAAGACTCGAGACTTTAGACCTGGCACTTGAGCTTAGCACGCAGAGGGAATGTCTGTTATGAGTCTGTCGTGATTAAGTGTGTTTGCAGTGCTTGGAATTAACTCAGAATTGTTGGCTTTGAATTGATTATGTCTATTGCAGTGCCCAGCATTAAGGATTGTCATTTTCTTGATTGAGAACCTACAGAGTGGAATTGCATTGAGTGATTTGAGTGAATAAAGCATTGAAAAGGGCAGAAGTGCACAGACATTCTTTATTTCTCCCCCTCGACTGCATAAGTCACACCTTTGCCCATCGTGACAGCCAGGACGTTTGCTCTAGCTCCTTTCTCTTCCTGCATGACTCTTCCTCTGAGTCCTCTGGTGTACACTGGCCTCTCAATTAATGTTTATTATTTTGTTCATTTGCTCACTCATTACCTCCAACTCTCATTCTTTTATTCTTCAGACGTTTACAGAGTGCCAACTGAATGCAGTTCATGGAATACAAAGATGAAAAGGTCTAGACCTTAGGATGGAGAAACTCACAGGTTAGGATGTGACTCCTAGCAGGGCAATATACCCCTATCATGGGGCAAAAATTTGTTCTTGGGGTGTTAAAAACATTAGTAACATGATCCGTGGCCTTCCAAAGCTCAAAATCTTCTTCCATGGTATTTAATTTCTCTTGTTGTGTTGCCTTGAGTCTCACACCGGCAACACTGACACTGAGTTCAAGGAAAATGTACAACATGTTTGTGAGATCGTGCTGGCTAAGGGCAGGCCTGGGAAACTACGGTGAACTGGCAGTGGTGATTGGAGGTCTCTCAAGCATTTCCTCATCTGGAAGTCCTGAGGTGAGAGGTGGCCTGCATGTGCCTGCCGCCTGCCCCTGGCTGCCTTGTGAATATTGTTGGTACTTGATCTTCAGTGTCCTTGTCTTTGAGAACTAAAAATAGTCAGTGTTATCCCAGGCACTTGCTTTAACCTCTTAGTAGCCATCTTAACCTTGCATTGAATTAAAAAAATAAATAAATAAAAGTTAAGCCTTGTACTTTTTCAATGCATATACATTATCATATACTGAAAATACTATATGTATGTACACAGAACAGATTTACATGCAACATGTGAGTACACAGTGCATCTGAGTGTTAAAATACCACATTGTGGGGGTGCACACCCACAGGTGGTCATCACCACCTGACTGTAAGTTGATCTTGCTCCATGTGCAGTCATGGAGCCAGCCCTCCTTATAGCACATATGGACGATATTGCAAAATGGTCTGATGGCATAAGAAGCTACAAGTGGTGTCTGGATGTTAGATGCAGGTGACACTGCTTTAGTGAGCTGGTTCTGTCAGTTCCTGACTGGAATGATTTGCTTCCGTATTTCGGAGAGATCCCCAACAAACCAAACACTTCCCACTTCAAGGCCTTTATGTTTTCCTCTCCCTAAAAAGCTCTTTCTGACAGAGCATGGCTCACTTACTCCCTTGGTTCATGGCTCTGCTAAAATCCATGTCCTTGAGCGCCTGCCTCAAGGGCCCCTGGCCCTCTCAACCCCTTCCTCTGCTGCTGATATGCTTGTTCTACCTCAGGGTACCTATGCATGTCCAGCATTGTCTTATCTATCATTTTGGTTACTTTGTTTATTTTCTCTTTCCCACATTAGACTGCAAACTGCATAGCACAGGGTCTTCAATGTACTACTGTACCTCCAAAACCTCCAAACTAGAGGCTGGGTGTTTGTTGAATATGTAAATGAATCCATGAAGAACAATGAAGCCAAGTTTGATTCTTGGCTTTAATAAAGCTTCAGCCTAAACAGTTTTTTTTTTCCCCCTGACTTTAGGCAACATCTCAACCTGATAGTGGAAGCGAAGCACTTGAAGAAAGCAAGCATTTCTTTCTCTCTGGTGAGCACCCCCTCCTTCCTCCTCCCTGCGTCCTTGCTGTCTCTCACATTCTTCATGTGCACACGGCTGAGGTCTGACCTCAGGAGCGCAAAGCCGTAGTGAAATGTCCCTGGACATACAGCATTTGAAGGTGCTTGCTTCCCCTGAAAGGAAGAGAAAGAGGCACCCATCACTTGATCACATACCACTGGGATGACACCTGCCTACCAGGTGTCATTGTCAGGCATGAGTGACGGTGTGCCTGTGGGTCTCGTCCACGTGCGATGACAGCCTTCTCCAGGAAGGTCATGCAAAACATCTTTCTTGGAATATATCGCCCTAATCAATTTCAGATCTTGCCTTGGATGTCCCCGAAGCTTCACAGGAACCATCTGATTGTACGTTCCCGTGAGATTCTAGCCCAGGACACGAGAACACTTTGAAATTAAACGGCCTGATGAGTTTAGACATTGCTATGCACATATTTCTAGGGTGTTCTAAAAGCATAGCGTATAGTGTAATTTCTATTGTGCAGCTGGGGGTTGTGTTTGTCTATCATGTGAAATGGCAGAAAAGGAAACACACATTGATTTTTGCAAATGTATAGTTTTTATGGTCTCTAAAGAAATGAAAGAAATCAGAGACTCCATTTGCTATTGCCATATGGAATATAGTGTGAGAAAAATTTACCAGCCTGCTAACCTGCAGTTTCTCATCTTAAATCTTACCTATGAATTGTGTTTTTCTTCTTACAGTGGAAATCCCTTGAACATTTAAGTGAAGGGCTCACTTGCTTGTCATTTAATTGTAGTTCCGTTCAGATACCCTTTTCACTTGATTATATTGTTTAAATCTTTCTAGCCATGATTTTTCCCCCTTGTCATCTCCATTTCTTTTGGGAAAGTGAGTAGGTCAGGAGGAGAGATGTCAATTTGGTTTAACTTTTGTGTTGATGGCAGGAGAGTATAAAATGTGAGCTTTGAAGTTGGGCAGACCTGGATGGAAATCTTGTATTCTCTACTAGTTCTGTAATTTGGGGCAAGTTATTGAGAGAGGTGGTATTGAAGAGTGTTTAAGAACGTGGGCTTCTAGGTCTGACAGCTTGAGTTTAAATCTTGGCTCTCTTATACTGTGATTTTGGACAATTGACTTTACCTCTCTGAACCTCGGTTTCTTCTTCTGTGCACTAATGCTTACTTCACTACATAAAGATTAAGTGAAATAATATATGTAAAACTTTTAACACAATGTCTGGGACATAAGGTGCAATAAGTGTAGCTGTTATCATTATCATCTCCATCATCACTAATATTATTGATTGTGCTATTAGTTGAGATCATGTAGTAAGTTTGCAATAAACTCAAAACAAAGCAAAACAAAATAAACCCTGCCAATCTATTCTCAGCCAAAGCACTTTTCTACTGTGTCAAAATATGTAGTTGTAGGCAAAGATAATTCAAGCTGAATGATGGTGAGGTCAGTGATGGTGACCAGTTGAACCTCGGGTTTCCTTAGAAGAGTGGGTCTCATCTTCGTGCTGCTTACTGGAATCATCTGGGTGGTTTTCAAAAATGCCTGGATGTCAACCCCAAAGATTCTCATTTAAATGGGTTTGAGTGTGGGCTGGAGATGGGGTTTTAATACACGTCACTGGGAATTCTAATGTGCCACCAAGACTGAGAACTACTGCTTTCTAGGTGCTGTTCGTGGCTCTGAGACCCTGAGCGACGATGGCCAAGCCAAGGTCAGGCTCGCATGTCTGTGTGGAGGAAGTCCAGCAGGGAAGTTCCATTCCCTGACCCCAAGAGTACCTGTTGCCCCAAGAGTGAGATGACGTCCCCTGAGCTCCGTTCACCTTGCTGGGTTTCCAGAGAGGGGACAAGTGGCTGGCGACCTCCCCACTCAGGAGCCACTGACTTGCATGGTGTGGGCACCTCTGCCTGCTCCTATGAAAGGGCCGCTCAGAGGCACACTAGGCCTTCACCCATTTGAAAGCCTGAGTATTCCCAAATGCTGGTGTGTGTGGTGTGTGTGTGTGTGTGTGTGTGTGTGTGAGAGAGAGAGAGAGAGAGAGAGAGAGAGAGAGAGAGAGAGAGAATGAATCCCTATAACAAATTTCCAGATTCCTCCCTATTTCACCACATTCAACATGAATAGCTGATTAGTGTCTGGGGAGAAGGCGCTGATTTTGAGAGCACCTTGAAGCTCCTCCAAGCCACCAGGTGGCACCATATTGCTAAAGGCCTTCTGTCTGAGGGTTAGTCAAGTCCACCTCAGGATCGATGGTCATTATTTGCCAGTGTGTGGTAGCCTTCTCCCCTGGTTTGGGCAGAGCGCACAAAGTCAAGGATGTCTGGGAATTGTGACATGTCAATCTGGAGGGAAGAGACTCAGAATTGTGTCCTTGAGGAACAGGGAATTGAAGCAAGGGTAACAATCTGAGAGTCAGGGCACTGGAGCAGGAACCAAGATGTGGGTCCAAACAGGTGTCATGATAGCAGGAAGGCAGAGGGGCTAGAAAGACAGAGGGGCCTTGGGTAGATGCTGGTGACCTGGCCGATGTGCCTCTGTTCTCAGGGGAACTGGGAGCCACAGTGACGTGGACAGTGATCATGGATCATGTGGTAAATCATTTGCCTTTTGCAATCCTGGACATGTCAGTTAGCTGGAGCCTGTGACTATGAACCCACCAGTCTCTTTTGATCTACCACGAGGTCTGGTCCATGGACACCAGACCCTTCTGGACTCTCCTTCATCTTTGCTTTAGTTAGGGTTTCCCAAGCCAAGCCTGCCTTTCCTCCTGTGGTGCATCTGCCTTTGAGGAGCCACCTCCACCCTTTCCAGTCAGAGCTCATGACATGGGACTGCTGTGGCCAGCTCTGCTGGAATCCTTTGCTCCCCCTGCCCCACCCCAACCTTAAATACCAGTAAATTCCCCTATTGAGAGGGGTGGATAAAGTAATGTACACCACGGCGGGGCAAACTTAGGGAACCTTGGTATTCCGCAGTTCTCTTTAGGTTAGTTGCATTTTTTATAAGGAAAAATGCTATAAGGAGAGAAAATTTTAAATTGAATTGCAGGTATCTGTCATTAGACCAGTGACAGAGGGATTGAGAAGTTAATTTCTGTTAGGGCCTTGCACAGTGTGGTGTCTGTTCTGCGTAGCTCAGAAGCCATTTCCACTGGGGGCAGAGCCAGCGGGCTGTGGGAGAAAGAAGTCTCTGGCAGCTCCGTGGAGGTTGGCCTGAGGTGTGGGAAGATCGAGGGACTCAACGAGCATGAACAAGGTTTATTTTAACCTGCAGTGGGCAAGGTTAATGTAAGCGACCCAGGGACATGGAGGTGGGGCTGGGGACCCTCCTTTGGCTGTGGGGGACATTGGCAAGAACTGCTGCTGAACTGTCTTGCAGGGAGGTGGCGAGGGTGGGGGTAGGGCGCCTGCCTCCCTCTGCCTATGCCAGAGCTCCGGCAGGCTGCGGCAGGCAAGGTCATCAGAAAGGCCTCTCGTCACTCCCCACGTAGTGTCTGGGGTGGGAAACTTCCTGCAATAGCTCTAAGAAGAATAAAGTTGCTGGAGGTAGACTGAATTTAAATCCACTTTCTTAACTGCTACTTAACCTCAACCTCCTTTGGCCTCAGTTTTTATATCCATAAAATGAAGTTGTTCATACCTACCGTGTAGCACAGCTCTGCTGATTAAGTGGGAAGCACCAGAATGGTGCCTGGTGAAGGTAAGTGCTAAACAAGAGTTGGCTCGTTCAAATATTTAAAGTGATAATTGCACTTATTAAAATCGTATCAAAATCTATTGTGAGCATGGAAGTATTGAGGGTAATATTTGACATAGAATGCGTCCTCGGAGAAGTTACTTGCTACTATTACTGTTCTAATGGATGCCCCAGGACCCACGGGAAAACCCAAAGAGGGAGAGAGAAAAGTGTGGCCAAGGAGAGATTTTCCTGTTTTAATGAATCTACTGAAACATGAGCTTCGTGCTGGTTGCATTTCTGTTTGAAGTTTACTTTGAGTGTTTATTAGTCATTTTTGGTATACATAGATTCTCTCCTGGGCAATTAGCAGTTTCCACCAATGAGGAGAGAGCTCTTTATCACCCCCATCCTCCTCTTCCCATCTCCACTCCCCAGTCCCAGGTCTTTATCTGCCTGAGCTGTTTGAGTCCACACCAGCTGAGGCAGTAGCATGGACCAAGTGACCTCCTTTACCCTGAATACTCCTTTCAGAAATGTGATACTGTCATGACACTTCCAGAGATCAGATTTCCAGTGCTGTCCTGTACAGAGCCTTTCATCCTTGGGATTGATCTCAATTGTTTTTTTAAGATAAGACGAGAAGGGAGGGCAGGGGGAGGGGAAGATAGATATTGGGGAGTGGGTAGTCATACAACCCACTCTTTCTTTCTGTTTCTTCAGGACCTGTGGAGCAGAACTTCAGGAGAGAAGAGAAGGTGAACATTCTGTAAAAGAGCAGAGGAAAGAAAACATCAGGTCAGTAGGAAGCTGGGGAATGGCGTCATCCCTACCATGTTAAGATTTTGTGCTTTCGGCTCCATGCAGAACAGCATGGCTGCAGAGCCATGTGTTAGGAGTGTTTAGAAGTGTTCAGAACATAATAGCTTTCTTTCTGTTTCTCAGAGAAGTACTTTGTTGCCACCTCAGGGCCTTTGCACATGCTCTTTCTGCTGCCCAGAGTGCTCTCCCACCAAGCTTTTGTGTAGATAACTTTTTTTTTCATCATTCAGGCCTCAGAGAAAATGTCTTCTCCTCTAAGGGGACTTTCCTGATCACCACATAAAAAATGGCCACCCCTGACATTTACTGCATTTATTTCATCTATCGTCGACATACTACTCATCACTATTTGAAATTATCTTTACTTGTTTACTTGGTCAGTATCCGTCTTCCCTGCCTGGAATGTAGGTTCTACAGGTTCATATCTATCAAAAGAGGCACCATGCTTGCCATATCTGATGAAGGAATAACATAATAAAAGCACCTGTATATTCAGTGCCTAAGACTCAATGACATTTGTGGTGTTATTATTTTGCCAGGAAATGTTTACTATCCTCTTGTTTTATTTCCAACAATTCATAGTTCTCTATGAATTGAAATGAAAAAAATTTTTCATTAGTTCTAATTAGTTACACATGACAGTAGAATGCATTTTGACACATCATACATAAATGGAGAATAACTTCTCATTCTTCTGGTTGTACACAATGTAGAGTTACACAGGTTGTGTCATCATATATTCACATAGGGTAATAATGTCCTATTCGTTCTACCATCATTCCTACCCCCATACCCACTTATCTCCCTTCACTCTCCTCTGACTAATCCAAAGTACCTCTATTCCCACCCCCTTATTGTGAATTAGCATTTGCGTATCAGAGAAAACATTCAGACTTTGGTTCTTTGGGATTGGCTTATTTTGCTTAGCATAATGTTCTCCAGCTCTATCCATTTACCAGCAAATGCCATAATTTTATTCTTCTTTAGGCTAAGTAACATTCTATTGTGCATATATATGACATTTTCTTTATCTATTCATCTGTGGAAGGGCATCTAGTTTTTGGTTCCACAGTTTAGCTATCGTGAGTTAAGCTGCTGTAAACATTGATGTGGCTGCATCACTGCAATATGCTGATTTTAAGACCTTTGGGTATAGACAGAGGAGTGGGATAGCTAGGTCAAATGGTGGAACATCCACGAGTTTTCTGAGAAATCTCCATAGTGCTTTCCAGAGTGGTTGCACTAACGTGCAGTCCCACCAGCAATGTATGAGTGTCCCTTTTCCCCCACATCCTTGCCAACATTTATTGTTGCTTGTATTCTTGATAATTGCCATTCTGACTGGAGTGAAATGGAATCTCAGTGTAGTTTTAATTTGTATTTCTCTAACTGCTAGAGATATTGAACATTTTTCCATATATTTGTTGACTGATTATATTTCTTCTTCTGTGAAGTGTCTGTTCAGTTCCTTTGCCCATTTATTGATTGGGTCATTTCTTGTTTTGGTGTTTTTTGAGTTCTTTATATATCCTGGAGCTGAATGCTCTGAGGTGCAGATGGCAAAGATTTTCTCCCACTCTGTAGGCTCTCTCTTCATGTTCTCGACTATTTCCTTTGCTGTGAAGAAGCTTTTTAGTCTGATACCATCCCCTGTATTGATTCCAGTTTACTTTTTGTGCTTTAGGAGTCTTGTTAAAAGAAGTCAGTTCCTAAGCTGACATGGTGGAGATTTGGGCATGCTTTTTATTCTATAAGGTGCAGGTGACAATAACTTTAAGTTATGTGTTACTTAACTCTCTCTTACAAAATCCATCTTTGATGAAGATAGGTTTCTGTAGAGACATGAAAGTCCCATAATATTTCTAAATATTCCAGATGTTGCACCATCAGAAAAACTATGGACTCGCCCTTTTCAAGGAGTGGCCTAAATTTAGTAAGTTGTTCAGTTTGCTCTCAGATCTCACTGAAGGATGCTATAAACACCAGCTGAAAAATCATTTGCTGTACGAATTCTCTTAGGGAGGTGGTACAGACCAGCCTCAGGGGCCCTTATGAGAAAACCCAGTGTGAAAAATTCCTTTCAAAATTTAACCTTTGGAAAAACAACCAGTTCTTTTAGGGAGGTAGGATATATTTTTGTCTTTAGACTTTGGGTAACAGCCCATGTTTTCCTTTTCAGTTACCAGGAAGCTCAAGGTCAAATATTTAACTCATATATAGTAACAGTGTTTGCTATATTTTTAGCTTGCCTACTTGTCTTTTTTGCCCCCTTAGTCTTTATTTCATGCTCTGGATTCATCTTCACCATAATTGATCTCTGGAAAGATAATTGGTTCAGAAAATGGACGGATACCAATAGAGCTGTGTTGCCGCCTGCGGCTGCCGCTTGCAGCAACTACACCGAGGGAGAAAATTCGGAGGCAGGATGGAAATGAAAAAGTTCTTTTATTCTTCTCTCTCCGGCTCCAACAACCTCTCCAACTCCAACCACCAACTAACTAACCCTCACCCGGTTAAATACTTTTTCCCTTAACAAGGACACGTGCTAACAGCTCGAGCTTACAGGTGCGTCACGCAGTGTTCACGGGCATAAGAAGATTCAGGTGAAAATACTTGAACACCTTAATGGCTCTCAGCTAGCGCCATCTTAGCTATCTCCTCAATTAGGGCTCTTACAGAGCTGGTCAGTGAACAGAACAGTCTAATCACATCACAGGGATCATTGCTACCACAGTACCTGGATAAGCCTCTGCCACTGAAGATGCAGAGTCCTGAGTGGGAGTGTCCTCTCGGCCAAGACCAGGCACACACAGACCTCACAGCCAAGGGAACAGCGCAGAGCCGGTGTCGGGCCTTCTGGGTGTCTGTGCAGGAGACAGCCCTGCCTTCCATCCACTAACACAGCAGGGGAGACCATGGGAAAGACCCTCAAGCCTGGGAAAAGGACACAGATCTTAGACCTCAAAATACAAAAGTTCCTTAGAGCTTATTTGCATTTTATAGATTTCTTTAGGCATCTAAATCTATGAAATGAAGTAGGACAGGAGTAAGTCAGCACAAATACATAACCATGCCACAGGGTGAAAGAAGCCTCTAATTGGAATTGAAAACCAGCTCCAAGTCTCATTCACCAACACTGGAAAGAAGTTCCTTTTAAGTTAATTTTTGTGGCTCCCTTTTTATTCTTTGGACTATCAAAGCTGGAAGTCACAGTTATACTCCACCGTGGCTGCCTCCAGCAGGACCTGCCCACTCTCCAGATACCTGCACCCAGCCTAAGGCTGCACTTCCCCTGTGGGCTCATGCGAAGCAGGCTGACTCCTGAGATGAAGGGTCAAGTATTTTAGATACCTGTGATGGGCCGCCTCGCTTCCGGTGGAGGAGGTCAGGCTGTACAACGGATTCCTCAGCATGCACACGAACAGAGCTCCCCAACACCTGTGTGCCTCCTTCTCTCCCCTCCACACCCTCTCAGTGTTTCTCTGCTACTTATCACCTTACACCCACGTGCGCTGTGCACGCAGTGCAGACCCTCTTTGACCCCTTCTTAGGTATGAGGGCCACGGGGAGTGTGGAAGAGCGGGGATTCTCCTCAGGGGAAGGAAGCAGGTGACATTTCACGCTTTTAAACCTAAAAGAAGGCTGGCTTGGCCAATCTCCTCACAGCCAGCACATTCCCGCGATGATGCGTGACTACCAGGCCGAGTTTCCAGGACAGCAGTCTTGGTGGGTCTTCAGCCCAAACAAGGACAGAACGTGCTGACGACCCTGCAGGCTGCTGCCCTCCGGGAGGCGCTGTTCACTCACTCGCCTCCGCAGCTCTGGCGCTGGCCGGCCGCGACTAAGACGGTCATGTTGCCATCTGAACGCTAGAGGGCGCCGCTGGCCAGTTTCTGGACTGTTGGCCGCTGCTCCAATCAGTGTAAGAACGTACCCGGTGTGACGTCCTGAAATAAAACCCAATGTCCATGGATGAACAGAGACTGAATTGTGGATTTAAAAAAAAAAAATGAATTTTGTTATGTCACAAACCATAATTAATTTCTTATAAAACACTGTTTGCCACTTCGTCCTGTAAGTGCCCCGTTGGGAGATGAATTAGATGCGGTCCTTTGCCCAGGGATGTTCGTGTTCTTGTGAGAGAGAACTACACATAAAAAGGAATTGCTGTACCAGAGAGTAAAGACTAGATCATAAACAAAGTCACTAGAACACAAGAAAAGGAACAAGGCAGTATGGAAGATTTAAGGCACTCTGTCAATTCTGTACCTAATCACACATTCATTCATTTAACACATACTTATTACTGACCTCCAGGTATTAGGGATGGTGAGACCCTGAGCTCTTAGATAGAAACCCTTCCTGCACATGTGGTACGCACATCCGCTTTCTTCCTGTTGGCCTGAAAAACAGGGATTTCTTCCTCTCTCCTTGACCATATTCATGGAACCAAATCAAATGGGTCTTATGTCTCCAAAAAGGGAGCAGAATTTTTTTTTTTTTTGTTATTGTTTCTAATAAGGGCTACTGGTCTGTGAAGAAATGGAGGAAAGAATAGCTGGAATCCAGAAAAGTCCACTAGCAGTTGCCAGAAATCTACATGGGATAAACTAACAGAAATCAGGATTTATTGGAATACCTTAGTTTGTTCACAGAATAAAAAATAAAATAAACTGTGTGATGAGGCCAGCCTTGGGAGAACCTGGGGACCTCAGAAGTTGGAAGCAGCTTTTGTATTGGTCAAGAGTCTTTTGGTCATAGGTCATAAAACCCAACTAATATTAGCTTAGGCCAAAAGGGACACGGACCACTCACAGATTAAATGAAGTAGGGAGTCCCCGCCATCAGAACTCACCTTCGCTCACCTGAGCCTCTGTGGGAGCTGGCCTCTATTTTTTCCTGTGGGGTGCCAGCTTGCTCTAAGGGTGGCAACCAAGGTCCTGGCAGCTCTTTGCTGAAATCTTGTCAACTGAGTCATGACAGAGGAAAGGAGTCACCTTCCCCAATTCTGTTTAGAAAAATCTTGGCAAATGGTCCTGATAAACTCAGAACCTGTCTTTCTTCAACTCTAGACAAATTCCAGAGGCTGGAGGGAAGATGGAGAACTTGTCTGGTCCCATGTCCCAGGAGATATGGGAGTGGAGGAAGGTGGATTTCCCCTTAGTCCTGCACATGTTAAAAGGAAGAGGAGAGGAAGTAGAGGAAGAGGAGGAGGAGAAAAAGGAGGGGGAAGGAGGAGAAGGAGAAGAAGATCTATTTGCCAGAAGACAGAATAAAGAATGTTGGACCAACAAAATAACAGGAGTACTGCTGGAGGAAAGATTGGACAGGAAATTGACAAAACTTCCAGTGTTTTGAGTGTCCATCATATGCATTGTATCTCACATGGTCATATTTATATTTGAAACCAACCTTGATTTTTTAAACAAATTTCTCCCCAAAGCTCTAATGTAAGCTTAGTTCATCCCCTGGGAAGAAAGAGGAGAACAAAAATAACGACTTTAATGGGGGAATACATTTACAAATATATGGTTTCTTTTTAATGCAGTATACTAAGAGAAAATTTAATTTTGACATTTTGTTATGACTGTGTTTTATTGAGCAAGAGAACTTTTATGTTGCATTTGATATCTGTCACCTAGGAGCATATTTCTTTTTCAGGGAAGAGTCACTTGGATAATCTTTAGGATGGTCAGAGAGATAAATACAACTAGGCACCCACTGACCTTGGGTGGGGGGTAAAATAGAACTTTAGTCAAACAAAGGGTGTTCTTTCCAACACTGCTTAATAAGCAAAGCTGGCAGGTTGGGATGAGGACAGGAGATAATGCACACAGGTAAAGAACTTTCCTAGGAGGAAAAGAAATCAAGACCTACAGTCTTTCTTTTCTGATAGACTGAGAATGTCTCAGCTGAGACCCATTAGCGGAAAGGACCCCAAAGGCCTTTGAAGGGAATTAATGTGAAGAAAGGGGGATGGTTTATATCTGGGTCTGGGAGTCACTCTTGACCCCAACACCCTGTTAGAAGGGGCAGGGTTGAGATGGATGCATGAGCATAGACACAGAAGCACATGTGGAGCATCCTTGGATGAGAGTGAAATACCAGAGGCAGAGGCAAAGATGGTTCCTTGGAACTCAAGGAGTCTCTGAGGTTCTTAACCATCCGATTGGAGGTGCAAAGGAGGTAAGATCAGAAAACAAGGAAATCAGACAGAGGAGTAACATTGGATAGCCTGTCATTTGGAAAGTCAAATGATTACTTGGTTTTTATTTACTTATTTACTTATTTTTGCAGCTCGGAGGATTGAACCCGGGGTCTCATTCATGCTACACAAGTAGTCTGAGATACACACCCAGCCCTGATTACTTGATTATTTAAAAAAAAGATGAGCCAGGCATGATGGCACATGCCTGCAAATCTCAGCTATTTGGGAGGTTGTGGCAGGAGGATTGCAAGTTCAAGGCCAGCCTGGGCAACTTCGTGAGATCCTGTCTCACAATAAACATAAAAATGACAGGATGTAGCTAGCTCGGTGGTGGAGCTCCCTTAGGTTCAACCCCCAGTATGAGAAAGAAAGAGAGAAAGAGGGAGAGAGAGAAAGATGAGACTTTACTTGGACATGAGGCTGATGAGGCAGTTCATTCCAGAAACATTGGAAGGAGCAAAAATTTGAAAACTAATAATAAAAAGAGATGTACAGTCCACCTAAAATTTAGAGTATGGACTTGGAAAGCAATTATTTTTCAGGAATAAGATTTTCAGTATAAAATCTAACATATTATCTCTAGGGAATTTTAATACCATGTTATACTAACACAGTTATTGTGGCAAAACTGTGTTACCTGTTAGATTGTCTCCTGATGGACCACATGTAATTAAAGAAAGACTAGCCTTTGAACCAACTCTACTAATCCCCTCCCTAAAATATCTAGTCAGGACGATTCAAGAATAGATGCAGAGCTGGGCACCGTGGTGCACGCCTGTAATCCCAGCAGCTCAGAAGGCTGAGACAGCAGGATTGCCAGTTCAAAGCCAGCCTCAGCAAAAGTGAGCCACTAAGCAACTCAGTGAGGCTGTCTTTAAAAGCATACAAAATAGGTCTGGGGATGATGCTCAGTGGTTGAGTGCCCCTGAGTTCAATCCCCAGAACCGAAAGAAAAAAAAAAAAAAAAGGGAAAAAGAAAAAGAAAGAAAGAAAAGAATGGATGCAGAGAGCCTAGGGCATCTATGCCAGCATTACTTCATCTATATATGAATGCTGGCATAGATGCCATATATATATTCCTATCTGGTTCTCAATTTTTACCTTGAAGGAATCAGGCCAACCACATATGTTAAAATGTACCTTCAACAAGTTTAGCTAAAGACTTACAGACACAGCTAAGCTGTCGGTATAAGGGGTTTTCCTCCAGCCATGATGATGTTAGCCGTGTGATTGACACTTGACTTCATCCCACAGGCGTGGCTGGGCAGGCAAGGAAGGCCCTGGAGGGTGCATTGGGCTGGCTACTAAATATCATTAACAATAGTAAGAAATTCTGTGCTGAAGAGTCCTGGAGGTCTGAGCACATATTTCCTTGATCAGAAAATTCTTTCAACATGCTTCGTTTGTACAAACCCTAAATGTCACATATTTTAAAAATCCATTTCTGAGTTAAGAAAGTTTATTAAATATCCATAATGGTGAGAAGAAGGAAAATGCTGTCAGAAATCAACCTTTAAAAATCTGACTGTATCTTTTTTTTTTTTATTATTTAACTTTTGAAGATTGGGCAGAATATTTTATATCAGGGTAGGAATTTAACCAGAGTCAAAGGAAAAGCAAATTCCTGGTCTCACTATTTTTGCAGGCTTATATAAACAATTAGTGGATGCTGGCTATGTGGTTGATTCTGTTGTTTTACAAGGCATTGTCCTGGGCTGTATGTCTTTGGGGTACCAGTAGGGGAGAAACAGAGAGTTATTTTGATTTATATACTAAAGAAGAAGTAGGCTTTTGAGGGGGTTTTTTGTTTTCTTTTCTTTTCTTTTTTTTTTTTTTTTGTTTTTTGTTTTTTGTAAGGAATAAGAGACAAGATGTGGAGTCGAGTTGACCATTGAAGAGGTTGCTAATATGTCCCAAATGAAGACCCTATAAGAACAAAGACTCCCACCGATTTTGCTCTTGATTCATCTGCTGGGACAAATGGCCATCTGCCTTCCTGACACCTTCAGGACAGCCTTATGTACTGCGGGGAACCAGAGGTCTGAAGCATGGTAACTGCATTCCAGGCAAGATTGCAAGATAAGGCAGTCATAGGACAGAAGGAGGCAAAAACAGGACATTAGAATAGGAGGAAGCTGGGGCAACTCACTCCTTCAAGAATTTGCAGAAATACCAGGGATAGGATGGAATGCTGATGTCCCCCATGTGAGATGGAGGTTCCAGACATTCTGAGGTTAAATATTAAAGAAAGATCACAGTGGCAAACACCCTGGCACCCAGAGAGTTGGCCCTTGAGTCTCATTCATCTCTGGCACTCAGTTAGGGCTTCCCATAGGTTTTGTTCATTGATTTGTTTGTACATGTTCCATTCCTTGGTTCTAATGCATGTTAGCACACTTGGAAGCTAACTGGCCTGGACTGAGTTCTTCTAGATCAACAAATTTCAAAAACAGTGATGTAGTGAAAGAGGAAAGGAATAACCAGGTTAAGTTTGCCATCTATGTATTTGAATTCTAACAGAGTCTAAAAAAAAAAAAAAAAAAAAAAACCCACATTGAACAGTTGCCATGAAGATCCCTTCCAGTTCTTTGTGGGGGAGAATGGCAGCTTGAATTAATTGGCCTCAGTTATTGGTTTTCTTTCATCTCTAGCCATGTAGGAAAGATAACCACAGGACTGTAGTAATTATAGTCATCAGGGTGATTTGCTAAAGGTAAACCCATCTGGTGGAGTACAAGGGATTCTGTAAACATTTTGTCAGTTTGCACATTTTGCAGACAACTTTTAAGGAAACATCAGCTTGTTTAACGGGCTTCCTTGGGTGAGTTCTGACCACAGAGATACTGATTCCAGCCTTTAATCCCTCTTTCATTTAAGCTGATGCCGCTAATATTTTTTCAGCCATCAATCATGTGGTTGCTGCAACCCTTTCTGGGGGAAATTTTGAAAGCTATGGTGAAGGCTGAGGTCCTGGCTTGTGGGTGGGATGGTTTTCCAGAGGGTGGTAGCAATGAGAAGCCCCTTCCTGTCCCCCACAATTCCCTTTCTCCTCCTTTTTCCTGGAATCACTGAAGTGGTTGAGATAGGTGAGTATCTGGGCAGAGAATAAATAGATAGAAAAGGCCTTTGCTGATGTAAACATTTATTCTGAAAGAATCAAGGAGGCTGTTGTTGTTCCCCAATTTCTTATTTTCTAGCTACATATGTGGCTGGGGATGTGGCTCAGTGGTTAAGCGCCCCTGGGTTTAATCCCCAGTATACTACTACTACTACTACTACTAAATAAAATAAAATGTGTAAGAATCATTCTAAAGAAGTGCTTTTTAAAAAAATTTAACCACTTCTATTATAAGAATTTCACAAAGCATCCCATAACACACACATACACACATACAGTTTTCCAAGAGTATATTTGTACTATGCACAAAACATTCTAATGTTTTCTTTCCTTTTCCCTTCCTTTCCTTCACTCCATTACTTCTCCCATTCCTTCCCTCCCTTTCCTTCTTTCACTTTGAAAGCTGCAGGTCATTCCTTATTACTCTAATATCATTAACCCAGTCTACAACCCACAGTGTGTAAAACACCACAATCTAAGGCATTTGGCATTGGACCACAGTATTGAAACTCAATTTGTTTTTAGCCCTGATGCCTGGGCCGTGATTAGAAGAGAGCATCAGCGAGGCGTGGTGGTGCACACGTGTAAACCCAGCAACTGGGGAGGCTAGGGCAAGAGGTTTGCAAGTTTGACGCCAGCCTGGGAAACTTAGTAAAACCCTGTCTCAAAAAATAAAAAGGTTTGGGGATGCAGCTCAGTAGTAGAGCACCTCAGGGTTCAATGACCAGTACAGCAAAAACAAACAAACAAACAAATAAGTAACTAAATTTACAAAAAAGAAAAGACAAGAGAGAAAGAGTGCATCTGTTAATCTGCTGGAGGCTCTATTCTTAGATCTGTCTTTCTCCTGGTCTGTTTAATCATCCTTGATAAAAATCTCTATGAACTTGAGAAATAGCATCCACTCCTCTCCTGTCTGGTTGACTGGGAGTCAGGAGCCCTGGTTTCTCACCCCAGCCGTTGTCCCAGCTCTGCCACTGATTGTGAGGCCTTGCAGGGCCCGCTCTGAGACTCGCCTCTCCCATCATGACATGATCATACTATGAGCAGTTAGGGTGTGTCCACAGCCAGTCGCTATTCTGGGTGTTTTACGTGCATCCTTTCATTTAACCTGTGAGTCATGACCCCCCACATCATAGCTGAAGAAGTTTGGGCCCAGGAAGTTTCTGTAACATGCCCAGTGGTTTAGCTGCAATGGTAGAGCCAGGATTTGGGCCTAGACAGCCTGTACCAATGATCCTGCACTGCCTGTTCTGGGCCAATTAAACAGGGTGACCTCCTAGGCTTTTCTCAGATCTAACTTTCTGTGATTCTCCTTGTTATGGTGATTAAGCGTGTCTCAAAATGGAAACCCCCAAGATTATCTCCCCTGTGGTTCTTGAGGGGAATCCTATGGTACATGGCTCCACAGAAATAGCACTTCCTCAGGACAAACCCCAACCATCCTTTCTTACTCTAGGAAGAGGTGTGTGCGGCATGAAGTTGGGCAGAGAACATGTACAGCAGGGGAGCTGAGAAAACCACGCAGGGAGGTTTTCCTCCTTTATCCCTCAGATCCACACGTGTCCCACTGAAGGACACTTCCGCTGTTCCAAGCAGAGGGGAGAGAGGAGGTAGGCAAGCCAGCAGTCTTCTAGATGAGGTACATGTATTTTCAGGAAGTAGTTGGTGTGCTCTGCAGTACTGTGTGGTTCAATCGCCAGGTCTTTGCTCAGGAGCAATACGAGGCGATGTTAGGAGTGGGCTCTGCAAGCCTGGAGTGCCAGGAGAAACCGAAACCCTTACTGAAGGGACTTGTAGCATTAAAGTTATAGTTTCAGATATTATTGTATTATACTCCTAAAGTGATATTCTTGGCAGGTTAGGTACTGTCTGATATTGCTAAAATATGCATCAACTTCTAAGAGAGGGTCAAACAGAATCCATGACAGCCACGTGAACCTTCAGAAAGCACAGCAAGGGAATTGTAGGGTTGGTTCCACCTATCATAAAAATGCACCAATACAGGGAAGGAATCAGTATTTATTTGATGTCATATTTTTAAAAATACCAAATAAAGTCCTTATGGGAGAGATTGGTTTTCCCCACCCGCTTTCAGGGCTGCTGTGGGGAAATAAATCTACCAAAGGCCACATTGAAATAAAAGGAAAAGCAGATTAATTTTAAGTGGGTTCTGTTTTTTTTTGTTTGTTTTGTTTTTAGAGATGAAAATATAAAGTTCAATTCACTTGGTGTTTAAATTAGGACCAAGATGAATATTAAGCTTTGAAATGTGATTCTGTCCCAAATGCTAGTGAGTTGAAGGAGAAGGAATAGAGAGAGATGGACTGAGGAGGAGAAAAAGGGAAGGTGAAGAGAAAGAGGTAGAATGGGATTGGAAAGAGAGGAAAAGGGAAAGGAGGCAGAGCAATCGGCCAGGCTGAGCAGAGAAAGAAGATGATGGAGGGGCTGGGATGGGGGAGTTGGGCAGCCCAGGGCTGGAGAGAGCAGGAGGCAGACTCCAGGCATCACCATTGCTTCCTCAGTGGGCTCTGACATCTTCTTGGCCTGGTCACTCTCATTAAATTGCTGGTGGGTGGATTAACCACTGTTTGTACAATGTCGATTGTTCTTTAATATTAAGATGTTAGTGTTCCTGAATGATTGGAAATACACTGCATTCCGCTTCCGTGACTGTGTTCTCCAGGGAGAAGAGTCAGGACCAGAACTGGAAAATTCCTAAGGACCGGACTAAAGGATCACATGGCTGCATCTGACGTCTCTCCTGACCAGGTCTCATCCCTATCTTGATGGAAGGGCAGCACTTTGGCCAGACAGGTTCCTGTTGAAATGCGTAGAACAGCCAGGATTGTTCAGCAGGGAAGAGAGAAAATGGGTAGAGAGGTCACAATGGTTTTCCAGTAAGCGACCTACTCCACAGGGATCGTGATGCCTGTTTTTGCAGTGCAGGAGGACAAGACAAAGTGAAGGTCAATCCATTTCAGAATGGATATTGATATAGATGACAAAGATTGATAACTATATCATGTGTGCCTGACCCAGTGGGGTGCACCTAAACCAACATAAAACATGTAAATATCTATGTGCTGGTGTTCTAGAAAGATCCCTGGACTCATGCATGATCAGGGAGCCTGGAATCTAGACTGTCCACCTCCAGAGCTTTTTCATCTTCCCAAATTGTAACTTTGTATGCATTAAGCACTAATTCCTTCCTCCCATCCTCTCTGTCCCTGGCAACCACTAACCTACTTGCAATCTGTGTATTTTTAGTTTTTTTTTTTTTTTTTTTTTTTTTTTTTTGGTACTGGGGACTGAACTCAGGGGCACTTGACCACTGGGCCACATCCCCAGACATTTTTTTTTGTTGTTGTATTTGGAGACAGGGTCTCACTGAGTTTCTAAGTGCCTCACCATTGCTGAGGTTGGCTTTGAACTCGTGATCTTCCTACCTCAGCCTCCCAAGTGCTGGGATTACAGGTGTGCGCCACCATGCCCGGCTGTGTACTTAGTTTTAAAGACGAATTTATTAAAGCTTGAGTAAGTCTCTTACCCTAGCTGGCCCAAGTCAGCTATGATTGTAATGCATACATGGGAAAAAGTAGCAGGAACTCAAGAAAACGCGGTAGCCACATGGACGCAGGCAGCCATTACTGTGTCTGGGTTGCCACCATTCAAGAATCATGATCTTTTTTTTTTTTTTTACCTGAATACATTTTGCTATTCAAGAATGTTTTATTAAAATACATATCCTTCTGGGACCTGAGGCCTGGGGTTAATTTACTCCTAAGTGGATATTATGCATTAATTGACAGCTGGGAGAAAGAGACATAGAAAATAGTAACCCTAGAAAGAGAAAGCAAAGAGGAAAAATAAATTTTTAATGTTTCAGAATTTTCTCCTCCTTGGAGGATTATTAAACACAGAAACAGGCACACCAGAAACTTATAGAATCAGCTTATAGAATCAACATTTCATACAGCCCTTTGATATTTCCTTTGCATATTTATTCTTCAATAAAATGAAATTAATGCAGCAAATTCTGATTTTACTGATGGTCTTATCTAAGAGAAAAAAGAATGAGATGAAGAATTGAGGGGATTTCACATGATGTGGTTAGAGAGGTAAAGAAGAGTTGGGTTTTAACCCCTATAGGACTACTAAATGTTTCCCCTTGATATTTGTGGAGATATAAAACCACACACTTCCTTGTTAACTGGGAGTACTGAACCTGAAGTCAAAATGGTCAACCAGGCAACCTATGTAGTACCTTTAAGCATATTATTTTGCAAATTGACATTTGTTGAATTGTTCTATTAAACCTTGCTACCTTTTTATTGTGGTTAAATACACTATAAACATACCATTGACCACTGCAACCATTTTTAAAGTGGATGGTTCAGTGGACTTCAGTATGTCCATGTTGTTGAGCAACCACCACGATGTCCATCTCCAGACTGGAGCTTTGTACCCATTAAGCACTCATTCCCTCCTCCCATCCTCCCAGCTCCTGGAAACCACCATCCTAGTTCCCATCTTTGTACTTAGTTTTAAAGGTCAATTTATTAGAGCTTGTAACTGTGATGTTTCATCATTTCAGCACTTGAGAGGCAAAGTCATGGAGAGAAGGTTTTTTGAGGAAAAGTAGGGTTTACACTGATTTTTCTAACTCTTATGTCCCATATTTCTTTCTTTCAAAACGAGATTTCAACCCTTTCTCAGAATTTCAAGTGTGCACTGAGTGAATTCTAAATGAATAGGCAACACACTTGATTTATTCTTAGTGATTTTAGGAACAGATGCATCAAAGTACTGTTTTCAAAAGCACATGGATTTAAATTGTTACTCCAGTCATTTCTGTTGGACTATGATGTATTGATACTAGTCAAGGTAGGCTTCTGCCCTAGATATTAACATAAAATACATGGAAAAAAATCAAATTTGTAGGGAAAGTGTTAGACACTTTTAAGTGAGTAGCTAATTGCTCTTTGTGATTTCTTTCACAAGTAAAACCCAGTATATTAACAAATAGACAAGACAGCAATAAACAGATTCTGTGATCAACTTAGTGACTGCTAAAGTTCTAAAGCAACAGATTATGATAAATTGATAATAAATGTAACATTCTCGGCACATGTAAATAAACCCTGAATTTGAGAACCTCTGGTTTCCCTGGGCCCTAGTAAATACACTTTTAACAGAAACTCATGTAAAGAAGCCATATGCTTATAATTACCCAAACATTGTAGATCCCTTGTGTGAAATTTCACATCTTTATTGCTTCTATTTTAATGTTTACAAAGTTGGTAGTAATTTTTCAAACCAAATATGATACTAAACAGGAAAGACAATTTCCTATATAATCATAATTTTCTATGCAAGATTTGGCAAGGATCAAATCACTCCTACAGTTTAATCATTTTTTTACTCTCATATAAGCATCTACGTGCTCATTTGAGAAGAAACTTAGCCTGCCCCACTTAAGAATCCCGATACCTATTAGAAAACTGCAATGTGTTTTTAATCTAGAATATTTGGACAGACATAAAACATGTTGAATCATTACAGAAGAGAAGTGTTGCCACAAATTCACAATGAAATACAGTAAAATCTTGCTGTGTCAAACAAACGGCCCTTTTAGAGAAGTGACGTACCAAAAAAATTCTTCAGAGAATATGAAAGCCTAATTAGATGAAAAAATTTAAATGCAATTTCAGAACAAAAGCATAAAGATTGAGAATGTCTAAAATTAACAGAGAATACTTTTTATATTAAAAATCCAAGTATTTGGCTAACGATCTTCATACTTACTAGTGTCTGTGAGCTTTTCCATATGTTGTATGTAATCTGCATGAAGAACATAGAGGGATGTAATTTCACCCAATCTGGAGTGATAAAACTAAGGAGATGTTTTAAATTTGTTTTTTTTTTTAAACTGATACACAAAAACATAAAAATTATACATATTTATAGGATACTGTATTAAAGTTAGGAGATTTTGAGTGGCCAAAAAGTGACACAGAGATGATCCCATGCCCTTCATTTATCATCTAGAGTATATAAGAAGACCCCCACAGTCTCTTCATTCTGATGTGCTTTGTGTACTGTTCGGATTCTAAGCAATCTTCACTCCATTTATTTTTAGAGATCAGGCTGGATTAACCACATTTGGTTTGGTATGGCTATCGGCAATTGAATACACCTTGTTCACATGGAGAATGAAAATTCTTTGCTCATTAGGAAAGAGAATCATTAATTTGAAAATGAAACAGCATACTATGCATTTGCTTTACAGCTTTCCCTTTAAAATCAAAGCATTTCTTGAAGTTCTTGGCAGGTAGCTTACCTCTGTTTCATAGTGTAAGCCAATGGTTCACAAACCTTAGCTTGCATCGGAATCCCCTGAGGGCTTGTTAAAATACAGATTGCTGGGCCCCAGCCCCAGAGTTTCTAATGCAGTTGATCTGGCATGAGGCCTATGAATTTGCATTTCTAACAAGTTTCCCGTGATGCTAATGCTACTGGTCCAAGGGTCACAGTTGAGAACAGCCGGTGTTGGCAAACTACAACATGGTTGGGCATCTACTTGCCCTGTAGTGTAAAAGAGAGCAGTAATGGGTCCATTTGAGTCCTCCAGGGGCACTTCATGCTCTTTGCAATAGAACTAGAATTCTAATTCCCTGAGAATCTCAGGGCTATCATAGTGAGGGCCTCTGTGGGACCAACTGAATCGCTGATTCCTTATTCAGCTGGGACCTCATTCAGCCGACTGAGGGTTGGGGGGAACCAAGGCTCAGAGAGGCTATGTGTATTTGTCATAGCATCTAGCACAACTCTTCATTCTTTTTCATTTAGCTTCTCTATAAATCTTTCTGTCAAAGAAACACTCAAATAAACCAAAGAAATGAAACAATCAGACTCAATATTAGTTGGGTAAAGCAGAGAGAATGAATGAGACTGGTATCTCCAGCCTAAGTTGTGAAGGGGACATTTTATCCAAGGCGTACCCTTCCCAGGTATCTTTTTTCTGTCTTTCCCCACCTACTTCCTGTACTCCCCTAAAGTGAACACAGTCCTCACCTATTCCCTACTGCTCAGGACTCCACCTTAACTACTCTTTGAGGACTATTGCTCAGTATTCTGAGCTAATTGCTTTCATTTTTTTTTTCTATTTCAAAAGAAATTTCCTACAAATGAAATTTTATGAAAACGTCAAAAACAAACTGCTCAGACTGAAGCAAGTGTGGACAACTCTAGACCAGATTACTGGTTTCTTCCTTATTTCCCTGATGGAAACTTCAGGGGCACTCTCAGCCCTAGTTCGTTTTGTCATTAGCCTTCTTTTAATTAAAATCTCCCAGTCTTTTTGGTTTGCTGAACCTAAGGCCTTGAACATGCTAAGCACCACCTCTATCCCTCAGCCCCTAAATCTACCAGTCTTAAGTCTCATTTCTTTTGCACCCCCTACCTGACAACCAGCTAATTTTCTCAGTTTATGAATTTATCAATTTATTCAGAATGGCATACTAGCAGTAGTAAAATAAGAATTGGGATATTACCACACAGTATTCGTATTTTAACTGGGAACTTATAACATTTCTTTAAACTATAGTGTTTACATTAGCACAAAACTTCAGGTACTTTATGATGTATTCTTAAGATATATTTCCAGAACCTCTTAAGGAAAGATTATTTCACCTGTGGGTAGGGCTTTTACTGAAAGACCAATATCCTCAGTTACTTTTATAAAAGTTGCCTTTAAAGTGACACCTTAATGTAAAATTAAAAATAAAATACAAAGAAAACCTCTTTTATTTATATAAGAGAATCTTCTCTTCGGGGGTGAATATAAAATGATAATTAAAAACAATAATAGCACAAGCTTAAAACAATAACAGAACAATTCTGTTTGTTTCTGGTCCCATATCTGTGAGAAGACAGATCGCTCCTTTGTGGATGTTTTGTTGCCTCTTGCATGACCTCATAACTTCTTGAAATTATATTAATTGATCCCTCCCTCAACTTTGAAAATACCTATAAACTTTGCTATGCCATGTACTGTTTTTTCTCCATATGCAACTCCCTCAGCATCCACTGGGGGGCAGGAGACACCAGACTCACAGCTCCTTTCTGTTTGGGAGGGAGACTCCAGGATATATGGCTTCAGTCAAGCTGCCCAAGGTGCCCAGACCAGACCTTCTGAGTACATCTCAAGAAATTTTCATTCTTCTAAAACGTTCTTCATAGAGGAAACTGCTGATGAAATAACTAGAGCAATATTTCAAAGACTCCATGTATGGCATGAAGATCTAAAAGCCGATTTTGACTTGCTGTTTGCTTTTTGTGCATTTTTATAGCACACACACACACACACACACACACACACACACACACACACGAGTCACTTAGAGCAAGGGCCTTAGTATAGTCTTAGCACTGGGGAGGATTCCTATTTGAAAAATACCCCCAAGAGAGGAAATGATCAGCCTTTATACATTACTGAGTAATTGTCATGATATTTGAATGCAATTTTTCTTTTAAATATAGATGAAGCATTGGATTAAGAGTCAGAAAGTCTTGGCTCCTAGTCCTGGTTGTATTTCTGATAGCTTGTGACCTTAGGCCCCCTTCCACTGATATGTCTGCCTCTGTTTCCTCACCTGTAAAATCATCATTGCAGTCTTTTCAGGTAAAGAGAACTTTCCCTGCATGCACCTGAGGCTGGTAGCAAAGGAGAGTAACACCTGTCCCAGGATAATCCTGAAGCACCACAGACCATTTTGTGGTCCCAGTTTGTGTCATTTGTTGTTCCACATGACTCTATCTAGTACACTGAGAGGTCCTGAGTCTCAGGGAATAGGCTCATTACTTTGTTTCCTGTTTACTGATAACTTGTAGCAGATAATAATTGCTGTGGGCAAAATGTAGAGAAAACATGCTGGGTTGCCCTTGCAGGCAGGAAATATACTTATTGGATGGAGGGTCCAAAACCATGAATCATCATTAGCCAGACACCACACTGATAGAAATTAAAGTTATGATAAGAGAAACCACAAGTGTTCATTCCCCTGAGGGAAGGGATGGAGACAGAGCGCAAGGAGGAAGCCTCTCCTAGGTGACACTTGAGAGGCAGATGTGCAGAGCAAGATGCAGAGCAGGCCAAACAAGACCTTGTGCATCCCAGGGGTAGCAGGTAGGCAGAAGAGAAAATGAGAAATGACGAGTTCATGTGGTTTCGCAGAGGAGGCATTTGTAGGCCAGTAGGAGGGGCAGAGAGCACAGAGAAATATTGAAGGCCATGGGTTTGGTAGTAAAATGAGACAAGGGAAGAATCCAACATGGCATCTACCCCTGGTGGCAATAATATGAAAAGGACACATGCACCAAAAATGAAGTGTGGAAGGGGACCCATAAAGGCAAAATCATTTTGATCTATTGTAGTGAAAAAAAAAATCTGTAAACTATTTTTTTTTTCTGTTCTATTTCCTTTTATGTTATTAACTTAGAAAATGATAATAAACCAATCTGATGCCCAGAGAGAAGAAAAAAGAAAAGGCTGTAGAAAAGCACTTTCAAGTATAAGAATTTGACAATCATGAAACTAAAACTAGGGACATAAGTAGATAGAGCCAGAAGTCTCCATGGAGCAGATAAAAAGGAGAGCACTGAAGCCCCATAGCCCAGTGGCTAAGAGTTCAAACTCTGGAGCATTGAGACTGGGCCTCGGTTTCCTTGCAATGTAGGCATAATACAGCACCTTTCAGGATTTTTTGTGAAGATTAAATGAACAATGTTTGCAAAGGGGTCTCAGAATCATGATTGATACACATGTCTTCTGTGGGTGTTTGCCATTTCCCCAGGGAGGCCAGTGTCCATCCAGGATGGAAGGCATGGCCCAAACTTTCAGGAAGTTAACAGAGTAAAGCCAGAAGAGAAGCAAAGCTTTCTCCCCTTGCAGGCTGTCAGGCAAAAGGTTCTGGTAAGGAACAAAGAGGATATGAAATAGCAAAAAAAAAAAAAAAAAAAAAAAAAAAAAAAAAAAAAAAAAAAAAAAAAGAAGGGGAAAGAAAGTGAGAGGGAGGAGAGTAGAGAGAGGAAATAGGTACAAAACAAACAAATAAAAAACAGTGTGAGGGAGGAGGATACTACCTGAGATGAAATGAAACCACAAGAACAAGAAGGGTAAAAAACATCAACAAATGAAGTGGTGATGTCGGAGTAGGTATGATTGCTGGAGTGGGAAGACACTGAACTGAGGGCCAAGCCAGGGTTCTGTCCCTGGCTGCACACCTCCTGGCTGAGTGACCCTGGAAAAGTCACTTAACCTCATTCAGTCTTATATTTCTCATTCTGGAAAGTGAAAATAGTCACGCCAATCTCACAGTATTGGGACGGTTAAAAGGGTACATATTAGGATCGGTGCTTGAGTACCCCATAAACGTGCAAGGAAACTTGTACAGCAGTCCAGGGCACTGTGGGAGTGAGGAGCAGCCCTCCGCCGCCACTCTTCCTGCGTTCAGGCCCAGGAAGGAGCGAGGCAGTGGGCGGG
This sequence comes from Tamias sibiricus, assembly GCA_025594165.1. NCBI lineage: Eukaryota > Metazoa > Chordata > Mammalia > Rodentia > Sciuridae > Tamias > Tamias sibiricus. Next base: position 210,014,333 of record CM046658.1, read on the forward strand.
GAAGACAGGCACGGGGAATCTGGGGACAGATAAAGGAAACTCGTGATGGGGTGAGGCTGGGCTGAAGAGAAACAGATTGGGGTAGAGCTGCAAAGGGAGGGGTCCGCTGGAAGGGGAGTGGGGAAGCCGGGAAGACAGAGGGTGGGAAGCCGAGAGAGATGGGAGGGCAGTGCGAGAAGAAAAGCAGGCTGGGGAAAGAAAGATTGGAATGCAGAGAGAACTTGGGGAAGGAGGAAGTCTTGAAGACAGGAGGGACAGAACCGAAGGAGGATGGGGTTGCACTTGAGGTGGTGGACAGGCCGCAGGAGGCCACAGGAGCCCGCGAGCCGGCGATGGAGAAACGAAGCAGCTAAAGCCAGCGTCAGAAAAAGTTGGGGACCGCGAGAGGAGAGGCCGGGGCCTGCAGGGGAGCACAGCAGCTTTTAGCATCGATCCAAACTAAAGACTCGTGGCCTTTGCCTGACCTCGAGGGTTGGGAATAGACGCTTGTCTTTGTGGAGAGCGGTACCCCACGGAGAGAATGGGATTGTCCGGTGCAGGGCCCTGCGTCGGGCCCACCGCGAGGCTTCTCAGGCTCTGGGCTGGTCCCTGAGGGCAGTCAAGGACCCGCCTGGCGGTTGGGGCCGAGGAGAGAAGGTACCATCGCCCGGGGCCAGCGCGGCAGCCAGCGGCAGGGGCGCCTGCTCCCAGCTGTCTCTCGGGGACGCCGCCGCCGCCGCCGCCGCCTTCCTCGTTCCGGGCCGCTCGATCCCAGGAAAGTGCAAGCGACTGGCGCGGACCCAGAGCCCGCGAGGCGCTGCGGAGCGACCGCTCCTCAGAGAGTGCTGGGGGGCACACTGTCGCTGAGGGTAGGCCCTCGCCCCCCAACCGCGGGACAAACCGCGGGACGGCGGCTCGCCCTCCCCAAGCCCCTGCTTAGGACCGGCTCTGCGACCTCCCCCGGCCATCCCGCACGCGTCCCGCGGGGGCGCTGCGTCTTCCTGCTACACCGGCACACCGCGGCCCCTCTCCCCCACACCTCCTGCCCGCACCACCCGGCCTCTCCCCCCACCCTCCCCTCCCCTGCACTGCCCGGTCTCCCCTCCCCTCCCGGCGAGGGGCGGGAGGGGGCGTGGCAGGCCCGGGGTTTGTGTGGCTGGGACCCGGCTCTTCGCACTCGGAATCTGCCCGAGGAGCCGGGCCCCAGCCGCTGTCCAGCCACTCCGTGCCCTTCGCGCCCAGCGCCGTCGCCGCCGCCTCTTGGGGAGACCCGGCCGCGTTCTCGCCATGGATACTCCCAGGGTCCTACTCTCGGCCGTTTTCCTCATCAGTTTCCTGTGGGATTTGCCCGGTTTCCAGCAGGCTTCCATCTCCTCCTCGTCCTCCGCGGAGCTGGACTCCACCAAGGGCATGAGAAGCCGTAAGGAAGGGAAGATGCCGCGGGTGCCGCGAGAGAGTGCCGCGGGCCGGACGCCCCAGGAGCTCCAGGAGCCCCAGCCGCGGCCGCAGGACGAGTCCCACAGGCAATCGTCTCAGCAGACCCCGGCGCAGGAGCAGCCCGGCAGAGGTCCGCGCGTGGTGCCCCACGAGTACATGCTGTCAATCTACAAGACTTATTCCATTGCAGAGAAGCTGGGCATCAATGCCAGCTTTTTCCAGTCTTCCAAGTCGGCTAATACGATCACTAGCTTTGTAGACAGAGGACTAGGTAAGTGGCAAAGAAGACGCCCAAGTCCTCTCCGGCTGGAGCTCCGCAGCCGGAGCGCTGCTCCAGCTCTGGCAGGAAGCTGCATTTGTGAATTCCCTTCCCGCTCTGGACACCTCCCACTTTCTTTTCTTTTCTAAATTGTTTTTCTCAAGCCCGAGTAAGTTTCTGAATGCGGCTGCAGATTTTGCTCCAGTCTACAATATTCCCTTCCTTCCTTCTTTCTTTCCTTCATTTCTTCCTTCCTTCCTTCCCGGTCTTTTGCAGAAAGCAGCGTGGTGGCCGCTCATCTGGTGGCTAGTGGAGGACGCATAGATAAAAGGAAGTGGTAGGCAGACGACCAGGGATGGAGAAGGGTCAGGGCGAGGAATGATGGACTCTGTACCTGCGGGTATCGGTTTGTGCAGGATGCGCAGCCCATGGCCTGGACTGCTGTGACGGACCGGGTGGGCCCTAGGGCATGAGAGCAATGGAAAGCTCAAAGCGCTAGTCTCTCCGGGAAAAACTGGCCCCAGCTAGTCCAACTTCCGAGGGAGCGAGTCAGCTAGCTGTGTCTGGCTGTGTCGTGGGTGCAGACACCGCGTGGTTTTCCGCGCGTCCCTGTACGGAGTGTGGGAATCACTAGCTGGTGGCCTGCCAGTAGAGTGCCCAGAGGCTTCTACCATTTTTTCTCTTCCAGCGTCAAGCACCCAGAGGCTCAGAGCTTCTGGTTTCTGCAAAGGCAGAAGCAGCAAGTGGAGGGGCGGGCTGTGGGCAGGGTCCACTAAGTTTGAGAATTGTTGGTGCTTAATGCACGTGGGTACACTTCTAAGCCAGGGAAAGCTCCTTTCTCTGCGCATCTAGGGGCCTCACCCCACGTCTCCTCTGCCAAATCGGGTGCACGTGTGGGAGTCTGCGAAAATCCTTGCAACCCACTTCTCGCCACCAGCGCAGATCCTCAGCGTATAAGTGCCTTCCGGAAACCTCGCCCCCCATCCCCCCCAATCAGAAGCAGGGGAAAGTTCCACTGCTCCTAACAAGGAGAGACAATAATGCTTAGGGAGGCAAGAAAGGAAGGGAGGAAAAGGAAAGGAAGGGGAAAGAGGAAGGTAATGAGAAGCAAGAAATGAGAAGATAAAGACATTTAGGCAGTTATAGCTATCAATTCCCCAGACTTAACTTCGCGACTTTTCCGCTTCCAGGTGGGTGAAAGTGGGATTGTCCAGGAACCCAGAGAGCCCTGGGGTTCCTGCAGAATAGGGTGCTCAACTACCTCAGCTATGGCTGCTTGAGTGCTCACGCATTCTTAAAGCTTTTCAAAGAGGGCTAACGGCTCTCAGTCCTGGCTCTACAGCGTCTCAAGCCCCTTAGTGTCACCCTTGAAGTCGCGTTCCTTGCGCGCGGAGGTCCTGCCCACGCTGCGTGCGCCGCTGTAGCCCGAGGTCAGCAGGATTATGAGCTGCTGAAAGGTCTCGACGGCAAATTAACGCCAGGTATTTTATGACGATTTTAGGTCTACAAAAGTCACCTTTGCAAAGGCACGTGGCTTCTTCTTAGTGCTGCAACTGGGTCGCCTGCCCCGGTACTATTCTCGTTGCTAGTCTGCAGCCTCCTGCCACCCTGCCTCCAAGTCCTCTAACTTTCCGATTTCTCTACCTTGCCAAAGGAGAGGCTAAGGAAGCTGAAAGAAAACTAAAGAGGCCTTCCCTAAGGGAAGAAATCCTGGAGGCCTAGACTGGCCGGCAGTTGGGCGCTCGTTTTCTTTTCCCGGGAAGCGGCAAGAATCTTCGCTCCTCCCCCCCCACCCCCCAAGCACGCACCACTGACTGGCTCGCTGTGTCCTGTGAGTTTGGCACAAGACCAAAGGACCCTGCTTATAGAGATCTTCTGAATTCAGAAAAGGGGGAGGGAGTGTCCCTTGGGGCACCAGGTCCCTCGTAGATGCGAACTCTCTTCACCGTTTCTTGCCCTGCAGCCTCCCCGACCCCAGACCCTGGGGCACCGCGCTGTGAGCCAACGGGCGCGGGAGGTAGAGAAGGGGATTGGCTTCGCGCCTGGGTTGGGGGGGCCTCTGTTCCCGAGCCAAGGTCTCTAGGCCAGTCGGACAGAGACCCAGACGTCCGTCCACCTTTAACCCCAGAAAGCCATCAAGGGTTGGGGCTGCGAGAGATTCACACCGGGTGGAAGACGCAGCCTGATTCCCGAAACCGCAGCTTCAAAGACTGGGTCTCCTCCACTCCCCAGTTCCCAGAAAACGTGAAGAATCACAGCTAGTTGTCTAGGAAGGCGGTGCGGATTGTCGCACGCCTCGCAGGGGCTAAGGAGTGCGGAGCCGCGGGCGGGAGGGGCGCGCAGAGGAGGGGGTACATTGCTAGCTGCAGCCCTAGCTTGATAAAGGAAAAGCCTCACTTTCCCTCTCACTGATTTTGATTTGATGTGTCACCGGCGGTGACCTCGGGCTGGACCTTCCGGGGCTTGCTTAGCATCGGGCCCCTGATTGGAGTGTTTCAACTCAGCGATCTAATTGAGGGTTCATGTCATAACATATCAAACGGTGTCTAGTCTCCCGTGATGGAAGGGACTCGCTAGCCGCGCATCCCCGGCTCCTGGTGAGGACTTCCGCCGGTCTCACGCGGGGATTCTTAAACGCGCCAAACCCTGCAACACCCCCTCCCCCAACCTAAGGATAGCAGGGTAAGGAAGAAAGAGCAGGGGCCAGCATAGTACTGGGCCAGTTGTGTTGCCTCAGGGATGTTTAAATGGCCTAAGAGTGTGGCAGGCTTGGCTCTGAGGAGCAAGGGTCCCCCAAGGGGAGGAGCAAAGAAAAGGGAAGGAGCCTCAAAGCCGGTTCAAGAGGCATGAGTGAGTGACTCACAGTATTTGTCAAAAGCCTTCCTAACCTGGGAACCCAAGTTATACCCGAAGCCTGAGGTTGAGAATGGAAGAAAGCAACTCTGTCCTCCATGAGTGAAAAGTGCTGTAGCTCTACTGAGATGTCACCTGTACTATCCCACCAGCTGTCACCTCTCCCAACCTTCCATAAGGAGACCTTACTCCAAGATTAAAAAAAAAAAAAAAAAAGTTCTTTCTTTTGGTTTGCTCTTTAAACATCTAAGGGTAATAATATCAATCAAGATTTATTGAATTTTTGCTGTGGGCCAAGTACTGTGCTAAAATCTATTGTATGAATTATTTCATTTAATTCTCACCTGTAAATTCCCTGTTTTACAGGTGAATTAAGGCAGAGATGTTAAGTAAGTTGATCAAGGTCACTCAGCTAGTGAGAGGAGAAATTCATATAAGGTTCTAGACTCTGAGTACAAAACAAGGCACTGTATGGGTAGGTAAGGGGAAAGAGGTCTTTAAAGGATGGTGGCATGGAGAAGTTTGTTTGTTTGTTTTTAAAGAAAAGATGAGATTTTCTTTGTGGCCTAATAGTTCTCTCTAGTCTTTTAAGAACTAGTTAGTTAGGAGTTATCATGCAACTTTGAATTTAAAGGTCTGAATTTGTGTTGTACCTGGCTTCTTCTTATATTTATTTTTAACAGAGGCACAAAACTCATTTGATCCTTGATCTTTAATAAAAAGCCTTTATATTGTGCTTTAAAAGTGAGTTTGGATTCATAAAGATGAGAAAGCATGTGCCTGTGTGTGTCAATGCAGGCATAGGATCAGAATGGATCCACTGGATATAATGAAATCACAGTTAGCTCATGAAATCACTCATTTAAAAACGACACTAGTACTGGAGCCCCAGACCCCCAATCATGGGGCCTGGGGAAAACAGACAATTAGAACTTCTATGAATTCAACTGGGCTGAGGGATGGAGGAGGAGGAGGAGGAGGAGGAGGAGGAGGAGAGAGACTCAGAATTGCAAGCTTATATAAGCACCATATAAGAAAAAAGTCTCAAGAAAGAAGGAAACAAAATGAGTATAAAAATATTGCTGTGAGTTAGATTTCCAGATGTCTTTGAAATGAGAATACTCTTTAATTTTTGATGTTGTTTTTACAATAATGCTCTTAGAACAGAGCCAGTGAGGAACAGATAAAAAACCAAAACAAAGTCGGAACATCCTTGAGGAAATTGACACCTAGAAATGACTCTCCCGAGAGTCTGCTGCTAATTGTGTGTTGGCTTTTCCCGTTACCCCGTGGGTCGCCATTATCAGGGGGTAGGGCAGGACAATGCTGAGGTTAGGCCTTCTGCCTGGAGGACATTCCAAGACACATAGTTCCCTCCATGATTGAAGTTCGTCTAGTACATCATGTTTATGCAAAACAGCGGGTTCCTGGGTGGACCTGGGCCGCGGAAGGGTGTAATCAGTGCCGCAGCGCTTTTGCCGGGACCCTGTTGTCGTTGGCAAACGGAAAATGAAATATAAGCAAGGAAGTATTTTAATGGGGATGGAGGGAATTCGCAACTGTTAATTATTTGGTGACCTTGTATTCGATTTGTTTGAGTCCCTTATAAAAACACTAATTCAGACCAGACGGCCAAGTGAGGAAGCCGGCAGAAGGTTCCAATCTAGGCTTTATTTCCCCCGGAAAGAGGGAACAACCTTGGGAAAGGGTTGCTAAATGTTCAAGTGTGTGCGTGTAGCGCGTTTGCAAGGAAGTCCAAGTTCAGGATGCTCCTCCCGCAGGTGAGCCACAAGGTTCTGGGAGAAGCCCTAGGGTAAGAGGGAGCCTTAGACTAGAAGTTTGGTCTATTCTTCTAGGTAGAATGATTCTACCTTAAAGGCCACAAACCAACTCCTTGCCCATGGGCTTGTTTGTATGTTATAGTCATCCCCATTCCTAAGGCCATAAGGGACTCCTTACAAGGAAAATGAAGAAGCTAAAAACACCTAGTGTCTTCTGCAGGGCAAAGGCAGGTTGCACCGGCATTTTTGGTGAGACTTTTTGGCAAGAGATGATAATCTGAGGAGGACACTGTGTGTTTTCCTCAACTATGGAGGCTGTCAGGCCTCTGGGAGTTTGTGCGATGGAGTTGCTGGTGGGGGAGGGGATCAATATTTCTGTACATTAAGAGAAAATAATTAAAATCCACTCAAGCCAGAGCCTACAGCAGGCTTTGTGACACCTACCCCCTCTCCCCCTCCACCCAACGGACTCGGGACCTGAAAGCTCTCCTTTCCCATCACAGAGGAGGCATGCTGCCTGGACTGTCTGGTAATGTGGGGAGCAGCATTAATGGAGGCCCTAGTGTAGCCTGTTTTTCCTAGCAGGAGTCCTGGGGGTGCTAGCACACCTCACCAATGGTGGTGCATCTTCCTGGGGAGGTGGCGGGGAGGGAACGGAATGGAGAGGTTGGAGGAAAGGAGTGTGTTAGAAACAGGGTAGAGCCGGAACTTTTGCTTCCTGCCAGGACTGCTGCAGGCTTGAACCATCCAGGGCAAATCAACAATAACTCCTGGTGGCTTTCAGCTACAGTGAAAGGCATTAGTTCGATAATCCCTCGAGTACTGAGTCACCCGGGTCCAACAATGCTTTCTTTAGGTGAGAGGACAGAATTGAACCGAACCCTTGCGGTGTGGTAAGCGGGGATGTGTATCCATCGCACCCAACGCATGGCATTCCTCAATCTGTCCCCACGTCCTGTTTATTTTTAAGCTTAAAGTCTGTTAAATAGTATCTCCTATTCATTGAAATGAAGTAGGTCCTTGTGGGTCGAACGGTGCCAGGGTTGCCGTCTTCTATCTTCTACCACAGTCTATTGGCACTGCTGGGGGCCGACGGATAGGTCCGTTTGAGCAGACCCGCGGCTGGCAGGCCGCGACCACTTCTGGAGGAGCGCGCGCTGCTCAGTCAGTGGCCCGGGAGTCTGAGGGCGGGGCCTGATTTAAGGACCAAATAGTGGGCGTGCAATAGACGAGGGGGCTGGGCTCGGGCACAAGTTGGTGCTGAGTCTGAGCAGGAGAGCAGAGGGTGGGAACAGGCAGCGTGGAGGGTTGGTTTCGGGGTAGGGTGGGGTCATCCCTAAATAGCATAGGAGACCAGGGAAATCGGCGCGCCTGCGTTGCAAACCTGGCTTCCAGGCAAACAGCCCCTTCCCGTTCCCGACTTCCGCGACGACGGCCGCTTGGAGGCTCTTTGGGGAGAGAAATTGAAAAAATTCGAGTCTACCGCCCACAGTTAACAACACGAATCTCATTTTGCCGCTTTGTTTCGTTGTTTCGGAAGTCAGACCAAGATCCACCTCTCAAGCGGGCTTGCCACGATTCCTTTCTTCTGAGTCTGGACCCAACTCAGCACTTTAAAGGACACAGCACTTAAAGCGCTGAAAGCCCAACATTCTGCCTACGACTGCATGCTAGTGTGGACCCCTCCCTCCACCTGCAACCCCAATGCTGGTTGGGGAGCGCACCTTGTCGTCTACTTTTCATCTGAAGCCTGCAAGCCAAGCGGCCGGGTCCTGTTCCAGCTCCCAAGGCGGCTATTGGACTGAGAGAACCTCCCGCCCCCAGAGCCCTCAGAATGCCCGTGTCGCTCTCCTTGGCTACTTGTGGACACTTCAAGGAAGGTCACCCTAGCAAATCACCTTGGTGGGGCCCAGCACTCGCCGCCCGGAAGACTCCTGGGCAGAGCGGGCTGCTTGCATAAGGCAGCAAGGTGTGAGGGAGGGTTGGGCGCAAGAGCTTCTGATTGATTTTGATTTGTTGTGTTATCAAACGAATATTTGAGCCGCTATGGCCCGAAGCCCAGGGTTCGACCGCGGTGAGACGACAGGTGCCTGGGGAAGTGTCTTGGATCTTGGCTCTTCTTCTCTGGTTCTTCCGCCACCGCCCACCGAGAAAGAGAGAGCCCAGGGAATTTTCACCGGCAAAGTTCATACAACCTACTCTGTGAATGAGTATGTCTTACCTTCTAGCGACAAAAGGAGGCTTCTGCTGGATGTATTCTGTGCTCTGGGAAAAAGTCTGTCCCCGGCCCTCTGTCGTCCGCCAAAAATCAGTGCCAGTGGGGTTGGAGTTGCCTCCTTGGAAGCCTTGCTTGGGCTCCGCTGCGGGCGCGTGCAGTGGTGTTTCCTTTTGTTTGGGAGCCAAGGTTCCCTTTCTCTTCTTTCCACCCAGGCTTCACAGGTTTACTTCATGCTGATCCGTAGCTTGACGGAATTTCTCCATGGGACCCAGACTACCAGAACCGCTTAGCGCACGGGGTCTACAAAGCTCAGGCTTATGGTGTGGAGGGCGCAGATCTACCAGATCAGGGTGAGAGGACGGAAAAAGCAGAGACTCGGTGGAGAAGGACTCGCCTTAGCTGAGGAACGCAGGCCAAGTATTTGGGGAAGGCACCAAGAAAGCCAGGAGACCTGGAGAAAAGCTGGGCCAGTGAGCGTGTGGCGGTGAAGGGGTACAGACCCACCAAGGCAATCTTCCTAGCTGACAGGTGCAGCAGGCTCCACTGTCAGCTGAGAACGGGGAACATCCTTTGCCTCCCCAGAAAAGACTGTAGACCAGGCACCAGGAAAGGAAGAGAAGAGAGGAAGTCCGGGGCCTCTCAGGGCTGCCCCTGCCCTCTAGTCTTATGAGTTAGTATATGGACCAGCACTGCCTTGTTTCCCACACCCCAGGAGAAAACTTGCAGGAAGACCCAATCCTTGATGAGATGGGGTAGAGGTCCTTGGTCACCTGGCATTGTGGAAGGGACAGCACTGTTAGAAATGTCATGACAGGACTGAGAATAATCATTATAAAGGTGCAAGGCTGCGGTCCAGATGAGCCTTCACCTTCACTGGACCTCCCCTGAGCAGGAAGAGCAGGAAGAGGAAGCACCTGCTGCTTTCTTCATCCATGATGCCCAGCAGTGCCTTCCATCCATTCACTTCTGGATATCTTGTGGAGAGAACCGAATCACATCTCCTAAAGGAGGCCAAGAAAAGGACAGATCCACCTCTTCCTACCATGATGTGGTAGCTATAGTAATTTTGACTGTGTTTCTGGGAATGTTCCATGTACTGTGAACTGCCCTGGGTGCCTTGACTCTGACCTTTGCAATGATCCTGCAAGGTAGCAGTGAGTCTGGGAGAGATTATGTAACCTAGTCTAACCAACGTCACCCAGTCACTAGGTCACAGATCAGAATTGAAATTTGTGTCACTTGGTAAATTCCTATGCTCATTTCACATTGTCAGTAGTAACTAACACATGTATAACTTCTCCAGAAATTACTCACACTTATCTCATTTGCCCTGCTCAGCAGCCCTGTGAGCTGTAATTATAATCACCATTTTGTAGATGAGAAACTTCTTTCCTTGTGACTTCTTTTAAAAAAGTCCTATTGTGAAATTTCTTCAGTTCTGCTGATTAGAAAATGAGTGACACTAGGTGGGCTGTGTTTCCCTAGCCTCCTCCCTTTTCTTTACCAGAGGAAGGCTTCTGCAGACCAGAGAAGAAGCCCTTCCTCCTTCCAGGCATGGGAAGTATGTATGAACTAAAACACTGGTACAGACATCAAGGGCTGGGACACTAACAGTAGAGGCAGACACTGGAGCTCAGCTGCCAGCTCCACCACTTACTATCTTGGGCTAGTTTACTCTTTAGCTTCCTATGTTTTCATTTATAGTGATACCTTTTTCAGAGGCAAGTTTTAAATTTTTTAAAATTGACACAGTAATTGTACATATTTATGGTGTACAGCATGAAATTTCAATCGGTATATTCAGTGTGTCATGACCAGATTATAGGTGATTCTGAGGATTAAAAGCACATAGTGCTATATTGGTATTTGTTATTACAATTATTAGGCTGGTAAATCAAGCAAGAATACTGGGGTCAAGAAAGAGCACTTTGGAAAGGGTGAACTGTATGGACTGCTTCCAAATTATCCAGTTTAGTGAGGATGCTTAGGAAATGGCCATTATTTCACAAGCTGAGATCTTAATAGGGCCTGACTCAGGACTACGTACATCCTCATGGGATACCTAGGAAATAACTGTATCCCAGGTGCACAGTAAATAGTTGAGGCACCGAGTACTCTGAGAGGTCTTGACATTCCAGGGGTGGGGACTGGTGGTTCATTTTCAGTCATCTCATACACTGGCTTGTTTTCCAACCTGATGGACGTTGATATCTCAGGGCAATGCTGAAGCTGAGATACCTAGGGGAGAAATGACTCCAAATCTGGCCATGAATTCTGAGCTTGGAAGCCTTCCTTCTGGTAAAGAAAAGGGAGGAGGCTAGGGAAACACAGCCCACCTAGTGTTGATTACACCTAGGATGAATATACTTTCATGTATTCCAAAATTTCACAGTAGGACTTTTTTTTTTTTTTTTTTTTTTGGTACTGGGGATTGAACTCAGGGGCACTTGACCACTGGGCCACACCCCCAGCCCTTTTTTTGTATTTTATTAGAGACAGGGTCTCACTGAGTTGCTAAGTGCCTCGCCATTGCTGAGGCTGGCTTTGAACTTGCGATCCTCTTGCCTCAGCCTCCCAAAGTGCTGGGATTACAGGCGTGCGCCACCGCGCCCGGCTCACAGTAGGACTTTTGAAAAAGAACTCACAAGGAAAGAAGTTTCTCATCTACAAAAGGGTGATTATAATTATAGCTCACAGGGCTGCTGGGTGGGGCAAATGAGATAAGTGAGTGATTTCTCACTCTACTGCCCAATCAGGACCTATGTAAAGGGATGTGGCCTCAGGACTGGGGTTCCAGGCTTAAAATTAGAAACTTCAGCATTTCCCTTGACTATCCCTTACTAGTTGAGAGACAATGGGTAAGATACCTCTAAGAGCTTCAGCTTCCTCATCTAGAAATAAGTTTAACAGTAAGAATGATCTGTGGGGGCTGGGGTTGTGGCTCAGTGGTAGAGCACTTGCCTAGCACGTCGTGTGAGGCACTGGGTTCGATTCTTAGCACTGCATATAAATAAATAAAATAAAGGCCCATTGACAACTAAAAACATATAATTTTTTAAAATATGCTTGCAGGAAGGATTCAGTAAAAATGCCATTAAAATCTCCCAGCATGTTTCTAACATAATGCTCAGTAATGCTTAGCTGCAAAGATGTCTGAGGTTTCCTTTGCAAAGATGAGTGATTATTCTTGAATCCCCCATCCCTGTTTAGGGATGTGGGATGGGAAAGCCCACAGTCTTCTGGGCTTTCTCAGGCTGAGCTGTTGCCTAGTCACAGGGTCTGTGCCTCAGGGCATGTGGGTGGGAGGTGTGACGTGTGGCTGATTTAGGTCTGTGGGTATGGCCAGCCATCTGGCCAGGAGCTACATACATATCCCAGTGATATCTTGCCACTGGGAGTGTTTGCCCTTGTGTTCCCAAGTCTCCAACCAAAGGAAGTTTCAGGTTTTTGGAAACTCACTGCTGATTGGCTCAGGGGAGCAGTCTTCTATTGGAGGCACCAGGGCGGGGCCACATCAGTGGGGCTGTGCAGTCTCCCTCAGGCTGCCCTGGGGCTGGGTTCCTGGAGGTCTGGTCTGTGGCACCATGGGCATCTTCCTTTCTACTCTGGTGTTCCCTTCTCTAACTTCCTCCAGCCACAGGCTATGACCTGTGGACAGGTGCTCTTACCTTTCTAAGCCAATTTCCTTATTTAACATGGGCACATTAGCATCTACCTTGTAAGTAATTAGTTCCTTTTTTGTTCCCTCACTTGTTTTCTTCTTTAATCTTTTGTTACTCCCCTCCCTTTTTTGGTACTGGGGATTGAATTCAGGGGAGATTTATCACTGAACTGCATCCCCACCCTTTTATTTTATTTACAGGGTCTCTGTAAGTTGTTTAGGGCCTGGTTAAGTTACTAAGGCTGGCCTTGAACTTGCTATGATCATCCTGCCTCAGCCTCCCAGAGTTGCTGGGATTACAACCTGTGCCACCATGCCCAGCCAAGTTTTGTATTTTTAACTTACATTCATTTTGCCTGTTGGAAACATTGTACCCTTTGAACAACCTCTCTCTCCAATTTTGTTTATTTAATTATTATTTTTAAATTAATTGCACATCAGAACTGTATCTATGAGGAGCTCTTAGCCTTTTACTAACTTGCTTACCATGTTATGCAGGATTTTATTCAAATATGCCAGTGATTTGTTTCTTCCTTCTTTTCTTTCTCTCCTCTTCCTGTCTCTACTCACCCCCCAGGGAGAGAAGATAAATAAATCTAGCAATTGTAATGTGAAAGGTTAATATGTCTAATACTCAGCAAACACTGAGTTAACTGGGGCGTGAGCTAAGTTGTAACAATTCAAATTAAAAGCAAAATACAAAACTCCCATGATGTATTACTGATCATTTTCAATTTAAAGGCCTAAAGCTTAGGATTCATTTCCAGGATGTAAGTGCCACAGATTTTGAAATGAAAAGTGCAATCTAGTTAAGGGATGGGAGCCATTTTATGACATTACCCCTCATTTATATAGGACTTAGTGGGAGAGGTAGCTTTTGCAAGGCAGTGGGAAGGGCCAGGTTCCTGCACACAGGTGGCCCATGGTACCTGGGCCAGCCTTTGTGAAGCCAGGTCTGCAGGTAAAGTGTCTACAGGGTTATAGAGTGTGGTGACACATGCACTCCCCAGGGCAAGGCCTCCTTTGGACTATTTCTGTGATGCACAGCTCCACAGCAGGTTCAGGCAGGTGGGGAATGTGGTCTATAGGGGCTCTGTGTACAGCAGCCACCTTCACGGACCTTCTGTTTAGGGGTTAGAGGTTCTAGAGACCTAGTGGGAGATAATGTGGTTGAAAGGATTTTAAAAACATGGAGGTGGCTGTGCGGTCCAGGAAAGAGCTGAGAGAGATCGTGACTAGGTCTAGTGATACCAGTTTAAGACCCTGCTTTGGGCTCAGTGCTTGGGAGGGCCTTGTTTTTTCCCTTCTCCAAAGATACCCCTCCCCATATGGTGTCCCATAGAGCGAGGAATCCAGGAAGCCTAGGAGACATACCCTCCTACACTAGTGGTTCTTAAAGGGTGATTCTCTGGATCTGCAGAATCAGCATCACCTGGGAACTCATTAGAAATGCACCTCAAACCCCTGAGGCCTGAGATAATAAGCATTTCTAATGTTTCTCTGTGATTCTTGTGTTGTAGATATAGGGTCCACTGCAGGATTAACAGCTTTGAAATCCAATATTCTAGACCAACCTCTAGGTACTTGGGCCACAAAATTCTTGCACAAATATCCCTGAGACCACTTTCAATACCTGGAGGGCTTCTTTACCAGATCTATCCTCCTAGGAGAGAACTACTACTGTTGTACATGTGTACCTGTTGGGCTGAGATGCAGGGATCTGTATTCTAAGGGTCCACATGCATGTAGGTGAAGCCCCTTGGAAGTGTGGGATGCTACTGGTGTGGAAAGAGAAGGGAGCAGGATGAAAGCTGAAGGTCCCATTTGCATTCTTTTCAGTGTCCTTTAAAGGGTAAATGTGGGCTGTTCTTGCTAGAAAGATTATTAGAAATCCCAAGGTTGTAGAATCAATAAGTGCCTTTTGCTACAGATGCTTGCCTCAGTTTTGATTCAACCATTGCAGACTAACCATTTATCAGCCCACACTTTTAAAAAATGATAACAAAAGCAAGCAGGTATGTCCATGTTACACGGGAGAGAAATAAATACATCATTCTTCTTTATCCCTGCCTAATGCTCTCCAGTTAGTGACAGACTATCTCAAGAGTTATGTAAGCAGAGATGGAAGTGAATTCCTAAGGGAGCTCAGGTTTTGTTCCTAGCAAGTCATGCAAATATAGTTAGGATTGTGTTCCCCTTCCCTAAAAACCTGGCCACTCTTGGTTGCTTCTAGATTTCAATACCTGGACTACAGTGGTGAGGCACTGGGGCTTAGAGACTAAAAATTCCAATTCTGGAACTAAATAGACTGAAAAATGGATCTCAGCATCACCATATCCTGACTTGGGATAATTAATTTCTCTCTCTCTCTCTCTCTCTCTCTCTCTCTCTCTTTTTTTTTTTTTTGGTACTGGGGATTGAACTCAGGGGTACCAACTACTGGGCCATCCCCAGCCCTTTTCTGTATTTTATTAGAGACAGGGTCTCACTGAGTTGCTAAGTACCTTGCCATTGCTGAGGCTGGCTTTGAACTCTCGATCCTCCTGTCTCAGCTTCCCAAGTGCTGGGATTACAGGTGTGTGCTGGGCGCAATAATTAATTTCTCAAAGACTTGGTTTCCCTATCTGTAGTGTGAGAACAATACAAATACCTTATACAATATAATACAATACCTTATAAAACTGAGGTAAGTAAAGTAACAATTAGAAGCACGACAACAGGTCCAGAAATCTGGGCAGTGGCTAAGCATAGTCAGCCACAGGTTTCTCTTAAAAAGAAAGTATGCTGAATTCCCCTTGATTTTAATGTGACCCTGGCTGGTTTGAAGGTCTTGACTTCCATAAATCAACTGCCTCTAGCAGCTTTTCCCTTTTCACCTCTCTTACCCTTCCCGCAGTTCTGTCTCAGGTCAGGGCATGTGTGTTAGAAAAGGGCATCAGGTCCTGTGGTCAGCCGGGAGTGCTGACTGGGTGTGGTTGAGGCTCCAGAGCCCATGCCCCTCGGCTACATCTGGACAGGAGTGAGGGTCGGATCAGGACCCAGTGACACATTTACTATTGAAATCGACCCAAACTTTACTAGCTTCTGGGGAGAGCTAGGGGCTTTGGGGATTTTTGTATTTGCTGGGTTGTAAATATTTTATGGGAATGCAGCCCAGGAAAATCTGGTTAGCTTTCCGCTTTGCACATTGAAGTGGGTTGGCTTCATGCACAAATGTGTCAAAACGGAGTCCAATTTTGTCTTGGTTCAGAAGAATTTGCCTTGGATTTTTAAAGCCTGTTGCCCTCTATATGTCCCAAATTTCTTTTTTTCCCTCACTTGTAAAAGCAATAACAAATTGTCTTCAGGTCTAGTTGCAAACCAAGGAAATTTTACATTGGGCATAAGGAAGGGAAGAGGAGGGAAATCACGTGTGTGTGTGTGTGTGTGTGTGTGTGTGTGTGTGTATGTGTGTGTGTGTGTAACTGTACGTGGTTAAAGTTTTCTTCTTCCATGTATGTCTATTTCTTATCGACTGCAGGTACTTCTCAATGAATGTCTGGTGTACAAGTTTGTTTACTCCCCCCAATCCCTGCCATATTTTCTAAAGTGTCACTACTTTTATTTGTTGGTAAGGAAGGAAGGAAGAAATGAAGGAAAGAGAAGGAAGGAAATCACATAGCAGCTCTTCCTTCTGTCTGCAGTGTTTTGGGCCTAAATGTTTTGGGCAAAACTGTCTGATGGCAGCAATGTGACCTTGAACTTGGGGGTCTGCAGTTAGGATTGTATCTTTAATCATCTTGGAAATTTAAAAGAAAGAAAGAAAGAGCGAAAGAAAAACTGACAACAAACATCCAAGAACACTTCCAGGACCTATCCTTAGATAGTGGTTCAATTAGCTGTAGCAAGCTGGAGCATTGGTACTTTTCAAACTCCAGAAGATTCTAACTATACAACCAGTTTGAGAACCTCTGCCTGTAAAGTGTCACACTACTGACCACCGTGTACTCTAGGTCGTCCAGGGGTCTAGGAGCTGTAATGGAGCAAGATGCAAGTGACGGTTCCAACTCCCTTGGACTGGCCGAGGGAGGAGGGATATTGGGAAAGGCAAACCAGTAAAGAAAGAAATATAAACTGGGTAATTGTACATAATCCTAAGTGTAAGGTAATAAACCAAGTCCTGCGATAGTGACCGAGGGATGCTACTTTAGATCAGGGTGGTCTGGGATGGCCTCTAGGAGGAGGTGACATTTGAGATGTGAATGACGAGAACAGCAGCGGGAGAGGAGGGCTGGGGGAAGCGTGGCCCAGACTTGAGACCACAAAAGGCACATTAGTGGTTACACAACCTCTTGCGGGGAAAACCCGGGAGGCCGCTGCCTCAGCTAGATTGCCAGCAGCCACCGACTTCCGCCCCGGGAGCCCTAAGCTGACAGGGAGGAGGGGGCTTGTCCTGGTTTGGCCCCTTCCCACGCCGTGCACGGGCGGGGCGGGAAACCCGGGAGCGGCCAGGCCCCGGGTCGGCTAAGCTGGACTGCCCTCTCCCCGCCCTCTTCCTCCTGGGGGCGGCCAGGGAGCACCGGGCTGATCTCCCCCTTAAGTGAAACTGACTGTAATTATTTTTTATCTCGCAGACGATCTCTCGCACACTCCTCTCCGGAGACAGAAGTATTTGTTTGATGTGTCCACGCTCTCAGACAAAGAAGAGCTGGTGGGCGCAGAGCTGCGGCTCTATCGCCAGGCGCCCGCAGCGCCCTGGGGGCCTCCAGCAGGGCCGCTCCACGTGCAGCTCTTCCCTTGCCTGTCGCCCCTGCTGTTGGACTCGCGGACCCTAGACCCGCAGGGGGCGCCCCCGGCCGGCTGGGAGGTCTTCGACGTGTGGCAGGGCCTGCGCCACCAGCCCTGGAAACAGCTGTGCTTGGAGCTGCGGGCCGCATGGGGCGAGCCAGACACCGGGAGGTGGAGGCGCGCGCGCGGGGACCCCAACAGCCGCCGCCCCCGGACCTGCGGAGTCTGGGCTTCGGCCGGAGGGTGCGGTCCCCACAGGAGCGCGCCCTGCTCGTGGTGTTCACCAGATCCCAGCGCAAGAACCTGTTCGCTGAGATGCGCGAGCAGCTGGGCTCCGCTGAGGCTGCGGGCCCCGGCGCGGGCGCCGAGGGCTCGTGGCCATCGCCGTCGGGCGCCCCGGACACCGGACCTTGGCTGCCCTCGCCCGGCCGGCGGCGGCGGCGCACGGCCTTCGCTAGCCGTCACGGCAAACGGCACGGCAAGAAGTCGAGGCTACGCTGCAGCAAGAAGCCCTTGCACGTGAACTTCAAGGAGCTGGGCTGGGACGACTGGATAATCGCGCCCCTAGAGTACGAGGCTTACCATTGCGAGGGCGTGTGCGACTTCCCGCTTCGCTCGCACCTGGAGCCCACCAACCACGCCATCATCCAGACTCTGATGAACTCCATGGATCCCGGCTCCACCCCGCCCAGCTGCTGTGTGCCCACCAAATTGACTCCCATCAGCATTCTGTACATCGACGCGGGCAATAACGTGGTCTACAAGCAGTATGAGGACATGGTAGTGGAGTCCTGCGGCTGCAGGTAGCGGTGCCTTTCCCGTCGCCTTGGCCCCAGGACACAGGGGAGGCCTGACTGCAGAGAGCCGGAGGAGGAAGATGGCCTTGGAGGAGGCTGCGGGTGGGGTGGGGGACTGCCTGGACGAGAGAGGGAGAGCCGGGTGCGAGAGGAGGGAGGGAGCACAGCCTTCCCAGAAACTTCCACCTGCCAGCCCAGAGGGAGATATGGATTTTCACACCTTGCCTGGCCACCCTGGAAAAACAAGCCAAGGAATTTATTCGTGTTGATGTTGTTGTTGTTTTTTCTCTTTATTATTGTGGCTTTGGATTTCCTTGTGTGTCTCACAGGTTTTGGTAGGAGGTAGGGAGGAGGGAGACGCATGCCCATTTCTCAATTGCTCCAAGGATTGAAAAGAATAATAGTTTAAAAAGGGAAACTGGGAAGAAGAATCGCCCACCTTTGAACATATCTCGTTTGGTTGTTTCTACTTGTGTAAAGAAGGTGGGGTCTTTCCAGCCTTGTCACAGCCCATGTCTTGTGACTCCCAAGCAGAAAGTCTTAGGGGAATTGGCAAAAGGGATAGGAAAGTCAGGAAGGATTCTGCCTTGAGTGGAGCTTTGAGAGTGGTTGACCCAAGCGCCTTCTTCGCTCCCTTGTATATTCCCATGAATTTACCAGCTCTGCCCTGGCCTCTTCCAGCACTGGGCACTGGGTACCTCCATCTCACTCCTGAGGGCTCAGGTCACTGGATGTCTTTACTGTTGCTTTTTCTGGTGGTGGGGGGGGGGGGGAAGGGAGCTGGTATGGATGGAATGACAAGAATTAGTCCATATGGAACCCCCTGAAGGATAATGAGAAACCACAAGGCCTTCCTCTGACAGGGTTGACACCAAGGTCCATTAGCCCAGGCTGGAGGTAGCCCACCCAAAAGCTCTGGGTGGTGATGTCTGTTTCTAATTGATTTCTTTAAAACAGAATTTACCAAAATTCAAACATTTCCTTCTAAGGGGAAGGTGATTTCCTAATTAAAGAAAAAAAAAAAAAAAAGTGGGTAGGGGTGGGGAACTGTATTATTAAGGTAAGAGGTACAGAGGAGGGGGAAAGAACCCAGTAAGTACAAGGGCTACATGGGGAGGGGAGATGGTGGGCCCCACAGGAGGATGGGGATAAAGGGCCAGGCCTGGAGCAGGGAAGGAGAGGATGAAAGGGGACAAGAGCCCCTGTCTCTGAAGTTTCTTAACATCTATGTTCCCTCCCCTCTCTCTGACATTCCTGAAAGATTACCAGCCAGCAATCGCCCAGGGCTCCCCCAAAAGAATTGTTTTAGATTGTAATTACCAGTTAGGCAATGTTTTTAAAACTTAGTAATGAGAAACTGTGAAAAGAGCCAAGTGTTACATTGAGCTTGGGGTGGGAGATTGGGGAACAGGCTGTAAAGGAGGGAGGCAGGGGTGGAATTCATCTTCCAGAAGGAAGCAGGAGAGAGCATACAGAGAAATTGAAATACCCATTCCCAGGTAGTCAAAACCATGAACTTTCCCCCAGCCTGCCCCAGTACTATTTTTAAACACTGCCCCTGAGAAGGCCCTTTGAAGAGTGAGCTCCTCATCTTTGACCATGAAATGGTTTAAATGGAGGAACTTGTATTAACTGTTAAAGAAAGTTTTGGGTTATCCTAAGTGGTTTGCTCTCTCCCCATCTAAACCTGTTGCTTATTTGGTTCAGAGAACTACAAACTGTCCAAGAATGGGTGAGAATGATAATAAATGCTAATATAAAATGCTAAGGAAAAAAAAAAAAAGGACTTGGCCAGGAGAAATAATTTAAAATGCACATTTGCTTTGGATGCACTGTTGTTCTGTTAAGGCTGTATATATTTGTTTATTTAAGGTGACTGAAAGTGCAAAGAGGAAATGGACAGCATGCAATTCATCTTAATGTACAAAACGTTATATGCACTCAAATGTTATAATTTCTAATATTTTTAAAGTTTATATTCGAGTTGTACAAAGTTAAGCATTAATCAGATATTTCATTCTTTCATAAAGTTATCATTTTCTTAAATATTATTACAAAATTTTAAGTCTGTCTAATGGAGAGTTTTCTTTTAAACTGTCTACCTCACTATAATACAAATATTTACAACACTAAAGTTACCAGAGGTCAATTAATATTCAAAACATTTTATAGTACACCTTTCCTGGATGATATTCAATCTGATTAATACTATATTATTAAACTCATTTCCCCCTTAATAACTCAGCCTGGTTTATATGCATCTGTTTACAGAAGTCATTTTCTCAAGAAATTATTGTCCATGGTGTTTTGTTCCAGTGTGGTGGCTGAACATTTGAAAAAGCACTGATTGTTTTAAAATTCATAATTTAGATCATTATACTTTGCCTTCTCAACTTTGCAATGACTCTTTTTATTTTTATTTTTGGTGCTGGGGATTGAAACAAGGGGTGCTTTAACCACTGGGCCACATCTCCACCCCTTTTCATTTTTCATTTTGAGTCAGGGTCTAGGTAAGTTGGTTAGGGTCTTGCTAAATTGCTGAGGCTGGCTTTTGAACTTGTGATTCTCCTGCCTCAGCCTCCTGAACTGCTGGGATTACAGGTGTTTACCATCATGCACAGCTGTAATGATTTTTTTTTGTGGTACCGGGGATTGAACTCAGGGGCACTCGTCCACTGGGTCACATCCCCAGCCCTTTTTTTTGTATTTTATTAGAGGCATGGTCTCACTGAGTTGCTAAGTGCCTCGCCATTGCTGAGGCTGGCTTTGAACTCGCCATCCTCTTGCCTCAGCCTCCCAAAGTGCTGGGATTACAGGCGTGCGCCACCGCGCCCGGCTTGCTGTAATAATTTTTTAAAAATAAAATGTTCCTTCACCAGGTGAAAGCCAAATCCTGGCCATTTATTAGACCATGTACATAAACCTGTGCCCCATCCCAACATCTCGAGAATCCAAATAGGCATTGGATTGTTTCCTGGTTTCTTTTTGAACCTAGGGCATCCTGCTTGTGAGGTATAAGCTCTACCAGTGAGCAATACCACCTCCCACTCTTCTTAAGTTTCTTTAATTACTGATTACTGTTTATGTCATACTGCAAGCAGAAGATAGAAGGTGTTTTTCTGTTTGGATTTGCTGTAAATTGGGGAATGTTTGTACCATTGCAAGTCTGAGAACTCACCACATGTCAGGCACAGTATTATGTACATGTGTTATCTCATTTAACTCCATTTTACTGTTGAGAAAACTGAGGTGCAGAAAATTTAAGTAACCTACTGGTGATCATCCAGCTAGGCAGGGGTAGTTCTCATTCAAACTCAGTAGAACTGAGCCTCCGGATTTAATATCTACACAATTTTGCCTTAGGTCATTTATTTGCTGATTGGTTCCTAGGTGCCAGCATGGGTAATTTGCTGTTAGTTATAATTGTCAGGAATAGACATCTACCAGTGGGTAGAGGAAGCAGGAACTGCCACAGGGGCCACTGATGTTGCCTGCAGCCTGTGAATTGTGACTGATGGGCTAAGGAGCAGCTGGAGGGGTGAGGGATGTAGCTCAGTGGTAGAGTGTCCTGAGTTCAATTCCTGCATTACAAACAAACAACAACAACTCCCAGCAGCTTGGGAGCCTGAGGGAGGAGATTTGCAAGTTCAAAGCCAGCCTCAGCAACTTAGCGAGGCCCTAAGCAACTTAGCAAGACCATCTCTAAATAAAATATAAAGAAGGTGCTGGGGATGCAGCTCAGTGGTTGAATGCCCCTGACTTCAATCCGTGGTACAAACAAACAAATAAATAAGATGAAATAAAATTATGGGTAGCTGGAAAATGGGTGTGGGTTGCACAGCTCCATGAGTTCTTAGTGTTGGTTTTGTCCAGGGAACTGATAGTTTAGGCTTTGGCAATTTTTCTACACTTTGTAGGGATTGCCTTGGGTGTCCCTTGGTTATCAAAATAATGATTAATTTATAAACAGGATTTGTTTCAAAAGATTGGTTGAAAATTGGTTTTTTAGAACTAAGAAACATTGTCCTAGAGACACAGTTCTCAGTTGAGTTTCCAGGTCCATTTTGCAAAAGTTGCTCAAATGGGACTTTTTTTTTTTTTTTTTTTTTTAAATGAAGAAGTTTTGAATTCCAGCTTTAAGAAACAGTTACCTAAGAAAGCAAAAAGAAGCTCTTTCTCTCTCCTTTATGGAGGGTGTTTTTGAAATAGTTGAGAATTCTTTGCATTTTTCTACCACTCTTTCTACACTGGGGACCCAAGTCTCCCAATCTCCTGACTGCCCTGAGGACTCCCAGCCCTTCACCTTAATCCCTGCTCCCCTATACCTGAAATTTCTCTTTTCTGCACAAATATTTCCATCTCCAAAGTTACTTTCCTTTCTTCCATCAGCACATTTATTTTTTAATTAAAGAGAAACACAATCTGATTGAATTATCTGAATATGTAACTATTTCTCTGCCCCTCAGCCTTGGAGACATTTGTATTTTAAGAAGAAAATATTTATGAACTTGGATTTCTTCTAAGTGATATAAAAAACATCCAGACAGAATATGAGATGATTCAACACTCAAGCCACACACCATTTGGAGAGTTGTAGGTGAATTAGGCACTGATACAAAGATGAATGGAGACATTCGTCAATGTGAACATTTTGGTGTCCCTTAGGAGAAATTTTGTGCAATGAAGAGAATACTCATGGCCAATTTGTTTTAACATTAGTATCCAGTGTATGAAAACACAACATTCAATAGCTTATTTTTTTCTTTTAAAGCTCCGAAGTTTAATGTATGTAGGCCCTCTCAAGATAAAATTTTGTCCTTGCTATATTCTTAGTACCCAGAATTGTGCCCAACACATAGCAGACAATAAGTACATGAATGAATAAGTTAACAAATCCTAGTCTACATATAAGTCTAGTAATTTCAACAGTCACTTTCAAGGGAACCATTTAATGTCTCTTTAACTCAAGCTGAATGGACCAACCTCCCTGAATCAAGCAATTCTAGTTACAAACTTGGTTAATAAACTTCCTATAAATATTGTACATTACTTTTCTCAGTTTAATATATCCAATATTCTTTTAAAGCCCTTCAGGTCTCTCTTTACAGAAAAACCTTTCCATATACTTAAGTCACTCCGTGTAAGCCTAATAAATTAAATTTCTCAAAGTAATCATTTTTAAGTTCTAGTAAACATTGCAATGCCCTTTGTACTTTTTAAATTAATCTCAGGAACCTAAAATTAATTGCTTATTTAAATTCATGTCAGAGGCTAACTTGTTAGATACCTTAATAAACTATATTTTCTTATAACTTACAAACATCTTAAATACCAGATATACACAGATTGTCCCAATGATTTCAAAAGTTATTTTTGAATTTAATATGGACATATCAATAATTAAGATTTGATTTTATTAATCTCTGTACTCCATTCTAACACTTCTTTGAGTCAAAAACATTAACCTTCTACTGAAAAATTAGAGTGTCTCAAGTAAGATACAATGACCATTTCAGCAGACAGTGGCTGCAAATCTATCTGTATTTCGGTCAAGAAAGGAGATGGATTTTCCCTGAGACACTGGCTAACACATCAAGTCCCTTTTAAAGAGCCATTGTAATAAAAGGAATCCCAAATTTATACCTTTTATGGGTAGACCTCTTCTGGTTCTAGGTAGGCCACTTAACTATTTTTTCCTCCTGATTTAAGTAAATTGAATCCCACACTCCCTATGAAGATGGTAGCTAATTTTCCTCATGGATTAATTGGATTTTACGTTCTTCAAACTCTCTTAGGACATTTCTTTGTTTTTCCTCTGGCTTTAAAATTGCTCTACTGCTACTGCGTTGGATTAGTCCACCCTTACAAAATTCTTCCATAGCCTCTTTCAACTTTATCACTAAACTTTGGTAATCAGAATTCTGTATTTTCCCCCCTGTATTCTTCCTGTCTGGAGAACTATAACTTTTCACAGATGTTAAAATGACATCTAATGGAAACTGTATATCCTTTCTCCTTATCTGGTTCTATGGTCCCAACACTAAAGTTGTGATAATGAAAACATGTTTTCTATATTTGAGAGGAATTCCCAGGAATATTACTACATAATTTTATAAGGTAACCTTTACAACTCGAGTTGTCATTACCCTGCTTCACAGATAAGAAACTGAGGTTTACAGAGGTTCAGTAACTTCTTTGGGAGGAGCTGGTATTTCATCTGGTAGGATCCAGAAACATTCTCAACTGCTCTGTCATTAGGCAGCTCTTCAGTGAGTTTCTGCTGTCTGGCAGGTACTGTTCAAGGCTCTGGGAAACTTTACACATAGAACTCAAGAGAAAGGAAGCTCAAAAGTGGAGCTGAACTTCCAAGATTTCCCAGGCTGCTGGAAGCTGCTCCCTTTACCTGCCTTCTGCTCTTTGTCTCTTTCCTTTCCAGCTCACAGATTCACTCCCAGCTTAATCCAGTCTTTACTTTGTTAGAGTTCATTAGAAAGTTCTGGGGGAAATGATGGGCCCAGAGTGTTGGAGAAAAAGGCACTTGGACTGCCAAATGTTTTCACTCCTCTCCCTTGAAACCACTCAAGTTATCTACAGGGGGAATATTTTCCTGTCTGTGTTGTGATAGTCTTAGAAGTCTCTGAGGTTCAGGTTCTACTCTGGAACTTCTCTTATCTCTAGCTTTATACCTAAAATACTTGATAGGCTGAGAAAACCATGGGGAGAATTGGCTTCTGAGATCTGTTATTATTTTTGCCCTCGGTAGTGATTAATGCTTATTGGACACCAATAGCATTCAAATCAAGGTAGAAAATTTAGGGTTATTATTTAAGGCCCTTGGTTAGAAGGCTCAGTGTTCTATGGTTTATATATCAGAAAGAACTTTTAACTTTACTCACTTAAAAATTGCTGTCCAGAACAAATGAACAACATTATTCTTATAAGAGTGTTTGGTTTAGGTTTAAACAAAACTGTATGTATTCGCTCCAGGTTTCATCTTTTACTAAAACTTGACGACCGAAGTGTGTTGGGAATGAGTTGCTAGTGACCAGGAACAAATGACTCTTTCCAAATAAACATAACAGTTTCTTTAGAAAGCAATTGTCTGTTTTCCACAAGTTTGTTGCATTAGTTGGAAAGTGACTTCTCAGCTGGCATATTGTTACATGTGGCTCAATTGCCAGCCTGGTGGCTAGAGAGGACATTGTGGCATGCTCTGAACAGCCACCACAGTTTAGCACTCCTCCCATTCCTAAATGTTGGAGTTGGGGTCTTTATTGAGCAGCGGGGTGCAGCTCTGGCTTCTACACCTTTACTCCACACCTAAAATGTTTTGCATTGTTGATTATTAAATACTTCTTTTTTATTCCACAGAGGGGTAAATGAGAAACATGTATAAGTGCCGAACTTATAGGGTAAACACTTCAGTTCCTTTCATGGATGAGACTTTGCATGCCCAGTAGCCATATGTGTTATTTTGCTCCCCAGAAGTAGGCTACAGATCAAAGCAGTTCTTCCAAAAAGCATGCTCACCAAAGCATTCAGGAGCCAATTCAGGCTCTATGGGTTTGGTGCTGGTGGGTGGAGAGCAGAGGAGGAGAAGGGAGGGGAAAAGAGAAGAGGAGGTCAAGAGGAAGAGGAAGGGAGAGATGTAGAAGGGAGGAGAAGGTCTTGGGAGAGGAGAGAATGATCTTTCAGTGATCATGGCACTAAATTAAATGGCTTCTGTGCGACCTGAGGCATGGAGCACGGATAACAACATAGTATAGAACCCCCCCCCCCCCACACACGTACATCTCTCTCACAGAGCTTTTTCAAGCTTAACAAATGACCAACTGTGTAAAAGGGACTCAACTATTTTTAATTATCATTATTGCATCATATTTGGGTAGATTTTGGAAGGCTATATTCATTTTGACTCATGGTAGAAATGATTATCCAAATGAACCTGTAATGAGGAACATCATTCATTTATCAAATAGTTGTGAATTTTTTTGGTTTTGAATCTGACGTTTGGTGGGTATTGTGCTCAGCACTAAGAATATAGACTTAAATAGGAAGGTCCCAAAAGAGAAGACTTGCTAAAATCATTGTTCAATATGGTAAGCACTATTAGAGATGCTACTGAGATGCTAAGGAGGAGGAAGCAGATCTCCTTTATACAAAAGGTGCACTTCTCTGAGTTTTCAGTGGGCTACTCACCCTTGTTGATCTTTAACATTGGTGAGATAGATTATCAAATTTAATGTATAGAGTGTGATCACAAATTGTTTTTGTCCCCCTAAAATTAACTGGCCTTTGGAGAATCAAAGTTTTGACACATATCTTTTTAGGTATGCTGAGGAAACTCAGCTGGCCTCTGTATTTTAGTAAGCTTTCTTAGAAGTTCTGAAGAGAGCACTGCAGTCAACCTTGCCTTGTGACCTTGGTAGAATGGTCTGGGAACAGATACTCACATGAGCCAATGCAGAGAATTCACCTTTGGGCCAAAAGAGAAGATATACGTAGGTATGTCAATTAGGATTGGGTATGTCCACTTAAAATAGAAAAACAGTACGTTAAGCCAAATTGTTTGTTTCTAAAAAAACAAAAGCCAAATGAAGTTTGGTATTCAGTATTGCTATAGTGGTTTCTCAGTCATCCGGAAATTTTTTCATTATTTAAATGCATGGTTTCTATTCTCAAGTTTGCTACACAGTCCCAAACAGCTCCTGGAGCTCTCTTCATCACATCCATGTTCCTGTGAGCAAGCAAGAGAAAGAGGGGAGGGATGAAAGAATGCACCCTATCCCAGCAACCGCATTGAAGAGTCTTTTTAGAAATCTCACCTAATGCTTTCACTTATATCTCACTAGTTAGAACTTAGTCCCTTGACCCCACCTGGCTACAAAGGCAGGCGGGCAATGCCATCTTTTACCTGGGTTTATAATTGCTGTAAATAAAACAGGTTCTGTAGCCATGGAAGAAGGGAAAACATGGATATTGGGAAGACAGTGTTAGTCTGTGACACAAAAGGCATGAGTGTGGATTACCAGACGCAACGGTTTTTAAGAAAAGAGTCGACACATATTCTTCCTAGTAGTATGGGAGATGTCAGTGGGACTAGAGAGGGGAAAAGGAGCCAGAAAGGGAAAGTGAGTCACAACAGAAAAATCACCTACTTTTTTAAATTACAAAGATGATTTTGATAATGATTCTTATTACACAGTGTGCTTTTCAATATTGCTTTTCTTGACTTGGCTGAAAAATTGTGACCCCATGAGAGGAGAAAGCACATGTCATGGGAAGTGAAGGTAGAGTGTCCTCTTCTGTCCCCTAAAAGCAGTGGCAGTTAGTTTTTCCTATCCATCAAATGGCAATGGAAGGGTTAAGAAGTTAGTGCTTACCCAGGGCTAGAAGATGAAAACCAGTAGGCTGGGATATTATTTTTATTGTGTTGACACAGATGCATTTTCTTAAAGATTTATAAGAAACTTTTAATTTTTCAAAATACTCTGCTTCTTGCTTTACAAATTCCATTTTACTTATGTATGTGTTATCTACAGCCTCACCAGGGGGGAGAACAACAACAGAGAATAATTCTCTTTACTTTGAGGTTTTACATTCACGTGGAACACTTTTACTGAGTCAATAAATTACTGCTTACCAGCAAGTGTTCCCCAAAGGAATTGATCTTCAGAAAATTTTGCTAAAATTTGGGGAAGGCACTAGGCATCCAGGAAGAGGGAACAAACAAAAGGAACCTGCAAAG
Source organism: Tamias sibiricus (assembly GCA_025594165.1). Classification (NCBI taxonomy): domain Eukaryota; kingdom Metazoa; phylum Chordata; class Mammalia; order Rodentia; family Sciuridae; genus Tamias; species Tamias sibiricus. Next base: position 210,041,833 of record CM046658.1, read on the forward strand.
TCTCAAGAGAAGCGGGTGGTTTTGCATGATAATATCAGCACCAACAATAACAATAAAACAGCAGCCATTTATTAACTACTTGCAAGACTAAGTGCTTTTTTTTTTTCTTTTCATACATCCTGGCTCCATTTCCTCCTGACTGCTTGTACTGTCTGTCCCCAATTCACAGAGGAGAAAACCGAGGTTCAGAGTGGTTAAATAGAAGGCCTGTGGATACAGCCAGAAAAAGGCCAAACTGGGAACTGCACCAGGCAATTTGATTCCCAAGCCCACGGCAGTCTTGACCACTATGTAATATTGTCTCACAAACATCCCCAGAATCTGCTCCATCTCTTATCACCGACAAAGCCTTGGATTTGCTGGTAGAGAAAATATGCTTGAAATCTAACTGGGCTCCTCTAGTATCTGTTTTGACAGCCGAAATTAATTGTTCACTTTCTGAGCACTTTTTGGCAACTCTTTCTAATGACCCGAACCGCCGTCTCCTTCCTTTTCGGCTTGGCAGGGCTCCCTGTGTCGGGCTGACAGCGAGCGGGCGGGTCCCAGAACTTTTCTGATACTGCGCGCTGGCAGGGCTGCAGGCTCTCCGGAGAAAGGAAGCGATTGTTTTCACTCTCTGCAGTTGCTGAGAATGACGGCGGGCATTTTCGGACTCTCTGATTAGAATGAGAGACTCACAAAGCTGATTAAACCAAATGTGATAATTGGGTTGAAGACCAGCCTATCTCACATCTTTGTGTTTATCCACCAAAGTAAGACGAGTCTTTCTCACCCTCCTCCGCGGGCTCCTTCCTTCCTCTGCATCCTCTCTCTGTGTTGGCCAGAAGAGGGAGCCGCTTTGGTTAGAAGGTGAAAAATGTACAGCCACGTGTGTTAGAATGGGCACCTATCTCCAAAATTGCTCAGACTCCTGGGACTAACACTTGTTAAACTAGTTTCTGAGGGGAACAGAAGACACCAATATTTGGGGGGCAGCTCTGAGCCCACTGACATATACTGTCCCCAAACATGCAGAGATTACTTGAAAGCTTTCAATGTCGCCGCCGTGTAGCTGTCAAGATAACAGGTGCAGTTCCCTAATCTCAGCCTGCCCCAACCTCTCAGAGGTTTGAACATCTTCTCTTTGAAGTCTTCTCAACTCCAGCTGTGGTTGGGAGGAGTGTGCTACAGCAATTCACACCAGAGGCTTGGTCCCCAGCGGGTCCCTACTGGAGGTAGTGTGGACCTTTAAGAGGTGGGCCCTCAAGAGGGAAGATGGGACCTTGATCTCTTTTTCTTTTCCTCTTTTTTTTTTTTTCTGTTCCGACTTGAGTTGTAGGCAGTTTGCTCTGTCATACACTCCAGCTGTGATGTGTCATCTTTGCCAGAAGCCCAAACCAATGGGACCACCAAACCTGGGACTTGAATGTCTAAAGCTCCGAGCTAAATAAATCTTTCCTTTTAAAAGAACTTATACATGTTTCAATCCAGATGCTGACATTAGAATTGTACAGTTGGCATGAACTCTATCTGCAGGGTGCTTACAGGTTAAAATGTGGAAGAGATTATATGGATAAACGCTACAATTCCCTTCCCTCACTCCTCATTTTCTCTATTTTTCTTAAGTAATACACAACAAAATTAAATCAGAGAGGTTAATATTTGGGTTTGTATAGGGATATTTTTTTCTCCTGACTCTTCCAAATCATGGTAGGATTCCTGGTGAAGATGAACTTTGAGGTGGGTTTTAATTAGGAAGAGAGCCAGGGATGCACACCCCCTCCCAGCAATTCAGGAGGCTGAGACAGGAGAATCTCAAGTTCGAGGCCAGACTTGTCAATTCAGTGAAGCCTTCAGCAACTTAGTAAGGACCTGTCTCAAAATAAAAAAAATAAAAAGAACTCACTAACCCTAACCCTAGTACGCTCTCTCCCAAATTAGAAGGCAAAAAGTAAATTTGAACTATGAAGGGAGGTGGTCCTTACAGATGAAGACCGGATGGAAGAAAAGAGAGAGAGACAAAAATCTCCAACAGCCAGCTGTGATGGCACATGCCTATAATCCCAGTGACTCAGGAAGCCGAGGCAGGAGGTTCACGAGTTCAAAGCCAGCTGCAGCAACTTAGTGAGGTCCTAAAGCAACTCAGTGAGACCCTGTCTCTAAATAAAATATAAAAAAGTGCTGGGTATGTGGCTTACTGGCTAAGCACAACTGGGTTCAATTCCTGGTACCAAAACAACAACAACAACAACAACAATAACAAAACCCCAAACAAGTACTCCTCCCCCCCCCCCAGAAAACAGCAAAATACGAAAACCCCCGATACATAAAACCTCCAATCTTCCTTTGCTTGATGGCAGATGGGGACACAGAATTTGAACCAGAGAAATTTGGACAAACTCTAGGAGGAAGACTATTCATTTGATCCTAAAAGCAGTGGTAACTTATTGAAAATTGTTGAGGCTGCAATGAAGCAGGTATAAGGAGGTGATATTGGTAACATCAGGTCAGCATGATGCATTTAACTGATGGCTCCTGGTGGGGGGACATTCAGTAACAAGGCCATAGTTTGGGAGGACACACGTGCTGAGTAGCCAGGGAAGCCCCAGTTTATACCTGATGTTCAGACAGAACTATTGATAAGCTCCCTTGTTTACTATCAAAATGTCCTGGTTTGGTTGATAAATTGCATAGTCACCCTGGCACTAGTTTACATACAGCTGATGGTCAAAGAAAAAAATCCCATACTTAGAAAAGATCGGGGAAGGGGAAAGGTAGCTTTCAGAGAGGTGGTTGTGAAACAAACACTCAAACAAAACACAGGACAGTGGGAATAGTGAAGGGTGATATCAACGTGCCCTGTCACAAGGGCAGTGGGCAATCCATAGGAAACCTCAGGGGAAGATGTCATGTAACATGCCAAGGACAATGGGTGTTTATTACATAAAAATGCAGGATTAGCAATCAGTGCTTATTGGATGAACTTGGTCACAGGTGGAGGCAGCACAAACTAACATTAATAAAGGGAAAGAAGAGAAACCTTGAGAGGGGGACTTGGAAACAGATTTTGTGAGTACAAGGTATCTAGGAAGAAGCATGGAGGGTGTGTGGATTCTGCTCCTCATGGGTCAGAGAAAAGGGAAGAAGGGACAACAGAGAGATAACGCTTTTGGGAATGGGGAAAAAATGTAGAGCAGAAGCATCAGGAGTGGAGGGGTGGTGAAGATATCACTGTGATGGGTACCAGGGACCCTGGAGGCACAGGGACAGACGGTCATGTATGGAGGCTTGAGGTCAGGTGCTTTCAGACAATCACAAATGGACAGTTATAAATTAGAGTGACAAGTTTTTGCGGAGGCACAGTTAGGAAGGGAATAATTCTGCTTCAAGGTAGAAAGAGAGATCCCGCTAGAAAAATGCTAAAGCTGGTGTCAAAGGTGGCCTGTGCTTAAAGTGCCAGCACTTGGGAAACTGAGACAGGAGGATGGTGTGAGCCTAGGAGTTCGAGACCAGCCTGAGCGACATAGCAACATCCATCTCAAAAATAAATAAATAAATGTGTAAGTACATAAAAATAAAGTAAAATAAAATAAAGCTAGTGTCAAAGAGTTGGAGATGGTTGATGGGGGTCCTGAAGAAAGCACAGGAATTTCCCAGTTTCAGAAGTGGAGGGAGAGAGGATTAGACATTGTTCCAGGAGGAAGGATGAGCACAGAGCAGGGGGGTGCTGCTGACCTCAGCATCTCCAGGACTGTGAGGGCAGGTGAGCCCACACGTAGGGCAGTCTCACATGCAAAGCTGAAGCTTGGGAATTTATCCCATGGCCCACCATGCACAGTGCTTCATGAAAGGAGAGGTTTCAAAAGCTCACTTGAGCCTTGGCTGGGAGGACATTGAAAGAGAGCTTGCATGGAACATGGGAGATGGCAGAAGCAGAGAATTCCTGGTGTGGCAGTAGCAGAAGGACCGGGGTGGGGGATGGAGTCGAGGGGACACTTACAGAATTCATTTGAGGGCAATTGGGATGTGGAAGGTGAGGGAGAGAGAGGACTCAAATATTTTGACTATGAGGAAATCTTTGGGAGGGCGGTGAAAGGAGACAGCCCTAGAAACAGAACTTCAGGGATGTTAGAAATGAGTTTGGTGAAAGAAAGCAGAGACAAGTTCAGAGTGCTTAAGCCTGGAGGGGAGGGTAGAGATGGAGTGAGAGTTTGATGGTGGGGAGGGGACAGGGAACAGGAAGGAGAAAGGTGGGGGTGGGCATGCTGCCAAGGCTAAATGAAAGTGGTTTTGTCTTGTTTCTTAAGATGGATGGGGAAGCCTGGGTATATTTGGTTTTGATGGGGTTATAGAAACAGAAGGAAAACGCTGATGAAAAATGAGGGAGATTCTGTGGTTGCTAGAGAAAGCAAACAGCGCCAGCAGATGGTACAGTACTGTGTGGGGTTTCCCATCAGCAGGTACTTCATTCCTGAAGAGGACGGGAGGGAGCGAAAATGCAGGTCAAAACTGGGGGGAGCTGAAAAAGAGACATTGTTGAGACAGAAAGCAACCAGAGACAAAAATGGAATTAATGTGTGTTTGAGGAGAGAGGAAGCAAGGTATCAATAGAGGATTCAGGAGAGGATGGCAGAGAAGTGAGGGGAATTATGGAATCAGGAAGGGGACTGATGACATAGCAAAGATAGAAAAGAAAGCGAATTTAGGATGGTGATAGGTGTTGGAGGTTTGGGGCACCCAATATTTATATGCTGTTCTTAAGGTGAGGATGCCCTGATTTTGTTTTGGAAAAACCACCCTTATTCAGTGTTTAGCCCAAGTGCTCTAGAGTTCAGCTGAGTGCGCGGAGCTCCAGTGCTGTGGTGAGGAAACTGGTTCAATCCTAATAGTGTACTTCACCCCCTGAGCATCGTGACTGGTGCACACGCAGGTATCTACCTCAAGTCAGAGGTAGGGAGAGTCAATTCTGGAATTTTACATTGAGCGCTTAAGGGAAAGAACCCATTCTTTTATGCTGGATTTGAACTTAAAAGGATGTAAACAATGCAAGGTTTAGAGGAGAAATGATTGTGTTATGAGAGCTTTAACGCAATCAATGAATTAATCACCTGATGGGATTAATTGGGCAGTAATTGAAGGCAGGTGGTGTGACTGGAGGAGGTGGGACTTTGGGGGCATGGCTTTGGGGTATATATTTGTACTTGGCAAGTGGAGTCTCTCTTTCTGCTTCCCTCTGCCACACTCTTCCCCTGTGATTTTTCTACCTCACCTGGAGCCCTGGGGAAAGGAGCCAACTATCTGTGGACTGAGGCCTCTGAAACTATGAGCCCTCAAATTAACTTTTCCTCCCCTAAAATTTTCTTGTCAGGATTTTTAGTGACAGTAGTGATAAAGCTGACTAAAATAGAGGCAGAAGCCCAGAGATTGTTGAAGTCCATAAAGACAAGGTTGATAAGGATTAAAGGGACAGGATTACTCGGCCAAGGATAGCCAGGTATTGAGCATCTGTGAATCGTACTACTATAGTTATGATCTTCAATGTCTCCGAAAGGCCCATGTATTAAAGTCTTGGTCATCAGCCTGTGGCAATATTGGGATGTGGTGGAACTTTTAAGAGGCAGGCTTAGTGGGAGGTTTTAGGTTATTGGGGCATGCCCTTTAAGGGGATTGTGGGACTTGGTCTCTTGCTCTTGCTTTTTAACTCCTGGCTGCCATGAAGTGAGCAGCTTGCTCCCTATCATGATGAGCTGACTCATCACAGGCCCAGAGGCTTTGGGGCCAAGCAACCATGGACTGAAAATGTTGAGACTGTGAGCCAAAATAAACCTTTCCTCCATATAAGTTGATTTATCCCAGGTATTTCTTACAGTAATGGAAAGCTGACTAACACAATTATCTTTGGACTGTAGAATATTTCATCGATGGACATCAGCCTAAAAATTAAAGCCATGGTGGGGAATTTTTTTTCTTTTCATGGACATATAGAGAAGAACTTACATGATAATCACACTCTGGAATACCAATAAGAGCCCATTTATTTGTTCATTTATTCATTTTCTCACTAAAATTTTATTAGCAAAACAACATGTCCATAATCAGAAGGTAGAAAACATACCGTCTGCTCCCTAGAGGCACTTTGTTGAAATAGGACAGATGTGATTAGAGCTGGGTGGTCTGCAGAATGGGGTAAGCCCATGAGTTTGAGCCCAGAGAGAGCCACAGAATAAGTTAGCAAAGTTGTGTGGCTCATGGATGCCTGAAAGCCCTGCTGCTTTTGCATTTGCAGAGTAGGTGAGCTTTGTTCTCTCTCACATTGGAAAAGAGGAACCAGATGAATATGTTTCTCTGTTTTCCTGGTCTGTTCCTCTTAATGTGAATAGACACTTGCTTATTAGCCATGCTGCCCTCTGGCTATTGTAGGATGCTGTTCATTTAGGTGGTCAGATGTGGATTTTGAAAGTTTTCTTAATGCAACTGCTCTGGTTGAATTAAGTACAGTTTTCTTTATTAGCACACTGCCTGACTTGTACACTGAAGCTGAATAGGCTCAGCCTTCTTGTCTCTCAGAGCAATGTATCTAAGCAGCTACAACACATATTTGATGCAATAAAATTGCAATTTTTGTCTTTTAAATAAATACCAACTTTTCTCCTTCTGTAAGCTGTCCAGATGATCAAAAGCCAGATAAGGCCCTGAAACAAATTCCCTTTTGCCATTTGCAATGTAAAAAACTCCTTGATTCCCAGCGAGCCCTCCCCTTTCATTAATGGAAGCATGGCTCTTATCTTGATGTATGTGTAGCTGGTGCTTCTTCAGTTCTGACAACAAGAAAAGTGAGCTGCAGAAAATAATGGAGTCCTGAAAAATTGCTATCCTGATACCACTAAAATTTCTCCTTCTTTCAAGCCAAATCCACCCACGCATCATGTTTGAGAAATGAAGAGCACAGAGATATCTGTTAAGCTGACAATCTGCAAAGCTCTTTTCTTTTAAGCAGTCAATGATTATTGAATCATTGACCAGTCTTGAACACTCTTCTAGGTACAGCAATAGTTGATAGAATGGAGAATATGTTCTTTTCTTTTTTCCCTTCAGAAGTTTCAAAACTAAAATGGGAAAAAGCAATTAGAAAAATCCTTGAAGAATCAGAGCTGCAGGGGCCTCTGAGTCTCTGCCAGCTTCCTGGTCCACGTGCCGCTGTTAAAATGTGTGCTAAGCAGGAAATGTGTGCCATTCTCTGGTTTTCCACATACTTTGAGGTGAGTAGGAAAAAATATATATATTTTACACCAGAGGGGAGTCTTAGCTATCTGAGTTGTCCAGTGTGACAATCAAGTGGGTGACATATTTGGTTGGTGCTTAGTGATGAGCTGAGCATCAGGTCCACTAGCATGGACAATGGAACAGTGATCTGTAGCCAGGCCACATGTCCAGGTTCACAGCGAGGCTATAGGTAGTTGATTTGTTCCTTGTGCCATCTAGGGTGATTATAAATCAAATACTATGAAATATATTTTCTCAGGTCCCTTTGGGCTACATCTTCAGGCCAGACAATGTTATCTCTAGTCAGTCTGGAGCAGGCCAGGGTCATGAAAAGAAGGAAGCACAGCAAAGAGACTCCATCATAATTTAGTAACTGAGGTTATCTTGATAAGCAGCATGACTCTGTTATGATAAGTTATCTAAAACTGTTACAGGCTTCATGGCTTCCTACTGACTCACTGGCTGGGTGGGGACGTGGACTCTGACATGGGCACTTCTCTCATTTGCAAGATATGTGACCAGGATCCTGACTACTTCATGACAACCTCTAGCCTGTTTCCCCACCCAAAGTCTTAGACACTTTGGCCAAATACCATTCTCTCTGTCCACTGGCTGGTAGAGACCATCAAGAACGGAGTGCTCCAATTTGCTCCTGAAACTTCCAGCTGACCACTCTGACAGAGAGACCCAAGCTACCTCATCTTGGTCAGCTCCATTTCCCCAGTCGGTTCCCTGGTCAGTCTGGTCCCCATTCTCCTTCTTTATGCAGGTTTTGTCTCACTCACCAGCCCAGGAAACTAGTAGCTCTCAGCTCTAACTTCACCCAAGTTCACCCAGAAAACCCTTCATGGCAAAGCAAGATAGAGCAGCATCTGACCTGGGTCATGATAGCAGTATGATTTTGCTTTGGCATGGAGGGCTTTCTGGGTGAACTTAGGTGTCTTACTCTCACTTTCTGAGGACAGAAGTCTAGGACGGAAGTGAACAAACAGATGCTCAGCTGAAGAACAAGGGTAGCGGCTATTCTAGGGGATGGGTCCCCAACAACATTGATGACTATCTGCAACATTCTGGCCCAGGAGCTCAAGGTGGCCCTTAGTAAAACCTGCCATCCAAGAGCTTTTCAAGGGACTCTGCTAGTCTAAGCATCTCTGCCCCACGTCCAGTCTGAAAGCTTCTCCCCTTCCTGTCTGAAAGTCTGAAAGGAATGGATGAAATATATTTCCTGGAGAATGAGAGAACCAGGGTACCTTTGTCTTAGAAAATTAGTAGTGTTGGAATGGCACAGAAAGAAGAGGAGGAATTTAAGCAGAGAACACAAATAGGCCTGAGGAAGGACTTTCACCTGAACTCAGTCTTCCAAGTTCATCCTGCTTTCAATATGGCCCTGTTCCCCTAGCCCTGGAATTACATTTTTATCTCTTGTCTTTGTGTGTTTTCCTGGGGAGGGAAGAGAAGGTCTTGTCCGTTTCTTCTCCTATGGAACAAGATTTCTGGGACTCTCTCCCATCCAGAAATCAACCATGAAGTGCTAACGCAATTCAGATGGCCAGTTATCTGAGTCCAGATGATGGCCAGGAAATCAGGATGAGTGACTCTTAAGTCGGCAGATCAACCCTGACTTCTCCTTCATTGACCATCTCTGGGTGTCTCCTGGGTTTTCATGTGTCTCCTTGCCTTTCATGCCCACCCTAGCTTCAGGCTGAGATGTTGATATTATTGTTCATCTCTATTCTTTTTTTTTTTTAAATATTTATTTATTTACTTTAGTTGTACATAATGCAATGCATTTATGTTTACGTGGTGCTGAGGATCGAACCCGGGCCGCGCACGTGCGAGGCGAGCGCTCTGCTGCTGAGCCACAACCCCAGCCCCCATCTCTATTCTTAGTTCTGCTCTGAGCTCTCATTTTCCATTGGAGACTGTTCCACTCCTTACTTTACCTGCTTTTTTGGGTGTAGCCAGGAAGGGGGAGGAAGAGATCTCCCTTTTCCCTCCCCCCTGCTCATGTCATCCTTCAAATGTGGAAAGGAATGTGTTAACAGCTAAAAAGAATAACAAATTTCCTGAGAGTTGGGGTGGGGGATCAGAAGACACCCACCGTTACTCCTTGTCTATTACTGCTTTTCCTCCTACACCTGGACTTTTTCCTGCCTCCTGTTTTCTTGTTATACAACTCAGATTAGTGTTTTGTGTGGAATTTGCAGCTTTTTGAAAATATAACATTGTCCAATGGCCAAAAGGCAAACAGAAAATGGACAAAGTAAAGAAACTGAGCTAAAGCATTCAGATTCAACTAGTTTGTTTCCATTCAACCCATTTTCATTGTGCATCTATTATGTGCCAGGTGTTATGATAGGGAGGGCATGTGCACATGCACACACACACACACACACACACACACACACACCCCTGCCTGTAGCAACCCAGCCCATCTTGATTCCTCATTAGGTGAGATTTGAGGCAGATGGGAGCTAAGGAGTGGTGGGTACCATTGGAGGGAAGAGATAAATTCTGTGTGGGGCTACTGGAAGAGGCCACCAGGGGCTGCAAGGATGGAAGGCATGTTGGGATCATATTCTGTGATCTTGTAAATCTTGAAAGCCCCTATGGGAGTATTGACATGACCAGTTTAAGGAAAACTGCCTTCACCCAGTGAGATGTAGCCACAGCCATGCACACTTAGAGAATTTTTTGCTGCTTATCCTAAAGCAGTGGCTTTTAATGGAGGGTGCAAGAGTGTAAGGAGATTTATTCCCCTGCCTCTTCAAGGATACTTGACTGGGGCATTTTTGATGTTGTAACGGGGGGTTGGGGGCTGGGGAAGGGTGAGTAGGTAGAAATCAGGGTGCTGCTCAGCAGCTCCAAAACAGTCAGCCTCCAACAGCCAAGAACAATCATCCCCACTTTTCAGATGAGGTGAATGAGTCCTTGAGACATGAAGTGGTTTGCTAGAAGTCCAAATGTTAAAAAGCAGCTGGGTCAGAATCTGAACCCCAGCAGCAAGGCCAAGTGCATATACACTTAGCCTCCTTTATGTTCCACCTGTGGACAATGACGCCTGCTGAAGTCCACTGTTCTCAGTTGGGAAGTATAGTTATTTTGGTTTTGGCTTGGGCGAACATAGAAACCCAGAGGGGGGTGTAGAGAAGGGCCCATCTCAACAATTTGTCTTTGTAATGAGAAGACTCACAGTTCCCTGTCTCTGAATCGCTGCCCTGAAGTGGGTGGATGTCGGTGAACAGGAATGAAGAGACGCACCTGACCAGACAGGACTGGAAGTAATGACAGGGCACGCCGTGTCAGGCATGCCACTGCCTCTTCAACCACACACGCCCAGGTCGCCCATCTCCCTGCAGTGGAGAGGCGGTCCGCGGCATCAGCCAGCCCCGGAACCCTTTGAAATACCACGTTGGAGACTTCTTGGCAAAGCCTCACATTGGAAGCCATAAGCAGATTCTAAATTACCATTATCATTAATCGGGGTTGACATTTAACTGCCCCCTCCTAAGTACTGTTCAATCATTGTCCCTTTTCATTCCTTTCTCCAGATTCCCACAGGCCTCCTTAGAGAGAAGGGTACCTGAGCCTGCCCCGGTGTGTGGTCCTGGCAGAACAATGGAAGCAAAGTAATCCCTGACAGAGCTGGCTGGGACCTTCGACATAAAGCAGATATAGGGGCAATGGAGGGAGGGCCTTAGGGAGCAGCTCAGAAAAGGGTAGGGGACTGGAGAGAGGCCAGGCGTTAAGGGACGGGTGGGGGCCACTAATCTGGGGTGAGGGAGATAGAGTGACGGAGAGCCCTGTTTGTGTTCATACATATGCAGAGTTGTCACTTTAATGGATTAAAGAGAGAGGCAGACATGCTCCCCAACTAGCCCAGGAAGCCAGATGCATATGGGAGAAGAATTTAAAAAAAGCCCTTCGTTCAGGAAAACTATCCGTAACTTGCCATTTTAGAGCATCATTCTTTTAAAAAATAACAATTATGCTTCAGGTTTCATTCACTTTTGCCCTGCATATGGGGTTTAGAAGCTGCAGAATACCTGGACCACATTTCTGACCTGTCCATTCACACGTCCATTTATTCAGCAACTATTTACTGAAACTGATTAAGTGACAAATACTATTCACAGCATGGAGGATACAGCAGTGAATAGAATAGATATGAACTTGCCCTCACAGAGCTTGCATTCTACAGCAGGAGACAGAGAACAAAATAGTAAGCATAATAATAAAGTAAATGACTTCTGTGCATCACAGGGTACAGTCAACAGAATGAAAAAATAACCTATGGAGTGGGAGAAAAATATTTGCAAATCATGTATCTGTTCAGGTAGTAATACCTGGAATACATAAAGAACTCCTCCAACCAAACAACATCAAAAGCCTGATTTTAAAATGGGCAAAGGACTTGAACAGACATTTCTCCAAGCAACATTGGCTAACAGGCACAAGAAAAGATGCTCAACAATATTAATCATCAGGGAAATGCAAATCAAAGCCACAATGAGATACCACCTTGCAGCCATGAAAGATGGCTACTCTAAAAGAGAAAACAGGAAATGAGAAGTATTGGCAAAGATGTGCACCGTTATTAGGAATGTAGACTGGTGAAGTGATTATGGAGAACAGTATGGCAAATCCTCAAAAAAAGTAAAAATAGAGTTACCATATAACCCAGCAATTCCTCTTCTGGACATACATCTAAAAGAATTGAAAGCAGGGTCTCAGAGATATTTGTACATGTTTGCCATGTTCACCCACACCATTGACAAGAGTCGATGAACATGACTCATTCACAAGAGTCAAAAGGTGGAAGCAATTCATGTGTCCATTGATGAATGAATGATAAACAAACTCTGATATACATATATATATAATATATATATACCTGTAATTCTGATATATACTTCAACCTTGGGGGCATTATGCAAAGTGAAAACAGCCGTCACAAAATGACTGTTCCACTTAATATGAGTTATCTTGAGTAGTAAGATTCATGGAGACAGAATGTGAAATGGTGGTTGCCAGGGACTGTGGAAAGGGAGAATGGGAGAAGTTGTTGTTTAATGGGTATGGAGTTTCGGTCTTACAAGATGAAAAGAGTTCTAGGGGTTGGTTGCATAACAATATGAATGTACCTAACACTAGTAAATGGTGCACTTAAAAATGGTTAAGATGGTAAATTTTATTGTTACATGTAATTTACCCTAATTAAAAATAAAAAAAAGTAAAGTAAGCGGTAATGGTTTGTTCCAAGGCAATGAGTGCCCTGGAGACAAAATGAAGCTCGGTGACAGGAAATGGGCGTGCAGGATGGATTTGATGATGCAGCTTAAGATGAGCTCTCTAGGGTTAGCCTCATTGAGAGAGTGACTTGAAAATGACTGAAGACTTGAAAATGGTAGGAAGGGAGCTACATGGATATGGGAGAAGAGAATTTGAAACAGAGAGCACAACTAGGGCTGTGCCTTAAGGGTACTTGGGATGTTTGAGGGACAGGAGTGAGACAAGTGAGTCAGGGGTGGAGAGAAGTAGCAGATCATGCTAGGTGTTGGACGATATTATAAGGATCTGGCTTTTATCCTGAGTGAGGGCCAAGCCACTAGAGGACTTCTCGTAGAGAAGAACAATATTTGAACTAACTGAATGATGCTTTCATGGAATCAGTCCATCCACTGTGCTGAGAAAGGACTGAATGGGGCAAGAAAGGAAGTTAGGAAGTTGGGAGGCTAGCAGAGGCTATTGCATTAAGTCAAATGAAAAAAATTATGGTGGTTTGGACCTTGGTGGAGCACTGAAACTGTTAAGAAATGACTAAGTTCTAGACAGAAATGGAAGATTGTGGCAAATGAATTTTCTGATGAATTGGAAATCATGTGTGAGAGAAATAATGAATAAAGATGACCCCAAGACTTTTGTCCCAAGCATTCAGAAGAATTGGGGTTAAATGTAGTGGGCAGAGCAGCAGGGGGAACAGGATTTGGTTGGGGGAGGGCAGGTGTTTGATTTAGACACATTAAGTCAGAGATAATAATCACATATTCAAAAGGGACCTTGGTGGGTCTATGGGTCTACAATTCATGGGGGGCAGGTCCCAATTGGGGAAGAAAATTGGGGAGTCATCAGTGTAGAAATGGTATAGCCTGAAAGCCATGGATCTGGGGGAGGTCATTTTCAAAGTGACTGAAAATGACTGAAGAGGAGGCCCCCAAATCTATCAAGGATCCTAATAGGATAACAATAGGTCTAGAGAAAAGGAGAAACCAGAATAGGAAATTCAGAGACACACGTGGCTGTTACCATTCAGAACCCACAGTAACTGCAGCACAGAGAACCTTCAAAATGGTGCATAGGGTCTGCATTTTGAAGATAAGGACAGTGTGAGTCACAGAAGGAGGAAGTGACTTGCTCAAGTCATCACAACTAGTCAATGGCAAACTGAAAGTACTTCTCATAGGAACTTGCCTATTAGGGTAGGGGCCAAACCTTCAGTAAAATAGGAAAAGTTCTTTCTTTGAAGTTCAGTGAGGCCAACACGTAATTACACAGTACATTACAAATGCTATAAAACTGACAATACAATAAACAAAGCCAAAGAAAGAAAAGTTAACTGTGAATCCTGGTGACTTCATGGGGCTGAGCAGGTAATAAGTGAGTGGTGCTAGCAGTTATAAATTTAACTTTCAAATCTGCTTCCTCAGAGACATTTTCTGTTCAGTCCTATTTAATGATGTCTCACTTCCACAAAATCCTTTTTTAGTGACTAGACCCATCTGAGTACCTGGAAATGTTTTGCACACATAGGTTGAAGAAGTTTTCAAAGTTCATCAATAGAATAAACAGGATTTTACAACTAGGTGAAATGAAGCCCTAAATAGATGTGAACTGGAAATCTATGCAATACAGAACTGCAGGGCTGCACAAGTTCTTCTTACATTATCAATTCAGTGGTGTTCTTCATGCACTTCATGTTTACCTTGACCTAGTCTACTTTTATTGTAAATGTTCAGTATTTTTTCCATAGTCCAGGTACCTTTTTATGTTTTCTTCTTTCTCTAAAGCTGTTCCATATCTCACCTCTAATAATTTTATACTTTCAGAAAAACTTAGAAGAAAACTAAGAAAACAAAATCACCCATAAGACCATTATCTAGAAACAATAGCCACTACTAACATTTGAGCATGTTAACTTTTAATGGATTCCCCCATGCTTAATTACTTGTACTTATTAACCATTTTATAAGCATAATATTTTAAGTTCTTAGTACTCCCCAAACTGCTGGAGTATTCTAGGTTCATTGCTTCTAGAGGAATATGAGACTGAGAAGAAAGTAGAGAAAATGAGATTCACTTCCTGGTTATGGAGTTTGAAAAGCCAGTATGTTTAGGCATGTGAAGATTATAGATCAGAGTTTCAGGAATAGGATTTGAGAAACATAGGACCTTCCTCAACACACACACACACACACACACTTTCCCCTCCCCAACCCCTGCTTCCCATGGGGTTCCAGAGAGAGGGTCCTAGACTTCACAGTCCAGGATAATTACCAGGAAAATGGCAACAACTGAAGACAGATTGTTGGATTTGAGAGCCGAGGAGGCTACTCCCAGTTTCCACATGGGACCTGGGGAAGTGGTCAAATCACAGAGATGGAATGGTGATAATAATGCCTAAGTCAGTTTCTTAAGGTGTCTTAGGTCTTCCTGTGGTTTGGAAGCAACAGGATAATACAAGATTGGAACTTGACCCTGGCAGGAAAAGAGGGTCATGGCCGGATTTGGGGATGGACTTCTCCACAGAGCTCTAGTGCCCTGCAGATGCTGAGGAACCACTAGAAGAAAGAAAAACCCCTGGATTCTTAAGTTTTTAGCTCTCTGAGGAACATATTTTTTAAAAAATTGAATTGTCACTGAAAAAATATTCTTTTACTCTTGGGTTTGTGGACTTAAAGCTACCTATTGATCATTCTTTAGTTATATTTCATAATGCAATTTTTTCCCACTGTTTTCAAGATACCTTTTTGAACATAATTTTAAATTCTGGCTTAATATTTCACTTAGTAGATGTCATAATTTTCCAAATAAACCCCATTGTTAAGCATTTTATTCATTTCCATTTTTGCCATTATAATTAACTTTGTATATCATCAAACATAAACATCTAGGATGAGTAGTTTAAAATAAAGTGGACTTTTGAGTAAAAAAATGTATGAACAAAATTCTCACAATACATTCTTGACAAACTAATTTCTAAAAATTGGGTGGAAATATGTACTATATGAGTCATTTATAAGGGTTCATTGTTAGAATTAAACATTTATATCAGCATCAAATAACTTTCCTGTTTCATAGTTGAAGAAGAAATTTCCCTGGAATAGAAAAAAATTAATAGTCTTTGTTTTTAATTAAAAATACATTTGGTTTTCAATAAATTCTTTGCAATTTATTTAAATTCTATTTTAAGAAAGGAATGTACAAAAAGGAGTTAAAATCACCTATAATCCCATTACTTACTGTTTACATTCTAAGGTAATTCTCCAAGTCTTTCTACTCACACACACAATCACACACACCTGTATTTTGCTTCTAACAAAAATGGACTCATGTTGTATATATCATTATATAAATTTTTGATTTAAAAATGAGATGAAAGTTTTCTGATATATAATATTCTTTTAAAACATCTGCCAATTATTAATATCCTAAACCTGTCTTAGCTACTACACACTTACTCAATAACAGTTTGCTGTTGAAATGATGCGATGGGAATAGAAAAACCAGTATCAGGAGGACAGAATATTAAAACATGACTTTAAGTGGCTCTCCATATAATTATAATTGTTTCATATATCATATATCATTATCTATATATCATTAATTGTAATGATATCTACCACAATTAGTATTCATCAACTCCCCAATTATTGGAGATTTAGATTGCTACCCTGTTACAGTAATTCCATGACGACCATCTCTGTAGACATACATCTTTGTGCACATCTTAATCACAACTATTTTGTTCAGATAAATAGTCCTGCCAGTTCCTCAGGGGAAAAAATCTTGCTTTCCAAAACAATTTTATAATTTTAGGTTAGAAGTGAGATTGATGTATCCTATGCTAATTACTGTGGCTCACTTATAAATAATCTTTTTATATATTTTTCTTCAGGTGTATATCATTCCATTTAGAGAAAGGATGCTGTGTTATTAAATGAATATTTGATTTTTTTTGAGTCAAATCTGAATGCCAATTGTTCTAGTTTGGCTATTTCCATTCCATGGTTCTTTTTTTTTTGGTACCAGGGATTGAACTCAGGGGCACTTGACCACTGGGCCACATCCCCAGCCCTTTTTTGTATTTTATTAGAGACAGGGTCTCACTGAGTTGCTAAGTGCCTCGCCATTGCTGAGGCTGGCTTTGAACTCGCGCTCCTCCTGCCTGAGCCTCCCAAGTGCTGGGATTACAGGCGTGCGCCACTGCGCCCGGCTCATTCCATGGTTCTTTTGGTGGGCCTTTAATGTAGTAATGGTATCCATCAACTTTCTTTTTTCCATGTCTCAAAAAGCTTAATAGAAATTTGTATATATATACAATTAAGACTGGTTATCTTACTGGACATATTTCATTTTTTTTTTACATTTGCTTTGAATTTTACATTATTGTTACATTGTACTGATCGAAGTCTCAGTGGTTTGCAATGATAAATTGGTGAAAAATAATGTTTCAAAATATTGCATTGCTGGGTGGCATTGATATTGAAAAGAGTAGGAACTCTTAAATTAGTTTATTATGTATCTAAGTGCTTAATTAGTTATTCCCTTTCTTTCCCTTATATCATTATTATTCCCAGTTGTATTTTTTTTTTTTTTTTTTTTTGGTACTGAGGATTAAACCCAAGGGTGCTTAACCACTGATCTACATCCTCAGCCCTTTTTTATATTTTACTTGGAGATAGGGTCTCACTGAGTTGCTAAGTGCCTCACTAAGTTGCTGAGGCTGGCTTTGAACTTGTGATCCTCCTGCCTCAGCCTCCTGAGCTGCTGGGATTATAGGACTGTGCCACTGTACCCAGCTCCCATTTGTAGATTTTTTGATTGGCTAAATTAAAATCTATTTTGTTGTGGTGGTTTATATGCTTTTATTCTTTTACAAAATGACTTGTGCTCATTAAAAACAACCAAGCACTGCATAGAGCCAAAGAAGAAGAAATGGGGTGTGTGTGTGTGTGTGTGTGTGTGTGTGTGTGTGTTAACAGAGATCGAGTAAATTAAAGCCAAGCATATTTCCCAGTATGATGAGTCCAAAAAGTTCAGGTAAAATGTAAATACCACTTGTGCTTTGTAATAATTTCTTACCTCTACTTGGACTGGGCTTGGTAATGTGCACATGAAGATGCACACACACAGGCTCACATTCCTATTTCACATAGATTATGGTATGTAATTCTGGCCCTCAAAATGTATGACTATTTGCAGTGTGGTGTAGTAGAAAGAGCATTAACTTTATTGGGAATTAAGGGGTTTGATTTTGGTTCCATCATTTGGCAGTCAGCAAACTAAATGAGTATCAACACCATTAGCCTACCTTTATCTTAGGGATTTATTGTGAACATAAATAGGAAATGAATGAGAAAATGCCTTCAGTCTGACATCTTTGACACATTTCTTGTTTTCTCCACTAAACTCCGGTACTCAAAGCCATATAAGACCTAATAAAATAGCTGAAATGCAGAGCCCAAAGCATCATTTCTGGTTTGACATATTGAGATCTCTCTTCCTATCCAGCAGTTGTAACAAAGTGCTTTTGAGTTGTAGGACTACTAGTACAACCTGACCCTAGATACCAATCTTTTTTTCTTTTTCTTTATAACTGGATCAGAATACTTTTTTTTTTTTTTTTAATCTTTTCAGGTTATCTTTGCTTAGTGATGAGTTGGCTGTCCAGTGCTTTCTTCAATTGACCCTACCCACAGGCAATTGCTAAGTACTCAGTTCTTGGGAGTAATTGTCTTTTCCTCTTACTTTTATATGGGGTGGCCTGTTTAGAAAGCTGTCCCATTAAGTGGAGCAGCTTCTAAATAGACTGCCTTATATTAAAAAAGCAAGCCAAGCCAATTATGTCAAAACCTGGCCAGGATTTGCCTTGCAGTGTGTGGGCGCTTTTGGTTGTGAGGCTGTACCCTGTAATGTGTGCTGTCTGACCCAACTTGACACAACTTGCATAGTGTATTTACTCTCCTTATTCAAAGGGTTTCTCTCTTTCAAGGCACTGACTACTGAGAAATATGTGAGTGACCTGAGGGGAGAGACCCAGGGCCCCATCCTGATTCAGGCCTTTCTCAGGTAACAGTAAGGGCTTAACCCATCATGTTTATTGGTGGTATTTTAGCAGCAAGATGTTGATTTTACAGGTATGTTATTATTAGATTTTATTATTAAACTACCTATAAAATATTTGATTCATGTGGATATTTAAGAGTCAGATTGAATTATTACTTAGCAATTACTGTTTTGAAATTATTTGGAAATATTTAGAACATGTTGTTATTTACCTCTCAATTTCTCTACAGATGAAACAAAAAGACCTGCAGCCGATTCCTTTAGTACCCTTGAGAAAATCCATTTAGTCAGGCTTTATTTTAATTTTCCTGAATGTAAAAACACATGTTTGGGCCTTTAGAATTTTCTGAAGCCTTAACAGAAAAGAGGCCTTGAAGAACATTCAGAGGGCAGGGGAGGAGGAAGTAATAGGTCACTTTGCTCTCAGAGGCATGGGGTATGTCCTCTTTCCCTGAAGAAATTTCTTTTCTCTTTGGTTGTTGAAATATGATGGCTTAATGAGGAAATTGTGGTTTCTGTACCTCCTAAGGATGCGACAAGCCTGGAGAACCTTGACTCATCCAGAACCTGACCAAGGTAGGATGGCATCTCTACAGTAATTTAGTGACCATGCACCTCTCCCTCGGGGTTCCCTGCAGCTTGTCATTTTCTTCCTCACTGAAAGCTCTGTTCAAGCACCACTGATGGCTCAAGGCGCTTCCTTTTCTCTTTTCTAATTTTGAAAAATTCCAACTCTCCTCCAGTAAGTTTGAACTTGACAGGGGTGGGGGCTTCCGGTCTCTGTCCCACCTCTTACAGTCCCCTTGGCCTAGGCGCACCAACCTTTTTGTTCCCTGAAGAGGCTCCTTCTGCACCTGGCACTGGAGGCTGGTGGTGGTTCCAACACTATTCCCCCCAGATGTTGGCTTCTGTTTCCTTCCCTGCGTGCAGGCCTTGAAGCTCCTGCGCCAGGCTCTGGGAGGCTCTCTCTTACCCACCGCAGATTAGCTCGGCAGTCTCCTTCCAATGCTTCACCTGTCATTTTCTTCATCACAGGTATCACTTGTGATACGTCTTCTTTCTGTGCTTCCGTAGTGTTTGTCTCTCCCCACCAGAATGTCACCGTTGTGAAAGTCTGTCTGTCCTTCCCTTGTCTGTCTTTTTCGCTGCTGTCTTCTCAGAGTGGAGAACATCACGTGGCTGCAGCTGGAGCTCCAGGAATTGGAGGTGAGGGAATGAATGAAGGAATGCGCTCAGTAGCCACTGAATTTACTTAGTCGGGGAGGCAGGGGTGTGCAGGTGTGCGATATCCTACTGGTGAGAAGAGAGTAAATTGCTCATTTTTGAAGGTGCATTAACTCTTTCAGGCCCCTAGGGTATCATTTAGTTCACTGGAATAGTAATTTACTAAACAGTACCTTAGGGGCCTGAAGAAGTTAATGCACCTCCAAAAGTTTCTAATTTACACTGGGGAGCAGTTTATTTACCCAGCAAGGTTTGACCTAATAGGTCTTAACTCCATTTAAAAGAGTCATAAGGACTTTATCGCTTTTCCACCTTCACATTTCCTTCTTTTAGCATTTATCTGATTGTGGGATGTTGTTGTTGCTGTGTGCACGTGCTCACAATACCAAGGCCTAGGAAAGACATTACTACCTTTGTATCTTTGGTTCATATTTAAAATGTATGATAAAAACAAGCCCAGATTGCAATCCATTCAAATAATGTGATTTTAGTGGCTTCTTGGTGTCTATTACAAATTGCTTAATTAGTTCCCATTTTGTTTTTTATCCAATAATTAGATCCCAGATGTTAGAAAATGTAAAAAATCCTATGCCTTTGGGTCATTGAGCCTTATGTATAATATGCAGTTCACTATTTTATTTTATTTTTCTTTCAAGGAGTCAAGTTGCTTCTATTTCTAATCTTAGGCACTTTTGTCCTGAGGTTTTCCGATTTAGCCTAATCTTTCCTCTTTTTCTAACTAACATCAATTCTGTACTGTTGTAACATGTCAAAAAATTTTCTCTCCACTCCTGAGTTTATTTTTTAGAAAAATCATTCTTACAAATTTAAGCTATAGAAATATCTTTAATTACTATCATATTGAGGTTATAGGACTTGGTAACATGTTTTTCTCAACTTTGTCTTCAAATCAGTTGTGATTGTTAGCAGCAATAGCTAGCAGAGTTTTAAGAAGGTAGATTATGGGTAGAGTTTTCCAAATATAGTCAAAAGCCATTAATTAAGAGTTTCCTAATTTAGACTTTGTGATAATCCATCCTGAATTGGGTTAAATATGCTGATTAATGAGGGGTTTGCTGAGCAAATAATAGTGTAAATCAGACTGCAGAGAACAAACTGCTTTTGAGAACATTAGTATAGTATGGTAAAATCTTGGTAGGGTCATTTAGTTTTTTTGCATTGCAAAGTTTTTTTTTTTTTTTTTTTTTTTTTTGTTGTTGTTAAATGCAGTAAAAATTTTCACTTTTCCTGTTTCAGCTGATATAGTAATTGAATCCAATTTATAAATATTATAATTCTTCAAGGATGCCATTCTGGATAATAATGGTTACTCTGTATAGGTGAGTAGATGTTAATGATTGGGATAGTGGGTCTATGGAAGTTTTTTAAAGCCATTTTCTAATGCAGACTATGGTCTTGTGAATTGATTCATTCTTTTAAAGATACAGTGAAGCAAAGAAAATCTATAGGATCTCGAGTAATGGAAATTGTAATTATGGTTTTATAAGTTTACAGAGATTCTTCTTTGATGTCAAGCAGATTTATTTATTCAGTTTTTGTATTTGAAATAGACATTTATTTAAAAATTCTGTCATTCAGACTTTTCACTAACTCAGAATTTATTTTTCCCATTAATTAAAGTATTAGCCTGAATTTTTACTGTACCCCAAAGACATTTTTTTAAGAGGATTTTTTTTAACCTTTATTTTATTTTTATGTGGTGCTGAGGATTGAACCCAGTGCCTCACACAAGCTAGGCAAGCATTCAACTACTGATCCACAATCCTAGCCCCTCAAAAAGACATTTTTAATAAGGGGATTTCATAAGTAGAATTTTTGTGCCACACTTCTTTTGTTTTTTGTTAAAAAAAAATCTGAAAACTGGACTTTATAATGGAGATGCAGATAGTGCTAGAAGAGTTGGGGTGGGCGCTGTTGCCATGGTGACATTTGCTGATGTCATCCTGCAGAGATGGTCCTATCTCTGTGTTATTGGCAAGTAGTCATGATGTTGACAAGATCAAGGGTCTTACTTTGCTGACTTGACACTGGCACTGTGAAGAGTCATCCCTGAAATTCTTAGCTGCTCAGTGGGCTGAACTTGGCTGTCAGGTTGTAGCATTAACTGCTGTCCCCATTGTTCTCTAATTCTTTCTTATAGCTTCAAGTTTGAAGGCTGTCATTAACTTTACTATACTTTTTTTCTGAGCCACACACTATAAGCCCGAGCTTTCTCATCAGGCAGTGGGGACTGGAACACTATATCCTGAAAATGGTCTAGTCTTACAAATAGGTAAATCTGAGCCATCATGGACTCTGAGTTGCGTTTAAGAGTATAATTTGGGTCTTATCTTTTTAACATTTATTTTGGCTTCCCAAGGATGAAAGACTTTCAGAGGACATAGAAATCACACAACATGTTCATGTCAGAAGAGAGGAAGATGGTTAGGAGATATAAAGGCTCTGAATTTTTCAGTTAAATGTGATTTAGTCAAAATGACTTGTTTTAGGCTAGCCTGTATGTCTTAAAATATTTAAACGACACTTGAATTTATATAATCCCCACAAATCCTCTTAACTGATTCTTTGGTTGGATAAAAGTTTCCAATCCTGGTGAAAGTTAATGCTGACTTAAGCGCAATCAGATTGAAAACTGTTCCCCGTGAGTGCAGACAAAGTCAGCATGCAAAATTCTAAATGTTACTGGACACATGCAAACTCTAAGTGTTTTAGGGGTAGTGAGGCATTATTCTGCTTTATTTATTGCTAGATACTTTATGCTTTTAGGGAATTTGTATATGTTTATTGGTATTTTTTCCCCCCAGCTTTCACTACACTGAAGAAATATGTATATACAGGTGAGAAAGCTGTAGTTAGCCCCAAGTAACAAATAGTAATCATTATTTTAATCTCATATTTCAATTAGCCTTAATCTTTTGTTTGTATAGCCTTGAAAAGCTGTAAAAATCAGTCATTATAGTTTAATTACTAACTATTATTCCAGGTGGTTAACTCCACTTCCTTCTAAACAAGTTCCTTCTTTCATTTCGTTTGAAAATGCCACCATTGGCATTCTTTAACAATAGTATGATGCTTTACAGACCATGCTTTGAGACCACACTCTTTAAGTTTTGGTTCTTCCCGGTACCAGAGATCTACTGCTGCTTCTGCTGCACCCCCCCCCCCCCACACACACCTTTTTTTCCTTTTGATCCCGCCTGTTTGCTGTCCCACTTCAGGATAGAATCACGCTTGAGTTTTACATAATGACAGAAGTTGAATGTTTCCTGTGCTAGTGTTTATTTTGTAAAACATTTTACATTCCTGGATAGATACCAGTCTGTCATTAATGGATTCTTGGCTTTGGGCCAATAGCTAATAGTTTTATTGGTCCTCATAACATAGCTATGTGATTTTTGTAACCACAAGGGGCTGTTTTGTGTGTTTTTCTTTCTTTTTTTCCCCCTTTAAAAAAATACCTAACAACCTAGAGGTGCACCAAATTTAAGTATGGAATATTTCTCTTAAAACCATTATCTCATTCATTCTTTTTGCTCTTGTTCTTTGGAAATGCTTATCTATCTTGGAGTAGTTTGGACAAGGCTTGGGACTCAACTGCTCAGTTCTCATTGCTCTGCTTTCTTGTTGCTCTAAAGAGGCCCAGCAAAGCTCATGGTCTCTGCTAGGTGGTGTCTATTTGCCTATCTCAATAAGGAAAGGGCAGGAAATGTTATTTATATTATGGGAGTTTGTCAAGCTTTATTTGATTGCTTTAAGCTTTGAGTAAGGGGAAAACAACTTTGTAAATCTTGGAATCAGGTACTCTTGAAAAGGAAAATTACTCTTTATAATCAGGGGATTGACATCATGACTTCAAAACCTGCCATCATTGGCCTGACTTCGCATGACGCTGTGCTGTGGTTTGCTCCCAGCTTCCATGCCTGGTTCCTCTCTCTGATGTTTTCTGTTTAGATTGCTCTCTCTTCTGGCTGGGGTTGTGGCTCAGTGGTAGAGTGCTCACCTAGCATGTGCGCTGCCTGGGTTCGATCCTCAGTACCACCTAAAAACAAAGGCATTGTGTACAACTACATCAAATAAGTAAATATTTAAAAAAAAACTTCCTCTCCTCACTCCCATGTCTTTTGTTATTATTATTTTTGATTGAACCCAGGGCCTCATGCATGCTAAGCATGCACTCTACCACTGAGCTGCACCCATAGCTCTGCTCATGTATTTTAAAACAGAAGTCAGAGCTGGACAATATGGTGTGCTCCTTAGTAGGTTGAAGCAAGAGGATCACTTGAACCCAGGTCAAGGAATTCAAGGCCAGCTCTGGCAATATAGGCAGACCCCATCTCAAAAATAAAAAACAAAACACAAACAGAAGTTAATGTACTTTGTGTCTCTAAATGTGCCCTAAACTCTAGAAGTTGGGCTATCATGGTCATCACTAGGCTGAGGTCCAGGATGGCAGATTCTGTTTTTTACTTGGCCTTAATATCTACTAAATAACAATAATAGCAGCAAAATATGGAAATGATGCATGCCAACTATGGGAAATTTAGAAAATACAAAGAGGATAAAGAGCAGAATAATCATTTCCAACTCTCCATCTCCATCCTCATCCCAATCTGGTTACAAAGATACACGTCTTAGTTTATCATTTTCAGGTTTTTTTTTTCTGCTCCATGTAACAGACATAATTCTAAACATATGATTTTAGATTCTGATTTTTAAATTTGGTGTATAATGCTTAGTTCCATGGGTCACTTAAATTCTCTGTTAACATCATTTTAAAGGATGCATAATATTCCATGATAGGAATTAAAATGTAATTTACTTAACTCCCAAAGTTGAACATCTTGTTTTCCTCTGCAATACTGAGAACAGTGTAGTGAACATGTTTGTGCATAAATCCTCATAAATCCTTGTCTGGTTCTTGGAATTTTTGGAGATTTTGCCCCAGTTTTAACACAACCCCACAGGACATTAGGGGATTCCAGTTCTATTGATGGATACTCATTTCCAACAGCTAATTCCAGGGAAGAAAGTATGTTCAGAGAGTAGTAAAAAAGAATGCTTTATTTTTTTGGTGCAAGAGTTGGCTTTGAAAAAGATGTAAGATCCTAAAATTTTGGTATACAAGGACAGGGTCCTAATTATTTTTCAGAGGGAGGTTTGCTCTGTCTTGCTGGAGAAGTTATGGCATGACACATGTACAGATGTGTTTCGGTGGCATGGAGCAGCAGGAAGAGTGAGTACTTTGGTGCCACAGGTCAAGTTTACTTAACACTGTGATGTTTTAAAACAAGATGATACCAGTTCAATTAAATATCCCAAAACAACAGCATGTTCTTCAAGGAAATTCTGTGGTAAACAAAACCAAATGTCTTCTACTTTTGAAAACAATGCCTACAAAGAAGTCAGATTCTCCAGAAATGAAACCATAAAATAAAAAGTAATTACTTAGTAAAAACAAGAGAAGGTGCTTCATGAGGGCACCAATAATCACATATTATTCCATTAGCTGTAATCACCTGCTTTAAGTTTTCTGCAAAATAAATGTGCTTTATTGTTACGGCAAAAATTATGTATAGTTTTATAGAGTTCATGCAAACAGTAATAGCTAAGAATAAAAGTTCCCTGTTCTTTTATACCATAAGCCAGTGTTTTGATCTGCAGAGCAGATGCCTTTAAAGAGGAGCATGTTGGTGTTACTGGTCCAACCTCACCTCTCTTCCTATCAGAGACAGAAATTCCCACTGGGTTAATATCAGAGTCAGGTGTATTTGGAAGATGAATGAAGGAATTGGAATAAATTATTGCTCTTGCTGATTCTGATTATGAAATCAAACCTGCCAGTTATCAGATTTTAGGAGGAACATTTTCTTCACTCTGAATATATGTTATGGTTTGAATGTGAGATGTTTTCCCCAAAACCTCATGTGTGAGACAATGTAAGGTTTTGAGGAGAAATGATTGGGTCATAGCCTTAACCTAATTGGTGAATTGATCCCTGATGGGATTAACTGAGTGGCAGCAGGGCAGGTGGGTGGAGCTAGAGGAAGTTGTTCATTGGCGGCATGGCTATGGGATATATATTTTGTATCTGGAAAGTAGAGTCTCTCTCTCTCTGCTTTCTGATCATCATTGTGAGCTGCTTCCTTCTGCCATACTCTTCCTCCATGATGTTCAGCCTCACCTTGAGTCCTGAGGAATGGAGTCTGCTGTCTATGGATGGAGACCTCTGAAACCGTGAGCCCCGAAATAAACTTTTCTTTCCTATAATTGTGTTGGTTGGGTCTTTTAGTCACAGCAGCAAAAAATATGACCAAAGCAATACACTAGAGTTCCCCTGTGTAAGTGTTGTTTGGAGTGCCAAGACTGGGCGTAAATTTTGTTAATTGACTTGGTTGATGGTTGAGTAAAACCAAAAATACCCCATAGGCTGGCTTCGGGAAAAGTACTTCTCTCTGCAATTGCTTTTGCATGAAAATCCTAGTTGATCAGCTGGATTAAGCAGGTTAGACATTCAGAGTCATCTCTGGGTCTTTTGGAGATCCACATTGGCACTCTAACTTTGCTGGTAGAAAAGAGGGTGACAGATTTATTTTTTATTTATTTATTTATTTATTTTTGGTACCGGGGATTGAACTCAGGGGCACTTGACCACTGGGCCACATCCCCAGCCCTTTTTTTTGTATTTTATTAGAAGCAGGGTCTCACTGAGTTACTAAGTTCCTTGCCATTGCTGAGGCTGGCTTTGAACTCGTGATCCTCCTGCCTCAGCCTCCCAAAGTGCTGGGATTACAGGCATGCGCCACCGCGCCCGGCTGAGGGTGACAGATTTAACCATGGCTTTTGCTCCAGAAATAACTAGTTGAGGCTGGGGGTGTAGCTTACTGGTAGGGTGCTCACCTAACATGTGAAGACCCTGGGTTCCATTCCCAGCAATGAAGAAAGAAAAAAAAAAAAAAAAAAGAAAGGAAGGAAAGGAGTTTAGAGGCTTTGTTATAAAATCAGTGGGTCTGGTTTGATTTCCCTCAACATCAGTGAAAATTCTGATCTACCTGAACAACTATCTGAAGTACTTTCTAAGCCTAATCCCAAAGTCAAGAGGAGAGAGAAGCCAGGACTCTTTGAGGTTAAAAACACTGTCTTCTTGATTGCTCCCTTGGTACTTAGTACTATGTTCTATACATGGAAGTTCCTCACTGAACATTTGTTGAATAAATGATGAAATGAATGAATTAAGAGCAGGTAATAGAAACTAAAATATATTAAAAGAGCTGAGTCACAGGGGTGTGTATTTTTTCCATGAAGTACATGAGGCCACAGGAGACTGAGATAAGGCCATCATTCCTCAGGGCTCTCTGTGTGCTGTGGCTCTGCCGGCAATAGGCGAGTGGGTGATTTGTTTTGAAATAGGCTTTGAGGAGGGGACTGGGTAGAAGGTGGCCACCTGGTTTGCAATGACTTCTCACCAAACAAGGCCTACTATAAACAGGAGTGTTTTTAAAATAGCAGGATGATAATGTGAGGGATTCCACACATAATCATTTCTCTCTTGAGCTCTCTGTTCTTAAATGGGTTATGAAGTAATGCTCTTGTCTATGCACTTTCCTTTCATTTTGAACTCTCCATCTCGGCCTGAGTAAGACTTTTGCAAGCTTTGAAATATGTCAACATAAAATAAGCTTTGAGACAGCTTGAAAAATGTAAGATTCATAATGGACTTCACTAAAAATATGGTTTGTTAAAAAAACAAACCCGGCTCGATCTTCCTCACTTGGAAAAACAATCAGATGGAACTTGAGCTATCACCATCCTTTTATAGATTCCTGCACCATGAGAAGTCAAGCATTTCTCAATTAAAGCAGGCATATTTGCGATGTTCCTTTCAACCACTTGCCTGATGACCTCTCTGACCTCTTCAAGTTCTACTTGACATTCTTCAAGGATCTTACAGAGGCTGCCTATTCCATGAAGGCTTCCAGATGACTCCCTACATACCCATCTATTTATCCAATTGAACTCTAGCTGTGTATTGGCATGTATTACCCTCTGATCGACTCAGTGTTTCCTCTGCGTCTTCCCAATAGATAAGGTCTTTGGTGGTAGGAATGAAGTTCTTTATTTAATGTTGTAGCACAACAATGGTTTGTTTGATTATTTATTTTGCTACTCTGGCGATATCACCCAGGGCCTCTTGCATGCCAAGCAACAGTTCTATCACTGAGCTATATCCCCAACCCAAAAGTTTATCTCTTTATTCAAGCAGATGCAGGGGCAGGTTGGGAGGTATTAAAGAGCTTTTCTGAGAATTTCCCCCTATTTTAAAATTTCAATCTTTATTGTTTATTCAGGACCTTCTCAACAGGGACCTTCCAAGGTCCATGCAGCACAGGAGAGGGCGTGGAGGTGATTCTATCTCTTTAATGCCTTAGTGTAGAGGTAACATATATTATTTCTCATTTCAATTGCAAGGTGGCTGAGAAGTAGATGTCACATTGCCTCAGGAAGGAGAAATATGGGTGATCCTGAGTGGTGTCTACTAATGGCTAAACCAATTCAAACTATTCCCATTCACTCTAGTATCACTATTCCAATCCATTCTCCATACCTTAAAAAAAAGAAGCAAATCAGATCATCACACTTTTGGACTCATATGTAACCTGTGAGATAAAGTCTCAACTCTTTAAGTATTTGTAGAAGCCCTCTAGAATCTGCCCTCTGCCTTCCAGACCCTTGGCTTTCCCTCAGTTGCCCATAAAGGCTTTGCCTTTTCAATCCTGGATGCCTTTGCATGTGTGATTCCCTGAACCTGAGATGTTCTTCTTTGTTGCCCATCTGGAAAATTTCTGCTTAACCTTCCTTATCAAAGTCCCTTCCTCTTGGCTGGCCTGGTGCTAAGATTGTGGGTTCAATCCTTGTGTGGACCACAGTTTCTCTGGGGAATGTTGCTCAGTGGTAAAGCGCTTGCCTGGCATGTATGAGACCCTGAGCTCCAAGCTTAGCACCATGGAAAGAAGTCCCTTTCTCTTTAAAGGACTTCTTCTGGCAAAACCAGGGGTCTCTTCCTTTAAGCTCCCACGGAGTCCTCTATTATGACCCTTCTCACAGTGCTGTCATTGTTTATAAGTCACTCTGTCCATTAAACCTGACCTCTGTTTAGGGAAGACGCCACATTGAATGGACACTCAATAAATATTGATTGTTTAACTACATTCTAGTTGAATGTACATGTGATAATGAAAAATGTACAAATGATATTGAAAAATTCAGAAGATGAATTTTTTCAGGAAACTGGGGAGTTGACATTTTGGTTTAGAGCAGGCAGTAATGTGGTTAAAGTTGACTCTAACTATTGGAAACAGGTTCAATGGCAGGTGGAAACACAGTTTAAATGTTGCTGTATTTTTACTTCATTCATTTCCCATGATAAGGTTTTTTGTTTGTTTGTTTGTAAACCTCATTGATTTTCATTGCTCATTGGATTGGATTGTACTTTTGAAGAACATTTTGCGTCCATTATTTTTCTGTTATGGTTGTCTTCTCCTAATGATTTGGTGTTCCTGCACATTAGTTAGGGTATTCTAAGCCTTCCCTCTATTCTCAATCCTCAAGGCAGAATAGAATCACAAAGTGTGTCTGGGTGAGGATGCCTTTATGAAATGTGATATCATTGTGCCCCAAACTTTTCATCTCTATGGAATAAACAAAATAACTTGATATTAGCAGGTGTTCTTTCCTCCATAGCAAAACTATGAACTTATGTATTCAATTAAAAGTAAATGAGCTGCCCTACATTTGTTCTCTCTGCTTTAAGTAACAATGCCCCACTTCCATTTTGGGGACTATCCCTCCTCTGGTGTCATGTGATTCTAGTAGGGGTCTACTTTCCAATCCAGGACTGCACATGAGACCCAGACTATCCAGATGTCTTCAGTCTCTATAATTGGCTCACAGTGGTAATTTGGCGATGAAGGAGGGAAGATGTCACATTTCTTCATCTCTGAATCTTCAGGGTCTTCTTATACTGCATGTAGCACTGAATGGGACCTCAGTATATATTTGTTGGGTAAGTACATTTTGATTGGGACAAATTCCTTTGGTTCCTGTGATTGGTAGAGACACAAAAACAGATTGTAAGTCAGTATCATCAGAATGAACTACAACCCTTCAGCGTAAATGCTTTCTTCTGCTGCAGCTGTAGAGAGGAACAGCTCTTCCTGCAGAGATTTTACCAAACTAATGCTGAAAATTTTTAGTTATACATGAAAATCAGTTCCTATTCCATCTTTTTATTGATGTTTTTCTTGTTTCATGTGTAAGTTTGGAAATTTTTAAATCATTATATACTGAAAAGTCAGAGCAAACATAACACATTAAATATTCACTCATGTATTCATTCACTCAACAAATATTTATGTATGAGAAAATGCATAAAGCACAGTAATATGACTGGGATATAGTGAGTGTGCAAACAGAAATATATAAATCAGGTAATAGTGAGTTGTAGTTTTTTTCAATATCTAATTGTTTGAATCTTTGAAAGCTCTTCTATGTACTGTAGTTTAATCCAGAAGGTCTCCCATCTGTGGACACAATGTGGCTCACAAAGTTTAGATTAATTATATAGGTATGCAGAGAGATATTGTGTTAGCAGTGGTTTTAAATGTTTGTACATCAGTTTGACTCTTGAGGTCTTGGTTTTTTAATAGATCCTATCATATGAAAGTTTCACATTATCATTTGGAGGAAATTCAGATATTTTGAGATGAAATGATATCCAAAGATATCCTTTGTTTCTGGGAATTTGGGCTTCTATCCTGCGTTCATTTTCAAGACACATGCATGAAACCCTTTTTTGGGGAAGCCTGCCATATTGCACAAAAATGGCTCACAACCACTAATTTTTTAAAAAATTCAAAATGACAGGGAGGAAGGTCTACTCACATGGCCAACATTCAAAGCCCAAGATGTATGCGAGTTCATCTGTGGTTGATGGAGCTGTGGAGCTGATCTGTTTTCCGTGGAGCTGATGTGATAGTGCTGTAGGACGGGTCTGTCAGTGTGCTCTCAGCTGGCTGCACCGAACCATGCATTCCTCCTAGATGCCTGTTCCTTAAACTAATTGCCAGCATTTGACTCAAAATTCCTTCTGAAAAGTTTTACTGGTGCTTTCTGTTGCATTCTGAGGCCTCATTCTGCTTACGTTTTGTCACATGGTGTTACATTTTGTCATCTTAGCTGATACTTCAATAAGGAAAGAAACAGGATACAGCACCATGTAGAAGACGAATAAAAAGGAATAAAAAGATGAATAAAAATATCAAATCTTTTTTAAAATTTATTTTTATTCTAAGTTGTTAGAAATAACAACAGAATGTATTACATTTCATATTATACTTATAAGAGCACATTTTTACATATCTCTGGTTGTATACAAAGTACATTCACACCATTTGTGACTTCATACATGCACTTAGGGTGATGTAAAAATATCCAATATTTGCTTGGATATTTTTAAAGCAAATTCTATAACATTTGAGCAAAATATTGTTTTTTTTTATTTAACCATGCTTATCATCACACCTACCATAATTAAGAATGTCCCTTAGATATGTGATACACAGCCTCTTTTAAAATTTCCCTATTTGCTTCCAAAACGTCTTTTTACAGATGGCTTTTTAAAATATAGATCCAAAGAAGTCCAGATGTTGAATTTAGTTGTTATAGGCATCCTTCTGTATTCCCTCCTCTTCCCCAATATGCTGTTCATTTGTTGAAGGAACTGGGCAGTGTGTTCTACAGACTGTCTTACATTCTGTTTCTGGCTGATTGTTTTCTCTTGATGTCCTTTAACTTGTTTTTTATTCCTTTTATTTTCTTACAAATTGGTGATTAGGCTAGAATTAGTTAGATTCATGTTCATTTTATTTAGGCAAAAATATTAGAAAGGTGATATACTTTCTCTTCTATTACAACAGTCTGGACGTTAATATGTAGTTTCTCTTATTTAGTGGTGCTAAGATTGAGCAATGAATGTGATTGCTGTCTGGCTCATTTGTTCATTGTAAAATCTACCTTACCCATTTAGTTAATTGTTTGAATATCTATTGACAATTGTTGGAGCAAAATGGTGCTTTATTATTTCTGCATTGTTAGCTGAAAATTTTCCGTAAAATAAGACATTCCTTCTCTCATTGATGGTGTAACTGTATACTAAATGAAGGAAATTGCCAACATTTTAAGACTTGATTGACTCTATACCTGAGGATTTAAAGCATCATCATAGCCTGCTCTTAGAACAGGGACACACTAGTTTAAGTGTGAGCTCAATAATTAGTGGAGTTTAGCCCAGATCTGGCTCACATTGGGTTGACTGGAACCATGAACACACTTGGGCATGCATAGATGTTGGCACAACCTGTACATTCTGTCCTTGGCTTTTATAGTGGAGAAAACCAAGTGGAAGCCTCTGAAATTGCCCTCATGCTCTGACCAAGATAGTAAAAGTTTATTTTGGGTACCAGTTTACTAAGATTATCATCACACCTACCATGTGATTATATCTGTGATGATAATGGGTGGTGGTTCCTATTATATCTACATTCAATTTATCAGTTTGACCATTACAAAAGCCAGATGATCATGGAAGGTGACAGTAGGTCACCACAAACTGAGCCAAGTAGTAGCCCTTATTGAGGCTGTTTTTCAAGATGTGGTATCTTTACTAAAGCAGATTGACATGGCTTCAGGTATATGATATGTGGCCACTGATTTAGGAGAAATGTTTTCCTTCCCTCCCCCACCGCCATCCATGTCAGAAAGGAGGATCAGAAACAGTGGCAGTCACTTGGAGTAGACAACAGAGGGCAAGTACAGTCTTGCCCCATGCCTATGTTTTCTCAGATTCTCTGACAAAATATAGTTCAAGGACAGCTGGGCCATCTGGACATTCAGAGCATAACACCAATCTGCTCCATTGATGACAACATTCTAACAGACCAAATGGCTACGAAGTGACAGGCATATCAGAGTGTTTATAATCTACCCAGAAGGCGTATTTTAGTCACTTTTGTTGTTGCTGACAGGACCAATTAGAGGAGGAAAAGTTTATTTTGGGGGCTCATGGCTTGGAGCTGCCTCCATTTCCCAGGGCCTGGGATGAGGCAAAACATTGTAGCAGAAGAGTGTGGCAGAGGAAAGCAGCTGGGAACATGGCTCCAGGAAGCAGAGAGAGGGAGCTGTCCTCACCATGACAAATACAAACTCAAAAGGCATGCCTCCAATGACCTACCTACTCCAGTCACACCCTACTGGCTTTCAGTTACCACTTGGTTAATCCCTATCAGGGGATTGATTCACTGATTGGGATAAGCTCTCATAATCCAATCACTTCACCTCTAAACTTCTTTCATTGTCTTACACATGTGCTTTTGGGGGACACCTAATATTGAAACCATAACAGAGCAAGAGTTAAACCCTAGGAGACTCAGGAATCTGTCCGCTCAGAGAGATATTTAGAGGTCTAGTGGTCTAGATCATGTTGAGAGATCTTCAAAATGAAGGACTATCTTCTGCATTTAGCTCCTGCTGGAAGGATATTTCAAACCTGGGTAATCTACTTCCAAGGTACTCCAAGATATGAAGGACAATGCAGAATAAGGCTGCTACCACTTGCACAAATGTAGAGATAAAAAATGATGCTGAGGAGGTTTCAGATCTGAGAGATTGAGATGATGGTGATGCTAGAAACTAAACTTTTACATGAGAGTTGATGAGTTAAATTGTGTACAAATTCAGTTTGGCGATGTGGACCATATAGACATAATTTGAGGTGCATGTAATGGTCTAGCATTCAGTAGACATGTAGGGCTAGAGTTTTTAAGGGATATAACATGATTCCACTGTTCATTTGTTCAAATATTATTTATGGGAGATCAATGTCATTCTTAGAGCTGAGTTAAATCTCAACTCTGTAGCACAAGAAAATTAATAAGTGCCTTCTTAAAATGCCAAATTTATTTTCAGGGAAGACTTGTAGATTATTTGACATGGTGTCATCAGCATAGACATAATATTTGATGCCATAATTTTCATACATTCTATCATTCCTTCATTTTCTTGAATGAACCTTCCTCTTATCTTCCTTGATAAGATTTTTCAGGAAGGGAAAGAGAAGAACAGTGGTTTCCATCTTAGATGCATATTAGAACTACCTGGGGACCTTTAAAACATTGATTGGCTACTTTCCATCAAGGACATACTGAATCAGAAACTTCAAGGACAGGGCTTGGGCACATATATTTTTGCAAAGGTCTATATGTAATTTTAACATTCAACAAGGGTTGAAAAACTATCAGTGGAGAGAAAGACATGTTTTTGGTGAACAGCTCATTTAAGAGGGGAGAGTTAGAGAAAGATAGCAGAAGGGGAGCAGTAAAATAGAAGGTGAGTCAAAGGGGATAAAATGGAAGCTAGGGAAGAAGAATTTTCATAATTTTTTAATGTGTGTGTGTGTGTGTGTGTGTGTGTGTTTTGCAGGTGCTGGGGGTTACGATGAATTTTATAACCAGTGTCAGAAGGGAGGGGGTGAAGGAGCACTGGTCTGGTTTCTGTTGGGGGAGATGAAGACATAGGAGATGGCAATGAGGCTCTGTGGAAAGAAGGTTCCATATTAGGTGTCTTGTTTATAAAATGGCTCTTGAATCATGTTAAATTGTAATTTTTTGGCTTAAGACATGGAGTCAGACTGGAAAGGTGTGGTCAGTTGGTGGATCATTGTCTGGGAAGAGACACAACAACTGAAATTAATGCCTAGACTCTAATTGGATCCTATTTTTAAAGTCCAGCTAAATAAACATTTTAGGGATAGTGGGGGCTTCAATATGAACTCAATATTGGATGAAATAGGAAATCAATGTTAATAGTCTTAGGAATAATAGTGGTATTGAGGTTATGTGGGTGATTGTCCTTATTTTGGAAAGATGAATTACAAAGTATTTGCAGAGTGAGCTATTATTATGTATATCATTAAAGCTAAAGCCAGAAGCAAGACCCTAGGCTGGCACCAGAGGGCATTTGGCATCCCCTGATGTTCCTGAACACAGCCAGGCCCTGGGAGCTCCATGTACATCCATAAGGACACGAGAGCAAGCCTGGGGTAGGGTATGCAGGATCAGCGCCTCTGCGGGACCACCAATGTATAGCTTCTTCTGTGGGTTCTCCTTTGTCATAAGCCTCTTGCCACAGTTTCAGCCTTGCTCAAATGCAGAAACAAAAGAAAGAAAAGCATTTTGTGCTCTTGAGTTAGAAAATAAAGCCCAGGTACCCAGCAGGGTGACAATAGTTTAATGCCTCACCTCTTTTCCAAGAAAGAAAGTGTTCTTCCAGACTTCTGCAGGGTGTGTTGATAGGAAGACAGTATTTGTTGACCAGGACTTTCTAAGTCAGGTCATGCAATGGAAGAGCTTGAACATTTGATGATGATTTCATTCAATGTATATTTCTGATTAGTTTTCTCTTAGGGAATCATTTCCATGGAGAGATCAAAACTAGTTTATTGCCAACTTTTTAATCACAAAAATTTTCAGAAAACTTGGAGGAGTTGTACAATGATCAACCATATTATTATTACCTAGACTCAATACTTGTTAACATGTGGTCAGTCTTTGCTTTA
Organism: Tamias sibiricus; assembly: GCA_025594165.1. Lineage (NCBI taxonomy): Eukaryota > Metazoa > Chordata > Mammalia > Rodentia > Sciuridae > Tamias > Tamias sibiricus. Next base: position 210,077,333 of record CM046658.1, read on the forward strand.
TCAAATCCATCGATCATTTTTCTTCTGAATCATTTGGAAGTAAGTTGCAGATATTATAATAACTCATTCTGAAAATACTTTGTAATTCATCTTTCCAAAATAAGGACAATCACCTACATAACCACAATACCACTATTATTCCTAAGACTATTAACATTAATTTCCTGTTTCATCTAATATTGAGTTCATATTGAAGCCATCACTGTCCCTAAAATGTCTATTTAGCTGGACTTTAAAAAAAATAGGATCCAATTAGAGTCTAAGCATTAATTTCAGTTGTTGTGTCTCTTCATTATTTTTTAATTTAATACAAACCCCATGATACAGGTCACTAACTTTATGAGGCAAGGACCATATCTTAACTCTTTTTATTCCCAGTCTTGAACCTGACCAATAACAGTTGGAGTGGTATATTCCTGCTTTTGTAGCTGATGTTGAGTAGACTCCTCACCTTGAATCTGGGCTGGCCCTCCGATCTGCTTTGGTCAATGGAGTGTGTTAGATATGGTTGACATCCAGGAACTTGTGAGACCTGAAATTTCCCAGGTTAACTCTTTGTGGGAGTCCAGTCTCGTTTCAAAAGACTGACAACTAGATCACTGTTTTGTTGTGGCCAGCTGAAGGAGAAATGAGGCCCCAGCTGAATTCCTAGATGATGAAAAGTACCATCTGGCCAGCCATGGGAATGATGCCATCTTGGAAATGGATCTTTCAGCCCAGTTGAGTTGCCCCAGCTCGGGCTGTGCGGAGCAGAGAAGAGCTGTCCCCATTGAAACCTGCCCAAATGGAAGAACTACAGGTGAATAAATGCTGCTAAGTTTTGGTGTGATTGGTGCTTACAATGAGAGGAGGTACTTAACAGCTGGTTGTTGAACTAGATTGGATAAAAGTCTGAACAGAGGAGGTGGCTGGGAATGTGCCAGTGGTAGAGCACATCCTAGCATGCAGGAGGCTCCACGTTTGATCCTCAAAATCTTCATCACCACAAAAAGGAAAAAAAAAAAAAAGGCTGAACAGAGATAAAGATAAACAGAAAAGTGTTTCAAGATATAGAAAAACAAGCAGGACATGGTGGCCCATGCCTGTAATCCCAGTGGCTCAGGAGGCTGAGGCAGGAGGATCATGAGTTCAAAGCCAGCCTCAGCAACTTAGCAAGGTCCTAAGCAATGTAACAAGACCCTGTCTCAAAATAAAAAATTATAGTAAAAATGACTGGGGATGTAGATCAGTGGTTGAGCACTCCTGGGTTCAATCCTTGGTACCAGTAATGAATAAATGAATAATATAAAAAAAGATATGGAAAAACTAGAAACAATTCTTCCAACCCAATCCATGGGAAATTTGTAGTCTCCTAGATCACAGTGAATCCAAATTGGGTTGAATCCTAAAATCAATGGCTGTCTTCTTCCTTGCCTCTGGCAGTGACTTAGGCACAGAGGGCCTTTCCCACTCCTTTCTTACCCATCTCTTGGCTGTTTACATCTGACCCCAGCAGACTTTTGCTCCTCACTTCTCACAGCTGCCTCCCATGCATGCTACACCCTCATCCATCCTGAATTTCCCAGGCACCTGAGGGTGCTGTTTCTCCTCTGCATGAAATGACTGCCACTTGAGTCTTCTCTGCTTCTGTATGCATGTCAAATGCCATCTCCCTTCTGAAGCCAGTCTTCATGCTATACCAGAATTAACCTGGTCTTTCTCAATCTTCTGCAGCAACTTGTCCATCCCTCTCATTATTTTTGTCACATTATGTCTTGTACTAGGGTGATTTTTATACAATGTCTCTTTCCTAGTAGTTCATAAAGCCTCCGAAAACAGGGACCTTCCTACTATTGTTCTATTTCTCTCATCATATTGCTTACAATATATGACATGCGGCAGGTCTCAAAATTTGGAGGGAGCATGGCACAAGAACTAAGGATGTGTTCTGAAGTCAGATTGCTGGTTTGGGGTCTTCATTCTGTCAGCTATCAGCTATGTGATACTGAACAAGTTACCCAACCTCTCTGTTTCTAGGTTTCATCATCTATAAAATGGGATTTGTAAGAGTGTTTACTTCATAAGGATGCTGTTGAGATTAATGAGACAAAATGCTTGGAATGATGCTTGTCACATTAGTAAGAATTGCATTAAAAAAGGATGCTCATTGAGTTTGTTGAGCATCTCTTCTCCACCCTGTAGTGCCCCTCCTCTTTTTCTCCACTCACCCCCCACATAATTTTCACAGCAATTACCACTGCATTGGACTTAGAGGGAGTAACAAAAAAAGGGCCAACCCTCAGGGAAGATAATAACATGTGAATAATTTATACACAAATTTCTGGAAGAAGTCACATCTTAAATGCCCAGTTTTCTTTAGCAATTCCTCAAAATACATAGACTTTAGATTGAAGAGGTATTTGTGGGTGGGTGGGAAAGAGAAGAAGGTTGGGATTAAGAATGAGTCCTAGGTTTTGACCTCCAATGACTGATAACTATTTTTTAAGGCATGAAAAGGAAGCTGGTTCCTTTGTGCCCACATGGAAAAAGTCCTTGGTGGGTTGGATTCAGCTGGGCCCCACCCTCTGTGCCAGATGCATTTGTTTATTTCTGGCTTTTTTTTAAAGGAGCCACATTAGAGAGGATACTCCCTTTGGGCCCCCTTGAAAGATCCTGTAAAAATGAAGGCACTCCCCTGTAAGTAAAATATCCCTGAATGCAACAATATTTGGATAATTATAGTCTCCCAGAAGCATAATCCTTAAATGGCTGAGATAATTATAGCATCCTAGGTCTGTGGCACTTCTCTTTTAAGAGCCTAATCCCATGGGCAGAGGGAAGTGGGGACCCCAGGATTCTTCTCCTGCAGAGTCCCCCTAGCCCACACCCTGTGATGGACGGTTCTCCTAGAAAGCAAACCCATTGTATCTTGAGAACAGAGTTTTCTTATTTATGCTACATGCCCAGGGTATAACAGAGGGCAGCCCAAAGCAGTGTGCACGAATTGTTCTGACAAATAGGAGATATTTTGTTTGTAAGCAAACGAGGTGAAATGATCCTTTGGAACCACACCTCTGCTGGCTATTAGAACCCCAATGGTGCTTCCCTGCACAGGCTTGGGCAAGAGGTGATCAAGTCAAAGTTCATGGTTATTGGTGTAACTTTTTTTTTTTTTTTTTTTTTGTACCAGGGATTGAATTTAGAGGCACTCGACCACTGAGCCACATCCCCTGCCCTACTTTGTATTTTATTTAGATACAGGGTCTCACCAAGTTGCTTAGCGCCTCACCATTGCTGTGACTGGCTTTGAACTGTGATCCTCCTGCCTCAGCCTCCAGGGCCGCTGGGATTACAGGCGTGCGTCACTGCCCTGGGGTTGGTGTAACTTTTGAGCTTATTTTTTAATCTAATCTGGGATGCTAGTTTGGTGGTGTGTGGTATTTTAGTCATGGCTATGTTTGATCTCTCACAGGGCAGATGAATTTGAAGAAAGACAAACACTGCTTTGGCCATGGGCTGGACCTCTAATGCTGGCCAAGGGGTCTTCTCTAAATTTGTGAGTTCCCAAGAGGAGCTGAGAGAACAGGAATCATGTGTGTAGCCCATTCCCTTTGCTGGCAAACAAGCCAAAATGAGCCTTCAACTGTTGGGTGGTCAGATGTGTCCTGCCTGTCCTTGAGTGACAGCTTCTCTATTCAAGAAGGATACAGCCTTCCTTTATACCTGGACACTTATTCCTGTCTTGCTTGTATTCTATGAATTTTCTCTTGATTGGAAGCAGATCTCTGAGTGATTTAAAGTCATTGAGAATTCTGTATATTTTTTCTTAGTAACTAGACCATGGTCCCCTCTGCCCCAAGGATACACACTGTGGTTGATAAGACAGAGGAGAATACTCCCGAGCCTGTTACACGCTGTCTCCAGGGCTTACCCCGTGGTTTATGGGAACATGCTTCGTTTTCCTTTTACAACCTGCCACTGTTTGGTTCCCACAATTAGAAGAGGTTGTTATGACTCACTTTGCTTAGAGAGCCCTTTTCTTTTGAGGCTTGGCAAGAATACTTTCTCCAGTTTGACTGGCTTCTATGGGCCCTGAGATGATTTTTATAGATAAGAATAATAAAATGCTTTAATGACCTCTATTTCCTAAGCTGGTAAAGGAAGGGGTTGCACAAAGTTATCTCTGGATTTGAGTTTTACAGTTTTCCTCTTTTCTTTTTTGCAGTATCCTTTGCAACATCCATTCATTCATTTGCTCTCTGCTATTTGTTTCATTCTGCCTTAAAGATATGTACTGGATAGTACAAAAAAAAATTCAAGATATATATTTTGTATTCAGAACATATTCCACACGTGAGGATACTCAGTAAAAATCACCCTGTCTATTAAAGTACAACCACATAAATGGATTCTATTACCAGGAGCCAGCTCTTTTATAGCCACCATAGATTTAGCATTCATTTTCTCCCGTGGCATCCTTTCACAGCTGTTCTGCTAAGGTGATTCAGAAAAGTGTGTCACTGGGGCTTTGCCTTTTCTGATTCATTTTATTTCTAGCTATTTTGTTTATTTTAATTAATTAATTATTTTTTTTTTTTACTAGAGCTTTATAAGTTATGGAAAACGGAGAAATGGAAACATCATTTCAAGTGAAATAAGCCAACTCAGAAACTTAGAGGTCGAATGTTTTCTCTCAGATGTGAAGCACGTAGGTATCAAAGTGGGCAAACTTCCTGGGACTCCTGTGTTGTCAGATTTTCTTGCAGGATCTCTTTGTGGATGGGACAGAAGTGGAAATTGTAACGACAAAAAGCAAGACTAAGAAGAAGTGGTGCAAGACCTGGCACTGTCCTCAGGCAAGATCTTCAACAGCAGCAAACACAGAAAACTAGGCATGAACATATTTTACAAAAGAGACTTGCTATCCTATGACCAAATTGAGGTTTTTCTTAGATTCCCTGGAAATCTGAAGAAGTTAGAAAATATAAAGAACACAGCCTTAAGAGTTCTCTCTATCATTGTGGAAGGAAGATTTAACCTGAGATCTAGCTTTTAGAAGATGAGGTCTTCTTCATTTGATACACGAGTTCTTGCCATCACCTACTGCACACTGCTTTAAAACTTCGGGAGAAAATCCAAAGATTCCTGATACAGGGTATGAAATTCACCAAATCTGTGTTCTGTCTGTATTTCAGTCTCAGTTCCCACCCTCATTTTCTTTCCCTTTATGTTCCAGTTTCATTAAACTCTATTGGGTTTCCCACCTGCATAAAGTTCTACTTACTTTGCTCTCCCAGGAATTTCTTTTCCTCCTCTAAACCTCTAAGTAATTCCTATGCAAATTTGAAGACTCAACTCAGACGTCACTTCCCCCAGGAAGCCTCCCCTGAATTTTCTTTTCCTACCATCCTGTGTTCTTCCCCTCTACTATCATTTGATTTCTTGTAATATATAATATCTTTCTTTCTTATTGTGGCCCTGGGATAGAACCCAGACCTTACACATCTAGGCAAGTACTCCACCATTGAGCTATATCCCAGCCCTAATGATCTGTTTCTGTGCCTGAACTCCTACTGGGTCTTGGTTACCCTGAGATGCTGATGCTTCATCTCTGTATCCTCAGAGCCTCATGAAATGCCTAGCAGAGTACTAAGTAGTCAACACTTATTTATGGACAGAATTCATGAAAGCCATTTAATTTTTCTGAACTTCAACTTCCTCATCTGCAAAATGGTACTATGATATCATCCTTGCAGGTTTTCTGTGAAGATTAAGAGAATAGGTAGAACCCTGCAAATGAAAGGAACTTGATGAAAATTGCTCTTGTTCTTACAAATGGAAGTACAGTGGCCATGTGGCAGAGGAGACTGTGTTGTGTTTGTGGCTGGAAATTATAGAAGAGTGAAACAAGGGCTTTCTGTTCTAAACTGCCAACAGACACACAAACCAGGTCTGTGGAGTGACCCAGCCACTCACACAGTGACTCTAATGACAGGTGGCTGTGGGTGTTCTTGGAGCAGAGATTCTTGAGGAAACCAGCTCTGTTCCTTTGACAGACACATCAGGTGACCCATGGAAACCATGCAACATGATAGAATTAGGTTGAGTGTATTTACTTTCCACCTCCTGCGGGAACTGATCCTCATGCAGGAACATCATCCCGGCTGATGCTGCTTCAATACTCAGTCTGGTAGAGGCTTCATTTGAAAACTGCAATTACTCTTTGCATTCAAAAAGTCAAACTTCAATTAGCCTATAGTTAACAAGACTGTAATGTGCTCTTAAAGATTGAACACTATAAATCACAGCCGTGTTCTTACTTCCTCACTTTTCAAAATGAGACACAAGGGAATTGTTGGAGGTGACTTCTATTTTGGAGAATATGTCTTTATTGTAGTGATAGTTTCACAATGTTTGCATATGTCTGAATGCATCAGTTATATACATTGAATATGCACATTTTTCATGTATCAACTATATACTTCAATGCAGCTGTTAAAAAAAAAAAAAGACAATACCTGTAAGGGCTTTGCATAATGTTGAGTATGTGGTGAGTGCTTCACATACCTTAATTATTTTTAACAATGGAAGTAAATATTTAGGACCATTACATCTAAATGTCAAAAACTAAACTGTATCAAGCATTATTTGTTTATAAAAACACAATACTGAATTTTTTTTTTTTTTTTTTTTTTTTTGTGGTACTGGGGATTTAACTCAGGGGCACTCGACCACTGGGTCACATCCCCAGACCTTTTTTGTATTTTATTTAGAGACAGGGTCTCACTGAGTTGCAAAGTGCCTCACCATTGCTGAGGCTGGCTTTGAACTTGCGATCCTCCTGCCTCAGCCTCCCAAAGTGCTGGGATTACAGGCGCGCGCCACCGCGCCCGGCTAATACTGAATTTTTTGAAAGGCTATCAATAATAATGCTTCATACAAAAATCAAAATACTTCAGTTTACATTAGTTATGTGGTGAAACCAGAGAGCATATAAAAAAGAAAACTCACATAGTAACATGTTCCTGTAGAAGATTAGACATGTATTAAGCATAAGTGGGAGAGAACATTCAGACAAACTTATGTAAGTTATTTCTGATTATTAAAAATACCAATACTGCCTGTTTCCATTGCTGAACCATGTTCAGAGGAGATGTAGAGGATTTGTCACACTGAGGACTTGCTTCTAGTTCAAGAAAGCTTAGACTTCTTGTTAACTTCTTCATTCATCCCGTTGATTCAATTTTCTTTTTTTTAAAAAATATTTATTTATTTGCTTTAGTTGTACACAATGCGTTTATTTGTATGTGGTGCTGAGCATCGAACCCGGGCCGCGCACGTGCTAGGCGAGCGCTCTACCACTGAGCCACAATCCCAGCCCTTGATTAAATTTTCTACTAGTGAAGAGAAATCTGTTTTAAAAAACATGGTTGTAGTCAGTCACTAGATGCTGTAACCAGTTACAACAAACTTGAAATGACACACATTTATTTTCTCGTAATTATGGAGATCAGAAGTCTGAATGGTCTCAGTGGGCTAAACTCAAGGTTTTGGCAGGACTGTGTCCCTCCTAGAGGCTCCAGGACAGGAGGTCCTTGCCTGTTCCAGCTTCTGGAGGCTGCTATCCTTCCTCGACATGTGGCTCCATCCTCTATCAGCAACGCCGACCACCTCAGGCTGAGTCCTCCTGTGGCATCTCTTTGGCTTTTGATCTTCTTCCCTCTTTTACTTCTAAGGCTTTTTGTGATTAGCTGGGCCCACTTAGATAATTTAGTATAATCTCCTGTCTGGTCAGCTGATTGGTGGACTTAACTCTCCTTTAGTATACATAGTCACTGGCTCTGAGGATTAGTAGGTGGACATCACTGCAGGGAGGTGGATGGGGAGTGCACTGTTGACCACGTACTCCTAGAAGGCTTGTAGCATAGAGGCTAACAAAGCTGGCAAAATGAAGACATTACCTCTTCCCTTCTTTTGAGAGTACTTTGCTTGCTTGGCATGAGCAGGACATCTAAATATTTTACACGAATTTTTAGAACATCTGTCATGTAGAGGAGTGTGGTGAAAGAAAGTCATTTATTAACACATAAGAAGCCTGTGTGTGTAAGAGCATGAGCCCACACGTGTGCACCTAAGAAGCCATTAACAGATCAAGATCATCTTTTGGACTCTACAACCATGGCAGTTGCTTAACCTCTCTAGGGCCATTTCTGAATGTCAATGTGCTTCTCCTCTCTTTTGCCACACATGAAAAGAAATGAAATTTAATATGAATGGTATCTCTGGAGGTGTGGAATTCAAGGGTTTGCACACTTTACTGTGACTGAAACCTAACCAAAAAAATGGCCAAAGTAGGTCCATTTTTAAAAAAGTGAATGAATAATCACAACCTGTTTCTCCATGATATTGATGATTTTGTTCTCTCCCAGCTCTCAGGTTGAAGTACCTCATGGTGACAAAAATGTTTGTAGCACTTCAATATCCCAAGAAAGTGTTCTCAGGTACAATCTGATTGATCCAGCACCTGTCACATAAGTCAAATGCCCATTCCCAACCAATACCAATGGTCAGGGAAGTAAAATACACAGTTGCTTTATACCAACCAGTGTGGAAGTTGGGGAATCAGCGTCTAGTATGAAAATTTGAGTAGAGTGAGAGACGACACAAGTGAACATCGTAGAGAGATAAGTGGGTGCCGTGTCCATAGAGAACACACACATACCCACTGGAACCAGGAGAGAAGTTATTATTTTAAAGAATGTATGGTTTTTGAAGGCTGGTTGAATTAGATCTATTCAAACTCTTCAACCACATCTCCCTAACATAGAAAGCATCACAGATTTTCATAATGCCAGAATAATTGTGAAATAGATAATCATAACCTTCATGAAAATGTGTCATCTAAATAAAAGTTATTATTATGTCCTTTAATTGAGGGATTATATAGAAAAAAAATTTGGCTTCCCAACAATACCTCATGGTTTTATAAAGAGATTGAGACCTTTTGCATCAAGTTCCAACAGAAGATTAGTGGTTAATGGTTGAATTATAAAATACTCACAAACCCAGGGCTGCTGTATAATGTGTGCAGATCTCTAAAAACATTAATTGTACAATCTTCTGCCCAGCTCCACCTCAGCCCTTCCCTTCCATTTTTAAAAAAATAAAGCTACCAGTTTATAAACAACTTTCATACCAAAGGCTTGACCCTGGGTGATAAGTGATGAGAGAGGTGTACTAATGGACATTTTAAGTGTTCAACATAGGGAGACTTGCCCTGCCTCGAACTAGTTTGAGGTTATCAGTGTAATCTTTTAAAAATTACTTTCCAAACAAACTTAACAACTGAGATGATTGGTATAAGGGAAGGAAAGTTAAAGCCAAAAATATTTCAAATGTAGCTTTAAAAAGGATGACGGCACATACATCACTGATTGATTTCTGAGCTCTGGACATCTTTCTCTTTTCTTTGTAGAGCAGAAGAGTTTTCATCTGCTCTTGCTCCTTTGACCTCCTACCACACATTATGATTAAAAAACACTGTGACTGCTGTCACTGTTATTCAGAATTGTTTCTGCACGTGACCTTAAATTAGACATGATAGTAAACAAGATCAACAGATAGTTTCTCCTGTGAAGCAGCTTTTATATTAAGTCAGAGTCTTAACCCGTCTTCCGGTTAAATTGATGCTTGACTTCATATGGTTTTTCCTATCCTTCTACCTGTTGAGGTCCCCAAAGGAAGAAAGAAATATTAAAGATGAGACATTTACACCAATTTTCCTCCCTATGAAATCATGAATATCCAGAAATATGTTTTTCACAGAGAAGACAAAAGAACTCCTTTTCTAGAAGCTGAGCAGCTCCAGAGAAAATACTTTCATAGAGTGATAATTTGGAATTTTGCTTCACAGTTTTTATGAACCCATGGATTTAAACATACTTAGTGTGTTCCAATCCATTATTTCATTACTGAAGCTTAACTGGTCCCACTTTTGATCAGAGGGTTTGCTTCTGACAGGATGTCAGTAATCATTGATAGCTTCTTTGCTATCTGTGGTGACAAGATGGCTCAGGTTTACTCTGGCATTTTCTTTTTTAAAACACAGTCATTGGGGGAAAGGGTATGAAGTGAAGGAGGAGGAGGAGGAGGAGAAGGAGGAGGAGGAGGAGGAGGAGGAGGAGGAGGAGGAGGAGGAGGAGAAAAGGAACCCCAAAAGAAACAAAGATAATGCAGAAAGCCATAGAAACCTTCCAAAATACCTCAGGATGGGAGGTAAAGGAAAGAAAATTTCCTGGGGAAAAACAAAAAAGAAAACAAATGGAAAAAATGATGAGACTTAAGTTCATCATTCAACTAATTATAAGACCAGAAGAATAGAGAAAAGTCAGAGGAAGAAAATTCCCTAGAATGATCCCCTCCAAGTAGCCCAAGACTAAAACTACAACTCTTCAGTTTGAGAGGGCCCACAGAGAACCAAGCACAGCAAATGAAAATAGACCCACATCATGAGAATTCAAGAAGTTTCAGATACCAGTAATTAAGAGAAGATCCCCTAAACCCATTTACATACAAAGAGACACAGTGAGAAAAACTTTGAACTTTTCAACCTTAAACACTAAAAGGCAGTGGAGGGACTTCTGATTCCATCTAAGATGGCACAATAGGGACTGGATTTATCCTCCTTCTTGAAACAAGCAAAATATATAAAACAATATTTTCAAGATGTTAGATACCAGGCGGCCAGGGACAATGATCCCTGAGAGATGGAAAACAAACATGGTTGCTTCAGCTCACCGTCTTGAGAAAGTTTTCAGGCCATCGAAATGAGTTTAAGGAGATTAAGCTAAGGGTTAAGGAGATTAAGCTAAGAGTCTGGAGAGACTAAGGCAACTGGAGTTCACAGAGCAGAGTGCTAAAGAGAACAGGGTTGCACAGAGGAAGAACTCCAGAGATCTGCAGACAAGCCAGCTCCCTCAATGCTGATTGGCATTCTGGCTGAGGCTGGGGAAGAAACCACATAAAAGAACCAGAAAGAAATGTAACAACAAATCCCACTATTATGTGGAATTATAATGCACCAATAAATATATTAAAAAAAAAAAAGAACAAAAGTGAATAGTACCTTGAGCTCACGCAGATCTGGGAATAGTTCTTGTCACCACCATCTTGATTGGAAAAACTCTTTGGGTGGAGTATTCAGAATGATCTCTGCTTATTAGTGGAAATAATTAGTCCTAAATTAAATGCTGCTCTGATTTTACTTATCAAACATTAAAAGCAACATCCCAAAGGATCAAACTATCTCTAAGTAACTTCTAGAACAAAACTTAAGAATTTTTATAAGAATATAAAAATAGCTAGCACCTGAAAAGGTAAACTTGACCATCTCTGGCATCCAAGAAAAAATGACTGGAGCTTCCAAAATAAAAAAGAAAACACAACCCATATTGCACTGGGAAGGTGGAGGTGAAAGGAAGGAAAAAGTATGTTGAGGCAGAGAATTTGACTATGAAAAAAGCAGTAAACAATGCACTTATTTGATAAATCAATACATAGAACTATACTTATTTAAAATAATGGAATAAATGCCAGAAGAAATGGTTCTTGAAAATTAAAAGCATTGCTTCTGGAAGTTACAGTAGGAAAAGGGACAGAAAGTGAGGCACAGAATCGGCATTCTTTATTATGAGTTCTTATGTGTATTTAACAGAAATCAACCATACCTCCTTTTACTCTTTACTTCTATTGAGGACAGTATAAGAGAAGATAGTCAATTCCTTAGAGTTGACCCACTGATATCTAGACATAGCAGGTAAAGCAGAATATGTCCTAGGTATAAAATTTAGACATGCTTCTGCAGCATTTAAGTTTACTAATGAGTACTGGGGGGTTGTAAGAACAATGACATTGTAATGGACAATTAACAGATAGTCCAAATAAATAAAATTTTAATGTGATATTTTAAAATTAAAATTTACAAAATGAATGCAAAAATTCCACTATAAGTAAAATATTAAAATATTACATAAAGACAGGACCAGTATTATTGACTTTTGTCTTTTGTTTCCAGCTCCAATAATGGCCCAGGGTGGCACCACTTAACCTACAAAGAGTAAGTACTCTAGGGACTGAGAGATTAATAATCGCATCTGCTTTCACATTTTCCATTGCTGTGTGAAGATTAACTATTATCACAAGGGACAGTTTTTTGAAAACATTAACATACTGTATAGATGTGAGTTGTTTTAAATAATCTCCACAGTACTTTATCATCTACTAAGCTATTCATTCTGATCAAAGGAGTATGGTTTCTGGTGCCTTCTAGGGAAGTCATCCATCCTCTGTTTTCTTTCAATGCCTTTGCAAAATGAATAATTCTTATAGATACCATTTTCTCTTCAGGTGACCAGTGTTTGATGTTATTAACAATCTGTTCCATTTACCTTTCTCTTTACTAGGAAAGGGCAATTTGTCCAAATTCCACAGTTGCTTTTTTCTGTGCTCACAGCCTGGACTTATAACAATCTAAGTGCATTTTCTGTCTAGGAGAAAGTGCACCTGTGAGAGTGGGAGCTACAGAGCCCCAACATTTTGAAAGTGCCTGAGAATGTGGAAACTAGTTGGTAGCTGGTGGGAGAAATGGAGTCCTACCTCCAGAGGTGGTTACCTTCCTCAAAGACCGCTTTCTCTCAAGGTCCGTCTTTCTAATTGCTGACTTTGCACAGACTCCAAAACAACCTGCATACCATAATGTGAAAGGTCAACCTAAAGGTCACAGGTTTTAAGGGTGCTACTTCAAAGACATTTATCTCTTTTACAACACCATTAGTCGTGGGTAATGGTCTATTGTCTTTCATCATCCCAACCTCTTCACTTGCCTGTTTACTTTGAGTCCAACCTCCAAATTCGAGCAGCAGCCTAAATGGGTGTTTTCCCGCTACTTAACACCGGCCAATGGAAGCTTATTCATACTTTGGTTTCCAGTTGTCAGCTGTTTAAAGGAAATACAGTTACTAAGGGAGGGGTATGGTTTAGTCTTTTGGATGAACCATGGAAAAGGAAAGAACTTAGGGGAATAGTTATCAATGAAGAAAATAATTTCATGCATTAAGATGTTTATTGTAGTTTTATCTGTAATTCTAAAAAAAAATATCAGGGACATTTTAAATGTCCAATAATAAAAATAGCTACATTTGCATAGTACTTATCTAAATATTTTATGTCTGATACCTCAATTTGAATCCTGTGATCCTATGAAATAGTAGTATTATTGGTCCCATTTTGCAGATTGGGGGAAAAGATTACAAAGACAGCATGTAATTTTCCCAAGTCCTAATGAGTAGTGGAACTGGTGTTTGACCCCAGGCAATGTGGCTCCTAAGCATAGGTCTTTAACCTCTGTGCTACACTGCTTTGTGCATTGAGGAGTAGCATGTCAATGTGGTGCACCTTTATTTAGTCTTCGCAGTGGCAGAAAGTCTATAAGGCAACATAGAAATTAAATTTCATGACATTGTAATTTAAACTGCATAACATATATGTAGTGTAGATAAATACTGAGAGAGAAAAGGCAAAAAACAACTGAGGCCAAGGACTCTAGGTGGTTAAAAGGAAAAAAAAAATCAATCACAAAGCTGAAATGTTGACAGAAAGATGCTACGCTACTGCTTCTAACTAAATGCCATTTCCCAAACTCAGCTTTGTTCCTGTATGGGTAGCTTTTTGAAACTTCTGGGAAGGTTCTTGTGGAAACCTTTTAGTGATGCATGCTATCCAGCTCTCTCTGGCTGCTTGAATCACAGACTAATATGTCCTACTGTGATTCAAGCAGCCAGAGATAAAATAATTATTTTGTTATGCTAGTGAGACTATGTTGATCACTTTCTCTTATTAGAAATGTTTCTCATAAAGTATTAATCTATTAATACCTGTTATAAATGTAAATAATGTAAAATTGGATACAAGTCTGCAAGTGAAGAAAAATGTGCCCATAATTATGAAAGAGGTGATTTTGGAGCAACAAGGTGTTCTGAGAGAAAAAGGAAATGATGAATTGCAGACAGTGATTGTTCAATCTACATCCATCTATTCATCCACTTGAACAAATTATGTGCCAGGCACTGTGCCCATGCCAGGTATCCCCTCGTGACCACAATGGACAAGTCACTATACTCTTGGAGTTTACTGAATAATCAGTGGACTATAAACAAGTAAACATAAATATGTAATTATCTATTGTTGAATTGGTAAAAAAAATATGAAAAAGCAAGGTGTCCTGATTAAGAATAATCTGTGGATCTACTCTCAACTGATTATTCAAAGCAGGTCTTCCTGATGACGTGATGCTTAAGATAAAACCTGAAGGACAAGAAGGGACTGGCCATATTAGAAGTCACTGGACGTGTACTTCAGGCGGAGGGAACAAGAGGACCTGTAAGGACCTTGAGATAGTGAAGAAAAGGTTGAAAAGTCTGGAGTTTAGAGAATGAATAGGGGAATAAGATAGGCCAGGGGTGAGGTATAGCTCATGCAAGAATAGAGGATTTAATTATAAGTGTCTTGGAAATTACTGAAGGTCCTTCCACTGTTGGGACAATAAACTGGAGGGTTACACAACTGCAAGTAGGGCTATTGTAGATGTCCAAGCAAGACATGGTAGTCCTTTGGACTAAGGTGTTGGCAATGAGAAAAGAGAAGAGAGGAAAAATTGAAAATAAAGTGTAATAAGAAAATCCTCAGAATTTGGATAAGCAATTTCTGTTAGTCAGCCTTCTATCACAGTGAAGAAATACCTGAGATAAAAAACTTCAAAGGAGAAGAGATTTATGTTGGCTCATGGCTTCAGAGGTTTCAGTCTAGAGCTTCCTGACCATGTTGCCTTTGGGCCTGTGGCAAGTCAGTACATCATGGTGAAGAGTGCATGGCATGGACACAGCTCACCTCACAGCATCTGGGAAGCAGAAAAAGGTGGGTGTGGTGCAGAGTCCCAGTATCCCCTATATGGGCACATCTCCACTGATCTAAGTTCCTTCCACTATGTCCCGTATCTTTAAGGTTCCAACATCTCCCAAAAGTGCCACAGGCCAGCAACCAAGCCTTCAACATATGGCCTTTGGAGAACATGTAAGATCCAAACCATAACAGGATTGGATGTGGGAAGTAGAAGGAGGTAACAAAAGCATGTATCAGTCAAGGTGGTAAGAAACAAACCCTTCTAAATCTCAATGACTTAACCCACTCAAAGCTGTCTTTTGGGTGACATCATTGTCCATTGTGAGTCAGCAGGAGTTCCCACATTTAGATCCTTTCTTGTTGTGGAACCTCCATTTTCCACAGGTGACCTCTAAGGTCACCAGGACTGGAAGGAGACCATGGGGAGGATCACAGAGAACATTTTAGAGCCAGGCTGATGGGCACTTTCATCTTGTTTCTTTGGCCAGGGTACAATAATATAATTTTGTGACCTTGTGGGGCTGGAAAATCTTGCTGCGTGTTTCAGAAAGAAAATCAAATAGGTTTGTGAACACACAGCATTAACCCTACCCTAAATGACTGCCTGGATTTGGCTGCCTGGATGGTGTTGACACTACCTGTATACTGGGTTGGTGAGGTCTGGAAGAGGAATTAGTTTGTGGGAGGAGATTACTGTGGTCTGAATGCTTGTGTTCCCCCCAAATTCACATGTTGAGGTTCTGCCCCCCAAATGATGGTATTAAGAAGCATGACCTCTGGGAGGTGATTAGATCATGGGAATGAGGCCCACATGAATGGAATAAGTACTCGAGGGAGTCAGTTTTCCCTTTCTATGAGGTGAGGATATGGGGAAGACATGTCAGGAAACTGGTCATAATGAGATGCTGAATCTATCAGTACCTTGACCTTGGACTTCCATTCTCCATTTCTGTTTATAAGCTACCCAGTCAATGGGACTTTCTTATAGTAGCCCAAATGGACTAAGACAGAGATCAAGGGCTGAAGAACTTCTTCTCAAACAGCGGGTTCACCACCTTCTTGGTCTCCTGCTTCTTGACCATGGCGGGGGCCAGGGCCACCTTCTTCCCCTTGGCCTTCTTTCCTTGCGGCATCCACCCTCGGAGAGCCTTGCTCATCCATAGGTCAAGAGAGAGACGTGGCAATCAAGTAATTGGTTTTTAGATGTGCAAAACTTCTAAGACCTACTAACCTCCCAGATGGACATAACAGGTAGTGAGTTCAATACTCAAATGCTATCTTCAGGTTTTGGCTACATATATGAATCACTATAAAATATGTAGATAATTAAAGTAAGGTTATACACATTGATTTGTATTTGCCTAGTTTTAATCAATTAATTAATTTTTTACTAAGTACTTGCAATGTTCCAAGTATTATTCTAAGTTCAGGGCAAATATCTCTATTAAAAAACAGATAATATGTTCAGTGCTTTTATTCTATGGGAGATTAGACAAACAATAAGCAAGATAAATAAATAATAAGCAAAATATATACCATGTTGGATAGGGATATGGTTTAGAGAAAAATAAAACAGAGAAGGGAAATAGGGAGTGAAATGGGGTGGCTTTTGCAACTTTAAACAGGATGGCCAGGGAAGACCTCACTAAGAAGATAACTTTTGAGCAAAGATTCTAAACGGGGTGAAGACCAGGCATGTGGCTGATGGTAGTGAAGATTTAGGCTGAATGAATACTAAATGTAAATACCTTGAGACTGCAGAGTGACTGTGTCTTTTTGGTTGGACTAGACCAGAAGAGGCAGGGACAGAATCTATAATGGATGAAGTCAGGGAGGTCAAGGGTAGAGATCAAGCCAGACTGTTTAAGTCTCCAGGCCCTCTAGGGATTTTATTTTTTACTTTCGCTACAGTTTCCATTAACTTAATTTTTTTTTTTAAAGTTGAGTAGTGCCTTACTTTCCAAAAATTCCCATGTTCTTTCTTTATGAGTTTAGAACACAATATAAAATAGGCAGAATAACCTTTTTAAATAATAACAAATGTTTTAGAGATCTTTTTTTCTATAAGGCTAGGTACTATATTCACAGATACATTCAACATGAGTCACCAAATATTTCCCATAGTCTATACTGACTAGTCATTAGGTTAGGCACTGCATTCACAAAAATAAAAGAGATGTGGTTCCTTTTAAGTTTTTTCCAAATTGTAGATTTGGAAGTTAGAGCAATAGTAATCCAGGCAGCAGCTTCAAGATCATTTCAAGTCTTTGGATCAGAATTGTATGGCTGCTTAGGTACCTTAGATAACTATTATTAAGGTAGTAGTATTTTTTTTATAAGTGAAGTAACCCCACTTAAACTTTGTGTGTAAAATCTGTTTCAATGTATGTGGTCCTACTATGTCATAAATGTGTAGAATATTGGTAGAAAAAGCAATTGTAGGTTTAATTAAATCATTGAATTTGATGGAAAAAATCATCTATAATTTTGTCATCATTATTTCAAATCTATTCTTTGAGGTATGTATCAAATAAAATCTTGACTGTATAAAAAAAGTTAAAACAAAAGATGGGGTTCTTGAACTTCGATTATTGTAATATCATGCAGGAAGTATAAAGACGTATGCATGCAAACTGTGCTGCAGAAAACCCAGAAAGGAAACCCCATTCTGCTTAGACAAATAGAATAATGTGTTTGAAAGAGGTAATTCTCAAACCAAGACCTAACAAATGAGTAGCCAGGCAAAGATGGTGGGAGTAGAAGCAGGTGAAACAGAAGTAAGTGATCGGAAGGATAGTTTAGGCAGAGTTGACAGTGTCAGATCAGACCTATGCATATAATGTCGCATGCAAGGCAAGAGAATTCAGATCAGGAAATATTTTGAAAAGGAGTTGGCATGACAACATTCTCATATCACACATTTTTTATTAAAAATGCTTATGAGAACTTCCAACATAAAACAAACAAAAATCCCCCAAACACATAAGATCCTGGAACGAAAAGAAATCATCTAGATCTTGTTATACAGATTGGGGAATTCAGACCAGAAGAAGTTAATGACTAACACCAAACAGCAAATAAATGGCTAAGGACTTAGTGCCTTGGGTGATGTTTCAAGCTGATGCTGTGAAATAAATGTTCTTCTACAAAAATAAACATACTTCTTGTTCTGGTTTCTTTATCAACTGGAATATGTACCTCTTGAAGCCCAAGTGAACATTCAACTGTATTTGGAAACTTCAGCATGTTTCCTAAATCCTCCATGAATTCATTCTCAAGCTGCGGTTAGAATTGGGTCTGCCTGGAGGAAACTCATGAGCTTCTGCTTGGAGGATTGCACCCAGTTGAACTGTTCTCCTCAAAGACACCCCCCCGCCCCCCCAGGAAACAGTATTTGTTGGTTCTACTTAATTTTAGATTTTGTCCTGTTAATTTTCCCTCCCTTGGTCTTGGAGAACACAGAGAACTTATGAGGCTAATTTAGGGCAGATATGCTAAAAGTAAAAAGTAATGTTTTCTCTTTGTAGAAAACACCCCAGGGGCAGAGAATGCAGGAAATGGTGTGTCACTGTGATGAAAAACAAATGAAAGCCTTTACAGCAGAATGCCCGACTCTGATCATCTAACACGTCCATCACAGCATGCCAATGCAGATGTGTCCTGTAGGTGACAGCCAACTGAGCATCCCCAGCTGGATTCTTCTCATTCCCTTCTTCACCATGTCCACCATAGTGGATCTCAGAGATCAGTAGGAGGCGGTAGATGTTCTCAGAAAAATGTGAATGCATATGTGACTTTTAAGATCATTAGATCAGGATGTGGAATGTGACTCTACAAGGAAACAGTTGCCCTGAAGCTAGAGTTGTGTTCTTTTCACTGAATGAATTCCTTGGTTACTGTATCTTATCATGATATGGTTATCCTGGTGACATCACCCCTGTTTCAGTTACCTTGAGGAAGAGGAATAGCCACAGATGGGAAACAGGAATTGAGATGTAGGCCAGGAAGGAAGTTTTGATGGACTCTTAGAGGATTTCATGTGCCTGGAAAGAGTGTCCTGAGGAAGGCTTAGAGGTGGCCTCCCTTAAGAGGTTACAAAACAGAAAAAGCTGGGAATCAACCTCAGAGTATCAGTTATTTCTCTGAACTTCAGTCAGCTGTAGCATGAAACCAGATTATTCACATTCATGGTCCTCTTTGAATTTATTTTCCTTTTATTATATCCCAGAAGCAAAGCAGTTTTGTACATATTTAGGCTAGTTTTAAAGAAGTGAACAATGCTCTCTGGATGCCAGAGATATTCAAGGGGAGGCCTCAAACAGTGGTTTTATCTGGGGGATATCATGCCTCCCAGGGGATGTTTGGCAATGTGGGAGACATTTCTGGCTGACAGAACTGGTGGTTGGGGGTATGCCAGAGCCATTTGGTGGATGACCTGGGATACTGCTAAATACCCCACAATGCCTAGAGCAGCCCCGCAACACAGAACGATACAGCTCAAAAGATCCATATTCCCAGCTTCCAGATTTTCCTTCTAGTGCCATCTCTGGAGGTTCTAGGTTTTTATTGTTGTTGACATAAGTAGTGTTCCCTTACTCCAGTCTTAGATAATAGGCTTCTTCTGTTCCCAATTCGAGAATCCTTTGGACGTTCTCCACTTTCCAAGTCATTAATATTGAATATTTATTTAGCTTGTATTAGTTCGACAAACTAAACTTTGCACTGGGAAATAAAGAAATCCATGATGTTATACTTCAGTAGAGGTGATTAAATCCTCAGTTTGATCCCTGAATCACGAAATTCCTTTCATAAAGGAACCCAGTGATTTGGGAACATGGGCTCTACCTCCCCCTGTGATTGGGTGGACTTGGGGCTTTTTCTGGGCTACTTCCAGAGCCTGGAAATCATTCTTGTAGTTAATAACAAATACCTGTGACATTAAAACACTCACAAGCTTCTTAATAAAACCAGTCATGGTATTAAACAATTGTATGGTATTACTTGCATAAGTTTCTGAGATTGTGTTATGATTCTATTTCTTAATGGATTTTTATATCTCAACTACATTTTCCCTATTGCATTTTTTCCTTGATGGGCTAGATTAAGGATTGGTTTATTTTCTAAGGAGGACCTGCTCTAAGAGAGATGTTTCTGTACAAAATTCCAGAATTTGTAATTCTGAACAGAAGTAGATTTTGTGGGAAGTATTTATTTGTTATTTCCATTACACACACACACATACACACACAAAAAAAAAAAAAAAAAAAAAAAAAAAAGAAAGAAAGAAAGAAAAAAAAAAAGGAGTAGAAACTGCTGCGTACCCTCACCTGGGTTGAGGGCCTGAGGGTCTGGGTGTGAGACAGACAAATTCATAATCCAAAAATTTTTAGAAATTATAAAAGAAATCAAAAGAAAATGTGATTTGTCATGAGCATCAATAGAAAATTGACATCTTATTATTTCCAAAACTTTTGGTAGTTTTCCCTATAACTATAGTGCTTTTCTCTGATTTCTACGTATATAATTCTTTATTACTTATTGACTTGAGATTTTCACAATGGGCTTCCCCACTTTATATTATTAGCTATGAATCAGATCTGATGTTTCAGCTTTGAGTTTTTGACTTATTCACTCATAAAAATGATAAGACCTATTATAAGGTAAGTGGAATATGTTAAAGAGCTTATTCACTGAAAATCTCACTAGTAAAGAAGTATATTAGGTTAAAACTGTTATCTCTTAGAAAAGGGTTTTAAAGATGGGAAATATATCAGCATGTAGTAGAGAATGAGATACTTTTTGGAGGTCAGGGAGCTGGTTGAAAACTTGACCACGTAAGAGAATTCAGTTATATTTACTTCTACTGCCTATATTAAAACTAGAATAAAACAATTCTCTTTCAGTTAAAATTTATTAATCCTTTCATGAGGATCTGTTTTCTGGAACCAAGGCATCAACCAATTAAATTAGCAAACATTCAATTAACAAATTAAAATTAACAATATGTATTGGATACTTACAATGTATAAGCTATTGTTTTAAATACAGGCGGAAGAGAGCAGAATTACTAAATGCACGATTGAAGACTTGAATGCTGTGAATATACTTTGAATACAAACTGTTTTATGTAAAAAGATGCTCTATATGTATAGTATGAACTGTAATACATACTACTATAAATAAAAATTAAAAAAAAAAATATATAATCCTAAAAAAAAAAAAAAAAAAGAGAGAGCAGAATTAGGAGGAGCTGCAAAGGTGGGTAACAGCAGGTATCTAACCTGAAGCATCTTACAGATTAGGGTCTTTCGTAGTGAATTCCACCCTGTTATGGTGACAAATGTGTGTGTGGGTGGCATGTAGGGTGTGTGTGTGTTTGGGGTCTGTGTGTGTGTGGGCAGTGTGTGTTGGTGGCGGTGGTGTGGGTATGCGTTTAAAATGCCATTTGCTAGTGCAAAGTGTCCAAGTGAGAAAGAGATGGACAAGGGACCAATTTATTCAACCACTGATAGGATGGACAGAGACAATTAAAGATCTCTCATAAACAACTGAGATTTGTTTAGAAACGGTGAACAATTATGAATTTCTGGAGAACTGTTGAAACAAAAAGCAAAGCAAGAAATAAACTCTTAGGTATCAAGTGATACTAAACCTCAGCAGAGGATTACTTTTTTTTTCACCCCCTCCTCCCGCCACACACAGAAGTAGGAATACAAAGAAAGAGAGGGAAGGTATCTGGCTATTTACATGAAAAATGACTCTCCCCTACAATCACCTTCTGTCAATAAAATACGTATTTTCTGACATGTCAATTAGGTGATTCATAATCCAGATGACCATCCCCTCCATTTAGTACCGCTGGGCTGGGTTAAATGTCTGAAGTGTTTACCCTTTATGACCAGTGGCACGGGTCTGTTCTCAGTCAAACCGGGCCACTCATGACATGTTTGCCTGTAGGATTTCTCTTGAGGTAAAGTAACCATGATTATCAGATTTTAACCTGAACGGCAGATGAGGACAGTGGTTTTGCCATCAGCAGTGAGGAATGCCGGTTTTACAGTACCAGGCATACCGGCGTTTGTGGGAAGAGTTTGATGCACAGTAAACAGCCTGTAATTTACAGAACTGCAGTGAGCAGAGCTTAAGCGGCAGAGGTTGGTACTTCAAAGGGATGGTCTGCGGTTCAAGGACCGGTTATTAAGGAGGGGTGATTTGTCCTCAGCTTCTTAAGTTAATTTTAAAAGATCAGGCTGATAATGAAGTAATCATTTAAAAAAATTGAGCTAATATTCACACGACATAAAATTATAAAGCCATTTTGACCATTTTAACGTGTACAATTTAATGACCTCCAGTACATGAAGTGATTATTATTATTTTTTTAAAGATAAGGGGATAGAACTCTAAGGGGAAGGGAGCATTTTTCATTCACCCATGAATTCAATCATACCTAACAAATATTAAATAATTTCAGTATAGATATGCCAGAATACTCCTTTGTACTTCTGTGATGCTGTCTTCAAATAAATAATAGATTTCTATTCTGCGAAGGCACAGATTATTAACCAGTTTTACAATTAGTGTTACTAAGGCATTTTCATCTTTAATTCTGAAGAAAAACAGATGGAGTTTAAAATATGTATTTTGTCAAATTACAGGGATGATGTTTGGAGAACATTTGAATGGAAATGTTGGAAATTGTTCTGGAAACTAGAAAACAACTTTTTAATAGATAAAAATGTTTTTTTAAAAAAAAAATTTTTGTAGAAACAAGTTTGGGAGTAGGCTGAGTTTGGAGACTACTTTCTACTATTTGGGGGTAGATTTATGAATAACAGAAATCTCTACTTTAAAAACTTCAATCTGCTTATGTATGTAAAATAGGCTGGTCAAATGAGCACATGAGAGAATTCTGTGTTAGTAGAAAACAGAAGATAAAAATTTGTTTTGACCAAAAGTAGATCTTCCCAACCAGCTGCGGGTGGAGACATGTTCCCAGGGAGATAAATGCAACTCCACTGAGCCCTTTCACATTGTAAGTCCTCTGCAGCATCCTCCCAGCCTCCACCCCCAAAGATTTGTCCTCCTGGTATATGGTGAGTAACAATAGCTCTCTCCCCATGAGACCAAATAAAGGAAGATAAACACTGCTCTTAACAAGAAGATTTTGCCTATTAGATAACAGAAAAATCTTTTTATTTGAATCACACACTCAGAATTTATAATAATTTTTTATCAAGGATTAAGAATTATCTCTATATCTGTGAAGGGAAAGGTTTATTAAGTAACCGACTACAGTAAAAAGTATTTTATTCCATCTATTTGAGAGTCTTAATCTAAAATTTACAAGCATATTGGTATTTCCTTTACATAGAAAGAATTCTATTTTGTTGAAATAGAATGACTATGAACCTCTACTTGGCCATCTTGTTTTATACTACAGCTGTGTTTACTAAAGCGGTGGAGGTAGGGGGGAATTCCATAAATAAACTTGAGACACAGTGGGATAAACAAACTGAAATTAATTTACAGGACTGTTCAGATACTTTAATTTGCTGTTGATACTCTTAAAAGGGCCTTTTCTGATGAGCAAGCTTTGCCATTTCATTGGTGTTTTGATTTTCATTCTTCTTTTAGCTAGTGATATTACTAAACATCTTTTTCATATTTTTATTTTTTAATGTTTATTATATACTTTATCTATATTTCTGTTGTGCTGCTGGTCATCTCCTCACAGCCTTTTCCTTTCCATTCCTCCCTTCTTTCCTTCGTCCCCCCTTGCCCTCCCTCCTCCTTCTCTCCCTCCCTCCTCCTTCTCTCCCTCCCTCCTCCCTTCCTCCCTCCCTCCCTCCCTCCCCTCCCTTCCCTTCCCTTCCCTTCCCTTCCCTTCCCTTCCCCTTCCTTCCTTCCTTCCTTCCTTCCTTCCTTCCTTCCTTCCTTCCTTCCTCTCTTCCTCTCTCTCTCTCTCTCTCTCTCTCTCTCTCTCTCTCTCTCTTTCTTAGGGATTGAACTCAGGAGCAGTTAACCACTAAGTCACATCCCCAGCCCTTTTTTATATTGAATTTTGAGTCAGAGTCTCACTAAGTTGCTCAGGGCCTCACCAAATTGCTGAGGCTCACTTTCTTTCTTTTTTTTTTTTTATTTTTTATTTATTTATTTTTTTTTTTTTTATTATTTATTTACTTATTCATCATGCACAAGTATAGTATCTTTTTACATACAACTGCTTGTATACAAAGTATATAAGTACCATTCAGATCTTCAATCATGCATTTAGGATAATGATATCCATCTCATTCAACCACCAATTTTTTTCCAACCCCCCCCTTACTCCCTCCCTCCCCTCCCTTTCCGTTGACCATTCTAGTGTTCCTCTGATCCTATGTACCCCCTTCCAACAACTCTGTGAACCAGCCTCCTTATATCAGAGAAAACATTCGGTACTTGGATTTTTGAGATTGACTAATTTCACTTAGCATTATATTCTCCAACTTCATCCATTTACCTGCAAATGCCATTATTTTATTCTCTCTTATTGCTGAGTAAAATTCCATTTTGTATATATACCATATTTTCTTTATCCACTCATCTACTGAGGGGCATCTAGGTTGGTTCCATAACCTAGCTATTGTGAATTGTGCTGCTATAAACATTGAAGTGGCTGTGTCACTGTAATATGCTGTTTTTAAGTCTTTTGGGAATAGACCCAGGAGTGGGATGGCTGGGTCATAGGGTGGTTCCATTCCCATTTTCCCAAGAAATCTCCATACTGCTTTCCATAGCGGTTGCACCATTTTGCAGTCCCACCAGCAATGAGGCTCACTTTCAACTTTTGATTCTCCTGCCTCAGTCTCCTAAACTGCTGGGATTAAAAGTGTGCGCCACCACGCCCAGCTCTTAAATGCCTTTTAAAATACACATATTGCAAATATCTTCATTCTGTTCTTTTAACTTTATGATGTCTTTCTTAAAACACAAGTTTGCATTTTTTGAGTAGTCAAATTGGCAGTCTTCCCTCTTAAGACTTCTTGGGTTTGGTTGTATTTTAGAAAAGGCTGTCCCACGCAAGTCATGATAAAGATTTTTGAAATTTTTTTTTTCTCACAACTGTATACTATTTAAAATATTTCAGTGCCAATAGACCTTTCTGCAATGATAGACATACTCTTAATCTACAATGCCCACTGTGGTGTTACTAGCTACATGTGGCTATTGAACACTTGAAATGTGGCTAGTGCAACTGAAAACTGAAGTTTCAATTTTATTTAATTTCAATTAGTTATTTAATTTGAATAGCTGCAGGTGAATAGTAGCATGTATTAAACCACACAGATAGATCTTTAATCTCTCTGAAATTTGTTTTGTGTACATTACTGGATAGAGATTTTTCCTATATGAGTATCGAGTTATCCTAACAGATGTTTTTTGAATTATCCTTATTCTTTCCCATTGATTTGAAAAGTCACTTATGTCATATGCCAAATACTCATTTAAATACAAATATTTTTGCACTCCAATCTGTTGCATTGATCTGTTTGTTCATCTTTGGGCCAAGTAATTCTTTGTTTCATTGGTGAGGCATTTCCTTTGTAATTTTGATTCTTTTTCAAAATTGTTGTTTCCTCTTGCATATTTTCTTTTCTAGGTGAATTTAAAAGTAGCTTTAAAGTTCTACAAAAATATTTTTTTAGAATGTTGATGAGAATTTCAATGAATTTACAATTACTGGAAAATAATTGACCCTTTTATGATATCAAGATTTTCCTCTAGCTATTCCTTTATATTTAGCCTATAGTTATCTTTACAGACTTTGTTTATTTTTTTGTTAGATTATTCTTAGGCATTTTATAATTTTGTTACTGTGTACTAGTCAGCTTTTTATCACTGTGACCAAAATACCTGACAAGGACAGCTTGGTGGAGGAAAAGTTTATCTTGGCTTATGGTTTCATTGGTTTAGTCTGTGGGGCCAACTCCATTGCTCTGGGCCCAAGATGAGGCAGAACATCATGGCAGAAGACATGGTAGAGGAGCCCTGCTCTGTTCTTGGTGTCTAGAAAGTAGAGAGAGAGAGTGAAGGGAAGGAGTCCCAAGGAGGATGAGCCCTTCCAGTGTAGTCCCCAATGACCCACCTTTTCCAGCCATTCCCCACTTGCCTACAGTTACCACCCATTTAGTCCATTCAAACTAGGATGGACTAGTTAGATTTCAGCTCTCACAATCCAATCATTTCACCTCCAAACATTCTTGCATTAACACAGGTGTTTCATATCCAAACCATAACAATCGCTATTGCAAATAATCTTGTTTTAAAATTAAAGCTTTTAATTGATTATTGTTGGAGTATAAGAAAGCTTTTGATATTTGCACATTGATCTAATATCCATTAACTTGCTGAACTTTTAGTCCTTAATATTTCTGGTTTTCTAAGTGGCAAATTACGTGTCTTCAAATAATGCCAATTATATATTCATTTCTAAAATGAATGCATATATATATATATATATACATATGCATATGTATATATATAAATGTAATCTTATTGCTTTGGTTAGGAACTTGAGAGCAATGTTGAATTAATAGCCACAGTTGGGAGTGTTCTTTTTTTCTCTTTCTTTCTTTTTGGACTGCTTCAAATTTTTGATTGTGATATGTATAGGTTTCTGATCTCCCCTCCTTCCCAACATGCCTCCCCCCCGCATTCAGCTTTCCCTTCTCAGTAAATGGTACCTCCAAATTTCTAGATCCCCTGGCAAAAGTCTCTGGTATTATTCTTGACCCTAGACTGTAAAGTCTTACTCTTAATAATGTGAAACTCCTGTTGGCTCTACCTTCCAAATACCTGCAGAATCACTTCACTACCTCCATCTGTTCTACTATTTCTGTACTGATTCCAGCCATCATTGTCTCATGGTAGATTATTGCGTTAACCTCCCATCTGGTCTCCTTAACTCTTCCTTGGTCATCTATTTTCAACACAGCAACAAGGAAAATAATGTAAATTTGTAACTCAGATCATGTCTCTGCTCACATCCATCCAGTTTTTCCAGTTTACTCAGAGCAAAACTAAAATCCTTAGTGTCCTCTGAGGTCCCACATGATCCGCCTTCCTTGTTACCTCTGTGACTCATGTTCATGCTCTTACTATCACTCCCTCATCTTTTTAAGGATTTTGCCTAATGTTGTATTTTCAGTAAACTCTTCCCTGACTTCCCCATTAAAAATATTTCCTCTCTCTCTTACTTTCCTGTCTAGTTTTTTATTTACAGCTTTTGTTAGCCTCTGGCATATCTATATTTTATTTTCTTGCTTGTTTTTTTTTTTATCTTCACTACACCGTCAGCCCCATTATGGGAGAGATGTCATCTGTTTTGTTCACTACTGCATCTCTGTTGCCTAAAAGAGTGCTGGGTTCAAAGTGTATGTGATTTTTCTCCTTAGTTCTGTCACTATTAATTCATATTTAAATAAATGTGTGGCCATGCTCAGTTTCCTCCATAAACTCTCATTGGTCTTGATGAATAACATTTTTTATACTTTGCTGATTTTGACTTGATACTGTTTTACTTAAGATTTTTGCTTTGGGGAGAATCATTGATAGTTTTCTGCTTTGTGTTATAATATTTTTTGGTAGTATTTGTCTCCACAGATGAGTTGAGGAGGAGCTTTCTACCTTTTCTTTTTTCTATGCCCTGAAAAACAGTTTACATAATAGAATCTCTTCATTACATGTTTTGTAAAATTTGTATACAAAAATCACCTGGGCTTGATATAAAGTTTAGTTTGTTGACTAAGTTCTTCCTTCTGTGGGCATTGATTTACTCATGATTTCTAACTCTTTTTGATTTGATTTTTTAAAAATATTTTTTAGTTGTTGATGGACCTTTATTTTATTTTCTTATTTATATGTGGTGCTGGGGATGGAACCCAGTGCCTCACAAATATGAGGCAAGCATTCTACCTCTGAGCTACAACTCCAGCCCCTCTTGATTTGATTTTGATGATTTATATCTTCCTAAAAAAATCATCCTTTGAATTTATATTTTAAAATTTGCATATATACAATAACTATCTTTTTACAATGGTTTTTGAGTCTTTTCTGTATTTTGCTTATAAAAGTCCATGTTTTACATTGGCTTTTAGAAGGAAGCTTTTTATTTTATTTATTATTTTCCTTTCTCTTTATTAATATTTTCTTTATGTTTGATTTGTTCATAATTCCTGGACATACTGGTTGAAAACATTAATCAATACTTTAAATCCTTATTAGGTTTTTAATCTTTTCTTATTTTTAAAAGCAAATTTGTGTATTAAATAAAAAGCATGTGCGCTGCAGTCCAAAGATTTTGATATGTTGTTCCCTTTGTCATACATTTCATAAATCTTTCATTTCCATTTTGATTTCTTTTTTCATCCAATAATTATTTAGAAGAATGTTTTAAAATTTCCAAATAGATATTATTTTCATTTACTTTTTGATGTCATTATTTACTTTTATTTTGATTTTACTATATACAGAATTGTACTCAGCATACATTCTTATTTACAAAATTTAATAAAATTTAGCTTTCTAGCTTGATGATTAATTTTCTTCAAGAAGTATGTAATGACTTTTGGAAAACATGTAATTTTCTTCCTTTGCATGTGCAAAATATTATGAATATCCCTGTGAGCTTCTGAGTGGTCTGTTGATTTCAGAGCAAGTATTTTAAGGTCTCCTGGAAGAATTATGTTTTATATGTCCTATAGTATCTGTACTCTATATTTCAAAACTATGCTGTCAAGTGAACAGCCATTAACAAATAGCCTGGTTATCTTTTGTCCTTATATTTTCTATGTAGATTTGTTATTTCTATTAAAGGTAAAAAATTTTGGCTGCTTATTTTTTATGTTTTGTTTTGAATGAATTTTATTTTGTAAAATTTGTTCTGATTGTTAGTGCTTTCTTGGTGTGTTTGTCCATCTTTATATTTTTAACCTTCCTCTGTCATTTGGTCTATGTGTGCTTCTTATTAGTAATACATAGCTGAATTCTAACTATGAAAATCTCTATTTTGTAATTCTAGAACTTTGACATATAGATCTGATAAAAATTAATATTCGCAAACTTTAAGAACTTCTACAAATCTATAGGAAAAAGGGCAACATCCTAATATAAAATGGACAAAGAAAATGAGTGAAGAATTTAGAGAAAATGAAAATCAGCTGGGTGTGGTGGTGCACACTTATAATCCCAGGAGCTCAGGAGCCTGAGGCAGGAGGATCACAAGTTCAAAGCCAGCCTCAGCAATGGCGAGGTACTAAGGAACTCAGTGAGGTACTGTCTCTAAATAAAATACAAAATGGGGCTGGGGATGTGGCTCAGTGGTTGAGTACCCCTGAGTTCAATTCCTGGTACCAAAGAAAGAAAAGAAAATGAAAATCAAATGGCCAATAAACAACCTCATTCGTATTCAGGTAATGCAATAAAAATAAAAATAAAATCATTTGTGCAAATAAGAATAGTTAAAAAATAAGTCTAATAATCTTTTTATCAAGAAGATGGTTGGATTCAGAGGTAGAAAGGGTATGGAATTCTCAAGTGCTCTGAGTATAAATATAGATAGATTTTTCACATATTATGACTTATCCTTTTGTCAGATAGGAATGTCTGTCATAGCACTTTTCAAAAAATCCCGAGGCACTTCTGTTGGCTCAAGACTGTCAATGGTGAAGCTGAAGGTTGGACAGGGAGCAGGGTGCATCCTGGGTAGATATCCATCCTGATCTCATCCCTATAGCAAGGAGTTGGGTCAGGCAAGACTTTGTGACTGCTAGGGTAGCTAGGGAGGTTAGGGTACAGGAGAAGGGAGCAAGGGATTAGATATCAGGAGTACTTGGAGGGAGTTGCTGAGTGGACAATGTCATAGATGTTCACCAAATTGCACTGGTAAGGTGCATGTGGTAACATGTAAAATTAAGGAAATAATCCAAGACATTGGATAGAGGAATGCATGAATTGATTTCACTGTCCACCTTTCTTAAATAAACATACCCATTTGGAAGGCTTTCTTGCTTTGAAAGGAAATGTAAATAAGTGAGCCAATGTATGTAGCATGTCTTCTAATTCTTTGATGCCCCCATAAACACAAAACCCAGTGATGATATTTACATCTAAAAACAGTTGGGAAAACAGAAGCACATAAAGCAACTCTCAGAAGGGAATTAATCTAGTGTACATAATAGAATTCTAAATTCTTCAAAAGAGAAGTTCATTGAAAACAAAACAGACAGACAAAAAAACCAAAACAAGCCAGGTGCAGTGGCATATGACTGTAATCCCAGTGGCTTGGGAGGCTGAGTCAGGAGGATCACAAGTTCAAAGCCAGCCTCAGCCCTAAGCAACTCAGCAAAATCCTGTCTCAAAATAAAATATAAAAGGACTGGGGATGTGGTGTGGTGGTTGAGCACCCCTGGGTTCAATCTCTGATACTCCAAATGAACAAAAATTGCCAACCAAAAAACAGAAAAGAAAACCCTGCTTTATAGCTGAGACATTCCAGCAGTTCTGATTTTAGGGGGAATTTCAGAGTGTTCATTCATCAGGCTTCCCACTCAAATCTGTGTGGTGTATTTTGCAATTTGGCCGAGATGGCCATATTTTCTTAATAAGTACTCCTGCAAAGCAAACCTTTACTCATGTGGAATAAAAGGCAAAGGAGAATCAGAGAACCATGTAATTTAAAGCTAGAAGAAAGAGAGGAAAGAGGAGAGTTCTTTTTTAGTTAACAACCTGAATTATGGAAGATATTTAAATACATGTAATTTTATAAATCTTAAGTACATGTTGTGAACTAAGATACAAATAGACCTCAGTAAGAAAAATGAGGCAGGGAAGAATGACAATTTACCTGGGTTTCACATCACAAAAAGATGGCATAGTATAATGAGAGATCCCAGCAGCCTCAAGAATTTTAACTAGCCATGGATGCCCTCTTGGGAAATATGTGCTTTTGACATTTAAATATATTGCAATGTAATTATTTGGTTTCATGTATCTCACCTATTAGCATGCCAGCTCTTTGAGGGAAGGTATGTGCCATTCATATTTGTAATTGCCCTACCCAGAGCTCTAATTAGTTCCCAAATTGTACCTGATGCTCAAGAAAAGTTTGCTGAAAGATGGAGTGAATAATTGGATAGAGAGGATTTATATAGACCATCAAAATCTATCGTGCCTCTATCCCCAGGTATTCCAATTTATTGGTGAATGAAGTAATCAATATAGATTGAAGATCATCTAAAGTATCTGCATTTAGCACGACTCTTGCATAAATAGGATCCTGTTAACTGAGAATGTTCTGTGTTTACTCATCAGCATGGGGATTGGACAAGGACAGAGTTGTACACACATTCCTAACCCTCGTTTTTCCTCTATAGCTTGAGTAACTTTGTCCTGGTCTGCTTAAGACAGTGCTGGTTTATGCCGTTGCCTCTGTGTAATTATTATTAGTGTCTCATTTCAAAGTGTCTCTTTTTGAAAAATAAGTTATATGATTGCCCTATTTATGGCACCTTTTCCAACAATGTTCCTTCTTACAGCCCCTTCTTAAAGTGGGAGATTCTGTTATTTTGGAATAGTACCTTTTTCCACCATGAGAACCCTTTTTCCTAGGTAGGTCTTCAGAAACACCTGAGATCTGTGGGAGAGGTGAGTTTCACAGCTCTGGAAGGTGACAGCCTTGATTTCCTCAATATGCTAGGATGTTTTTGACTGGAGTGAGACTCCAAGGGACCAAACCATCTT
The DNA here is from genome assembly GCA_025594165.1 of Tamias sibiricus. NCBI lineage: Eukaryota > Metazoa > Chordata > Mammalia > Rodentia > Sciuridae > Tamias > Tamias sibiricus. The sequence continues at coordinate 210,109,052 of CM046658.1, forward strand.
GGTGCAGTTTTATAAATCTGATCCACCCTCTGTGATTGCTTGACATTTGACCCACTTGAAAAGGAAGAAGTATCAGGTTTCTCTGAGACTTTGAACATGAAATCCCCCCACAGTGGCAAAATCCATTGCTAAGAGAACTGTCATGCAAGTGGCAAAGGCAGTCAGGGACATTTTGGAGCTTCATAGGATTTCAACCCCAAGTACCAGGTTTGTGGTAACTGTAGGATAGACACCTGTAAGGATGACTCTTCTGTCCTCTTCCCTTTGAACCTGTTTATCCTCCTTCTTACCCCCACACGGTCAGCCAGGCTGTCTCCACTTTTTGCTTGATAGTCCTAATTCTGAATAACCTTAATCATAAAAGCAGTTACCACATCTGATATCACCTTCATACGTATTTGTCAAAGTGTTTGTGTGTGCTAAATAAACTAGGAATGTATGAATTTTTCAAAAGATCTCTGTATTGTGGGAACTCACATTTGAGGAAAATATGATTGATACATAGGTAGCTTATTAAATTGTAGTGTGACAAGGACCACAATGGTGATCTATTCTGAGTGTCATGGAAATATGGAGGCAAAAGTGATTGATTAGCAGTTTAGTTTGTGATATGTAGTCAGATGCTTAAGTAAAGATGCCTTGTAGTTCATTAGGAATATGGACCTGGGGCTTGAGAAAGAGTTTGCAGCTACAGCCAAAGAATTTTAAAGCATTGACAAAGGGGTGAAAGCTGTCATCTACCAGTATGGCACAAAGTATAGCAGAGTTTTAAGATACAGGAAGTACATTTAGACTATTTGGAGTAAAATCCTGCTCTGATAAAAATACCTAAAAGAGCATATTTGAACTGTCTTGATTACGATTATGTTGGAGGTGCAGAGACTTTCTGTAGTATGTCAAAAATTACGTACAAAATTTCTCAGAGATCTTTCTTTCATTAGGCAAAGGAAATTTATTTCTATTAAGGGTGAAAATGAATTTACTAGTATGTGGCATTAATGTTCCTTTAATGAAAGTCTATCATCTGTCAATTGATCAATCAATCTGCTATCTATCCAGAACAACTGAAAATGTTGCTTTCCTGAGAGGAAATCATAGGCAGAAAAACATAGGGAGGGAGGGGGAAATTTGTCACATAAATGACCACATCAGGGAACCAGCTCCAAAATTTCTATTGTTTTACAGATATTCCCTCTTATCTCAAGGTGTGTGAGTAAGGCAATCTAGATTTTATCTTGGAAATGACTCAGGGAACCTAATCCTGATTGGAGACATCTGGGCAAAGAATGCTTAGCTCCCTTACCCCTTTCTACCCTCAGGGCACAAAATAAGAGTAAAACCAAGTTTTAGACCCACTACCTCTCAAACAAAGACCCAAATCATTTGACAGTGCTTTGCTCCTGTAATCACTCTCAACTTTTTGCTCTACTGCCAGGGATCATGAAATTTTCTGGCGGCAGAAGATTAGAGACATGACTTGAACAAAATGACATAGGAAGGCAGGGGTGCAACTGGGAACACTATCTGGGACTCCCTCCAAGAGCCTTCTTAAATAATGTTTTTGTTCAGGGTGTGAATGAAGATAAAGAAACTATTTTCTTCTAATAGACTTGAAGGAGAAAATACCTGGGAAGAGGTGTATTCATTTCTATTGAGAGATAGAAAAAGTGGATCCCACATGCAGAAAATATATTTTTAAAATTTCATATACTTTTGCTATTATGGGGAAGCAAAGATGTGGAAAATCTGATAATAAGAAAAATAAAACAATAACAGTAATATTAATGGGTGAGAGTTATGTAATGATTACTGTATACCAGGCACTCTTTCAACCACTTATTTGATCTTATTTGGTCCTCACAATAACAACTCTATGAGGTAGGAATCCTGTTATGCCTATTTTACATGTGATGAATCAGAGGCTAGAAGCCCAAGAATGCTCTTCAAGCAAATCTTGGACCCTAATTTGGCTGAAATCATTCTATCTTTGATCAGGTTTGTCTTCCAGGACCATGAGAAATGGTAATTCAAAATTATTAGAAAAATGTGATGCTGAAAACTTTTAAATGTAATTTTAAAAATCAATTAATTTAATATATGCATTTGAAATATCTTTCATCCCTTGCAATTGGATTGTGATTGCCTAAAAAGTGGCACAAAAAACAAATTCTCACTTGGTTGTGAACCCTTTTCTGGATCACTGGTGCTTAGTTTCAGCCACACATGAGTTCTTTCTCACCTGTACCAACCCAGGACTCATTGCTCAGGACGGAGAAGGACCGCAGAGAATCTGCAGTGATAAATCACCCTAGCAACTCCAGAGCATGCTGTGATTCAGATTAATGTTCATCTAGCAATTGAAAAATATCTACTTTTAAAAGTCTGGAGAGTTTAAACGTGGTAATTTATTTGAAATTGCATCTTGCAGACTGTTAAACATGTTCATATTGTTTTGGAAGGTGTTACGGTTTGGATATGAGGTGCTGCCAAAAGCTCATGCGTGAGACAATGCAAGGTTTAGAGGAGAAATGATTGGGTTATGAGAGTCTTAACGCAATGAGTCAGTGAATGAATTTCCTGATGGGATTAACTGAGTGGTAACTGAAGGCAGGTAGGTTGTGGCTGGAGAAGGTGGGACATTGAAGGCATGCCTTTTGGGTATATATTTTGTATCTGATAAATAGTCTCTCTCTCTGCTTTCTGATCATCATTCAAGCGGCTTCCTTCTGCCACACTTTTCTGCCATGATGTTCTGCCTCACCTCAAGCCCTGAGGAAGGAGCTGGCTGCCTATGGACTAATACCTCTGAAACTGTGAGCCCCTAAATAAATCTTTTCTCCCCTAAAATTGTTCTTGTCAGATCTTGTAAGCTTCCTGGTACCGAAACCCGGGAGGAAATCTCTCGGAGGCAGAGTAAAGCTTTTACTACTTTTACTTCTACTTTCTTAGAGCTTAGAGAGGGAAAGAAAGATTTTTAGAGAGAAAGAAAGATAGAGCTTAGCTTCTTCTTGTCTTCTTGTCTTGTCTTTTTCTTCTTGTCTTCTTAGCTTAGAGAGAAAGAAAGATAGAGCTTAGAGAAAGATTATTTTTTCTTCTTAGCTTAGAGAGAAAGAAAGATAGAGCTTAGAGAAAGATTATTTTTTAGAGCTTCTTGCTTCTTTCTTCTGTCTTCTATCTTCCTCAGGAGCCTCGGCCTAACTCTGACCAGTCATTACTTCTTCTATCTGGTTTCTCTTCTGTCTTCTATCTGGTTTCTCTTCTGTAACCGCTCTGCCTACGTTCTGGCCGCTCTGATTCTTCTGACCGACCGAGTGACTGCCCGACTGACTGAATTCTCCGTTCTCCTAACTCGGACCGCTTTCACCCGGTTATATACCTTCAGCTTTGTGGGTGCCTACAGGTGCGTCACATACATATCAGGTGGAACTTATGGCTTCCAGCTAGCTGCAACAGCCCTTCCTAATTAGGGCTCCTTCAAGATCTTTTAGTCACAGCAGCAAAAAATCTTAGTAAAACAGTAACATAAAGAAAAGTCCTGTAATACATTGTCATTCCCCCTTTAAAGAGCAATTCTGTGCTCTTATGTGCTCTGTGGTATTGGTGATTAGCTGCATGTTGGATAGGCAGATGGTAGCTGCCCCAAGATGCCAACATGCTCCATGCTGTGCAGAAACTCACACACTAGAGTGCTCTTTAGGTGACTGATAAGAGGTCAGTGTGTGCAGGAGAAAGGATACCAGGGTTGAAACAGGAAGCCCAGGGTTGGAACACCAGCTCTTATAATGTAAGGGTGGCTGTGGACAAATCACCTGAAATCTTGGTGTCTCATTATTGCCAGTTAGCTGGGCAGGTGACCTGAGCTGGATTCACAAGAGCTGGCTACCTCTACAACTAAGAAAATGGTGAAAGAAGCACGCAACACACAGAAACACCTTTTGCTCACAGGAATCAGGGACAGCTCTCGACCTTCAGGGCCCATTGGGAAGAGAGAGCAAGCCACCTGAAAAATCCTCTGTTTATTGGGGAGAAAGACATTCAAGAAAGTTCAACCCAAATAAGGCAAGGGATTAGGTTTCAGGAGGTTGCTTGGTGGTGTCTTGCGGTCAGCAGATTTGATTGACATCTAGGAAAGCCATGCCCATCTCAGGTGCTGTGTGGGATCAAAGGCAGGGTGAGCCAAAAGGACCATACAGAGAAGCCTCGTCAGTCCACTCCCCTCATACGCTCAGATGCTCACCGCTCACACACACCATGAGGCTCCCGACATCTCATTATGATTTTTCATTATGAAATGGAAGGAATATCTAGTTTCTTGTTATTCATAGATTATGTGAGATGATGCAAATGTGTTTAGACTGTACAATGATATTTTATTGAGGGTAAAAATAGTGGCAATCCTTCTGCAGATATCTGTTGAGTGACTACCATGTTCTAGGCAAAGTTCAAGGCCTAGATATGATACAAGAGTGAAAGAGCTAGAAATCCTAGTGGGAAAGGGACAATGAATAGGTAAATAAATAAATAAATGCATAATTTATCAAATTTATATAAAATTATGTAAATGAATTTGTAAATAACAATTACCCTACAATGTAGCAGTTTAAACCAACAAGGATTTATTGTCTAAATGGCTCAGAGGGTTAGGAATTCAGGAGTGCCGTAGCTGGTTTTTGAGGCTCAGGGTTTCTCTTGAGGTTGTGGCTGAGATGACGCTGGGCTGTAGTCATCTCATGCTTGATTGGGCTGAAGGATCTACCTGTAAGGTCATTCTCATTGCTATTGGTGGGGGCCTTGAGTTTTCAGCATGTGTGTCTTTCTTAGGACTGCTCACCACATGCTATCTGGTTTCTTCCAGAGTCAATTATCAGAGAGAAGGAGAGAGGGAGAGAAAGAAGAGGGATGGGGGGGGAGGACACAAATTGGAAGCTGTGATGTCTTTTAAAACCTTGTTCAGAAGTGACATATCATTACTTCTGTATTCTTTGGGGTACAAAGACCAGCCTGGTACACTTTGGAAAGGGACCACAGAATGATATGGATGCTAGGAGGTAGGAATTGTTGGGGGTGATCTTAGGGGTTGGCTATCACAATACTGTAATATGTGTAGTCAGATGTGTTGCAAAAGTAATAAAGAGCTATGATAAAGAATGGCATAGGGATGGGGCCTAATTCGTATAGCCTTTCTAGGAAACTGACTTCTCTAAGAACAGAGAAGGACCCAGCCATAGGAAGATCCAGGAAAGAGCATTAGACCTGGGCCTCTGCCCTTCTGCAACAGCACATGGAAAGATTCCAAGGAGAAAGTGGTTAGTGCTTTCCAGGAATTGTTAGGAGGAGGATGCGGATGAGCAATGATGAGGGAGAGAGTGTGGCTTGAGATACCACTGAGGGTTAGATAGCAAGGGCTAGATGGAATGGTCATGCCCTTTTCTCAAAGGGCAGTAAAAAAAAACTATTTGAAGACTTCTGAAGTGGGACATAGGCATGACCAGCATTTTGCCCCCTTTTGGAGATAGAAGGAGAGCAGGAACAGAAGCAAGGAGGCCAGTTTCCTGGTTATTTTAGTAGTTGATAGTCCAAGTGAGATAAATTGGTGCCGGGTACAGGCTGAGGATAGTGAAGTTGAAGAGTGTGAGTTAATTAGACCTGATTTTGGACTATAGGCTTTCAAGATGCACTGATGGATTGAAACTACTGTCTCTGTGTGTGAGTGTGTGTCTGGTAAGGACAGGGACAGGAATGATTTCCAAGTTTCCACTGGTCCATTTACTCAGGTGGAGAACAATGGGTTGAAAGGGTTTAGTTGGGGATAGAGGGTTAGCAGATCAGGGGACGGGGAAGCTCAAGAACACCTTTGGCCTCTGCAATACAAGTAACGATGGTATGCACGAGGCTGGGGCTTGAAGACAGATCTGTGAATCTGGGTGTTAATAGTCATGCAATGAATGAGATCCTCTAAAGAGGATGAACATGAAGTAACGAAGAGCCCTGGGAATCCCTACTTGATCCTGGAGGTAAATACATGACTCCAGCCATGAACACCATCATTCCATTTCTTTCCATAAGTTCCAAGAACATGTAGCAAAGACAGAACAAAATAAAGAACTAAAGAATGGAAGAAGAGAAAAGGAAAGTTAAGTCCACAAGGAAGGAGCTGGCTGGGCCAGGCAGAAGTGGGGGGAAATAAGATGAGTGTGGTGCCCAGAATGGAGGAGGTGAGGAGAGAGTCATGTCTAAACTGTTGAGATGCAGATGTGGTCTTTGGATTTGTTTAGGAGGAGCTTTTGGGAAACAATGGATGAAACCATAGTGAATGAGAATAAATGGGACATGGGGAAGAGGAGACAGGCTGGGTAGGCAACTCCTTTAGAACTTTTGCTGCAAAAGAAAACAGAGGCTGTGAGAACAGGAGGTGCGCCTGTGTGGGGGTATGCTTCAGAATGCTCCCATGTTGGTGGAAGTGGCAGGGGTAGACCCCTGATGTCGGAGACACAGCAAGAGCAAGAGTAAGGGCCAGTGTAAGAGAGGATCAAATCTAGATAGTGCACAATAGAGGAAATGTTAGTTTAAACTTTCTGATTTTTTTGTCTGATCACCTCCTCACCCAACAAATGACAATTAAAAAGTTGATTTGGGGGCAGATTTATCTAGGATATGGTGGTTCTTTCTTCTTTCCGTTTGTAATTTTTTCCCCCAGCAGGATGAGTTCTTCATCCTCAGTCTGACTCATGCCTGGATAGAGGATCTTGAAAAATAACCCCATCTGGGTGTGGAATGATGTCTTCTACGCAACATGAAGATCTCTCGTGGCACTTGGTGTCGAAGATAGAGGGGCCATCTAAACAGGAAACAAATAGGATTTCCTTGGTTTAGTGCCAGCCCAACACTCATGGCAAAAGGCAAGGAAAAGTGAGAGAGCTCCTGTTTAGATGTGCTGTGGAACCTCTGTATTTCTGCCATGTTCCCAGGGTTCCTGGCTGGGTAAATGTGCTAGTTACTAGGAACGTTAGCGTGCTAGCTTGTTTGACAGATCTCATCCTTTCTTTCTTCCCTTCTCTCTTTGAAACATGTTCCTGGCACTCTGGAGAAGGATGGAGTGACAGTGCTGACGGCTGAAGTCATCTATTTATCCCCAGAATAAGCACAGAGGAGGCGGGATATTACGCAAATTAACATAGATTGTGCATCCAGAAATACTCTGGCCTTAATAGAGGAGCACGGCAGCTGTCCTGAGCACTGCCCTTCCCTTGGATTGCCCTGACTGTCCCCTGCTCAACAGGAAGGGTGCTAACTTCTACCAAGGGCAAGACATTGAGTCAGATATGCATTATCTTATTTAATCTTCCCTTGATTCGGAGAGGTAAGTATTATTAAGCTCATGTTACTGTTGAAAGAATTATGGTTGAGATGTATTGAGTAACTTGACTGAGACTGGATTATATTTATTTATTTTTACATCCCTTATCTCTTTCCACGAAGGATGTTAGATGGTGCTGAAAGATTGGGATGGCGGGGCACTGAGAGGCAGATAGCCCTTGGTTGACTTCGGCAGTTCTCCATTCAGGATCCAAACCTATCATCTGATCAGTGAGTTAGATCACAGGGGCCCCTCTCTTTCTTCATGTATCCCATTTCCTACTCCTACCACGACAGGTTTGTGTCCAAGATAGTTATTTAACCTCAAGCAAAGGAGTGATTTAAGCCAAGGTTTTCTGTCCATGCCCTGGCTTCTGATTTCTTCCTCCAGTGCTGTCATGACTTCTTCCATTGCAGGTGACTCTTGGGCCTTGCCTTCTCATTAAGCCCTACTCTAGAGGAAGAAACAAATAAACTCATTCTCAGAAAGGTGCCAATTGTGCCTAAGTCCTGGGATGCAACCTCTTCCAGAGGCATTTTCTTTTTTAAGAGGAGGAAGAAAAGACAAACAGAAATAATGAAAAACTCTAAGGGAATGACTCTTGTAATCAGTGGGCAGTTGGGAATTGAGGTGCATTTTCACCTGGGGAAGTTTTCTGTGGCTCTGGAGAGCACTTGTCACCCCCCAGGTAGCCAAGGTAACCACAGTGGGGAAGAGGCCAGCTTGGGAGTGACAGGACCCATCCACCAAGGCTTCTACCTCTCCTCCTCCTTTGGTTTACATTTTCATATTTCAGGTTTAATATGTCCTCAGATTTGGATGGAGGAGAGAAATTTGGTTTACACGTATGTCATTGATAACTCAGAAGAAAGGAACAGGGTCCTCTAAAGTTAATTTAAGGAGATTGAAACATTTTATTTTGAAGGTCAGGTAAAGTCCTTTGTGTATAAACTGAGGAGTGAGATAACTGGGTCAAATGGTGGTTCCATTCCAAGTTTTCTAAGGAATCTCTATACTGCTTTCCAGACTAGTTGCAGCACTTTGTAGTAAGGTAAAATGACTGGTACATTTCCTAGTTTCTGGCATTTTAAAAAAGAAACTGAACACCCTTATATAAGGGGGTTTGAGTAAAGATGGTCAGAGTTTATATTTAAAAATTTATAGTTTTTATTGTATTTTGAAAAATATTAGTAATACATACCCATTGATGCAAACCATTGACTACAGAGGCACACTCTTCTTCTCCTAGAGATATTAGTTTGACATGTAGCCTTTCATAGTTTTCTCTGTGTTCTTATGAACATATATATTAAATGTGGATTTAAATAAATATATAGTATATGTATGTGCACATACATATATATACACACACACACACATATATATATACACACATACATAAAAGCTATAGTAGGATTTATTTTCCAATTCCTATAAATAAAAAAATGCTTTCAAACTGAATTAATTACCTATGACTTGCTTCTTTTTACTGATAATAGGTTCTGGACCTCTCTCCAGCCAATACAAATAAACCTAATTCTATTTTTCAATACCATATTCCATAGCACGTTGGTGTCACAATATATTTGAGCATTCCCCTAAGGAGGTACATTATGTCATTTCTGGTGCTATGCCTCCCTGAGGTTATAAGTTCTGAAGTGTGCAGAACATCCTCAAATTGATCAGGATCAGAAAATCCAGTGGTGAAAAGGGCAAAATTTATAAACAGATAATTCACAGAGTAGGAAAGGAAAATGTCCAAACATAAATAAATAGATGATCAGCTCTCTGAGGTCACCAATATGCAAATGGAAGCAATTTGCTGCATTCTTTTTATTCCCTAGGTTGATAAACACTGAAAAGGCTTGTCAACATCTTTTGTAAAGATAAGGTCTAGTCGGTGGGTGCATATATTGTAACCCAGTAGTGTGTTTTTCAAAATCGGGGCTGCTTAGCCTCTTGATGTTGCAGCTCCCTATGTGGCATCATAGCTGATGTGGTAAAAACACCAGAGATGGGTGCTTTTCAAGGAGTACAATTTCAAAAATGTTTATTGTCAGTTTGACCTTCAGATCCAGCAATTTTATTTCACTCTGACGCTTGCAAGAGAGAAATCCGATTTTGCCAGAAGTTTTAGTGCAGTGCCAAGTTCACAGCAAGTGATCAGTGAATGCTTACTGTCACTGTTATTGGCAAACTGGAGTAGGAGGTAAAAACAACACAATAACAACAAAACAAAACAGGGAAAGTCCGAACAGAAGACTAACTGACCATGAAAAGGCACCAGTGAATGTTTGTGGAGTATCTGTGTGCATGAATTCCATACAGATGTTCCACTCTCCCCAGAAACATAAGCACCAGGAAAGTGGGGAAGTCATGTGTGTGCTCTGGCTACCAGGCAGCATGCTGTGGTCATGTAGTGAATGTCAAACAAAAGAAAACTCCCCTAAAGGATGGCTCTAGTTATTTTCTCCAGTTGTGTGTATCTGCATTGAACTTTGATTTGTCCATAAAAATTATGCATGCTTTTAACCTTTTCCTTACGTTTCTTAAACTACTTACCCTCTACTCACATGACAATTTCAGAGCACTAGTATTCCAATATCCTTCTTGGAGACTCTGGACAAATCATATAGGCATTATGTGTTATCCTGCAATTACGGACTTTGTACCCACTATGTCCTGAGGACTGCTGAAAGGGCTGAAATAATGCCCATGACAGGTCTTAGCTCTGGAGCACTGTTTGAGGTGTGGGGCTGCAGAGTGAGATGGTGTGCAGAGGAGAAGGTTGAAATTTATTAGAATGTAGTGCAATAAGTGCTTAAAAGAAAGGAACGTATCCCCTTAAGAAGAGATGACATTTGAGTCTTGAAGGGTGAGTGGACTTCTTTCAGAAGGGATAGGAGCAACATCTGCAAGTGCAAGGAGGCAGGAAAGGACACAGAGAAGAGCAGAGATTGGTGGAGTGCACAATGGGAAAGAAGACCAGATGTTCCTTCACACCCGGATCATAAAATGCTCTACTGAAGAGGTCCAAGAAGACAAAAAACAATGAGATTATGGGTAGGGGAAATGAACCAAGTTACACTTTTATAAAACAGATTCTAGAATTGAGGCTGGGTCGAGGGCTGGTTGTAGAGAAGACATCGAGGTCCTGATATAATGATATTGAAGGGATACCATGATGTTTTGCTTAAGATCATAGCCAGAGCCAGGGGCTTGGGTTCAAGTCCCAACTTCAATGTTTATAAGCTATGTGATCTTGAGTAGGTTACTTATTTCCCCATATATAAATCAGGGATAATAAAAGTCCACCTCATGGAGTTTCTAGGAGGATTAAAAGTTAATATTTGTAAAGTGCTTAAGACAAAGCTTCATGCATAGTAAGTGTATTGCAACTAATTGCTAAGTAAAAATAAATAAATCTGAGTAACAGATACTGAAAGTCAAGACTAAGTAATTGGCAGTAGCAATAGAAAGGACTGGCTGGCTAGAATTGAGATGTTTATTTTCCAGGCAAAATTTAAGAGGTTTTGATGACCAGTCAGTTGGATGTGAGATGAAGATGTGAACAAGCTAGACTCTGAAGTAACAAGGCTCCAGTCTCCATGAGAGGATATTCAACACCACTCAAAAACTCACTTTTCCTGCCAGGCACGGTGGTGCACGCCTATAATCTCAGCAGCTTGGGAGGCTGAGACAGGAGGATCGCGAATTCAAACCCAGCCTCAGCAAAAGCGAGGCGCTAAGCAACTCAGTGAGACCCTGTCTCTAGATAAACTGTAAAATAGGACTGGGGATATGGCTCAGTGGTCAAGTGCCCCTGAGTTCAATTCCTGGTACCCTCCCCTGCCAAAACAGCCCCTCACTTTCTCTATGAAATAAAGCTGCCAGTGAATGGATGTGTAGCCTCAGATGGATGTTCTAGTGCTTAAATCAGAAAATGTACATAAAATACATAGCACAGTGTCTGACAATAAGTTCTCAATAAATGTTACTTATATTATGATGACTCAAAGTTTATAGGGAGGATGAGAGAGAATGGTTTATGGTACTATTCACCAGGAGGTCCTCATGGTGTTGAGGATGGAAAAAAGACAGCAAGTTGCCTTTTGAACTGAATTTGAGATATTTGCAGGATATTAAGTGCGATATCTTGTTGGGAAATGACTCTGGAATTCCAGTGAGAAGCTTTGAGATTGCCATTGATTAGGTCACAGAACTGGATATGATCACCTACAGAGAGTCTCCTGGGTAGTGGGAGAGAAGAAGACTGAGACAGCACTCTGCTCAGGTGTCCCGTGACACTCCCCACAACACTCACAGCCTGCAGGAGGAGGAACCATAAAGGAGAAATAAGAAAATGGTCATGTCCTATGTGAAAACTGGAATCTATCCACAAGGATGAGCTCCTATTTGAAGTGTTACAGCATATTCACACTCATCATCTACCTTCATGCTCTCGGCAATCCTGTAAAGGGTTCTTCAGCTGTGCACGCTGAAGCTCAGGTTTCACATGGCAGAGCTAAGACTTGAAACCAGGTCTTTCTCTTCCAAATCAGTGTTCTCTCTCTTATATTTGGCTCTTGGGGAAAAACAAACAAACAAACAAACAAACAAACAAACAAACAAAAAGAAACTAAGTGAAATGCAGACTTGAACTAACCTCTTTCTGTGATTCTTGGGATTGTAGAACCCATTGAGATTCTTTGAGCAAATACACATTAGTATACTTTCAATTGCACCCAGTCTGAAAATCTCTTTTGGTCACCTTCTGCTGGGCCCAGGTGACCAGGAGGATTAACCCTGAAGGGTCAGAGTTGAAGAATAGACTCCCTTTCTCAGAGCAGGTAGGTAGAGAAGGATGGAACACAGAGGTTCTTACAGATATCCTGTAGTTGGTTGGGAACTTTGTGCCCTTATCTTGCTCTAGGTGAGGGACAATGGCTGATTTCTTTAGAATTTCTGCCTTTTCTCTTTCACTGGATGAGAAGTTCTGAGCCTTAAGTTGGGCTTCTCTGAATTTAAATTCTCTGAATTTAAATTGGGCTTATCACTTAACTCTTAGAAGATTCAGTTTCCTTTTTTCAGGAAATGAGTCTAGTAATATCTTCCTAAAGGACTTGTTGTTTTGGGCAAATATTGATGCTCAGAAACAATTTGATTGAGTCTTGATTCAGATTAAAACCCCTCTGTGGCTCTCCATTGCTCTGGGACAAAGGCTACTTTATCTCAACTGGGCTGAAGCTCCTTGGGAGGCTCAGCCTCTACCTTTCAGCCTCTTTCTGCATCATGGATTGCTGGCCCTCAGCCCTTTTCCTGTTCCTGCTACTTACCATGCACCCTCTTACCACAGGCCTTTGCACTGTCTATTGCCTCCTCTCTGTATCCTCTTTTCCTCCTTGGCAGTTTAACGTCTACTCACTTTTTTTTTTTTTTTTTGGTACCAGGGATCGAACCCAGGGGTGCTTAACAACTGAGCCATAGCTCCAGCCCTTTTTTGTATTTTATTTAGAGATAGGGTCTCACTGAGTTGCTCCGGGCCTTGCTAAGTTGCTGAGGTTGGCTGTGAACTTGTGATCCTCCTGTCTCAGCCTCCTGAGCTGCTTGGATTACAGGTGTGCCCCACCATGCCCAGCTCTACTCATCTTTAAGAAGTCGTTTCATATGTTCCTACTTCAGAGAAGCCTTCTCTGATTTGTAGACAAACTTACCCCATATTCTCTCTGTGCTTAGCATAGGTGTGATTTTATTCCCTTATTGAGTTGTGTGGTTTTTGATTCATGGCTGGGAAGAATAGAACTTTGTTCTTGTTCACTTTGAATTCTAAGGCAGGTAGCTTGTCACAGAGTAAATTCTCCATATTTGTTCATTAACCAAATGGATGAGATAATGTATGCAAAATTCTTGACCATCAGAAATGCTTGATCAATTTTAGTTGATTTCATAGACCCAAGAATTACTCCAGACATCTCTTATGGCTGTGAAGCTCTGAGGCCTTCCTTTATGAAGTTAATATGGTCTTGGAACTTGTGCTAAAACAATTTGAATCCCAGGTTAGCTTACTACCTGAACAAGGTTTGTCATCACTCTCACTGTCCACTGATTCATCTGAAGAATGGGGCAATAAATCTGTTCCAAGTCTATTATGGTTTTTATTCAAATATTTGTGGAGTACCTTCTGCATGCCAGGCCTTCTTCTAGCCACGGGAAATATAGCTGAGAACTGTATCCATAAAAGTAGATGCTCATATTTTAGTGGAGAAGACAGAAAATAAATAAGGGAAACAAATATCTCAGATGGTATGAAGGAGAAAATGCAGAAGCAAGGGGACAAGAGGCGTGCAATTTGAGAAAGCGGTATCTAAATGAAGAAGTGAAGAGTGTGAGAGAATTTTAGGCAGAGGGGAGATACAAACAAAGCCATGAAGCGGGAGTATACTTGGCATAGTTGAGGAATAGGATAGCCCTGTTTCCTTGGCTGGAGAGAAGGGGTACCAATCAGAGAGGTCTGAAAGGTGACAGAGACCAGGTCACATAGGGTTTTATGGGTTACTCTAAGTACTTCGATTAAGTACTTTGATCAAGTACTTTGATTACAAGACACTACAAGTACTTTGATTAAGTACTTTAATTATGGGTCACTATAAGTAATTTGATTAAGTTTAGAGGGTTTTGGATAGAGAAGTGATATGCATTTTAATATTTTAATAGGCTAGCTGTGGCTGCTGTGTTCAGAATATAATGTACAGAGCCAAAGGAAGAAACAGGGAGAAGAGCAGAAGAGAGATGCTGGTGGCTTGAATCAGGGTGGCAGCAACAGAAGTGGTAAGGGTTGGTTAGGTTCTTTCTGTATTTTTAAGGTAAAGCTGATTTGCTAATACCTCAGTTGTGAGATATTAGAAAAAAGACTCAAAGGTGAAGGAACAACAGGAAGAAGGAAAGGAGCTAGCATTTACTGAGCTGGGGAAAGTTTGGGGAGAATTTGTCACATGGAACAGCAATCAGAACTTCATGTTTGGACATCTTAAATTTAAGATGCCAAAGGAACTATATCCAATGGTGGTTAGATATGAGTGTGGAGTTTGAGGGAGAGGTCTGACATGGAGATATGAGCTCAGGAATTGTTGGCAAAAAGATGGTATTTAAAGCCATGAGAACAGACAGGAACAATATCCTGTGTAATGTTGACAAATTCAATTTAAAAACAGAGAGATTAGATCCGAGGACTGAAATTTAGAGTTGAAAAGTATAGGGAATGCAACAAGAGAGGCAACAGGAAGATGAGGTGAATACAATATCCTGGAAGCCAAATGAGGAAAGTGTTCGGAGAGGAGGGAGTGACTGACTAGGGTTGAGTGCTACTGGAAACTCAAGGAGGATGAGAATGCATCATTGGATTTAGTAGTGCAGAGGCTTGTGGTTTTATTATTGCATGTATTTATGTGGTTAATGGAGGAAATAAATGTATGATAAACTTGATAACCATGATAACCTTGATAGCCATAATAACCTTCTAGGAAGGCTGCCTTTTATTGAAGGGGAGTCCCTTTGGGTCAGCTGAGTCTGGGTTACTATGTTCCAGAGTATACCTGGAGCGTGAGGCAATAGCATCTGAGGTCAGCTGGACCTTTTCCATGATGGCGTGAAAAGAATTTGGTTTGGATGGGCTGTGTAGCCTAATGAGAAAGAAATGAGGAAGAGGATGAAAGGATAAAAAGTATGAGAGGTTACTGAAACGATCTAAGGGTTGTAAGAAAAATGCCTAATGATCAGGGCCAAAGAAGGACAGGGTAAATTAGTAGCTTTCTGTTGGTAATTTTCTGTCACTGTAACAAAATACCCAAGATAATCAATTTACAAAGAGAAAAGATTTATTTTGACTCATTTTAGATGCCCCTTTGCTTTTGGGCCCATGATGAGGCAGTATATCATTGTGAGAATACATGGTAGAGCAAAACAACTCACCCATCACAAGCCAGAAAGCAAAGAGAGTGAGTTGGGGCCTGGGGTCCCACTATCCCCTTCATGGTATTCCCCCAATGACCTAAAGTTCTCCCACTAGACTCCACCTCTTAAAGGTTCCACCACTTCACAATTCTGTCACACTGGGGACCAAGCCTTTAACATATGGGCCTTTGGGGGCATTCAACATCCAAACTACGGTATAGTGAATTGCTAGGATGAAATCATCCCACCTTGGCTAAATCTTCCATCAAGTCTATCACATACACCAATAGCTTTTATAAGTGTGATTTTTAGGGAGGAATAGAAACTGAGGGACGAGTTGAACGTCATTCTTGAGTTGATGTGCAGTAGACCAGGTGGAGAATGTGTAGGATGGAAGGATGGTACATAAATGAACTGAAAGCAGCAGGGATAAGAATTTTGACCTGTAAATGGTCATGGGGTGTTAATCTCCCTGGAAATTTGCGGGGAAGGTTTGTATTTCTCCAGTGTTGAGTGGGAGGCTTAAGGTGATCTTACTTAGATGATAGTATCCAGGGACACTGGGGTTACAACTTTGAAGGCAGGAAGTTATCAGTGTTTTAGGTAGTTTTTTTCACTGCCATGACCACAAAAACCTTACAAGAACAACATAGAAGAGGAAAAGTTTATTTTGGCTCAGTTTCAGAGGTATCAGTTGATAGACAGCCGACATTCTTGCTCTGGGCATGAGGTGAGGCAGAACGTCATGGTGGAAGCCCACTGTAGAAGACAACAGCTCAGAACATGGCCACCAGAAAGCAGAAAGAGATCTGCAGACCAAGGACAGAATATAAACCCCAAAGGCACATCCCCAATGGCCCACCTCCGTTAGGTGTACCCTGCCTGTCTACCATTACTATCCACTTAATCTCTATCAAGGATTAATGCACAAAGATTAGGTTAAAGCTCTCATAACCCAATCATTTCACTTTTGAGCTTTCTTGCATCGTCTCACACATGAGCTTTGGTGGGACACCTCATATCTAAACCATGATATTAGGAATTGAAAGGACTCTCAGCAAATGTTCCTTTCACTCCTCCATTCTAGCCCTTTCCCAACCAAACATAAAAAAAGACTCTCAAAACAGAGCGTCTTAGTCATTAACCACTATGATAAACTTCTTGAAGTGGTGCTGGTTACAGTACAGAATAGAAGGTAAGACAAGGTCTTTGTTTCCCAGCTGTTTAAAGTTGAGATGAGGTGGAAAGGCTAATGCAAGACAGGATGAACTCAAAGGCTAAGTGGAATGGTTGAGATGATTAAAGCTGTGGACTTGCTTGGTTAGTTGATGATTGGCATGCTTTTGCCCTTCCAGAAGCACTGTATAGTAATAAAGTATTTTTTCAATAGGGCAACAAATTAGTCTATGTAGGTAATGCTACAACAAAGAGCCCTGAAATTTTCAAGGCTTATTCTAATAAGGATTCCTTTCTTGTTCATGGTTAAGACTAATGTGGATCAATGGGTTTGGAGAGAGGGATGCTCTGCTCCACACTGTCATTCAGGGATCTAGGCTTCTTGTTTCTAGTGGCTCCCTATCCCCTCAGATATCAGACCCCTTTGATGAATATGCTGCATCTGATTGTCCAACAAATGAAGAAAGAGTGTGTAGAAAAGGAGAACCTGATCATAGTAGCCTCCATCCAGTAGTGGCATGCTACTTGCACACAAAATGTCAGTGGTAAAGATTGGTCATATGGCATCATTTTGGGACAAGGGGGGTGGAAAAAATGTGGTTTAGCTGAGAACTCATGAAGGGAAACTGGGCTAGTAAGCATTTAAATATTTTAAATTTATTTTTAAAATTTATTTATTTTTTAGTTAGGTATGTATGATAGCAGAATGCATTTTGATTCATTGTACATAATTGCAACGCAACTTTTCATTTCTCTTGTTGTACACAATGTAGCATCACACCATATATGCAGTCATACATGTACCTAGGGTAATAATGTCCATCTCATTCCACTGTCTTTCCTGCTCCCATGCCCCCTCCCTTCTCCTTCCTCCCCTAAGCATTTAAGTTTTAAATAGCCCCTGCAATAGGCCAGGAGGGGGAAAAGAGCATAATTATATAGGAAATTATATAGAAATTATATAATATATATAGGAAACTTTTAAAACAGAATGCCAAAATCAGGGTGCCTGAAAAAACTTCAATACATTTCATTTCATAAGAGAAAATTAAGAACACAAATGAGATGGCAAAGGCATTAAATCTACTTTATAGATAGTGATTGATGTGAAAGAATCCCACTTTCACTAACATTTTAGCACTTATTTATGACATCATTATGTGCATGTTTTGATGGTAAAAGCAGCATCTTCACCGGCTTCTTGCCCAAGCCGAGTCTGGATTGACTTTTATCATCAGGAGAACATTGGGGAAGTAGCAGCTCTGTAAGCCACTTTGGGAAGTTCTGGGGACCCTTTCCATGTAAACTTTTTTGTAAGGAAAATGGGACTTATGCATGTAAAAATAGGAAGTGAGGCAAAAAGCATGTGGTTTTTCTCTGATTTTTAGAGAATGCATCAGGTATTTATTTCGATTCAAAGGACAAACTCAGTGTTAGTAACTGGATATAAAATGAATAATTTTTTTTTTTTTTTTTTTTTGCTACTGAAGACTGAACTCAGGACACTTTTCCACTGAGCTGCATCCCTAGAACTTTGCATTTCTTATTTTGAGATAGGGTCTCACTAAGATGCTGAGGGTCTTGCTAAGTTGCTAAGGCTGCCCTCAAACCTGTTATCCACCTGCCTCAGCCTCCTGAACTGCTGGGACTATGGGCATGCACCACTGTGCCTGGAAATAATTCTTATTTTTAATCCAACAACAGTCATTTTGAATAACATGCAAATAATAGGCTTTTGAATTAGCAAACATGGTTAGCTAAACTTTGTTATCCTCGTCTCCCCTTATCCACAGGAAGTATGTTCCAAGCGTCAAACCCTGTACATATTGTGTTTTTCCTACACAGTCATTCCTATGATAGAGTTTAATTTATAAATTAGGCACAGTGAGAGACCAACAACAATGGTTAATAAGACAATAGAACAATTATAGCAATATACTGTAGTAAAAGTATCAAATGTGGTCTCTCTCTATCTTGATCTTTAAGAGAAGTCTGAGTCAAGACAAATACTAATATTTTTAGATCACAGTTGCCTGCAGGTAACTGAAACCGTGGCTGGGAGTGGACACTGTCCAGATATCTTCCCCCCATTTGTAGCTAAGTGAGAGTATTTGAGTAGAAGCACACACATTGTAATAAGGTAAGTGAGCAAGAGAGGAATTCTGTGGATAGCTTTTAAACAGTAATACTATTTTCAAAAGAATACTGACATCTTGGGGTAAAAGCTTGTAGTTCTGTTGTGTACTAGTCATATTCCATTGCCTGAAAAGATATCACCAATATAGCCTTGAAATATGAGAATTCCTTTAATTAACATCCTCGTGAACCTTATCACCAGGTTCAATGTGGTTTTTTTCTTGATATACTCACTCTTTTGCCTGAGGCTGCCTACAGGAGGCCATGCCCCAACTTTCCCATAAAAATGACTTCCACATTCCACATCCCAATTACTCTGAAGGACCTACCCAAGATGCCTATAAAACCCTACTACAGTCTACACCACCTTCTAACTAATATTCTACATGTGTTTTTGATCATTGAATCAGATTTTCAAAAGTCAGGATAGTTTTCCACGTGGAGTTTGAGTAAACATATAAACCTTTGTTATTTATATACATGGTTCAAAAAAATTACACATGAAGCCAAAGTTGTAGAAAAAGCATTGGACTTAAGAGTCAGAAGGGCTCACTTTTTGGTTCAGTCACTTATTCTCAGAGTGATATTGGGAAGGTTGGTTAATCTTGTTGAGTTTCAATTCTCTGATTTATAGTTACCCTCAGGGTTATTGTGAAATGTTGGTGAGTTAATGCAGGCCAAGGGCTTACACAGTGAGGTGCTTATGGTAGGTGCTCAGGAGATGAACTTGCTCTTGCCTTTATTAAATGCCTTTCAGTACCAAAAAGGAAAACACATTCAGGTCAAACTGTTCTTGGGAATACTTCTGGTTAAAAGTGATGAAATATTAAATCTTATGTTGATTTGTAAGATGATAAATGTTTTGGCTCATGTAGCAGAAAAATCCCAGAAGTGAGACATCAGGGTGGTTCGGTCCAGAGGTTCAGAGTGTCATCGAGGCTGCAGGTCCACTTTGCTGGGATTCTCTTGGTTCTGCCCTTCTGGTTTTGGTTTCACCCTTGGGTTGGCTTTTTTAATGTCATGTGATTGCCATCTGCTTCAGGGCCACAGCTTCCCCACTGACACACTGGGGGGAAAATAGTTTCTCCTGCCCCAGATGTCCAACAATAGCTTTGGACTCCCCTCTGGTCGGACCATGTGAGGTCATGGGCCCATCCTTAAATCCATCACTATGACTAGGGACATCTGACTCCTTGATTGGGTTAGGCCAATCAGGGCTAACTTTTGTAGCTAGAGAGTGGAGTTAAAATTTCTCAAGTTACAAAGCTGGGGAATTTCTTGTCTTATTAGAAATTGGGGGAGGAATGAAAACTGAGGAGACAATACACTGGCAAAGCTACTCCTCTGGTATCTTACCATACCATATACTGCCTTCTTCTGCATATTTTGGGTCCTATCCAGACCTACGGAATTAGAAACTATAGCACTGGGGGCCCAGAAACCTTTGTTTTAACATAATCTCCAGGATGTCCTAATACATACTTAAGTTTGAGAGCCACCTTCAGGGGTGACTTGTTGACCCATAGCTTTCAACATTTGGCAGTATTTTCAATTGTCACAATGTGACTGGAGGGGAGGGATCAGTACATTGAAATATCCTACAAGGCACTAGATAGCCCCCTATGGCAACATTTATATGATCTCAGAAGTAAATAGTGCTCAGTTTGAAAAATCCTAATCTAAGGGCTGATGAGATAATGAAATAGAGCTGGACTCCCTGGCCAACCTGTAGAGAACTGTCCATCTGTCTTGGTCTGTCCTCCAAAATGGCAGCCACTAGCCACATATGGCCATTGAGTGCTTGAAGTGGCGAATTTGAATGGAGACAGGCTATATATAGATCAGTACAAAAAAGCAAAATACCTCAATAATATTTTATATCAATTGCATGTGGAAATGATATTTTGGACATACTAAATTAAGTGAGATATATTGTTAACTTAATCTTTTATATTTTTTCATGTGGGTACTAGAGAATTTCAAATTACACTTGAATTACATTTCTTTAGGAGAGTGCTGCTCTAGACTGTTACATGAAAGAGAAACTCCTGACTTTGAGCCACTGTATTTTTAGGGCTTTCCATTGCAATAGTTAAGCCTGTACCACTTTCTGTTAAAAAAAAAAAAAAAAAAACCTACAAATATAAAATGTTGGAGGATAACTTCAAGGAAATTTTTTTTTTTTTTTTTTTTTTTTTTTTTTTTTTTGTGGTACCGGGGATTGAACTCAGGGGCACTCGACCACTGGGCCACATCCCCAGCCCTTTTTTGTATTTTATTAGAGACAGGGTCTCACTGAGTTGCTAAGTGCCTCGGCATTGCTGAGGCTAGCTTTGAACTCGCGATCCTCCTGCCTCAGCCTCCCAAAGTGCTGGGATTACAGGCGTGCGCCACCGCGCCCGGCTACTTCAAGGAAATTTTATTGGAAAAAAATGAACAGTGAAATAATACACTGTTCAGCCATTGGTTGACTGCATCCTGCTTGACAAGAACAGTCAAGTGTCCTTATCGTGGCAATGTAAAGAGTTCCTTAGCCAGTCAAATCCTAATTGTACTTTCTGGAAGGATCTCCTTTGTCAGTTGTCCTTCCTGGCCATCTGAGATGGAGTTGGTGCATATGCCCTTTCTGAATCTGTATTTATCTGGAGCCCAATATTTTTCGGTGCAAATTTGGGGGCCTGGGAAGTGCC
Source organism: Tamias sibiricus (assembly GCA_025594165.1). Lineage (NCBI taxonomy): Eukaryota > Metazoa > Chordata > Mammalia > Rodentia > Sciuridae > Tamias > Tamias sibiricus. The sequence continues at coordinate 210,130,361 of CM046658.1, forward strand.
TCAGGGGTCGAGTAATCCCAGGCTATTGTCAGCTAGGCTTGGGTTTCCTTGGCTGAATCAAATTCTGTAAAAACTTAGAAGGCTCCTGTCTATTTTCCTCCCATCAATTCCATTAGCCGATAATCAAAGCCAGAGTTCTTGTCTAGCCATCTCTGAGTCTGGGAGTTCCTGTCTCTTAGCAACAGGCTTCAGTGCTGTGCTCTGCACTGCCAAGATACCCAGGGATGGACACTTGGCCAAAATTCACCCATCCATCGACGGTGTCCTGAAAAGCAGCCAACCCAGGGCTGCTGCCCAACAGAGGACTGGGCACTTTGAGGGAGCAGATTGCTGGATCCTCACTATGATTGTCTATTCTAGGCATATGAGAAAGCAGTTGATCAGCAGTAGCAGAAGCAGGGGCAGCAGGAGCTGAGATGTGGTGGGGACACTGTAATGACTGAGCACTTGAATAGGAGCAGTGGTTCTGGGCTGCCAAGAGACTGCAAAGGCAACAGCTGTTTCTATCTTAAATGAGGATCTGTTTTCTGAATATCATTGTGGGCTCCATAAAGCTTGGTTATATGGCCCAGGTGGGGGTTTTCATAGCTGAGAGCAGGGTGAACTATTTATGTAAGAAATCCCATCTAAGAGCCCTCTTCTTGAACTACACAATATCACTCCAAGCATGGATCCCTGTTGGTCATGGACCCTGCAGTTTTTACACAGTGCACCCCATTCCAGTGGGTGCTTGCTGGTCACTCTAAATTCCCTGTTCTTTGAAATGGATAGAATAAAACCCCCTCTTAGATTTGTAAGTAGATCTCTCTGGCAGAATAATGAGCCCCTCTTGCCATTAATCTTAATAGGTTTGGGGGCTAACAAAATCCATTTTCCCAAGGTCGGAATTATTCTTAAGTGGACTTTGGGAAACATTTTAACCTTTTTTGTCACTCAGGCTGAAGAATTAAAATGCATTTCTGGAATTTTTTCTGGGGTTACTAGAAAGCCAGAGTGAGGCGTGACTGCCTTTGTGTATTTTTCTTTACAAAAACTTTGATGTCAAGGGACATGGGCCCTTCTTAGCTCTGGTTTGTGTTTGTATCTCCATGTTTTGTGCACATTCCCAGTGGGTATTTCTAGGAAAAAAAGAAGTAGCATCAGGATGGACCAAGGAAAATAAAATGGTTTTATGAAGCAAATAGACCAAAGCTGAAAAAAACCAGGAAAAACTGACCCTGGGATTCCACCCTTCTTATAGCCCAAGCTGCTGGGACACCAGCTTTGTATCAGATTTTCAGACTAAATTCTTGTAATGTGAAACAGTGGGTGGCAACCAAACTCCCTATTTTCTCCCAGGTATGGTGACATAGTAGGAGGTGTCACTTTGAATATGCCCAAATGAGAAAGAGAGATGACAGATTCAGCTGCTGCATGACTCAAAGATCCAGGAAATGCATACAATACGTGGTGTCATTTAGATTTAAAATAAGGATGCTTGAGTGGTTAGTGTTACTTGCAATAAATATATTATGTTGAAGACTCAGTTTGAACCTAACCATAGAGGACTCTTAATCATCTAGTTTAAATGACTGGTAACATGTAGCATTTCATAATTTCTGGTCCATTAGTTGTGATCAGGTCCTAATTAACATTCCAGGGCCTGGCTTTAGCCGACCTACATAGAAAATTTGAAGTGAGAACACCTTTTTGGGGGGATTGGTGGTGGTGATCTGTGTCTTTAGTATGGTGTGTGTTATGTTGTAGTTTGCGGTGTACTTTAGACAAGTAGAAGTCATCTATATTTTCTTTGATATTAACTGGGCAGATTTTCCTGGTCCAAAGATGCTCTCTGTATGTAATGCAAAGGAAAAGTCTTCTCTAGGTGGGAAGGTTTTTATGTACTGATCAGTCAAGGCTAAAAGCTAAACTGTTTTCTCACTTTCAGTGTCTCAGTGAGACCTGAAACTCCCTGCTGCTCCGTATTGTGCAGCCTGGTCTGAAAAACGTACACCGCACACAGCCGGCTCCTCCTGCCAGAATCCAGGCTACTTCTGTGGAACTCACTGTCCATTTCAGGGGAAGTTGATAGGTTTTTTTTTTCTTAAACTCCAACTCACCAAGAGGTGATGTATCCAAATGACATGAAGGAAAAAAACATCAAAAGGATTCTAATATTCCACCCAGAAACATCTGACAGACAGGGTCATCCCAGGTGGGGTTTCACTGAGCAGCAGTGATTAAAGTGGGGAACCTGGTCTGGGAAGAGATAAGTATCACCCAAGGCTGACATTGCCTCTGGACTCACAGCCCTGGCAGGCAGAAGAAAGTGATCTTTGATGCAACTAAAAAACACTGTCTTTTGAAACAGAGAAAGTAGCTCTCTCTTCAGTCTCTGGGTTCACAGTGAGTCAATTACCCAGGGTCAATCACAGCAGGCAGGGTCCTGGGGCATATGATTTTGTATGTCTGTTCCTGAATTTCAAACTTCCTCTGAATATTCATTGTTGCAAGATTGACAATTTGGTCTCATGCAGCTTCTTGAGTGCCACTGGAATTCTTTTAGGCTGGAAAGAGCATGTACAAGAGGTTGAAATCCTTTCCTGAGATTTTCACCTTCATTAGGCTGCACTTAGCTGGTGTTGCTGAAGATGAGGATGCCCACGCACTTTCTGTGCTTGACTTTCTGTGCTTTACTCCATCCATATTCAACATCACCGTAAAGTGATTCAGTTCTATCTCCATGGACACTGTGTCAGCTAAAACCTCCATCACCTTACAACTGAAAAGTCACAATAATCCATAATTGGTCTCCTAACATCTGTCCTTATTCCTGTCCAAATACTTTCCCTATTCTGGTGAAAGATAATCTTTCTATGTTGCAAATCTGATCATCTAATGTCCTTCTTTAAAACTCCTAAATACCCAGCAGCTCAGGAGGCTGAAGCAAGAGGAAACATGAGTTCAAAGCCAGCCTTAGCAAATTAGCGAGGCCCTAAGCAACTCAGTGAAGCCCTAAGCAACTCAGTGAGGCCCTAAGCAACTCAGCAAGACCCTGTCTCTAAATAAAATACAAAAAAAAAGGGGCCTGAGGATGTGGCTTAGTGGTTAAGCACCCTGAGTTCAATCCTCCATACAAAATAAATGAATGAATGAATGAATGAATAAATAAATAAATAAATAAATAAATAAAAAGGAACATTTAAATAGCTTCCCATTGCCCACAGGATAAAGCCCGAAATTCTGAAATTCCTGTGAATCAGTCCTGTAAGGCCTGATTAATGGAGTCCTTCCCTTTCCTTCCCTTCCTTTCCAGTCCCCACTATCTCTGTTCCCACTTTGTTCAGTGGTGCTCTTTTCTCTCATGCCACCCTTTTGTGAGAACAGAGTCTGGGAATAACTTGCTCACTGAGGTAGTCATAGTGTGGTCATGGGCTTGCTGAGTAGACAAAAAGAATGAATGAAAGAATAACGCAGGGCCAAAGGCCAGGAATCAAGTAATGACTAAATCAGTTTCAGGACTGGGTTCCTCCCTTCTGTTATCTAATAGACAGTTAAAATCTAGAAAGTTAATGATTTAGCTTGTTAGGACTGAATACAGATGGAAGGAGTTGGTATATCTGACTGGTCATGGAACAGTGCATTGAATAAGATTAAAATAAAGTTCAAATTGAAGATTTAAGTTAAATGTCTACTAGCACTTATTTTTCTTCTGGTCTAAAACATTTAGGTAAGTATATTGACTCCAAGATAAATGGGTATAGGAATGGGTAGATGTTGTCAGGACACACCTCATGTCTGCACATGGTTTGATAATTTGCAAATATACTTAGTCTCAATAGGATAGACATCTATGTTCTCATGTGTGTATTTGTATGCTTGTGTGGCTTTTGCATTTGTTGTTGGAAAGCTTTTCTGTAGATTGATGTGTCTTTGCTTTGGCACCCATGTCATTATGGAAAGAAGAGAGATGAAGAGCCTTGGTTAGCTGGATGACATTTCTTCCTTAGAGGAATTGGGGCAAGTGTCCTTGATGTCTGACTAGTTAGTTACAAGTTCCAATAGGAGCAAGATATGAGGGATACAGGCAGAAGTTTCATGCCCAAGTAAAATTTTTTTAATGGATGCATACAATATGCTAATTTCCAACTTCCATGCTACAAAGAGTCTAGATGAGTGATATATGGAAGGAAGACTTTCCCCCCATTTATCCAGCATCAGCTAGAGTCGGATGTCTATCTCACTTTTATCAAAGTAGCTAAATTATATAGCTGCATTTAGATAGTTTATCTAGGGAGACATGAAATTCCACCTACCATCACCTTCCATAACATTAGTAATGACATATGATTGTTATCTTCTAATTAATGAGAATCAGAGCATTATGAGACTTTGACACACCCATTCCAGAAATACAGTTCCTCTTTAATTGGCCCTCGATGAATATGCAGTTTGAATCACCCACAGGCTGCTAACTTCTCATCCTACCCACAGCATATGAATGGGGAGAAGAGATTGCTATGCTTCAGGTAGAAGAAAGAAAAGTACTTTTCTTTCTCTATCGGTAATGAATTAGTGTGCCAATGTGAGTAAACATACCAGAGACTGCTGGTTGCCTATCCAAACATCCAAACATCTGTTCTCTCTTCCTTCTTAATAAAAGAATGTGATATTTAGATAGGTATATTGGCTCCAAGATAAATGGGTATATTTTCATAATTTTTTGTAGCTATATATGGTCTAACAATTAGTTTTTAGTCAACAAGATATAAGTAAAGCATTTTTGGGACTTCTAGGAAGTCTCCTTAAAGTTGAGAGAATGTGCTTTTATGTTTCCTCCTTTCTTCATTCTGTTGCCTGGAACTCACATGTCATGGCTAGGGCTGCAGCAAGTATTTTAGACCATGAGGACTAGGAAGAAGGGGGAACTTGAAGTTTGAATCCTTAATATAGGTCAGATCTGACTGACATCTTTCCAGTCTTCTTTTAAATGAGAGCTAATTCATCTTATTTAAGCCACTGTGTCTGTGTTATATGTAGCCAAATTGAACACTAGCAGTTATACTGTAAACAAGGAAAGAGTGAGTGGATTGAGTTCTTGGCACCTAGTGTCTGATTGTAGCAATGACATTTCCTTGGAGCACATTTTTTTCCCACTGGGCAACACACCAATTCTATATGAGGCAGACACTCCTCAGACTGGGGTCAAAGTGACAAATGGCAGGATTTGTTTGATTGGATTCTGTGCAAGAGTCCATGGGGATCTGGGCTTTCCATACCAGTCTAGAACACACAAAGAGGGGAAATACACTTTGGGCATTTCACAGTCATTGCTCCAGGTATGTTAGTGCTTTAAAAAATATTCTCCTATTTTAAAATTCAGTTAGAGTGTCTAGAGTGCTAGATCTGGTTTGTACTATCTTATGAGTTGATTGTGTGTCTTTTCCCACCTCAGTGCTCAGTGATGTCATGTCAGTAGTTTGAAATTAGCCTTGATGGGAGTATACATACTATGAAAATTGGCAAATGATAAAAATCTGTTGTCATTTGTCACTGTTTTTAAAGAGATCCTGCCTACTAATATTAGACTATTAGTTTGAAAAAAATCTTCCTCTTTCTTATTGAACTATCAAAAAGTCTGGAGCATAATAATTACGTAGGTCAGAACTCTCTGAGCTACAAATGCTTTTCCTGACATTTTATCATTTGAGCATTTCAACAACCTGTGAAGCAGCTGGGGCAAGTCTTATCCCCCTTGTACATGAAGGGGCTGGAACTTAGAGATATACATAATGAATGAGGAGTGAAATGGGGGTCAAAAGTCAATGTTACTATTTTTTAGCCCTGATAATTCCAGTAGGATTAATTGATTTTCCCTGGGAACTCAGGATGATAAAGATTAGGAAAATCCATTTCCAAAAGAAAAGATGAATCAAAGAAGAGAATGATATTTTTTTCATCTCCAATATTACTTTTTTTTCTAAAGCAGGCCACTTAAAAGACAATATACAAGGAATAAACGTGAGAACTTAGAAAATAGCACAGTACTATTCTGCAAGTTCTAGTGCAGAACTTCATTATTTTTAAGCATTGTGGGAACCAGTTTGTAACTGAGGAAACAATATGAGTTTTGGAATGAAATGCCTGGTGCCAAATTTGGCATTCTTGTTTTACTGCTGTGTGAATTAAAGCAAATCACTTCACCTCTGTGTGCATCAGTTTTTCACTGTAAAATGGGTGTAATAATGACCTTTCAGGGTTGTTATGAGGAATAAATAAGATCTATGTGTAAGGCACATAACAAATACACATGAAAAGTCATGTACCCTTGGCCCTTAGACCTTGAGTCCTAATCATAAAGTATATCCTGACCTGCAATTAATACCAACATTTTTCTCAGAGTAAGTCAAAGTGTCTCTAACCTAAAGTCCTACATATTATAAATGCTCTGAAGTGTCTTTTGGTACTACTCAAAGCCAGGACCAGCATTACAGGTTTGGGGGGAACAGAGTCCAGAGGAGAATTTCCTTAGAAAAGACCATCAGTTTTTAATTTTGCTCTCTGTTTGTAGTACATTCCATGCTGGCTTCTGAGACAAAACCAAATTTGGCAGTGGCAGGCAATCATAGAGTTTTCATGTAATTCAATAATTTATCACAAAGAATATTCATTTATAAACAATGACTTGTTTTGGAATGATAGCAGCTGTCAGTTTGGAGGCCTTGCTTCTCCCCACTGGGACAGGAGTCTGGCTTCCCCCTTTGTTAAATCATGCAGGGTCGCTGGGTTTGGAATCTGAGGCTGAATGCACTTTACAATGTGTTTATGTTTTGGTATGTGCGTTATTTCATTTTTACTTTGTGGTCATGAAATCCATGTTGCCAGATGCCAAAAGTGCCTCTGTGTGTGGAGAGGAAATAATCAAGCTCTGAGCTTCAACTGCACCTGAAAACACTTGGACCAAGAAGTGCAAGCGTAACCCTCTACTATGGCAGACACAGACGTCCTGGTGCTTCTCTGTGTCATCACTTAGATTTGCCTAACCAAGAAAGAATCCTGGATCCTCTGCTTTTGGAAAATCTATTGCCAGAATGATTTGTATATCTGAAAGTTGTGATTATTTCTGTCCAGTGTCTTGGGAAATTCAGTGTTTTGAGTTCCAGAGAAGATCTGCCTGCCTGCTGGGAAGACAGTGTTCAGTGTCCTGTGAAATCACTTGGTACCTTGAACTACTTCTTCACAACTTCCATTTCACCAAGAGCCAAAGGTCTCTGACTCCTCTTAGAGTTCCCCAGGCTTTCATGAGCGCTTGGAGAGTTGTTGAGTAAATATAAAGGAGAACTTGCTCAAGTCCTGAGCATCCTCTCCATCCAGCATCCATTTCCATCTCCTGTGACAGCACGTCTACTCACAAGTTAGTCTTTACAGTTCAACCTGGTTCACTCTAAGTGGCCACTTGCTAACTGTAGCTCATTAGAGGACCTATGACATGGTTCACTGAGTTGATTGTAGGTCAGATAATGTCCTGCTCCTCCCATCCCACCAAATATGTTGAATTCCTAACCATCAGGACCTGTGAATGTGACCTTATTTGGAAATAGGATCTTTGAATATGAAATCAAGCTAAGATGAGGTCATTAAGGTGGGCCCTAATCCAGCATGACCAGTGTCCTCATAAGAAGAGGGAAAATTTGACACAGCCCACAAAGAGAACACTATTAATGGTAGAAGCAGAGACTGGAGTGATACAGTTGCGAGAAATACCATGGATTGATAGCCGCCCTGAGAAGTGAGAAAGAAACAAGGAAATCTTTTCCTCTACAGGTTTCTAAGAGAGTCTTTGATCCTGTGGATACCTCGATTTCCAACTTAACATCCAGAAATGTGAGGCAATACATTCTGTTTTCAGGCACCCCACTTCTGGTACCAAAATCTGTATTAATTTCCTAGGGCTATGGTAACAAAGTACCACGAACTGGGTGTCTTGAGTTTTTCTGAGGTGGGACTGTGTCTTAGGGATCAGAAAGCCCAAAAGAATTCTGCAGATCATGTTCTTCCATTCTTTAAACACATCTCCCTATGTCTGCTCCTCTCCCCTTTGCATCACATGGTGTTCTTCCCCATTCTCTGCTGCTGGCACTCTGAGAGGGACATTTCCACTCTGGGCTGAGGTGTTTGAATTCCTAGCTTTCTGTCTACACCAAGGCCCCCTTGTCCTGTGTCTGATTTCAGAAATCATACACTGGCTCCCTGCCAATGAGTAGCAATCACTAATAGAAAAATAAATTCCCAGTGGGGTGACTTCTCTATGGTATTCTTTCTAAGGGTTACTCTACCTTAAAAAAAAAGTCTTCTTAGGAATTTTCTTTTATTTCCTTCACAATGATATTTCAGTCTCTAAAGCTCTGTGATAAGCTAGTGGGGAAGAGATTAATGGGAGGCCCCTGGTGGTCCTTTATGATACAAAGGTAGCCCTAGGTTTTCATTTCTATTTTATAAATGAAAAGATAAGTCAGGGAAAAAAGAGCCACTTACCCAAATTCTCTCTCTTATTAGTAATGCTTCAACCACTGCTGCTTTTGCCAAAACAAATTTTTGAATTTTATAGGAAGGGATTTCCCTTGCAGTCTTGACATTGTATGTGGCTTCTAGTAAGCACACCCTCTTAAGGGTTTATTCTTTGTTAATAGAATAGACATTACACTGGTGAATGTTCACCTTTCCTTCAAGGAGCTTCACATAAGTTGAAAATTTGGGGTGACACTAAGCCAGTTCCTTACATCATTTTTTCCCCCTTGGTTGGAGAGCACTGGGCCACCTTCATTTGCTCTGCCTGTGTGCAATGAATGGTCCGTGAGAACTACATGGCACAGCAAGGCATGTGGTAAATTTCCACTCCTGTTTCTCCTTAAATATAAACTTCCAGCTGTATTTTTCCCCTCCTGAAGTTTTGACTTAATTTAAAAATGTTGGATTGAAGTAAGTAATCTAGGACACTTTAAAATGAGGATAGGGAGAGTGGGGTGGGGGGAGAGAGAGAGAGGAAAAAAAAGAGGGTGGGAAGAGGGGTGAAGAATATCTGGAAGCCTGAAGAATGTGGTACATTTGAAAACTGATAAGCTGCTGTAGTGTTACTAGACAGACCTCATGGTTTATAACAGCCACGCCATATTTATGGTTAAAGACATATGCACCTCTTCTACAGGCATAGCACTCTCACATTCCAGGGCAGATTAGGGACACAGCACTTGGGACTTGAACCTGGGGCCACTGAACATTTGCCTGCACCAAGCTCCACATGTGTGTGGGGGGGGAACACAGTTGGGTTGACATCACCATGGGGCAGACCTATTTTAAGAAACTGCCTAGTCTAAAGCTGTAAGATATCCAGGAAACATGACAAGTTGGAATGAATTCAGAAGAAGGAATTGAGGAGCTCCTGAACCCAGATCACATTGAAGGGAGAGTCAGATGAACCACCATTTACAGATGTTCTTTGCACTTACAGATGTCCTCTTTGCATCTAGTATTGTGCTAAGCTTGACATGTATTATCTCATCTAATCCTCAGAACAACCTTGTGAGAAGTTTTCTATTATTAGCTTTCTCTCTCTCTCTCTCTCTCTCTCTCTCTCTCTCTCTCTCTCTCTCTCGTAATAGATGAAGGAATTGAGTCTTACAGCTTAGCAGAGAGCCTGACCCATAGCTTACCTTTAATAAATACATGTTGACTATGAGAGATAAAACATGCTTTTAAATTCACATAGTAATTGATTGAGGCCACACTTAAACATACACACTTTATGTACTATTTTCAATTATGCAAACCAATATACTCCAAACAGATTAAAATAGCAGAACTGGAGCTAGACTTGCCCAAGTGTAAGCCAGGAATCTAAGAATAGTAGCATTGAAATTCTGGTTTTGGGCAGAGTAGAAGAAAGAGGTCTAGAGTTGACTGAGGTTAGAGACTAGGGCAATCCAGGTAGGTATGTGAACAGGCAGGAGGGCTTCCTAGGGCAGCCTTGAACATGTATAGGAGCCTTAGGGTGTGGATGAGGTATGCTGGTGGGTGGGTGGGTGGGTGGGGGATGTTCTGGAACCTTACAGTGTAAGAACATAAGGAATGAATTAGCTGAGTAAGGGCAACTCTGGACCAGCCAATGTCAAGGGATCAGTGATAACAATCTTGGTTCCTTTCTTCTTTTGCTTGGAGGAAACTGCTATGGCTACATGTTAATGGATAATTCTTCAATCCTAGGTCCTATTTTAGAATTACAAGGGCTGTCAGGGCAACAGAAGTCTGAACAAAGGGAGTTGTATCACATCAGCCAATCGGAAGATGACCACTTCAGAGTTTGGAAACAGTTTGTGTCATTGCAAGCAAACGGTGGCCCTCCTAAAAGCAGCTGCTGCTTGAGTTCATGGAAAAAATATCGTGAGAAGAAAAATGTGAGCCATGTGCCTATGCCCTGCCCAGTGGCCTTCCCCATCTGAGGAATGGCCTGCTCTTTGAAAGAGTAGGAGTGAGGAGTTTGCATGCAGGGCCCGAGTGCTTTTTGCCACGGGAATGTGCAGGTGGCCCCTTCTCCAGGCAGGGAGCTCAGGTTCAGATAAGCTTTCAGACTGGTGGAGGATGCTTCCTGGTGTAAGTTCTGCCCATTGAGAAAACATAAACCCCCAAACCACAGTACCTTTCAGCTGTGATCCCCATAGACCAATAAAGCTTTCTGTTCTCCACAGTCTGAACAGGTAATGGAGTGGAGCTTCACAATAAATTCATTCTTATTCATTGCTTACAACAGCGTATCATTTAGAAAGACAAAAGAAACCTACCAGATCTCTCTATGGGACAGCGTTGATTGCCTATCCAGTATCCATCTCTTCTTCCTTCACAATGATATTTCAGTTTTCTTGGTATAATTTAGGGGAAGTTGCCCTATTTCTTGTTTCAGAGGTGAGACTTAATTAATCCGAGCTAACCATGGGAAGCTAGTCTTTGTGTCAGTGGATCCTTCAGAATGGGCATCTGGCCTGACTGTGGTTGAGGAGAGGTTGCTGGAGACTGCAGGACTAGTTCTTCCTGGTCTTTAAAAGAGAAAAGGCCTGACGTCAGTGTCTCCTTCCAAGGAATGGGAATAAGGAAGATCCCCTACCTTTGGCTGCTGGCTGCCACCTTATGGCCAGAGGGGGATTCGGATTCAGGCTGCAACAAACAAATGAAAGCACCAGAGATTCACAGAGAAAGGGAGCTCTGAATGAACCAGGAACAGATTCCATTGTCCTCTGGACTTGCAGCTACTTGGCCAATACAAGTCCTTGATGTTTGAGGTAGTTTGAAGTGGATTTCTGCTCCTTAAAGCTAAAAGCTTCTGGACTGATAAATCCTAAAAATGAGGAGGAGGAAGGGGAGTGGAGAAAAGTGGTAGTTAGCAATTTCCTGGGGGAAGTGACAGATAAAGCAAACTTCACCTTAAATAGCTGGCAAGGTCATTTGGGGCTTGTAGTCCACCTTACCCTATATTTTTCTTCATTAGTGGATATAGGTGAAAGGAAGAATGATAGGTGTCAAAGTTCTTTTGTTCAGTGGATCATGGCCAAAGATTTGTCCAAGTGTAGAAGTACAGCCTTTGTATCAAGGTCAGATAGTGGTAAAAAACAGAGGTGATGAGCACATGCTGGAAGAAGATAGAAGAAATGGCCCTGCCTGTTGGCCTGGACATTTATGAGGCACTCTTCCTCATTTGGATGTGTAATGTGACCTCAGCAATGCAGATTTACATAGCTATCCAGAGAATGGGAATTTTTTGGGGGGGTACCAGGATTGAACTCAGGGGCACTCAACCACTGAGCCACATATCCAGCCCTATTTTGTATTTTATTTAGAGACACAGTGTCACTGAGTTGCTTAGTGCCTTACCATTGCTGAGGCTGGGTTTGAACTTGCGATCCTCCGGCCTCAGTGTCCCGAGCTGCTGGGATTACAGGTGTGTGCCACCACACCTGGCTGAGAATGGGAGTTTCCAAAATTTAAAAAATGCCACTGCAGAGAGCTCTTCCTTATTTCTCTTGGTGGAAGGTATTTTTGGTTATAGGTGGAATTTGGGGAGCATTGAACTCTCAGTCCTCCATATTGACTGTCATGTTTGATCTTTGGGTCCAGATCATGACCACAGCATGTATTTGCAAGATACTGGCTAAAGGCTGAGGTGGGGGTGGGATTTAGGGAACCCCCAGGCTGTGGTAATGAGGTATTGTAGGTCTGAGTAGTCTGAGTACACAGACTGAACATGAAGCCACGATGCTGCCTCATTAACACTGTGCCAAGTGCCATCTGCAAAGTCTTGGGTGTTTTCCCAGATCTCTTCTCAGACACAATTGTGGCAATGTCTCACAGAACCAGGAACTCATTTTCTACAACCAAGTGACCAATCAACTATACACACGAGTGTACATTCCCCCCTCCCACACACATGTGCAGATGTAGGGAGGGAGAGACAAAGAGAAGAGAACCACCATAATGTTGGTGCTGTCTCAGTCTGCCTTACTAAAAGATCCTGCTGTATAGAAAGGCCACTTTGGCCTCTCAAACTCTTAATTTTCCTTTTCTGTGAGTCTGCTTTACATAATATGAACAGCTAAAATAGAAGAATAGCAAAATGAAAGAAAAAAGGACAGTAAAATGGAATCCCTCTACATTAAAAAGTGACAAAGAGTGCCTCCTTGCAACAATAATATGTACTGAGACCCTGAGTGTAGAGGTTCCCAACTGTTATCTCCTACAGCACGCACGATGGCTGATGTTCAGAGGCAGGACCCATTTCCACAAATGTACCCGTTGGGTCTCTATGTGTGATTCTAGGAGTCCTCGAAGTAACAAGAACCCTTTCACTCCAACTCACTGAGGCATATCAGGGAATTCAGTGGTTTAAAAGGACATTATTATAGGGCTAATCGCGATGCTGCTTCTGAGATTTATTTGTTTTTGTGGTGCTGAGGATTGAACCTAATATTATTTTAAAAAGTGAGCCACCCATAAACTTCAGTGTTTTGACTATTATTAATAATAACAAATCACTTGCAGATATGTCACAGAACTCGGGTGTGTCCCTGTACCAACACCATGGTGGAGAACTGTCACTCTAACATGTAATCAGAACTCTGGTCTTTTGGGGATGTTGCTGTGGCTTATGTCGCCCCACTGTCTGTCTGTGAAGTTGACAGGCACTGCTGTGCTTGGTTTGAAGTCTTTTCTTTAGGAACGCTAACATGTTAGCCCAAGTATCCCATGTCACTCCGTACACGTTACTTTGTGTTACCTTCCCCCAACTTTTTCTATGGCTCAGGTCTTAATACAAAGCTATGAAGAAATGAGTTTATCTGAGTCTATGAGAAAAGAAAATTTATCACAGAAAACTGGGCATGTAACTACAATTGATTCCATCATGTTCCACATTGTGAGGGGTGGCAGGATGCTGAACAACTAAGAATTCAATGGACTTCTTTTTTCTTTGTAAAGCTAATTTTGGATTTGATTGAGGTCAGATGTAGAGAGCTCTATATGTTTCTTGAGTAACAGCCTGGGCAAACTAGTCACCATTTGGCATGGCAACTCTTATCTGGGCTACCAGGGCAGATTTAGGTGGCCCAGGGGTGTATATGGGTTCCAATTTGGGGAGGCTCTGCATGGCCTCGCATTATGCCAGTGTTCACCACAGCTGCGGTGACAATGATTGCTTTTCTCCCTTGTTCACTCTGCACGGAAACCTGCCCCTGTGGTTGCCAGCACACTTCACCCCAATGGGAAAAAAGTTGCTTTGAGTGGAGAATGCTAGGAGAGCTTCCAGAACATGAGTTCTTCCCCCTGTTTCTGAGCACTCTTGCCTTTCATTTTTCTGCTTTGAGTTGACAGGCAGATAAAACTTAGCACAGGAAAGTCATAAAAGGAATTCAGTCTAGTCCCATACTCCCAAAGGGAATCAGTTGGTTGCACTAAAAAGAAGTGAAGCTCACCTCCAGTCTGAATTAGTGCCAGAAGACATGTTTAATCACAGCCAGTTATGCGCGCGCGTGCGCGCGCACACACACACACACACACACACACACACACACCATAGTAATAATAGCTCAATCGAGTCAGCATTGTGAATGAGTGCAGACATTTTGCCAAGCCCATTATGGACTGAAGCACCAGGGATTTGGAATTTGGAGCTTCTTCCTCCCTGAACCCTTGCTCTAACTATCCTCCTCTAGTCCAGGGAGTGGAGCATGTCATCTCTGGGCTAAGCAAGACTACTTGATATTCAGGGCAGAAGGGTTCAACATGGTGCACCAAAGCAGGACATGTCAGCCCTGACAAAAGGAAGTTTGATGAGTTAAGTGTAAATGAATCAGAAACAGATGGATGATATTTTTGTTAAAATGCACATGGGCTTTAAAATTAAGGGGGTAAAAGGGGGTTGCAGACAAAGCTTTGGCAAAAATGCCTTGGGCTCTGCCAGACCCTACAGAACTGTTTGTTGAACCCAGAATATGGCCAAGGTCAATGTTCCATCATTAATGGATAACATACAGTCCATGACCACACACAAGCCCTGGAACAGAAATAATCCTAATAAATATGGGCACTCATCAGCATGGTTTTCAGTTTGTGACAAGAATGAAATGTCATGTCATGGAACGGCACGACGTGCATCCCACACGCCAGCAGTTGACTCGAACTTGGGAAATGAATGAAAAGGTTAGGGGTATCCTCTGTACCTCATTCCTTCCCTGGGGTCTGGGTGCCCTGGATTCTAATCTGCTCTTTTCTTTTTGCCACATCTCTTTACTAATTGAAAACTGACAGCAAAAATAACCCCCAACCACAAATATCTACAAGAAAATGAAGACATTCAGACATACTGAAATACTTTGAGTTTTATGAGCTCTAATAAGGTTAATCAAGGCTCTGGAAAGAATTTTGTTTCCTGGTGTACTCCACAAAACAATGAGCTGGGGCCTGCAGTGACTGGCTGGAGAGGGAGGCCTGAGGGCCTGATGACCTGCTGCTGGTCAGTTTGGGTGAGCCTGTGCCTCAGCCATTTCCATACTGACTCAATCCTGTGGGACTTGGGCACTGCCTATTGGTTGGCCTGTAGGCTGCTGTCACTCTCCCATTACTGCAAGTACCAAATGAGCCTGCACTGACGTTCTCGGAGCTGAGTTATTCCTCAGTGAATTTGTTTTCTGAAGAGCTTACTCTGTGGTGGAGAATGCTTCCCCACCTCATTTCTTTAAGGCAGTGTTATATAATTCCAACTGGGGTATGGTGGTAGTGGTGGCAGGCAACAAACAGGAGGGGGGCACTCAAGTGACAAAGGGGTGGTTCCATGCAGTATTAGTGCTGGTGTCATCCCAGCAGAATGAAGACGAGTAGAGTCTCTTTCTACTCCTTATTCCCTAGGAGTCTATTGGATCTATCCTTCCTCACCTCCAAGTGGGCTCTTAGGGAATAAGCAAGGCTGTACTGGCCTTGCTTAGCCTCACTAGATTTTGCCTCCTGAAGGCTTCTCTTCTCAGAGGAAAGAGATCATAAACTCTTCAAGCATGAGGACTGTGTGTAGTCTGGTTTTTTAACCTTAGCACTAGCATTTATGGGCTCACCACAAATAATGGGTTCACGGCAGACCCCACACAACAGTGTTCCATAAAACAGTTCTTCCTTATACACTCACCCCCAGAAGTGTGAGAACTTGAAACATCACAGGTTAACTGTGTCGTCCCTTCATTTAATATGTCCCATTCCCTCTGTACTGGGGTTAGGGGTGGGGTGGGAAATGTGTTCTGTATTTTCCCACTAATGTGGCCTAAGTGCCAACGGATCTCTTAGCTGTGTCTCCCAGATAGCTTACTTTCAATAGATAATGCCCTAATTCGAGAAATGACTCCAAGTGGTGGGACCTCCAGGTACAACTGAGGCCCTGGGGCTGGAGACACCTTCCAAGGCCCTTAGTCAGTACAAAAAGAGTATGGGAGCATCAGAAGGACGTGTGGTCAGAAAGATCTGAGCTTGTTCCTGGCTCCTTTTCTTATGTGTGGAAAAGTGGGCAATTTACATAACCTCCCAGAGTCCACTGGATAATCCATCTTTGGGGTTATTGCAAGGATTAAATGAAACGATGTATATAAGTCTAGCACAGTGCCAGGGACATCATAAATCTAAGTTTCTTTCCTTTTCTTTCAATTATTCCTTTGCTACTATAGCAATCTAGTCTTAAAGCCTGATCTTGTCAGGTGCTGTGATTGCACTACAAATGGGTCTGTGTAAGAATTGTTCCCTCGTTGGTATAGAAGCCTGGGGCTCTACACTTCTTAAAAAGACCGCAACTTACCTGAGTAATCTCTTGCCAACCAGATGCTGTTTGGCGGCTGGGGGCGAGGGCAGTCTCCTTGCTTATTGTAATGAGTCCTCATCTGCACACTGCCAGGGTCTTGCTGGCTCTCTCCACCACCAGGGAGAGGTTCTGAGGGTGCATTTTTCTACTGGGGATCGCTGCTTTCATGCACTCACAGCTGTGGGTCTGGCACCCTGAGCTTCCTTTTCCCAAGATGCAGAGCCCCAGGGTTTCCGCTTCTGGAGCAGAAAAGGGTGGAGCAGGTCCCGCGAGGCCGCACTCAGAGCCCATCCCGTCTCCTGGAGTGTGAATCTCCGTTGACCGGCTTGCTGGTGCACTAATAAATATCAAACCCTTCAACGGGAAAATAAATTATCCCCAACTGCTAGGCAAAACAGGCTTGATAAATTGTCGCTTTAGCCAACAGTGTTTAAAGTAAAATCAGTAAAGTGTGAGTAATGAAGGCCAAGTCAAAAGTCCTGTATTAAACACAATGGTCTGAGAAGAGAGGGGATAGCCTGCAAAGAGAAGCGAATGCAAGTTGAACTAAAGCAACTCTTATTCAGAGAGAGAGAGAGAGAGAGAGAGAGGATGGACTTAGGATTTATTATCCTATTAGTTTTTTCTGTAGGAGCAGCTCTCAGGGTGATCTGGGCATAAAGTCAAAATCTCCATTTACCAGAGATGTTTAGAAAACATGCTCTTAAAAGTGGAAACTACCAAGTCTTTGACTGGACAACATAAATATGGTTGAATTCTTTCAGTATAGTGGGGAATCTTGAAAGAACTACAGTTCTTAAAGGAGCTGTCTGGGAAGGATTTCTGGGTGAGGGAAATCTAGAGAATTTTTCCTAAGGGAGGAAAAAAAGGGCAAAGTGATTGGTTACTTATGTGACTTTGTACTTCCGTGTTTATGTGCCATACTGTGTAATGCACAGTAAAACCTCACGAATTCCAACTGAATTATAAAAGAATCAGAATGATGAGAAGTTGAAGTTGAGGGAGATATATTAAATGCTGGCTTCCAAGTTCTAGAATCATAATTATAACTATAGACAATACATTTTATTTAACTCTTACTAGACTTTGGGCCCTCTGTGAAATGTTTTATATGAATTAAGCAGTAAATAACTTTTCTAGATCACATAGGTGCAAGTATTGTAGAAGTCAGGATTCATACGCAGATCTGGCTGTTTCCAAATCTGTATTCCTAACCATTAGACATATAACCCCTATGATCAATTTAGAAATGTATTTTATTATAAGTTATAATCTCTCACATAGGATTACTCAACATAAACAATTGTGAAAAATAGGCATCCTATGGGTTCATGTTTTATGTCAGAAATTTCATTAGTAAAATTAATAATGATCATATTAATATTCATCAGCAAATATTCAAAAAGCTAAGGTGCTAGATGCTCAAAATGGTCTTTTTTTCAAGGATATAATGTCCTTCTACCCTCATTTTATATATATATATATATATATGTTATTATATATATTTTTTATATATATATATATATATATATATATATAATTAGCTCTAATTTGTTAAGGATTTGAGGCAGCTTAGTACATAAATGCATTGTAAAACAGCATTCATCTCTCCTGGGTTCTGAAGTCAGTCCCTCCACTCTTGCTCTTGAGTTTGTCCACTTCCGCTTTTTCAAAGGGGACTCACATCAATAGATCATCTCATATCTCTTCTTTATATTTATCTTTTTTCCTCTGTAGTGGTCAACTATGAACTTTTTCATTTGCCTGGTAGCCCTTTATTCTGAAAATGGTTTCTCACCTACTCCATATATATTATGTGGAGCTGCCAATCAAATCCTGTGGCCTGACTTCTCTGCTGCAAGAGTGGGTACATGGTACAGGATGGTCAATCAGAATATCCTTTATCTTTTGACACCATGGATAGTTTTCCCAGGGTACCATAGGTTCCAAGCATCACCGGAGTCTCTTTTAACAGGGATTTGTATGAATTCCAGGAGAGAGACAGAGAAGAAAACACACACACACACACACACACACACACACACACACAATCTCTTTTTTTAAACTTTGAATGTTTATAGGATCAAAGCTAAATATAGCTATTTGTAAATGTACATTATAGATCCTAATAATGGGAAATAAAGACTGAGAGATGAACAGAGGGAACCCTGAAAACACTTTTTGAACAATCTTCCCAATGCCTTAAATTTGATGAACTTTTCTTTTCTGATGATGATGAGTGATAAATTAATTATTAGCTGTTATGCCAGATTATTATACCTAAACACTAATGGAATTCTCATATTCTTCATCTCCATGAGGTCAGATTTACTATCCCAAACTCTATTTCTTTGGAGGCCAGAACAAACCAGTTTTGGGTACTGACTTCACTTCTAAACAAGTTCAGGTCTCGGTTGCAAGAGCTTTCACAGGGATGGATTCATTGTTCACGTTCTTGGTTGCTAAATTTAGCAGAAATGCATTTGTGGAAAGATGTTTGGTAGTTCACAGGACTGATAGAAAACTAGGAGAACCCCAAGAGTAGGCAATGGACTAGGATCAAGGAAAAGTTGTCCACAGAAAACAGCCGATGTCTCCCTCGAGGACTGAGTATCACCAGCAGCATTGTAATTAGGCCTTTGCTGGCTCTGCCATTTCTCTGTGGTTGGATGAATATCCTCTAATTATCTTTGCTTTGTTTGTCAACTCTTGTCAAAATCAAATTCTTGGAGGGCAGCATCCTGTTGTTTCAGTTGTAGTCACACATTGTCTCTGATTCCTGTGAAGTACTTTCATGTTTATGTTCATGAGGAATATTGATATGTAGCTTTCTTTTCTTATAAATATCTTTGTTTTTTGCTGGCCACATAAAATGCATTGGAAAATGTTTTATCCATTTCCATTTGCTGAAAAGTTCACGTATAATTGGTACTACTTCTTCCAAATGCATGATAGAACTTACCAGTAAAATTATTTGGAACTGGATATATCTTTTGGAAAGCTTTAAATTAATAAATTCAATCATTAAAAATATAGAGAACATTCATATTTTCTATTTCTTTTTGTATCAGTTTTGATGATCAATATCTTTTAAGAAATTTGCCTATTTTGCCCAGCACAGTGGTGCATTCCTGTAACCCCAGCAGTTCTGTAAGCTGAGGCACTAAAAAGTGCCAGCTAAAAAGCAAGGCACTAAGCAACTCAGTGTGAGACCTCGTTTCTAAATAAAATACAAAATAGGGCTGGAGATGTGGTTAAGTGTCCTTGAGTTCAATCCCTGGCAATCCCCCCCCCCCCCAAAAAAAAAATCTGCCTATTTTGTCCAAATTGTCCAGTTAATTGGCATAAAGCTCATACTATTTCTTTTTTTTTAATTAAAAAACTTTTATAAATAGGTGATCATACATTGATTACCTGCAAAGAGGCTATATTCAGAAAGTATCATTTATGCCTCCTCCTCTCCTTTTTTAAAAAAATTGTCCTAATTACTTATATATGACAACAGAATGTATTTTGATTCATTGTACACAAATGGAGCACAACTTTTCATTTCTCTGGTTGTACATGATGTAGAGTCATATCATTTGTGCAATCATACATGTACCTAGGGTAATGATGTCTGTCTCATTCCACCATCTTTCCTACCCCCATGTACCCTCCCCTCTTCTCCTTCCCCTTTGCCCAATCCAAAGTTCCTCCATTCTTCCCATCACCCCCCCAACCCCGCCCATTATGGATCAGCATCCACTTATCAGAGAAAACATTTGGCCTTCAGCTTTTTGGGATTGTCTTACTTCACTTAGCATGATATTCTCCAACCCCATTTACCTGCAAATGCCATAATTTTATTATCTTTTAATGCTGAGTAATATTCCATTGTGTACATATATCCGTTTCTTTATCCATTCATCTATTGAAGGGCATCTGGGTTGGTTCCACAGTTTAGCTATTGTGAATTGAGCTGCTATAAACATTGATGTGGCTGTATCACTATAGTATACTGATTTTAAGTCCTTTAGGTATAGACTGAGGGGTGGGATAGCTGGGTCAAATGGTGGTTCCATTCCAAGTTTTCTAAGGAATCTCTATACTGCTTTCTAGAGTGGTTGCACCAATTTGCAGTCCCACAAGCAATGTATGAGTGTATCTTTCCCCCCACATCCTCGCCGACACTTCACAATACTTCTTTATTGTTTTCTGAACATCTCTATGATCTCTTGTGATGACCCTCCTTTCCTGGTCACTATGTCTAGAAGTTCCTCATTATTGATCTTTTAAAGAACTATCTTTTGGCATTGTTGATGTTTCTTTACTATTTTTCTTTTCATTTCACTATTTCTATTCTTAATTTTGCTTATTCTGGGATTTTTCATTTCTATTTTCATCATTTAGTTTAGATCATAGATTTGAAGGCCTTTCTTCTTTTCTAGTACAAGTATTAATTGATGTACATTTTCCTCCAGGGACTTCCTTGGTTCATTCCATAAAATTTGATGTGTTTTCATTTCCATCCATTTCAAAATATTTTTTCCTTTTGTGCTTTCTTCCTCAAGCCATCATGTTTTAGAGTATGTACAAATATTCAAGTATTTGGGAATTTTCCTATAACCTTTCCATTATTGATTTCTAGCTTTATTCCTTTGTGGACAGAGACTATACATTACATAAATTCAGTTACTTTTAAAGTTATTGAGCTTTTCTTCGTAGTCCAGAATATGGTCTATTTTGTTGAATATTTCTCAGGCACTCAAAAATATGCTTTCAGGTGTCTTTGAGTAGAGTGTTATATAAATAACTGTTATGTTGAGTTGGTTGATAACATTTTTTATATCTTACATAACTTTATAATTTTATGTCTGTTTTATCAATTACTGGGATAGCATTGTTGAAATTTCCAGTTATACTTAGGAATTTGTCTACTTCTACTTTTAATTCTATTAGGTTTTAATTCATGTATTTTAAATTAAGTTTCTATTATTATACATACACATTAATGATTATTATATATTATTATGTTATCATTATAATGATAACTTAGCCTTCTTTATCCATTGTGATATTTCTTATCTGAGGTCATATAGGTATTTTAATTTAGTATTTGTATACCTCTCCTTACACTTTTTTTTTACTTTTTTGGGAAATGAAGTAAAACTATATTTATGTAAACATGACTTTATATGTAGTATTCAAAAGGCAAAACAACAAAAAATCTTATTAGAACCAATAAACAAATACAGAAAAATCACAAGATAAAAGATTAAAAATTCAATTGTGTTTCTATATTTGAGCAATCAACAATCTACAAATGAAATTGACTATATTTCATTCATTACAGCATCAAAGAAAATAAAATTCCTCAGAATAAGTTTTAACAAAAGAAGTGCATGACTCGTTGTGAGAAAACTTAAAAGAAAATTTAAATAGAGAGACATTTTATGTTCATGAATTAGAAAGCTCAAGACTCCAAGAAGGCAATTCTCCCCAAGCTGATTAAAATTCCAGAAGACTGTTTTGAAGAAGTTGACAAATTATTTTAAAAACTTATATGAGAATGCAAAGAACTCACAGTAGCTAAACAAATTTGGAAAGAACAACGTTTGACTTATCCTGTCCAAGTCAAAACCAGTTAGAAGTCTACAGTAATGATGACTGAGTTACATGGCCCATAGATAGATATATAACTCAATGGAACAGAACAGAGTCTAAAAATATGCCTTAACTTTATGGTTGCTTGATTCTTTACAAATGTTACAAGGAATTTAAATGGGAGAAAGGGTAATCTTTTCGACAAATGATGCTGGATAGCCAATGTGACAAACAACCCTAAACCCTCAATTCATAACACACCTGGAAATTCACCCCAACTGGGCCACAGATCTTTTTTGCTTTTATCCATTATCGTTTTAAAATGTAAAATGATCTTAATTTTTAAAATCAGTTTGATAACCTATGCTTTTAAAATGGCAAACTAAATAAACATTTAATGTGATTATTCATGTAATTAGGTTTAGCTCTACCACCTTGCTCTTTCCTTCTGCTCATTTCTTTTGTTCCTTGTTCCTTCTTTCTTCTTTTCCTGCCTTCTTTAGATTAGTTTAAGATTCCACATTATATTCAATATTAGCTGGATAACTTCATTTTGAATGTATGCTTTTCTTAGTGTATAATATGCATTTTCAGCTTATTACCATTTAGTTTTAAAACTTCCACTTACATGGGGCTGGGGTTGTGGCTCAGTGGTAGAGCACTAGCCTGGCACATACGTGGCCCTGGGGTCGATCCTCAGCACTATGTAAAAATAAATAAATAAAATAAAGATAAAAAAAACTCTTAAAAAATTCCACTTCCACTTCCGTTTTCCCTTCTCTTTTTATGCCATTGTTGTCATACATTTTACTTTTACAGATGCCTTAATCCCCATGATACATCTGTTTTTGTCAGCTTTTTTGGAGCTCCTGGTTTCAGAGGTCTTAGTGTGTAGACAACTGGCTCCACTCAGGCTTGAGGTGAGCCAGAACATCATGGAGAAAAGCGTGGTGGAGGAAGGAGGCTCAGGACATGAAGACCAAGAAGGAGAGGGAGAGAGAGAGCGTGCGCGCGTGAGAGAGCGAGAAAGCGTGTGTGTGTGTGTGTGTGTGTGTGTGTGTGTGTGTGTGTGTGTGAGCGTGTTCCACTGAATAAGGACAAAATGCAGGTCCCCATCCCCCAGGGACCCACCTTCTTCAGTCACACCCTACCTTGCCTACAGTTACCATCCAGTTAATTCTGGTCAGTGGATTAACACACTGATAAGGTTGACTCCCATAATCCAATCATTTCACCTCTAAGGTTTCTTGCATTGTCTCGCACATGAGCTTTTGGGGGACATCTCACATCTAAACCATAACAATATCATTATTACTTTTTAGACAATCATCTTTTAAGGAATTAAAAAATGAAAAAAATGTTTTTTTTATATGTACCCACATAATAATAGTTTTGGTACTTTTCATTTCTTTGTATAGATATAAACTTTCCTTCCAGTGTTATTTTCTTTTTGCCTAAAGAACTTCCTTTGACATATTTTGTAAATCAGTTCTCATGGAGATTAATTCTCTTTGCTCATTTTTTGATCTGCAAAGTCTTTATCTTCACTTTTAAAAGATATTTTCATTGAAGAAGTCTACACCAACTATCTAGTTTTCTTTATAGTCTCTAAACATGCTGATTATTTGTCTTCTTTCTTGAATTGTTTCTAAAGTCTTTATCTTCACTTTTAAAAGATATTTTCATTGAAGAAGTCTACACCAACTATCTAGTTTTCTTTATAGTCTCTAAACATGCTGATTATTTGTCTTCTTTCTTGAATTGTTTCTAATGAGAAATTGGCTGTAATTCTTTTTAAATTTTTTATATTTTAATTTTATTGATTCTTTTTAGTTATACATGACAGTAGTATCCACTTTCATATAATTATACAAGCATGGAATATTATTCTAATTAAGACCCCCATCTTGTGGATGTACATGATGGTGAAATTCACTGTGGTGTATTCATATATGTACATAGGAAAGTTATTTCAGATTCATTCCACTGTCTTTCCTTTTGGCTGTCATTCTTATCACTGTATCTCTTTTTCCTCTATTTATTTAAAAATATTCTCCTTAATTCACTTTTAATAATCTGATTATGATGTGTCTTAGTGTGGTTTGTTTCTTTTTGTTGAATTTCATTGAAATTATTAGATTTATGGGTGATTTAGTTAGCCTTATTTTGTTGTTGCTGTGACCAAAACATCTGATAAGAACGACTTAGAGGAGGAAAAGTTTATGTGAGGCTCATAGTTTCAGAGATAGTCCATAGATGGCTGGCTTCACTACTCTGGGCCCAAGATGAGGCAGCATATCATGGTCAAAGGAGTCTCCAGTCCATCGTCTGCTTCATCTTTATAGTTGCACATCTTGCCCTCTCAGGGGAAGCCTGCAGGAATTCTGACCCTGTTACACTTTGCCTGGCCTCTCAGACTTTCCTCTGAAATCTCAGTGGAAGCTTCCATGACCCCTTAACTTGAGCATCCTGCATTCCTGCAAAATCAGCACTATATGGATGGCACAAGGTCTGCTGCTAGCTTGTGCAATAGTCAGGTCCCTGGGAATTAAGACTGTGGCAACCTCTGAGTGTCTGCAGAGCTCAGCATGGTTAAACAACTTTCTAGGACCCTCTCTGTAAGAACAGAGTGCCCCCATAATCTCTTCTTAAAGAACTTTCCCCTTCTGTATCCTTGAGCCTGAAATGGGTGTGGTCTTTCAAATTCCTGAGATGCTCTCAAGCCATCTTTCCTACTGCCTCTGTGCAAAGTACTTAGCATGACTTTAGGTGCTGTAATCTCTTCAACAAGCACATCTTTTCTGTCCTCAAGTTTTCATGTACTTTTCTGTCCAAACTGCAAGATTTTAAAAACTTTAGCTCTGTTACCTGCCCCTATTTCTCACAGTAAGCCTGACTGAAAGCTTCTAGCAATATCCATGACACTGACTGAAAGCTGTGCTTCCTTGAAATTTTGTCCATCAGAATAATTAGTCTATGTTCATTCTCACACAAAGTATCAGGTCATGGACAAAATGTAGCCAAGTTCATAACATGAGTGGCTTCTAGTCTAAATCCCAAGAGAGTCCTCATTTTCCTCTGAAAGCTCATGAGCACAATTAACATTTCTGGTCTTTTGAACTCCCACCCGAATTGCTCATTCAAAGTCTGCTTGCAACATTCTAAAACTTTTCCAGCATACATCTCTACACATTTAAACACCCCCTCTATTCCAAATCAGCTCCAAAGTCCTCTGAACCACATGGTCAAAATAAGTCACAGCAACACCCCACTTTAGGTTTTTCCTTCCTTCCTTCCTTCCTTCCTTCCTTCCTTCCTTCCTTCCTTCCTTCTCTTCTCTCTCTCTCTCTCTCTCTCTCTCTCTCTCTCTCTCTCTTTCGTTCTTTTTCTTGTGATCAAAATGCCCAACAGGAAAACTTAGAGAAGGAAATTTTATTTAGGGCTCACAATTTCAGAGGCTTCAGTCCATAGATAGCTGACTCCATTGCTCTGGGACCAGGGTGAGTCACCACATCATGGAAGAAGGGTCTAACAGATTAAATATGCTCAGCTTATGATGTGTGGGATGGGAGCACAGAGAACTGCACCTTTCCAGGGCACTCCCTCAGTGACCCACCTCCTCCATTCATGCCCCCACCTGCTTACAGTTACCACTCAGTCAATCAATTCAAGATAAGATGGACAAATTAGGTTACAACTCTCACAATTCAATTATTTAACCTCTGAACATTCCTGCACTAACACAAGAGCTTTGGGGGAACATCTCATATCCAAACCATCACACATTACTTTTTCATTCTGATCATATTTTTGTTTAAAGGTCCTTATCAGTTAATGCCATGATCTCTTTAATTTCTCTATGTGTTTTGATTGGTTAATTTTTTTCTCCCTCTGTGTCATTTTCCTTTATGCTTGTGGGGCAATTTTTGGTGATACAGGACATTCTGACTTTACATAGTGCAGATTTACTGCATGTCTTTAATAGTGGTATAATACATTTGGATTTGTAGTCAAGTCATCTAAATGGGATTATTTTGAAGCTTGGTTTTAAATATGTTTTTTAGTGTTTTTCTAGAGAAGACTTTATTCTAGGACTAATTTAGTTTGTACTAAGTGAAACTTTCCTGAGTATTTGATATAATGTTCCATTTATTTCAAGGTATTTTTACGCCTCTGGAAAAAACACAAATAGTTCTTCTTTTTTTTTCCTGTGAGTTCCAGGATTTGTTAGCCTTCTGCTCTGTGGTGGTTCTTTCTAGCTTGTTTTGGTTTCTTCACATGTAAGGACTAAACTGCATGAGTCAAAGACCCAGGTGGAACCTCCATGTATCTATAGAATTCCCCTCTCTCTCTCTCTCTCTCTCTCTCTCTCAGAAGATCCCTAACATTCAGTTCTCCACCCCACAAATTTCCAGTGTTGAACTCCCAAAAGTCTAATTTTTCTCTCCCCAACTTAGCAAAAACATTTAGCTCTGTTTAATACACATGTATGCACTTTGGCAGTAAACCAATGCAATTCTAGGGCTCTTTGTTTTCTTCTTTTCAGTGTTATTGTCTGACTGCCTGTTGTCCAAAGTTTTTCATACATTTTGCCTAGTTTTAGGTCCATTTAAAATGAAAGAAACCTATGCTTTGTTACACCATCTTGTTTAGACACAAAAGACACCACATAGGCTTTTTATTTCATTGAATTTCTTCACAGAACATTAGCTTCCCCAAAAGAATTATTGGGCCGGCGGGGTTTGTGGCTCAGCGGCAGAGCGCTTGCCTCGCACGTGCGCGGCCTGGGTTCTATCCTCAGCACCACGTAAACATAAATGCATTGCATTGTGTACAACTATAGTAAATAAATAAATATTTTTTTTTTTTTTTTAAAAAGAATTATTGGGCCAATGATTGTAAACATTTAAAAATTTTTCCAAGGGAAAAAATCTCTCTTCCTTTCTCTGTGCTAGGAACACATATATTTGTTTATTAGTATGATCTCTTTGTCCTTCTATGAATTCTTTTCATCTAGGTAATCAAACTTGTAGGCATACAGTTGCTTGTAATATTCCTTTATTATCCTTTTAATGCTTGAGTGAGGAACCCCTTTCACTTCTTATGTTAGTAATTTATGCTTTCTCTCTTCTTTCCCTAATCTGGCTAGAGGTTTATGAATTTAATTTATCTTTCAAAAAACAATCTTTTGATTTTCTCTATTAATATCTTGTTTTCATTGATTTATTCTCTAATTTTTATTTAATTAATTTATTTAAAAAGGGCCTCACACACGCTAGGCAAGTGATCTATCACTTAGCTGTATCTTCAACCTTCATTTTTATTTCTTTTCTCCTGCTCACTTTAAATTTAATTTGCTCCATTTTTTTCTAGTTTCATAAGATGGAAACTTAAATCTTTTTTCTTTAACATATGCATTAAATGCTACCAATTTCCTTGCAAGCACTACCTTATTTGCATCCATCAAATTGTGATAGATTGTCCAGTTCTTTGGCCCATTTATTGATTGGGTTATTTTTTTTTTTTGGCATTAACATTTTTGAGTTCTTTATATATTATAGAGATTAGTACTCTATCTGATGTGCATGTGGTATAAATTTGTTCCCAAAATGTAGGCTCTCTATTCACCTCACTGATTATTTCTTTTGCTGAGAAGAAGCTTTTTTAGCCTGAATCCATCCAATTTATTGATTCTTGATTTTAATTCTTGTGCTATAGGAGTCTTAATTAAGGAAGTCGGGGCCTAATCCAACATGATGGAGATTTGGGCTTACTTTTTCTTCTAATAGGTGCAGTGTCTCTGGTTTAATTCATAGGTCCTTGATCCATTTTGAGATGAGTTTTGTGCATGGTGAGAGATAGGGGTTTAATTTCATTTTGTTGCATATGGATTTCCAGTTTTCTCAGCACCATTGCTGAAGAGGCTGTCTTTTCTCCAATGTATGTTTTTGGCAACTTTGTCTAACATAAGATAATTGTAATTATGTGGGTTAGTCTCTGTGTTCTCTATTCTGTACCATTGGTCTACAAGTGTATTTTTGTGCCAATACCATGCTGTTTTTGTTACTATTGTTTTGTAGTATAAATTCTGGTATAGTAATGCCACCTGCTTCACTCTTCTTGCTAAGAATTGCTTCAGCTATTCTGGGTCTCTTATTTTTCCAGATGAATTTCATGACTGCTTTTTCTGTTTCTATGAGGAATGTCATTGGGATTTTGATTGGAATTGCATTAAATCTGTATAGTGCTTTTGGTACTATGGTCATTTTGACAATATTAATTCTCAGAAGAAGATATACAATCAATTAACAAAAATATGAAAAAATGTTCACCATCTCTAGCAATTAGAGAAATGCAAATCAAAACTACTCTAAGATTTCATCTCATTCCAGTCAGAATGGCAGCTATTAAGAATACAAACAACAATAAGTGTTGGCAAGGATGTGAGGAAAAAGGCACACTCATACATTGCTGGTGGGACTACAAATTGATGCAGCCAATACAGAAACCAGTATGGAGAATCCTTGTAAAACTGGGAATGGAAACACCATTTGACCCAGCTCTCCCACTCCTTGGTCTATACCCAAAGGACTTAAAAACAGCATACTACAGGGACACAGCCACATCAATGTTTATAGCAGCACAGTTCACAATAGCTAAACTGTGGAACCAAACTAAATGCCCTTCAGTAGATGAATGGATAAAGAAAATGTGGCATATATACACAATGGAATATTATTCATCATTAAAAGGAATAAAATCATGGCATTTGCAGGTGAATGGATGGAGTTGGAGAATATAATGCTAAGTGAAGTTAGCCAATCCCAAAAAAACCAAATGCCGAATGTTTCTCTGATTTAAGTTTTCTGATTCATAATGTGGGTGCAGGGGGCATGGGAGAATTAGATGAACTCTAGATAGGGCAAAGGGGAGGGAGGGGAAGGGATGGGGAATGGGGGTAGGAAAGACAGTAGGATGAGATGGACATCATTTCCCAAAGTACATGTATGAAGACACAAATGGTGTGACTCTACTTTGTATACAAAAAGAGATATGAAAAATTGTGCTCTATATGTATAATATGAATTGTAATGCATTCTGCTGTCATATATAACAAATTAAAATAAAAATTGATAGATTGTATTTTTATTTTTCTTAGATTTAAGAACTTTTAAATTTCTTTTAAGACTTGTTCTTTGATCCATGTTTTATTTAGAAGTATATTTTTTTAACATCCAAATATTTTGATATTTTCTCTCTGTTATTGATTTCTAGTTTAATTCCATTGTGGTGTGAAGGCATGCTTTGTATATTTTCTCTTCTATTAAGTTTGTTAAGGTGTGTTTTATGGTTCAGAATAGAGTTTATGTGGTGAATGTTCCATAAGCTTAAGAAGAACATGTGTTCTGCTACTGTGAAATGAAGTAGTGCATAGAGAGCAGTGAGAGTCAGTTGATTGATGGTGTTGTTCAATTTAACCATGTCCTTACTGATTTGTCTGCTTGCTCTGTCAGTTTCTGCTATGAAGAGTCTCCAAGAAGATGCAACTGATTTGGATCTACTTAAGTTTTAAACTCTTTCAAAAATTTTACTGTGATAGGTCAATGTTCGATTTACAAAATTTATCCTGTCCAGAATTTAGTAGATTATTTTAGCATGAAGACTCTTTTCTTCTGTACTTTGGGAATTTTTAGCCATCATTTCATGAGATGATGTCTCCTTTCTGTTGTTTTATTTTTTCAGTGACAACCCCTACGTTGTTTTCTCCACTATCAGCAAATTACTTAGTCAAATTCCCACTTACTTATTTGCTCTTCCTCTGTTCCTGGAAACACATTAAATTTTTATTTCTACAGTTTTCCAACATTTCCTTCTGACATTTCTGTTTCAAAATCAATTTTTTATGTTCCATATATATATAACAACACATTTATTATTCAGATTTATTAATTTTTTGGAATTAATTAATTTTAATAAAATCATATTAATGTTTTAATATTAATTTTATCTCTCCATTTTAAAATTTTCTCATCTTTAATAGAAAGGGATTAAGAATAGTATAATATTCATATATTTCTTATGAGGGTCAAGTGCTATAATATATGAAAAGTCTTCAGAGCAGGGATGGCTTCTCTGCCAATTAGAATATTTCCTTTCCCAGATGATGTCTACAGGGAGTGGAGTGGTTTCAGGGACTCCACACTGTTTTTAGTAAAGGTGAGGACTGATGAGGTTGGCTGCTGGGCAGGGCTACCTGGATTGCTTTTATTCTGTCTTGGCTGCCCCATGTTCCTTCTAGTTGAAACTAGCCATGTGAGGTATTGCCCAGTCTCTCTGCCTAAACATGGCTATTATCAGGAGACATTCACTCTTTTTGCTACTTACTAGCTCTTGGGATAGGGGAAGATATAAAGAGGTTAACCCACCTTCCTATAGTCATGGGAGGGCCCTAAGCAATGCCATAGTCAGTTGCCTCATGGCTTCTTCCTGATTCTGGCTTCTGCCTGGGTATGAAGTGCCATGACTTTCCCATCATGTGACAGAATCCTCTTGTGAGAATTCTTGTACATATTCTGTGTGATCTTTTTTTTTTTTTTTTTTTTTAACAATACTGTGAACTGGCTTCCTTATATCAGAGGAAACATTCGGTATTTGGATTTTTGAGATTGACTGATTTCACTTAGCATTATATTCTCCAACTTCATTTACCTGTGAATGTCATTATTTTATTCTCATTTATTGCTGAGTAAAATTCCATTGTGTATATATACCACATTTTCTTTATCCATTCATCTACCAAAGGACATCTAGGTTGGTTCCACAACCTAGCTATTGTGAATTGTGCTGCTATAAACATTGAGGTAGCTGTGTCACTGTAATATGCTGTGTGATCTTTTGTATAGGTAATAAATTCCATCAGCCTCTCAGAGACACCTCTCTGATGATTACTTTTGAGTATTCAGAATATCACATTTATTGTTGTGTAATAGGTCACCTTAATACTTGGTAGCTTAAAACATTGACAGTTATTTACTTCATGGGCCACTAATTTGGTCTGCCCCAGATGGATGGTTCGGGATGCTTGTGGCTGATTGAGCTCACATCAAGCATTTTCTAGCTGCTGCCTGAGTAGCTGGGGGTTGGCTGGTCTAAGGTGTTTCAGCTTGAATGGATGGTCTCTGCTGGACCTTGTGTCCTGTCATCCAGCACGTGAGGCTAAACTTGCTTACATGGTACCAGTGGTTAGGGCCTCCAAGAACAGGAATGGTCTCAAGATGCCTTAAACACATGCTTCCACTACCTGAACAGTGTAGCTGAATTCTATAGCCAAAGCAAGTTTCAAAGCAAATCCAGATTCAAGGAATGGAGAAATCACATGTTGATGAGAGGAATTGTAAAGTATTGTGGCTATTTGAATAATCTACCATGTTCTGGGATATAAAAAATTTTTCTTGTCTATAACATTTAAATTTCTTGCCGGGCACGGTGGCGCACGCCTGTAATCCCAGCACTTTGGGAGGCTGAGGCAGGAGGATCGCGAGTTCAAAGCCAGCCTCAGCAATGGCGAGGCACTTAGCAACTCAGTGAGACCCTGTCTCTAAATAAAAAAATACAAAAAAGGTCTGGGGATGTGGCCCAGTGGTCGAGTGCCCCTGAGTTCAATCCCTGGTACCACACACACACAAAAAAAAAAAAAAAAAAAAAAAAAAAAATTTCTTTATCCTGGTAATGCTTGTGCTGGTGAGCTCTGTTAACACTTCTGAACATACTCAAGTTTATTATTTTCTATTTGATTCTTTAATTTCATCTGCAGTTTATTTTGGTATATACTGTAAGACATCTGTATATTCATTTCACTATAAAATCTGTATAGAGTATACTTTTTAAATTTTAAATCATTTATTAAATTTTGAATTTTAAATCATTTATTAAAATTATTTTATGATTATTTAAAGACTGTATTTTATCATCTAAATGAGTTTTTATAGCTATTCAAATCTATTTCTGGACTCTTATTGAATGGTGTTTAAGTACCTTCCATGTGAGTTATTTGTTCTTTATTATGAAGTTTCAATGATAGTAGAAATAAATACAGCTATTGTGCTTTTAAAGATTTTTTTTTTTTGCCATTTTCATGTTTCTTTTTCCTTGTAAACTATCAACATTTTCTTAGATTCCATATCTATACTGATATTGTAATTGTAAAACATAAGGGCAGAAAAGTCAATTTTTATAATTTTTAAGAATATTGTTTAACCAGATTGCTAATCTCTCTTTATGTTTAAAATTTAAAAAATACTGAAAGAAGTAATAAAAGTTCCAAATTTTTCCCCCATGAGCTTATTCCTGTTTTATTATTTTTTCCCAATTACAAATGGACTCTAGATCTATATTTTTCTAAAAATAAACACACAGTTTATATAGTTTTTGCCAGTACAAATGAATGATACTGACTTTTCATAATTCATATCAAAACATCACTCAGTATTTTACTTCCTAAATTTCTATGACTTCCTATGAACAAATTAATTTTATTTAAAAGATTTTTTTGAATATTTATTTATTTACTTTAGTTGTACACAATGCAATGCATTTTATGTTTACGTGGTGCTGAGGATCGAACCCGGGCCGCGCACATGCGAGGCAAGTGTTCTGCTGCTGAGCTCCAGTCCCAGCCCCTATTTTAAAGATTTTTTAATGTGGTCATTTATTAGATTTAAAAATACTATACAATACTTTCACTTTTGAAATAGTAAGTATTGGTTGTGGTGTTCTTTTAAATTTTGCAGTTTATAACAGTGTTTGCAACATATATAATGAATAAAGTTATATCTTTAGGCATAAAAACATAAATTTTGCAGTTTATATTTAAGTTAAAATATTCATTAAAATTTAGAGATTTTTATTTAGGAAAATGGAAATGTCTAAGTACAATACAGACTTTTGTTCATTCTTCTTAAAATTTTTCACCATCTGTATTTTTTGTTTGTTGGTTACTAAGTGCATATTAACCTTCTTTTAAAGTCATGTTTTTATAATTATAGTTGCTATCACAACATTGTAGCCTTCTGTTGTACTATAAGAATTTATTAATAATATTTTCTCATGTTATATTTTAAATGATTCAATACTTTTGTGCTTCTTGTACTCTAAACTTATACATGGACTTACATGATGAATTAGTATGTCCTTTGATGAGTGAACTAAATAATTTTATATTCTTTGTCCTCCACCTTTCTAGTTTGTGTTTTTAAAAGTAGAACATCCATGTTTTTTTTCTTTATGGATTTGATGGACTGTAATCTTTTTTCATGTTAGAATAATTTAAAAGTTCAATGTCCTAAACTTGACATTACAACTGATTAATTTTAACCAGGCCATACACATTCTTAATTGCAATAGTCATTAACTTATTACTATAAATCAGCCATGGTTACTTTTGGCAAATGTTTAGTGTCTAATATTAATTCAGATCTACATGCTTAAACATGGTTAGTTGGGTCTCTATGGCAGGTAGGACGTTTTCTTCCTTTGTGACCCCTCTTTTCTTCTATTCATCATTTGCTTAATCTGAGGTTCTTTGGCCTTCATTATTTTTGATTTATTTTGTTCTGCTTTTGTTTAAACAATTACTCAGTTAGATACTTTAGCAATACCAGTCTCCTTTTTCATTCCTTACTTATTCATTCTTGTCCTATCAGAATTAGCTCACTACCTTTCCCTATTAACATTTGCTTATTTTAAAAAAGAAAAAAAAAAAAAAAAAAGGGAGTTGGCTTCACTGATACCAGTTGTCCTTTTCTGAATCAGCTTCTCACTCCGGGCAAACCCCACCCCAGGGCTTACTGAGCTGCTTAATGCCTGTTTGATATCTGCAGAGAAGGTGTTCATACATTTCAAAAAGACTGACCATTTGAAATTTTTGTCCTTACTTGAAGTTCAAACCGTGGCTACTGGCAGCATTTTTAGACTGAGATATATATATTTTTTTCCTTTAGAATTCTGAAGCTCTAATTCCATTATCTTGGGATAGCAGTAAGTAGAGAAACCTGAAGACATTTTAATTCTGACCCATTGACAAGGATAAAATCTTCATTCTTAAAGTTCAAGAATTTTTATAATTGCCTTTGAAAGTTAATTTCTGTTTATTTGTTTAACTTGAAATAGTGATAGTTCTTATGACTTGATTAATTGTTCTTTTAATTTGTTATTTTCAAAAATTCTAGACTTTAAAAAATTATATCTTCATTATTAATTTTACCCTAGGCCATTTTATAGTTTATGTGTTGGATTTTTTTTTTTTTGGGGGGGGGGGGGGGTACCAGGAATTGAACTCAGGGACACTCAACTACTGAGCCACAATCCCAGCCCAATTTTGTATTTTATTAGAGACAGGGTCTCATTGAGTTGCTTATCATCTTGCTGTTGCTGAGGCTGGCTTTGAACTCACAATCCTCCTGTCTCAGCCTCCCAAGCTGCTGGGATTACCACCACTCCCAGCTATGTGTTGGATTTCTATTTTCTCATTTCCCATCTCTTTTACGTTTTCTGTTATTCCTTTTGTCTTAATATAAATTATATTCATCAAGCCCCTAACAGTGTGTAGGATTTTCAAAATCTTCTTAAGTATTATACCTAGGAGATTTGCCTCAAGGCAAAATACTACCCCCCTTCTTTTATTTATTTATTTTTCCTGAGGAAGTAGAGAATTTAAACAAAAAGGAATGATAGGTGACCTGTGGGAAAGCAGCATCTGAGTCCAGTCTTATTTTTTAACAATCTTCCCAAGTTATACTTTCTCAGCATCCCTGTCAAAGTCTGTGTTGTTCCTACTAGGAATGTTGATAGATGATCCCTTCAGAGTTAGATACACTCCCCATACCTTCATCTGTAATGAAGACCCTGGGCTTGCAATTTACTGATGCCTGTCAGGAACATGGAGAGAAAGGTGTTGCCTGTGGACAGAGTGTGGCTTATTTAGAGGGGAGACTGTGGTCAGTGCTCTCAGTGGAAACAGGGGAGCAGAAGAGCGGGTGAGATGTGTAGGGTAGGCTCGGAGGCCAGCCCTGTTCCAGTGGAAAGAGGTGTCTCTGGGAACCCTGGTCACCACTTCTAGAAAGCTCCAGGAGTGTGGTCAGGCTTGGCACACTGACTCAGAGCTCCCACCCTGAGACTGAAAGTGAAATGAGCTGCCTCTTGCAAGGCCTCCAGTGAGGCAAGTCTCAGACATGACACGGCCTGACTTGGATTCGTTTGTTCTGTCTGCTGTTTCTGGAAAGCCAACTTTCTTGACACGTGGGCAAAGCTGGAGAAGACTGGAGTTTTCTCAGGTAATGAAAATTATTGAGGGCCCTTTGAAAGGGCCCAGGCCATATTATAACATGAAGACATTTTTAAAGCAGATTTTTCAGAAGTGCTTTTCAAAGTGTGGTCCCTAGGCCTATCTCACCCTAGAAACTGTTAAAGATGCAAATGCTTGTACCCCACCCCAGACCTGCTGAATCACAAACTCTGAGGGCTGGGTGTTTATAAATGCTCTTGGTGAGTCAGAGGGAAGTTTAAGTGTGAGAACCATTAGTTCAGGCTAGCTTCTAGAGGATGGGAACATTAGATCAATTGAAAGACGGGCTGGGTTTTATCCACTTCAGAACTATACAGCTATTATTGTGGCAAAACAAACAGCAACAGAAACTGTGGGTTTCATTTTCTCTTCAAGGCATTATAGCTACGTGGGTTGATTCTTCCAGATGATTTTTAATAACATTTAGTTATTCAACAATTATTTAACACCTGTTGATATGTGAATTTACCCTAGTAAAGCTGTAAAGAAAAGGAGAAGGAGGATGGAGAGGAGGAGAGGTTGAGGATGAGGAGGAGGAGGACAAGGAACAGGAGGAGGAGGAGGAGGAAGGAAGGAGGAAGGAAAGGAGAGGAAGAAAGAAGGGAAGAAGAAAAAAGAAGAAGAAAAAGAAAGTAGAGAAAGGAGAAGAAAAGCATGAATTGACCAGGTAAGACCTAAGGATTGTCTATCTGAGTATGCTCCTGACTGGGCCCAGCAAACATTCAGTCAAGGTCTGAGAAATCAAGGGCTGAATGTCCTCTGTGAAGCCAGATGGCTGATTAGCCTGTGGCTTCTGCAAGTTGGTACATAAAATTAACCACCACACACACCTAATCTCACTCGGGGCTCACAACTGCTCATGAGGCCTATTTTATAGTAAGACACAGAGGATGATAACTTGCTTGGTCTTCCTGTGTCCACTTTGCTAGCCACAAGGAGAGCTTGGTCTTGCTCATACCCAGCAATTTCTGGAACTGAAGCTGGATTTTCTCTTGTATCCCAACTTCTTTCCACAAGAACAGTTTCTGGTCCATGATGAGGATTGTCAAGGAGGGAAGATGAGGATGTGTATTCAGCAACATTTCGAGGAGATTAATTGGCAGAGTATGAAATAGATTTGAGCTTTGTTAGGGCAGGAGAGGGGTTGGAGGTTAATGACCATTTTCGAATCTCTGGGTCATTATCCACAGATGAATTTCATTGCTGAGAACTTGAAGCATAATCCTATAGTAAATGTGTTATTGTACTAAACTTTTCTCAATTTTCTAATGAAATGGGGTTTATATAATTTTTCTTTTATCTATCCTCTATCCTCTATTTCTATATTTAATTTGGCTTAGTTTATCTATTAAATTACTTTCATTTTTCCTCTTCCAAACAACTAAGATTAAATGTATATTACTCCTAGCTTTTATAGGTTGGAAAATTAATTGATTCTTATTAAAATATACTTATTAGAACTTAACTACTGAAAGGGAGAAGAACACAGTGGTTGAAAGGGGGGACACTGGGGCCAAACCCTCTATTCCACCACCTACTAGCTGTGTGACTTTAGGCAAATTATTTAACCTCTCTGGCTCAGTTTCTTTATCTGTAAGTAGGTTGTTACAAATGAGTCATTTGTATGAGAAGCACTTACAGCAGTGTCTGGCCCATATTAAGGTATCTATATGCAGTGTTTTTTATCACTACTGTAGGGAAACCCACTGTTCTAGGTGCCAGAGAGAGAATAGTAACCAAAACAGACAAGGTCCCTTTGTAATTTGCTTTTGTGAAACTCACATTTTATTGGAAAGACCGACACTCATCTTTACTATTTTTCAAATAGTCCATTTTAGCTGAAAATATTATTTCTACAATAGAGGAAACTTCCATGGTATGTAAACACAAACCACATTGAACCACAGTGGTAATCAAGAACTGTAAAACAATTAAATACTTTTGCTTATCATTTTGGCAAAGAGGAAAACCAGTGCTTGTGAGGTTGTGGGGAAAAGGGTTTATGGCACACTGTTGAGGGTCCCAACTTTCCTAGAGGTCATGTTCAGTTGCCCCTATTTCCCTCATTCTGCACACCCAATCCCTCTGCAAATCCTGTCATCTCTATTTGGAAATACAGATTCAAAACTTCTCCATTACCCACCTCCCCAAGGGCAAGCCACCCTCATCCATGTCTGGACACCTCACTGAGCCCCTGCTTCCCATTGTCCTCTCTCCACCCAGCACCAGGATGGTTCTCTTAGAATACGTGAAGACTGGTACTCTTAGAATATCTCCTTTGCTGTAGATATAAGAGAGCTGAATGATAGTTTGTTAAAAAGTGTGTTGAGATTCTTCTTAGTTGAGATTTGGTTTGTAGATATAAGTAAATTCATTTTCTTTTAAGAGTTATTTATTCATCTCTTTATTCAATTATTTAGGTAACACATTATTTACCACTATGTCATGGGCCTTAGATACAGGGAATATAATGATGAACAGAGCATAACCCCTGCCCACCTGGGACTCAGTCCAGTTGGAAAGACCCTATTATATGCAAATAATCATATATTATGTTAGGTAACATAGCAGGGTTATAGAAAAAATATACTATAGGAAGGCTTAGTTACGTACGTAGCAATGTCAGAGAAGGTTTTCCAGAGGAGGTGGTATTTCAGTAGAGCCAGGAAGGTTGGTCAGGAGTTTGATAGACAGATGGGATAATCAGAAATTCTCCAAAGTAAAGGATGTCTTCAAATAAGTGTTTAGTCAGATGGAATGGAGGGTGTTCCTAAATTTGGAGTACAGAAGAGGGATAAGGAAGACAGGTGAAGCTGGAAAGGCAGGCAGGTATCGGGTGAAGAACTTTGTGTGTTAAGATAAGGACTTTATGTTTGTATCCTGTACATCAGAGTTCTTGAAAGATTTCCCCAGGAATGTCACGCATCACATCACATTGGTCTGATCACAGAGGATGGATTGTATGGGTGCAGGCCTGGCATCAGAAAGACCAATTGTCAGCTCTCCCCAAGGTATGGTTGGAGACTAAGTATTAGAACTGAGGCAGTAAATAAAAGAAGGGGAAGCTAAAATAAGATTAAAAGAAAATTTAGGCAGGAGAGGTGTCAGAGGGCCCTGGAAAAGGAGAATACTTATCATCTTATATAAAAGTGCTATTGACCTCAATAAGGAAGGGGGGGGAAGTTTTTATGGGTGACAAGATGAAAAATTTATTTTGTGTTGACTTTGATCTACCCAGGGCAAATCTGAAGCTCAAGGGAGAGATGCAGGTTCAAAGTAAACATTTGATGTTTAGAGAATGAGTAGCAAGTGAAGTGCTCATCCAGATCTTGTGAGGCAAGAAGGGACTGAGTGAAGGGCAGGCCTCTGGAGAACTGAAGTCTGTAAGGGAGAAGTGGAAGAGTGAGGGAAGCTGAGAGGAGGGAGCCAATTGGTGATTTATTTTGGAATATTCTCATGCTGAATTGTTTTTTGGCAATTACCAGGACTGGCCTTCCATGCCTTTTTTCTCTCTAGCTCCTCCCTCTCCATAATCTTCTTTTCTTCCGCCATTTTCCCTTGTTTTCTCTTTCTGTTTTACCCCTTCTCCTTCTCCTTTCCTTTTTTCTTCATTCTTTCCAACTTTTGACTTTTCCAAAATAAAATCTAGAGACTCTGACAAAGAATTTTCCCCAGATTTTTTCCCTTCTCAATCTCAGAATCTTAAATATAGACAAAACATAATTTACTTATTTCACAATCACTATATAACAGCTAATTGTAAGAAAAATGAACATGTATTGAGCATTTCTTAGGTCCCATTGACTCACAAATCCTATAGGATGAAAATTTATCATCATTTTAGCTAGGATGAAACAGAGGCTCAGATAGGCTATATGGCTTGCTTCCCCCCAGCACTCTCAAAAGAAAAGTCACACAGCCAGGTGTGGTGGTTGGGATTAAACATGTCTATAAGCCTGTGTCCCTCCCCATTGCCCTTCCCCATTTCCTGCTATTTGTTGTTCTTGTTTTGTACTCAGCATTACATTGAATCCTCCAACTCAACTCCTTCCAGCCCAGGACAAAGTTCTCTTCCAGTGGCTTCAGACTTGTTGACCTTTGGATCTATTATACTTTTTCCTTCAGAACCCCTGTAGCTTTGCAAGTGCAGGCCCAGTTCCTTTGTCCTGCCCACTGCCTGGTATCGTATTATGGTCCTGATGGTTGACTTTGCAGGTGATCTCACACCTGATGAGTGATGATACTACTAGCGAAACCTGGCACTGACTATATGGCAGAGAGGTACTACCTCATTTTCACCTCACAGTCCTAAGGATGACCTATGAGACTTGCCGTATTTATTACCAACAGTTCCTTTGCATCTAGACTTTGGCCCTGATCGGTCTTCCAGAAATCTCATGTGGGATCACCTGCCTACTCTGCTGGATCTGTGACTAAGTCCCATCATGCCTTTCTCCTTCTGATGGCTAAGGTTTCTTGCTGGCTAAGCTTCCTGCTTAAGTCCTAAGCATGCAGTCTCCATTTCCTGGGACCTTTGCTTCCCCACTCCAACTTCTACTTCCTTTGTGAGTGAACACCCCCAAACCTACCTTTACAAGTTGCCAACAATGCTGCAAACGGAGTTATTAGCATGCTTTACTATAAGTAATAAACAGAGTAATAAAGAGACATGGTCTCTCTTCTGGCACAGTCTGTGGTGAAGTCAGGACTGTCTCAGTAAACCTATCATCCCAATTTTCTAAATCAACATTTCTGGGTGACTTGAGTTTTATCTCATTTGCTTGGTTTCTCTGGCTATAGTAATCTGGGTAACCTCCAGTCCTCTCATGGTCTGGATGAAGTGGAGAAATAAGTCCTGCCTCTCTGTTTTCAGGTTTTTCCCTCCACAATTGGAGTGTTCCATGTCAAAGAGAAACAAAAGTAGGCTGGGGTTTGTACCCCACAGGATTAACAGGTGGGTCTTCCTGCAACAACAGCTGTAGTCCTCAGAAGAAATGAAAACTGTTTATGGAGTAGAACACAACATTCACATTAATTTTAAGATAAAATGAGACTTCAGATTCCAACTTGCTATGGACTTGATTCTCAGAGGTCTTTGTCACTTTTCTCCAAGGTCAGAGGTATTTGACAGTTTTGTGAGAGTCTGGCTTGGAGCATATTTGAGCTAGAACAGGCAAAAGGAGTTGGTACTTATTAGGTGCTCAATAAATTCTTTCCCCACTTCCTTCCTTCTTTCACTCTTTTTTATTTTTATTTTTTTCACATGTTCTCAGTCTCTTATTTTCTGCCTTGGTGAAATGCTCTCATTAGAGAGGACAACTTGTCACTGGTATTCTCTAAGCATCAGTGCGTTTGGGAATTGTACAACTGTCATAGACTTAGAATGCAAGAGTCTTCAGTGACCACAGAAGTCCTCCTCTTTCATATGCTACATGAGGAAATCAGTCAAGGTCACATAGCTGGCTAGAGGCACAACCACACAGGACCCCTGGGTTCTTGGCTTCTTGTCCAGAGCTTTCAGCAAAATCAAATGGACTTTCCACCAAAGCATTTGCTTTCATTTCATGACCAGGTTGTGGGATTTGCAGATTGTCTGTTGTTGACGCTGCTATAAGAACAAGATCATGGTGATGATAGGAGGTGTCCACTCCAGATTAGCAACAGAACAGACCTTCTGGAAAAGCCAGAGCCAGAGGTGCTTGCCAAACTGTAGCAACCAGTGCCTATGAAGCCCAGGAATCCAGATCCAGCCAAAACCAGGGCCAGCTGCTCTAAGGAAAGGAACAAATTGTTCCTTCCCTGCTCATATGGGGAGCTGGGCATGTCCTGAGGCAGGCCACTGTTACCACAGCTGCTTTCCTGAGAGGAAGGACATCATGAGTGCCTTCACATTCCTACTCCTTGTTCTCCTTGGCAACTGGCTCAGTTATTTTTCTCAGTGATTACATGGTAGATTAATAAATACAAGCTATTTTTAAAAATTTTATGGGCAAATGCAGATCTCTTCTTTCAGATAAACTGTTGCTACATGGACAATAGACCTAGAAGGATCCAGAAACAATAGGTTGAACCAGATAAATTCACATTCTATCTTTTCTTCAACAAGGATGTTCATGAACCACTCCAAGACAATTTTTGTGGGAGGAGCTTGGAAGACATGAAAGTAAGATGTGATCCCTCTCCTCAAGGATCTGACTATGTACTAGGGGATCATTTAGTTTTACATGCTGTTGTAGCAACTTACCATAACTTTGTTGCTTAAACAATAGTTCTGGAGGTCAGAGGTCCAAAATAAATCTGACCAAAATCAAGGTGCTAAGCAGCTCTGCTCCTGCTGTAGCCTCTAGGGAAGAGCCTGTTGCCTTCTCTAGCTTCTGATATCACCCCACTTTCCTTGGCTTATGACTCTTTCCATCTTCAAGGGATGGAGCAATGGCTAAAGTCTCCTGATGCCCTCTTTCTCCCTTCCTTTTAAGGACCACTGTGATTATGTTGGGCTCACCTGGGTTATCCAGGACAATCCCCTCATCTTTAAGTCTGATCAGGAATCCCTGATTACCCTTTGCCATTTAACCCAACATATTAATAAGTTTTGGGAAATAGTATCTAACAACTTTGGGAGGCCATCATTCTGCCCCTGGTAGAGATTTAGCTGTACCTTAAACACTAGGATTGGTGCTGTGTTGGGAGCACATAACAGATGCACCTAACTCAGTTGAGAGGGGGTAATGTTACAGTGGAGCAATGGTTAGGGACATCATCCTGGAAAATGTGACATATTAGTTCATACTTTTGGTTTGTGTGAAAGTCTGTCTGAGAAAGAGGGAAAGGGGTACAACAGAAGCAAGAGTTTGGCAGTACGACAGGGGGTGCAATGGTGGCTGGAATGTGGGGTCTGGGAGGAAGAATGGTGGATAATGAG
Source organism: Tamias sibiricus (assembly GCA_025594165.1). Lineage (NCBI taxonomy): Eukaryota > Metazoa > Chordata > Mammalia > Rodentia > Sciuridae > Tamias > Tamias sibiricus. Next base: position 210,172,565 of record CM046658.1, read on the forward strand.
CTAGGCTGGAAGAGGTGGGAACTGGGAAAATTCCAGGAGGAAACAGATGGCATTCTCAAAGAGAATTCTGCCAAGTAGGAAAGTCCTTTTACACAGTGTGAATTTATAATTTTGAACTGGGTTAATTGAAGGCAAAAGGGCTGGTAAACCACCAGGACTAGCAACAACCAGAAGTTCATCATCCCTAGGTTTGGGGGTAATGGGAGGAAGAGTCACTGAGAGGTATTGAAAGGTTCCTCCTACAGGAGGGCACCACTGTTAGAAGCCCTGGTCTTCAATAAAACAAAACCAAAAAGACACCATGGCCAAACAGCAGCTCAGCAGGGACAGATCCCAAGGAATGCAATCTCTGACTTAAAGATGGGTCTTCCCACTTTTCAATCTTCTACTCTACCCTGCCATTGTCAAACCCAACGAGAAGCCATAGAGTAGCTGAGCTTGGTGGATACAGTCTCTGGAACTCAGCCCTCTGTGACTCAGAAGAGATGGATGGAAAATGGCAAGGACCAGATTGGAGGACCTTGTATTTTCCCTGTATACTGTGAATAAAGTACCTGGATTTTATATTGAAGGCCTCAGAGAGTCCCAGAAGTATTTTAAGCAGGTCAACCAATGGTTCTGAATTTTTCTATGAGCCTATTTACCATTTCATTATTCATATCACCTTTATCCCATAGGATAAAGATTTTTTTAAAATATTTTTATTTATTTGCTTTAGTTGTACACAATGTGTTTTTTATTCAATGCATTTTATTTGTACGTGGTGCTGAGGATCGAACCCGGGTTGCCCACGTGCTAGGCGAGCGCTCCACCGCTGAGCCACAATCCCAGCCCCAGGATAAAGATTTTATCTGTCCTCTATTTCTAATCTTTATCTCATCTGTCACAGCCTTGACAAGCTGATATTAGGTGCTCTTTGCCAGTCAGGGTGTTACAGGCCAGTAATGGCTTGTTGTGCACCCCTCTCAGGTAATGTTTTGAGTCATTAGGATCCTTAAATGCCTGGATCATTTAACTCATGCCATAATCAGGTTATGGGAGCACTTCTGAATGGGCTCTGAATAGGACGCATTTATTTAGCTGAGAAGTCTGTAGATTGATGACATAGGCTGAAAACTTTCTGGTCTCAACTGGGCTTGCTCATATATCCAAAGGTTATCAAATCTATTGGCTTCTGGGGATTGGCCCATGGTCAAGCATTGTTTGATGAATTCTGGGGATTGGCCCATGGTCAAGCAATGTTTGATGAAACTCTTCTTTTACTGTGTCTTCCTCTGCTGTAGCAGGTTTGACCAGGCTTGTTCTTAACACAACAGCCCAGGGGCAAGAGCAGAAAAGAAATAAGATATATAGGCTTTCTCTAAGCCTCTATGTGTGTCACAACTATCAACATCCTATTAGTCAAAGGAGTCATGTGACTAAATAGCCTCTACTTCTTGATGAGAGGAACCGCAAATTCACATTGCAAAGGACACAAGGTTATGGGAGCAGATAAAGAACTGGTAGCATTAATGCAATTGATCGACTCATCATTGCTAGGTGCTTTATCCCAGAAAATGAACATTTGTTATCTATCAAATTATTTCTTATTGTGAGATTTTCCTACTGAAATGTAAGCCCTGTGAGAACACAGCTGTACCTCCAGTGATCTAACACAATATATGCTCTGTAAATTTTTCACTGAAGCTATAAGTGAATGCTCCTGGGTTCACAGTGAAGAATTATTTGGAGAATGGTCTTTATGGACCTATCGTAGTAGGCAGACAATGGATCTCTGAAAATAAATGAGTTGCAGATGTGGTTTCCTTCTGCCTATTTAGGCCTCTGTATCAATGTTTTGTTTCCTTCTTCCAGGTTTGATCAACTTGAGGCTCAGGTGAAGGCATGAAGTACAAAGAGATCTCACCTCATCATTGCTCTATGGCTGGGGAGTTGGTTTAGTGGCAAAGCTTGAACAGATACAGTATTGCTCTGGAGGGGTAAGGCCTCCTGTGGTGGCTGAATTGTGTACCCCAAATTCATAGTATCATCCTAACACCTAGTACCTCAGAATGTGACTGCGTTTGGTGACAGTGTTTAAAGGGGTGACATTAAATGAGGTCATATGAGTGGGCTTTAATCGATTACAAATGCTCTCCTTATAAGAAAAAATTAGAACACAGATATACACAGAGGGAAGACCAGGTAGAAGACACAGAGAGAAGCCAAGGAGAGAGTCCACCATGACACCTTGATCTTGGACTTCCAGCTTCCAGACTGTGAGAAAATACATTTCTGTTGTTTAATTCATGTGGTCTATGGTACTTTGTTACTATAGCCCTAGAAAACGAATGCACTCTCTTTGTTAAAAGAGAACAGCTACAGAGGGACTTGCTGGGAGGGGATCCCCCAACCCCACTTCCAAGGTGAGCCTGAGGGTGATTGCAACTTGACTGCCTATGAGAGGCCTGCTGCTGGAGGACACTCCAAGAGGGGGATGCAAGCGGGAGGGGGGTAAGCTCAGGGGACCCCTTCAGAGTGGTGGGTGAAGGCTGAAGACAGATGGTGCTGGGGTCCTTTCATGTGGCCTTCCTGGGGCTTTGCAAGCCATTCTAACTTGTTCCTTGCAGACCCATGCTAAATTCCATTCATTAGCAAGTTTCCCAGTGGCCTAACTTTATGGGTTCCTCAGGAGTTCCTCTCTTGCTTTTTAGGCCTCCAGTCATCAAAAATGTGGTGTCTTCAGCAAATTTACCCACCTCATTAGGTATGATCCCTCTTCTAGGCCATTTAGCTCTTCTCCCAGCTCCTAATAAATAAATACTGATTCTAAGACCAAAACCCAAGAGGCCATACATTTAATTGCTTTCCATGCTGAGAAAAAATCATTTATTAGCACTGTGCAAAGCGCTGTGTTTGAAAACTCCAAACCACATGAAACGCCACAAGTTCTGAGCCAGAGCCTAACGGAAAAACAGCCAAGTTTCATCTGAACTTTGTTAGGCCTCATGACCTTTCACAAAACCTCAAAGCAAACATAATTCAGCCCCTGGATAGGCTCAAACTCTGAGTTGAGTGCTGTCGTTTGTTTGGTTTTGTAGCAGCTGCTTATATCACAAATCCCCACTTCTGGTTAAAAAAAAAAAAAAAAAAAAAGCCACGAGATGGCTTCAACCCAGAGTGATGTTCTGTTTTATTTTTGTTTTGTAACATGTCTATTAATTGTGAAACTCAAGACTCCTTTGGAAAGCTAGCTCTAGAGAACAAGTGTGAATTGTGAATGTAGAATTGCCAGGCAAACTAGGAACAAGAGATGGAAGTGGAATTCAGTGAGCCACCAATTGTAGTGACTCTGACTGGACTGAGGAGAGAAGGAGGAGATGAGGGTAGGAGTAGGGAGGTCAAGGGAGAGTAGTTTTGTCTTGTTTTAAAGAAGAAAGATTTGGGGATGAGGCACTGTCTGGACACAGTGGGGTTTTGATAAGAATTTGACCTCTTCAACTCATGGAATCTATAGCGTCCACAACTTAATTTGGAGATCCCTGAGAGGGACTTCGCAGCCATTTCTGCATCACCACATGTCTCCAGGGCCTCCCGGAATGCTGCCTGGCAGAGCTGGAACAGCTTGACAGCGACTGTGCTGATGAGAAAGAGGCCATCCAGCCAGCGGCTCATCTTGTTATGACTGGCCTGAGAAAGAGCAGGGACGTGGCAGACAGGGAGGATTTGTAGTTTGAATCAGACATGGCCACGGGGTTGGGACAGGTGTCTGGGGTAGAGTCAGACTCACAGAAATTTATTAATTCAGATTAAACATACCACTTGGGCATTATGGTAATAGTGCAAACAGAGATGACAGTAACAAAAATAGGATGGGGCTTTTGTGACAGAGCCATTTTAGCGGGCAGCTCAGGTTAGCTTGGTAGCAGGTGGTTGCTCTAAGCATGAGGCTGGAGTTGGGGGCAGGATTTCATGTTCAAAGTTCGTTTGAAGTAGGAGAGGATGCTTGTGGGGATGGTTCTAGAAGAACAGGCTCAAGAGTGGACACATCTGCGTTTCCAGGTGAGAACCGGGACTTAAAATCTGGTGAGCCGATGCTGACTCTTCTATGAGTTAGATCAAAACTACTTAAAGTCCTCCTCTTTTCCTTTCATTCCTCCCCTGGCCCTCCTCTACTGCACGTGTGACTGGAAAATGTTTAGGGGGAGCTGTGGAAGGAAATGAGGTCACAGGAGGGGATTTAGATCATGTGGGGCCTTGTAAGTCATTGCAAGAACTTTTGAGGTAAGGAGGACTCCAGCAATTGAACTCACCATCTGCTTTTCTCTGTTTTAATGTCTCAGGTCCTAGGTAAACTCAAGCAGACCCACAAGACAAGATTTGACTTCTTTTTCTTTCTTTCTTTTTTTTAAAATTATTTTTTTAAGATATACATGACAGTAGAGTGTATTTTGACATATTATACATACATGGAGTATAACAGTTTAATTGGGATCCCATTCTTGTGGTTGTAAATGGTGTGGAGTTTCATTGGTCCTGTATTCATACATGAACACAGGAAAGTTATATCCGATTCATTCTACTATCTTCTCTATTTCCATCCCCCCTTCCCTTCATTCCCCTTTGTCTAATCCAATGAACTTCTATTTCATGTGATGTGGAAAACCACATTCAAGTTATTTGCATTGGAAACTTTCTTGTAGGTATTGATCTTATTCTCAACAGCAGCTCCTTGTATCTGATAATATTAATGGTTATATAATTTTATATCAGTCCCACAAGAAAGGAACATAAGAATAAATAATATTTTGACCTTGCTATTTTGACCCCACTGTTTTGGATTTCCACATTGATTCCACAGATATTTTATACAAATATTTTAATTAAGAATTTCATAAAAAATGATGAATTTTGACTGAAAAAGCTTTGTAAGGATCAGTCTTTGTTAATTCAATTTTTGACAATATTTTTATAAAAGTTAAACCATTTTTATTTTAGTTTCAATAAAATAATTATCATTAATATTAATTATTGTTAGAGACAATTATTATCTGGTGTGATTTACTTATTTTGACTGGCCTTTTACCAAATTGTATATTTTGTGATTTTGAATTTTCTTTCACAGAAATTATTTCTACCAAGCTTATTTCTCAGGTCATATTAAATAAATATATCAATACTTGTTTATTCCATTCTCTTTAAGCTAATAAGCATTTTAAATCATGTGCAATTTTAGAAACAGTAGATGCTGTTAAAAATTATTTCTTTATATATTCTAGAAATTAGTGCTCTATCTGATGTGCATGTATTAAATATTTGTTCCCAAATAGTTGGCTCTCTATTCAACTTACTGATTGTTTCTTTTGCTGAGAAGAAGCTTTTTAGTTTGAATCTATCCCATTCATTGATTCTTGGTATTAATTCTTGCGCTACAGGATTCTTATTAAGGAACTTGGGGCCTAATCTGACATGTTGGAAATTGGAGCTTACTTTTTCTTCTATTAGGTGTATTGTCTCTGGTCTAATTCCTAGGTCCTTGATCCACTTTGAATTGAATTTTGTGCATGGTGAGAGATAAAGGTTTAATTTCATTTTGTTGCATATGGATTTCCAGTTTTCCCAGCACCATTTGTTGAAGAGGCTATCTTTTCTCCACTGTACATTCTTGGTGCCTTTGTCTAATATAAGATAGCTGAAATTATATGTGTTAGTCTCTGTGTCCTCAATTCTGTACCATTGCTCTACCAGTCTATTTTGGTGCCAATACCATGCTGTTTTAGTTACTATTGCTCTATAGTATAATTTAAAGTCTGGCATGGTGATGCCACCTGCTTCACTTTTCTTGCTAAGGATTGCTTTGGCTATTTTGGGTCTCTTATTTTTCCAGATGAATTTCATGACTGCTTTTTCTATTTCTTTGAGGAATGTCATTGGGATTTTTATTGGAATTGCATTAAATCTGTATAATGCTTTTGGTAGTATGGACATTTTGACAATATTAGTTCTACCTATCCAAGAACAAGGTAGGTCTTTCTATCTTCTGAGGTCTTCTATAATTTCTTTTTTCAGTGTTCTATAGTTTTCGTTATAGAGGTCCTTCACCTCTTTCGTTAAGTTCCCTTAACTCCAAAAAAACAAATAACCCAATCAACAAATGGGCTAAGGAATTGAAAAGACACTTCTCAGAAGAAGATACACAATTAATCAACAAATATATGAAAAAATGCTCAAGATCACTGGCAATTAGAGAAATGCAAATCAAAACTACTCTAAGATTTCATTTTACTCCAGTCAGAATGGCAGCTATTAAGAACACAAACAACAATAAATGTTGGAGAGGATGTGGGGAAAAAGGCACACTCATACATTGCTGGTGGGACTGCAAAATGGTGCAACCGTTATGGAAGGCAGTATGGAGATTTCTTGGAAAACTGGAAATGGAACCACCCTATGACCCAGCCATCCCACTCCTGGGTCTATTCCCAAAGGACTTAAAAAACAGCATATTACAGTGACAAAGCCACTTCAATGTTTATAACAGCACAATTCACAATAGCTAGATTATGGAACCAACCTAGATGTTCCTCAGTAGATGAATGGATAAAGAAAATGTGGTACATATACCAATGGAATTTTACTCAGCAATAAAAGAAAAGAAAATAATGGCATCCGCAGGTAAATGGATGAAGTTGGAGAATATAATGCTAAGTGAAGTTAGTCAATCTCAAAAATCCAAATACCGAATGTTTTCTCTGATGTAAGGAGGCTGATTCACAGTGGTGTTGGGTTAGGATACATAGGAGGATTAGAGGAATGCTAGAAAGGTCAAAGGGGAGGGAGGGGAAAGAAGGGAGCAAGGGGGGATGGAGGGGAAAAAAGAAAAGGTGGTTGAATAAGATGGATGTCATTATCCTAAATGCATGATTGAAGATTTGAATGGTATGAATATACATTGTATACAAACAGTGTTTTGTAAAAAGATGCTCTATATGTTTATTATGAATTGTAATGCATACTACGATTATAAATACAACAACTTTGAATAAAAAGAAAAAAAATTATTTCTACAAAATCTGTTTCACACTTTTAACTCTTTGGGTTTTCATTCATAACAAATTTTACAGTTTTAATCAGTGCTGTTTTTATTCTGTGTGGATTATTGCTTCTAATAATGTTCAATAAGAATTAGATAAAGGGCTGCTAGTTAGTATTTTTTTTTTTTTTTTTTGAGTAGTTGACAGAAAGTGCAGTCATAGGAATCAAATGCAAGATAGAATCTAAACATTTGGGTCAAATGCCCTGCACCTGCATCTCACCAGCCTATCTTGATACCCAAGCCCAGGAACCCTTGGTTTGCATTCAGTGAAGATCCTTTGTTAGCACTTTGACGCAAGTACAGATTGCACCAAGAAGTGGAGGGAATGGGAAGGAAAAGGTCTAAGAAACAAGTGACTGCTTCCTTGTTACAAAATTCAGAACAAAGCAAACATTTGCACATCTCATTGACAATAAATTTTGATCCAGAATTATTGTTCCCAGGTCACAAAGTTATGGGACTTGAATATTTTTATTTAATGCATCACAAAGCTTTACAAGAATCATGTGAAGTTAACAGAGAAGAAAAAAGATTGTCACGATCACTTCAGAAGTCTAAAATTTGCAGTCAGAGTAAAAGGAAGAAGAAGGATGTAACTCGGGAGAACAGTTACTGTACATTGTATTGGAAAGAACAGGATTGTGGGGACAGAAGATCTAGTTTCCAGTCCCGGAGTGTTTTCTTTCTAGTTGGGAAGTATAAGAAGCTTACAAATGCTCTGGCTAATGTGGAGGGCAAAACAAATGACAGTTATTACTGAATAGTGGTCATGAACTAAGGAAATGAATCACTTCCTTTCCAAAAGAAAGCTTTCTCTTTTTCCTTCTTCTCCCCATCCCTGCTTCTCCTCCTTCAATTTTATTTCCTTTGGATGGTCATATCCAATAGTCTTAGGGTGGGGACTGGAAAAATCAACCTTATGATTTATGGGGAATTTTGGGTCACATGGGATCAGTTGCCTTAGAGGCTGACTTCATCCATATGGATAATCTACCAATCATGCCTATGTATTGAAGCCTCAATAAAATTCTAGACATGGAAACTCAGGCAAGGTCGACAAAATTGTGTGTGTAGTTACACATTGATCTGAAAGGGTCATGCATCCTGGGGACAACGGAAGCCTCACGTCTGAGGCTTCCCTAGGCTCTGCCCTCTGTGTCTCTTCCTTTGGCTAACTTCATTGTGTTCTTTCCTGTGGTGAACGTGACTGTGACTATAATAGGCTTCACTGAGTTTGTGGATCTTCTAGTGCTTTAATGAAACTCCAGGGAGATTTGGGGGAAATCCTTGAACTCAGTTAATATCAGAGTGTGGAAAAAATTGTGGTCTCTTTCCTCTAATTTGGTCATTGGGTCCTAATGTGTTGCCTCTGGGGTCAGAAGTCTTAGGCAGTACTGGTAGTCCAGAGGAGCGACTTTATCATCACAGTTTGGCCTCATCCAGGTACCATCTCTGCTATTCCTTATGTCTCCCTCAAAATTCTACAAACCTGTGACTTGTGTCTTCTTTATCATCTTTGGTGACATCTGGAATAGGAGAGAGAAAAGAAACAATGCTTGGGTACTTATTTGTTTTGAGCTATAAAGTGAAATGCATTGGAAATGATGCAGTTTATAGCCCTTCAGGAAACATAAAGTTTATTCCTATTATTTTTATGGCTGAGCTACTCAACAAATGCTCATATATGTGGCTCTGACCATGGACCATTGTTCTAAATAAAATATGTGCATTAATTTATTTGATGTTGACTGACTTTCCCACTATGAAAATAAGGACTTAGCTTTTTCTCACAAGCAAATATGACCTTAGACATACACGGTGCATACACACAGGGTTTGTATTCCCCGGTCCTCCCAATATGTTTATATTTAAGTTTGTGTTAGATCAGTAATAAGTGATTAAATTATTATATCTATACAAAAGCTATTCATAGCAGAGCCGTGTTGTATGGTAAGGATGGTAAGGACACTCATTCTTAGCTGCCTGACATTTTATTTTCCCAGCATTTATAATCACCTTCTTTATTCATTTGTTTTTCTTTAGTTGTTATGTTTACTCAAGTTTTCTTAAGCAGTGTAAGTCTCTTCCCAGTGTATATAAACTGAGTTTTGTGAGTTTCATTTTTATGAAAGATTCAGTCCTTCTGGGAGCTTTTAGATATGCTCTAAAACGAACCGGTGGGTCTCCAGGTCAGCTACATAGCCATTGTTTTGTTGTTTCTTTTCATTCTCTTAAGTGCAGTTATGAATTGCTTAATGACAGTATTGTGGTTTAGATTTTAAGTGTATCCCAAAGAATCATGGGTTAAAGGCTTGCCCCCCAGCTAATGGTGCTATTGGGAAGTGGTGGAACCTCTAGGAGGTAGGGCTTAGTGGCAGGCAGTTAAATCATTGGAGGACATGCCTTTGAAGAGGCTATTGGAAAAGTAGTCCCTTCCTCTTTCTTTTTGCTTCCCAGGTGTCATGCCCTAATGTACTGCCTTGACACAGGTCCAAAGCAACAGGGATAATGGCTAATCTACTCAACCATAAACTGAAGTGACATAAACTGAAGGAAACCTCTGAAAGAATGAGTCAAAATAAACCTTTCTTCTTTTCAAGTAGATTATCCCAGGTATTTTGTCCAAGCAATGGAGAGTTGAATAACAGATGATAAGTTCTGAGAAATGAGCCAGGTGATTTCATCATCATTGTGGGAACATGGACAAACTAAGCATGAGTGTACTTACATGAACTAAGGTAGCTATGACAGATGTGAAAAGATGAAATAATCTTAGGGGATCATCATTATGCAGTACATGACTATATTTCTACTTTGGTGTGGATCTCATTCCTAGACCCCATGTCTTTCTCTTTAATTACATCTTCAGTTTAGAAAAGCATTTGTCAGTCAGGGTCAGTCAAGAGGCAATCAACACTCATTAACAGAGAGGATTTCATATAGTAAATTATGAAGTGCACTGAAGGGCAAAATCTGAGGGTCACAGAGGCAGTAACTGTAGGAAATGGGTCCTATCAATAGGAAAACAAATGAACAATTGGGGAAGTTCAGAAATGTTGCCGCCTGAAGCGCTCGGAGCACCGGAGCCGCGGGAAGAACTTCAGAAGCAAACTGGAGACAAACAGCTTTTTATTCTGATAACTTTTCTCTCTGGTTCTAACAACTAACTCACGCCAAACACACCACTAAAATGGCCTGACCCGATCAGCAATTTCGGCCAAGTCACTCCAGATCCCGCAACAAAATCCCGTGAGACTACGGGTGGCGACAATGGCCAAATCTCCACGGCTCATAGTCAACTGCAATTCAAGCCAATCCCCAAACAGGGCTCCTACACAGAAAGAGCTCTCTCCAAAGCTGGGATCAAAATCTATGGGAAAAGGACTATTGCTGAGCTTGGAATGGTGTCTCAGGAGCAGAGAGGAGAGATACTGTTGGGGCTTGTGCCTTGGAGATGCAGGCATCAGCTAGTGCTGTTACCAGGATAAGTTATAAAAATTGCCAATGAAACTAACTGGTGTTACCAGGGTGAAGAACAATTCTCAGGATAACACTGATAGAAACAGGAAGCACACAGCAAGGAACCTATTCCTTCTTCCTCCTCCAGCTTTGTAGTCTCTCTCTTGCTGATGCCAAGATGAATATGGAGTCTGCTGAGAAAGCAGAAATATGATCTACAGAGTTTTGTCCCAGCATTACAAAGCCAAACAGAGCAGGCAGGGAGGGGGTCTAAACCTGAGAGACTCTTAACTTAGTAAACTTCACTAAGGGTTATATTTGCCAATAGCTTTCTGAGAAAGAGTGCATGGGATGCGTTGGTTTGCTTTTGTTTTGATATTTTTCATGTTTGAAATTTTTACCTCTACCTGTGGTTTGGGCATAGAATTCTAGAGTGTAAATCATTTTCCTTCAGAATATTCCTGGTGGTGCTCCTCTGCCGTCTGGCTTCTACTGTTATTGCTGAGAAGGTCAATGTCATTCTTTTAGACCATTCTAGTGACTCCTGTGCCTCCTTATTCAGAGAAAACAGAACTAATTTATATGCAAATGCCTTTCTCTTAACATTTTGTATAATTTTCTTTATCCACTCTTTGTAGTCTTCTAAAATTTCATGATAATACGTGTTGGTGTGGTGCTTTTTTATTGTGTGATCTGGACACCTGCATCCTTCAATTTTAAGAAATTTTCTTAAATTACTTTTTCAGTGATTTATTTTCATCTGTTTTACCCTATTTCCCATTTCTCTTCTTTGAATATTGGACCACCTAGAACTGTTTTCTATTTTCTGATCTTTTATTTTTTTTTTTTATCTGTTTTTTTTTTTTTTTGCTCTAATTTCTGTGAGATTTTCCCAACTTTGATTTTCAAAACTTCCATTGAGTATGTCATTTCTGCTCTCAGATGTTTGATTTCCAAGAACATTTGTTGCTTTTTTAAGTGTTCCTTTTTTATAGCATCTTGTTCTTTTTCCATAGTTCTAATATCTTCTGTTTTTTGAAAGTCCATTAATAGTAGTCTTATTGAAGTTTTTTTCCTAATGTTTCCTCAAATTTGCCTTCAGCTATTTAACCTAATTAGTACACCATTCTAATTTTAAAAATATGTCTTGTCTGTGATTTTGTCCACTTTAAAAGTAACTATTATTAGTAATAGCTTTTTCTAAATCAGACTTGAATTTCCTTCAAAAGTCCAAGCTTAGTGTGAACTTAGCACTGTATTTTTGTTGGCAAACATATGCAGGAGTCTGCTTGCAATATGCATTCAGTCTCTTCTGCACAGATGGTTCAGGGGCCACAACGTGTATTTAACCACCACCGTCCAGCCTCTAAGGTACTGACATCAGTTAAAGCTGCTATAATATTTTATTAATCTTCGTAATATCCTCTGTCTTGAGCTCAAAATTTTTCCTCCCCTGGATAAAAGCCAATGTAAGAGATGTGACCAAAATGTGCCTTGTCATAAAGAAGGGTGTCTAAACTATATGTGTCACCTTCAAGTAGGGGGCTTACCTCACACACTGACCATCTCTGCTACATCAGTTGGTACTTTGTAAAACCCAAGAGAAAATATTAGGAGAATGTTGTGTGCTGTCTAGCACCTGATTATTGCACTAATAATGTTCCAAGTATATCATTTATCACAGCAATAATTAACAACACCAAAAAAACCCCTTTTATGCCACTGAGTTCTCTGAAATCCATGAAATTGTTAAAGAATAATCATGGCTTTTCCTCCCAAAAGGGCCCTTAGAGATTATTGAGTTCAAACTTTTCCTTTTATGTCTGGGGCAACAGTGTGGGAGTCAATGAAGTGCTCCAGACCACATGGCTGAGGCCTGTGCACGGGCCTGCCTCCAGGACCAGCCTCCTGCTCTGCCTCAATGCCCTTGATGCTGCTTTCTAAAGGAGCCCTGAATAATTCTTGTGTGTTGTGACTGCCCCCCACCCCAGGCATGCTGCAGGTGCTGAAGTCAGTATGAGTTTTCCAGGGGTGGCTGCTGGCTTGCACACCTGCTGTTAGGGTCTGTGGGCAGCCTCTGTTGCAGAGAAGGTGGCACACATGAACTTCCCTCCTTATTCATGAGAAAAGTTTCTGCAACTAGCCGGGCGCCGTGGCGCACGCCTGTAATCCCAGCACTTGGGAGGCTGAGGCAGGAGGATCGTGCATTCAAAGCCAGCCTTAGCAATGGTGAGGCACTTAGCAACTCAGTGAGACCCTGTCTCTAATAAAATACAAGAAAAAAAAAGGGGCTGGGGATGTGGCCCAGTGGTTGAGTGCCCCTGAGTTCAATTCCCAGTATCAAAAAAAAAAAAAAAAATTTTTTTTTTCTTCAACTGAATTTGGGTATGCCAACTTGGACCCTGCATGTTTGCAAAACACTACTGGACTTCATTTCTAGAAGATTCTAGTCTTCAAAACCAATTGTATCCAGGCCAACATGTTCATCAATATTGGGTAATTAAAAAATAATGGATGACCAAGACTTTCTTGGGAGGATTCCTTACTGTCTATCTTACAATTGTGCATTTTGCTGCAGTGCCAAAGTCGGGGCACATATCAGACCTGTAACTTTGCCAGAGACTACAGAGAGGCTGGAACCCAGGCAGTTCTACTCACCTTTATTTTCACTTAACAAGCAGAACTGAAGAGTCTGGCAAAAGAAGAGTTCCTATGAAAATGGCCAAGCCAGTCCTCTGCGGCCTCTCATTCTGGGTGTTAAATTTAGGAGCTTTCTGGACGGAGGGAGCACGACCAACAAACTTCACAGCATAATTTGTCAATGAGCTCTGCTAACCTACCCCAAACACGCAGTGGGCCACAGGGCTTCTGACCTCCTCTAGTTCTGTAATTGGCAGTGCCAGACTCCTGCTTGCGTCTTACATATTGCTGTGACTGCCCATTTTTGTGTAGTAACTATTACTTAATGCCTAACTTCCGGGTTTCCTCTGCTATAAGTAATTAGAAAGGAGGAGAATCTAAAATAAATACAGCAAGTCTGCTTGTTTTAACCAAATTGGCAATTAATTAATTCCATGTGCTAAAAGTTGCAAGCAATATCTGCAGCAAGAGCAGCATCTTCTGGATGAATAGAAGAAATGAAAAGAAAAGGATGGGGGCAGGGTCTGAGATCTTGGTGCATAGCTTCTTTGCTATGTATTCAGGGATTGTGTTCATTTCCAGGTTGTACACAAGAAACTCTCAAAATGCAGGAGTTTCCCAGTACCTGTCTACACAAGAGTATATGAAAGCTTTAATTTCATCTATTTTCAAGTGAGATACAGTGAAAATGCTAGCACCTGTCATATGTTAGAAGAGTGACAAAGGACCCCTCCCATTCAATTCAAATACATGCCTTTCAAGAGAAGTGCATCTCCAACAGGAGTTCTTTCAAACATGAGAGAGTCCCCAGGAGAAGACTCCTTTCCTATAGCATGGATCTATGAGGGTGACCCTGAAATAGAGTTGAGAATGGAGACTGATAAGTTAGGGCAAGGGTGGTGAAAAGTAGCTATGCCAAGGCTTATATGTGGCTAATTGTGTCTAACAGTGACACCCCCCCCCCACACACACACACCCTGCCCCCATACATTCTATCTTCATTAGCTTCTGCCAGTCTCCAGTGCATCTCCTGGGGAGATTTTTGTTTTATTCACAATATCAATTGAGTGGGATACTGTAAACATGCATGCATATCCACATACCCACCCACACACTCACCCATCCCATCCCATCCCCATCTCTTTCTGTCTTCACAGGGATGCATATTCCGTGGGCCTCCACCTTCAGGGTGGGGACAGTGGTTCCCAGCCTTCCTGGGAGGCCCTCCTCCTGCTATGTGGTAGTCGTGTGGTCTCTGACAATGCATAGCAGCTGCTGTATGATGTGCACAATTCTTCTTGGGTCCACAACTTGTTTTTCTTTCATTTGTTTTATTTTATATATTCTTTCTTACATGAACAAAATCTTGGCACAGGGCTTATCTTAAACGAAGAAGAAGAAAAAGCCTGTTCTGGTTTCCATTTCTGAGAGAATTTTGGCAGTAGTATCCATGAGTGCTGGATATTTTACTGCATTTATCAATCAAACACTGTGCGTATGGAAACGGTCCTATCTAGATAAACCCGCTGAGCAATCACTGTTCACAAGACGCCATTTTGAAAGAAGGATTTTCTAACCCTAAGTGAAGCCAAACAGAAAACTCCCTGGAATAATCAGCTGTAACTGGAAAGATGGGACACTAGATTGGCCTCCTGTGGATCTAGTGCCAACCTCTGGGTCACTCAGCTGTGAGTAGAGGGTGTGTGTGTGGGGGTCATACTGTACTCACAAGGGAATTCTCACGTTAACTCTGTGGATTGAGAAGGGATTGGACAGAAAATACCATACACGTCATCCACACAGTTCAGCACTATTTAGAGAAATGCCCTTTGTGTGCTTGTTTTCCTTATAACTTTGCTGATTGTAGGAAATTCATGTTTCCTCAACTTAGTGTGGAATGGAACCCACATTTGTGTTTGTGCCTCAGGGATATTTTTGGCTTTAGGAGGTTAGGCTCACACTCTCCCCAGAGTGAACTCTGATGGCATTGAATATTGACCTTTGTAAGAACCAAATACAAATGGATGTTAGCCAACATCATGGTTTGGAGAGTATTGTGTTTCTTGTAATTAAAGGCTCTTAGGCAGCAGCTGGGCTGAGGAAATGCTTGAATCAAAGATCAGCATCTTATAGCATGCTGATTTTCAGTGAACTGTGAATGGGGAATCATTGCCACACACCTCTTCCTGCCACTTTTGAAACATTCTCTTGGCTGTTTCCATTTTAAGTGTGGCCAATGTCACATTCTCAACACCCTCCACTCCTCTCACGACTGTAAAAACAAAGATTGCAACATAGATATACAACATTCTCATCACTAATTTATAGATCACCAAGGTGACAGGTCAATAATTCTTGACTTGCTTTATCATCATGAAAACTACTGAAAACAATGCTAAATTCTGATAACATCAAAAGGAGTACCAGCCAAAGGTGGTCTACTATGCAAAGGAGGATTTGCATGAACCCAATCACATAAAGAATCCTAAAATATGTAGCAGTATTAGGAGAAATACCTTTGGGGATTCCCAACCATTTCCACTGCTTATATACACAGGTAATACAAAAACATCTGAGGAGGAAGGCACATAAGTCAACAAGGGAAAAAAATCCACAAATGGCTTATGAAAATATCATGTGATATAAGCAATGGTAAACGGTTCATTAAGGATATGAAGGGAAACTTGCATTAGAAAAAAGTTAACTAAAGGCATCCAAAGTAAATCTTCCAAAGCATCTGTTTTGTGTTCTCAATAAAATTTCCAAAATCATGGCCTCCATCAGACAAAAGAGGAAAGAGAAGATGATAAGATAATAGACCAAGATTAAAATGGAGTTGCTTAGGGTGTAGGAAGAGATTTAAAAGGCTCAATGAGATAAAAAGAGTAAAGAAATTTAAATGTTTCATACAATTTTAAGTTGGCACCATAGTTAAACAGTCACAAAAGCAGCTGGGGATGTGGCTTAGTGGCAGAGTGCTTGCCCTACCCTAGCTTGCTTGAGGCCCTAAGTTGGATCCTAGCACATGCACATAAAAAAGTCACAAAAGATCTACTGTTTAGTGTGCCATGAACCCTAACATTTCAAAACAAAAATACCTCATCACAACATGTCCAATGTTATCTAAATACCTTAATTATTTTTATAATTGCTTAATTTAACAGATAGGTGAACAAGCTCATCTTTAATAGTTACAAATTTAAACTAGTTCCTTAGATTTTCAGCTTACATTCCCTTTCCTTATAGCATTTATATAAAATATATTTTAAGCATGGATTTTAAAATCAGTCATTGTATTTTTAACAGCAGAGACACAAATATATATTTAAATTTAAGCCTTTAAAAAGGGTCTGTGAGAACACTTCAAATCTACTTTCTTAGCAAATTTCAAGTATACTGTGGATTATTATTAATCATAGCTACCATAAAGTGCATTAAGGTCTTCAGTACTTATCCATCCGGAGCTGGTTTGTAATCTTTGACCAACATCACCTCTCTTCCCTTAACCCCCAGCTCCAGATTTATGTGAGGTGATGGGCATGTTATTTAGTTTAATGGGATTAAATATTTCACAATATATACATATATAAAAACATATGAATATATGTGCTAAATATATGTAATTTTCAGTTGTTTCTAATATCTTAATAAAGTTAGAATTTTATTTTCTATAACCAGAGGCTCTAAATTTTACACGAATTTCTTCTGGTTTGAGCTATAATTACAACTGCTATTATCCAACTGATGAAAATAATATAAACATTTCATACATTTTTGATAAATTAACCACAAGAATTTTGATTTTGTTGGGAACACAGTTCTTATTTAGATGGTTGGGGATATCTATCTTTTGGTCAGATATTTCATATGATTATGGATGAGTATTACTGTTAGAATGAGATCTGATTTTGTATCCATTTTATTCTTATTCTTTATTTTATAAATGAAAATGCAGAGAATTTTTTTTTACATAAATGAGAATAGAAGTTTTATCAGAGTAATGTCAAATATTCATTGGATTCTTTATGACTTGCATATCAAAAGTCACATAGCTACCAAACATCAAAACTTATTTTATTTATCTAACATCTGATAAGTCTATAAAAATTCTTATAATTTTATTGAAAGTGGAGAATTAGGAATCATGTGATATTTAATAATATGTGCTATCTACTTTTTGAGCCTTTCATTTTATCAATATCTCTATCTACATCTATATATATATTTCTGAAGGAGCCCCAATTATGGAGATGGCCATTGCGGTCAGCTGGAAGCCATAAGTTCCACCTGATAATAAGTATGCACGTGACGCACCTGTAAATGCACGTGAGGCACCCGCAAAGCTAAAGGTATATAACCGGGTGAAAGCAGTCGGAGTCAGGAGAAGAATGAATTCATTCAGTCAGTCATGCAGTCGCTCGGTCGGTCAGAAGAAGAGTTCGGGTCGGAGAAGAAGAAAAGAATCAGAGCGGCCAGAACGTAGGCAGAGCGGTTACAGAAGAGAAACCAGATAGAAGAAGTAATGGCTGGTCAGAGTTAGGCTGAGGCTCCCGAGGAAGAAAGAAGAAAGAAGAAAGAAGCTCTAAAAGCTAAGCTCTCTCTCTCTCTAAAGAAGAAATCTCTCTCTTTCAAGCTCTCTTTCTCGCCAAGCTCTAAGAAGAAGAAGAAAAAGCTATCTCTAATCTTTCTCTCTAAGCTCTTTCTAAGAAGAAGAAAAATCTTTCTTTCCCTCTCTAAGCTCTCTCTAAGAAAGTAGAAGTAAAAGTAGTGATAGCTTTACTCTGCCTCCGAGTCTTCCTCCCGCGGCGCCGTGGCTGGCCACGACAGGCAGCTTACATATTTCAAATTGTCCCTTTCTTTGGCACTCTGGAGGTTTTCCTGCCGTGGGCCAATACTATTTGGTTACTACTGCTGCATGACAAACTACTCCAGAACTCAGAGGCATGAAACAACTGCTGTGTTACATTCACAGTCTGCGGTGGTCAGGAATTGGTCGGGGTATGGAGAGCATGGCTGAGCTCTGCTCTTTGAGGTCTGAGGCCTCAGCTGAGAAAAATCAAAAGCTCAGATGACATGATGGAATTATCTGAAGCTCCTTGTTTTAGACGATCTGTGCTGCTATGGCGCAATTCTATAAATTTCACTTTCATGTATGTGTAGGAAATGCTAATCAAAAATAAACAATTGAATAAAAGGAAGATCAGTAGAGTAGAAGAAGAATAGTGGGAGGGAGGAGGGAATGGAGGGGGGAGGCAGGAATTGAATAGAGTGAATCAAATTCCATGCATATATGATTTTGTTAAAATGAACCCATGTTCTATGTATGACTAAAATGTGCTAATTAAAAATAATATAATGCCACAGACGAGGTTTATTTCTTATAATTTTAGAGGCTGGGGAATCCAAGATTAACATTTCAGAGGCTGCATCCTGTGTTCTCCCGTGGAAGGCAGAAGAAACAGCGGGCATAGAAAAGGGAACAAGTGCTGTAGTTTTAATGTAGGGAGCCTGTCATGGTTTAGATGTGAGGTGTCACCCAAAAGCTCATGTGTGAGACAATGCAAGAAGATTCAGGGAAGAAATGATTGAGTTATGAAAGCCTTAACCTAATCAGTGAATCAATCACCTGATGGGATTAATCGAGTGGTAGTTGAAGGCAGGTTGTGTGTGGCGGAGGAGGTGGGGCATAGGGGAAGTACCTTTGGGATATATATTTTATCTGGCGAGTGAAATCACTCCCTGTGCTTTCCGATCATCATATGAGCTGCTTCCCTCCATCATACTCTCCAACCATGATGTCCTGCCTCACCTTGAGCCCTGAGGAATGGAGCCTGCTGTCTATGGACTGAGACCTCTGAAACCACGAGGCCACAAATAAACTTTTCCTCCTCTACAATTGTGCTGGTTGGATCTTTTAGTTACAGCAGCATAAAAGCTGACTAAAATAGAATCCACTCCCTATACCCCTTTTATAAGGGGTCCTAATTCCATCGAGGAGGGCTTTGCCCTCAAGACTTAACCACCTATTAAAAAAGACTCCACCTCCTAATATTATTACCTCAGCAATTATGTTTTAGCACAGACATTTGGAGAGGACGCCGTCCTTCAAACCATAGTACTCCTTTACTTAGATGACCAGTGCCTGGACTGGAATGACTTAAAGCCTGAGCTCAACTGAAACTATCCATCCAAGGGCCCACACGTGACGTTTTCATGTGGCTTGGGCTCCAAAAGTGCAGCGTCAGTGTAGTCTGACTTCTCAACAGGCCCAAGACTCCAAGTGCAAGTGTTCCAGAGCAAATCAGAATCTGCACTCCTTTATGGCCTCACCTCTGAAGTCATATGGCCTCTCTTTCGCTGTACTCTGTAAGATCCAAGGGGACTTCATTCTTGGTGGGAAAATGTTAACAGGACTTATAGTCACTTTTTAGAAGTTACCACAGCTCCTCATTAAGATTTGAATTGAATGAAAGATACAGAAAGTGGCACGAAAGCAATTGAACCTCATGACATCTTGATAGCAGGACTTTTCCTAAGTAGATCAATTTTAGGAAAACTTACACATGGAAGTTGAAAATCTGGAAATAAATTCCTTTAAAGTTGTCTGTACCCATATTCACATTGAAAGGCCTTTCTGTACTATGAGAGGTAAGTGTACTTCAATTTGATCACCACTGTAAGATTCAGTTTTGGTAAAGCTGATTTAAATGTAATCTGTTAAAACCTTAAAATTAAACAAACATCTCACCCTCAGATGAATAGTAATGGCAACAACAACAACAAACCCTTAAGCAACAATAATGCAAACATAGCCCTAAATAAACAAAGAAGGTAGCCTGATACAGAATTTTTCTTTTACAATACTAAAACCTAGAGATGTACAACATCTTATAATTTGGATCTTTAATGTGCCCCCAAAAGCTCAGGTGTTAAGCAATGCAGCAATGTTTAGAAGTGAAAAGATTGAATTATTCATCAGTGTATTAATCCATTTGATGTATTAATAGTTTGAGTGGACTACTGGGTAGTTCCTGTGGGCAAATGGATGTGGCTGAAGGAGGTAGGAGCATGCCCTTGGGGACTATATCTTGTCCTGAGCTCTTCTCCTCCTCTCTACCTGCCTCCCAGCTGCCAGGAGCTCAACAGGGTTTCTCCACCTTCCCTCCCACCATGATATTCTGTCTTACCTCAGACCCAAAGCTGTGGAGTCAGCTGATCATAGACTGAACCTCTGACCCAAATAAACTTTTCCTCCTCTAAATTCTCCTGTTGAGTATGCTGATCACGGTGATGGAGAGATGACTAACATAAACTCTGAATACAGGACTTCAAGGAAAAGAGTTGAAAATCAAGAATCCTGTACTCAGTTACTTTTTGTTACCAAAAGAAATTTCAAGATAAGAAACAGCCCAGAAAATGACCCTCTAAATATATTCCTGGAATGAACAAAATGCTGAAAATACTAATAGAAGATACACTTCAGCTAATCAAGAGAATATGAGTTGATCAAAATCTCTAGACTGAGCCTTTGATGACTACACAAAGCTTTTGGATATAGCTAATCTCCACATGAAAAAGGCAGAGCATGTAGATAACACAACAAAATTCATGCATATAAGTTATGAAAAACTAGGTAACAAGGTTATCTCCACAAACCAATCATAAATGAGTAGTGACAAGCCACCGTTGCCACAAGATTGCATGTAATCCCTCTGTGCTAGAGGAAGCAGAGGAACTTATGAGTGTGAGCATGCAGAACCCTAGCCATAAAAGAAAAAACTTGATAAATTAAAAAATGTACATTAAAAATACATTAAATATCCTGTAAAACAAAAGAAACAATTAACAAAGTTCAAATTGATGTTGTACACTAGAAGACATGTGAATGCATTTTAAGAAAATCTGGCATCAGATAAGAAAGAAATTGTGTACACAGCTTGGACAAAAACTTCCTACATGTGCACAGGTGTATATGAATATATATATAATACTCTTTGTAGTAGTAAATCCATAAACAAGTCTACATGTCAAATACTAGGAGAATGGGTATATAAAATACTACATTATTATAATTGAATATTTATTATAGACAAATTTAAATGACTCTACTATGACTACATGGCAGGCATTTAAAATTTGATGTGCAAATTATACTTACATTACCTATTGTAATGGTTGGATCTTGAATGTCCTCCACGGCCCCATGTGTTGAAGGCGTGTTCCACAGCTTCTGATGCTATTGGGAAGTGGTAGAACCTTTGTGAGGTAGGAGCCTAATGGAAAGAAGTTAAGTAATTGGGGAATGGTCTTGAAGCAGGTACTGAGACCCAGGTTCTTCCTCTTTCTTTTAGCTTCCTGGCTGCCATGAGGTGAGCAGCCTTTCCTGCCATGCCCTAGCCAAGATGAACTATGCTGCCACTGGCCCAAAGCAAGACTGAAACCTCTAAAAACATGAGCCAACAAGAGAGGCAGAGTAATTATCCTTAAGTAATTTTCTTCGGAGCTGGTGGGCACATTCAAACCGTTTCCCTTATTAAATCAATTATCTCAGGTATTTTGTCACAGTAACAGAAAGCTGACTGACACACCTATGAATTCAGAATAGTTATATTTCAAGTGCTCAAGAGCTACATGTAACTACTAGGTGTTGGACTAAAGTAGGAAGAGGTAATATTTTGCCTTTTCTATCCTATTTCAGCTTAGAAACACTCTAGAAGTTTCTGGAAAACCTGTCCACTTCCTGTTCTGGCCTGAGGTACAGGAAGATATTCCAGTATTTATAGGATCCCTTAAATTGGAACCCCAGTGATAGTGAGAGAGGCTTGGAGAAAATTGTCTATCTTTGAGCCTACTGAAGAAGCCAACCCTGTGCCAAATTCATTTTAGGTTTCTGAGAGTCACCTGGCTTGTGGTAATTTGTTATAGCAGCCACAGGAAACTCATATATATATATATATATATATATATATATATATATATATATACACACACACACCCTCTTTTCCTTTAGATTTTGAGCTTTGGGGAGAGGGAAACTGTTTTTATCACTTCTATCAATATTTATTAAGCTCTTGCTGGATTCCTGGTGCTAATCAAGGTACTCAGATAAACTGACCAACAAGTCTAAGTATCTCAACTCATCAGTCAGCCAGCAAATATTTATTGAGAGCCCACTGTGTATTGGGTGCTCTTCCAGGTGCTGAGAGTTCAGGGAACAAGAGAGGCAGAGTAATTATCCTTAAGTAATTTTCTTCGGAGCTGGTGGACACATTCAAACTTTGGAATATCAAATGTCTGTCTTCTCATCTCCTGGTCTCTTCTTTCCCATGCACTCCATGAACTGCTGGGAGTCATTTTGCTCATAAACCAGGCAAGTAATGATCCTTCTGTGGGTTCTCGGTTATCTCCCAATTTTCCAAATTTTTTATATATATGTAAAAAAGAATCTTCACACTGAAATACTTGGGCAACCCCAGGCCAAAGAGATGAAATAAATATGCCAATATCTCTTAGCACATGATGCCCTGGGTGGGGGAGGAGGGTGGCCTAACTTTCTTCTCCAGAGTCATCTCCAAATGTTGCTCCATAAGAGACCTTTGCCTCAGTCCAGGTGGACTCCTCACAATTCTAACCCACACCTGGCTGTGGAATCCTGCCTGCCTTCGACTCCACTGCTGTCTCTACCTGCTCTTCCTCCTCCATTCCCTTCCCATGTCAGATACTATCTGCTCTGACAATGTCTCATTTGCCCTGAGCTCTCAGAATTGGACTTAATACTTGTATGAAGTCTCTCTGCCACTGTGCAGTGTTTCCATTTACGTGTTCTGGACTGTGAACTCTTCAAGGACATAAGCTGGCCTCGGTCGGTTTTGTGACCCAAAGCCTGGAACTGAACATCAAGACCAGAGAAATGATCCTCAACTGCAATCTTACAAAATAGAGCTGGAGCAACATGGTATAGAAAAGAGTGTTGCACTTACATGAGTTCATTTTGTTGGTGCAAATGCACAAAATACCTAATTTCTTAATACTTTAAACTTAAATCAGAAAATAAAAAGGCTCTAGCCAATTTCCCCATGGATCCAGAGACTCCTAAGTGGCTGGCTGGATGCCAGGACAGGACTGGAACCTCTCTAGTCAGCTTCCCGCCCGTCACCTTCTCGCTGCATGGTCCTGTCCAATCTTCTGTCAGTTTCAGCAGGTGCTGCCAACCAGAACAGCCATCACCTCTGCTGGTCTCAAGCCTCATGCTGCTTTTGCCTTCTTTCTGGGAAGGGGATGGGATCCTCTTCTCTCATCAGTCATTCGCTCCCTGTCAACAAGCCTGCAGCTAGACGCCTTGTGTGGCTCAGGTGGCTTCAGGGAGAGGTCCCTGTGGGGTGGAGGCTGGCTGGAGTCAGCAGAAGGTCCCACACCCAGCAGGTGCTTAGCAGTCACAGAGGAAAGGAAACAGCCTAGACGACTCCCTTAAGCAGTGGTTTTACCAGAAGAAGGATGAATAGGCCGGAAACCATCCCGCCAGCAAACCTCCTCCTGTCAGCTGCTAGCCGGACAAAACAAATGCGCTTTATCTGCAAGTGAGATTGGCTTCCGAAGGCCGATGCATCATGCAGAGGCAGAGCTACTCCCTCTGGAGGAGCAGCGTCATCTTCCTCCTTCTTGCTATGCCCGGGTGCCCTGGCGGTCTTCCTGCTGGCCGCCAAAAGAGTTCAAAAGAGCAAAGGGATAAGGCGATGCTCTTCTATTCTCCCAACTCCCCAGCCAAGGCTTGGTCCAGAAATGCAGCTAGGTTTCAGATGGGGGCAGCAACTACAGCCTCTCTGGTGTGCTTGCCAAGGCGCATCTGCCAAGCCTGACGGTGGGAATGGCTGACCTCCAAGTGCCTCATTTCCCTCCACTCACTCCACCTAGATGGTGCAGAGGAAGCTGGAATTCCGGTCTGCTTAGTGTTTAGATCTCTTTTCATCTCTAGTGGGAGGATCAGGGGAGCCAGCGGATCGATTGCTCAGCCTTTGGAGATGCAGAGGCATTGGCAATGGATTTCATCCAGGCTTGCTGGGGTTCCCTATGTGACAGCAGATTGGCCATTAGGTTAAGGGAAGAAGGTTAATATTGGGCTGAGAGATGGAATTGGGGAAAGAAGGGAATGTAGGATATTTGGGGCGTTCTTGTCATGATGCTGAGCACCCTTTCAGTCTTGCTTCTGAACATGGCAGTCCACCAGGTAGGGCACAGGAAGGGAGGAATTGAGAGAAATGAAAAGGATGAAAACAGAAAAGAACCTATGTGAGGGGAAGGGATGGAGAAGGAGCAGAGGTCACTTGGACAGAAAATAGGGAGCAGGGAGTGCTTTCAAAACAGGACCTCTGTTTTGCTGAAACTGCTCTTCATTCTTTTCTCAAGTTCTATTTATTGCCAGCTTGAACATTACCCTGAGTTTGAAATGCTTGGAAAATTTGTTGGTTGCATAGACTATTCTTCTACTAGGTGAGACCCACCTTGTACCTGCTCCATGAGAAACCATTCTTCTTCTTCTTCTTCTTTTTTTTTTTTTTTTTTGGTACTAGGGATATTGAACTCAGGGGCACTCAACCAATAAGCCACATTCCCAGCCCTTTTTTGTATTTTATTTAGAGACAGGGTCTTACTGAGTTGCTTAGCGCCTCGCAGTTGCTGAGGCTGGCTGTGAACCTGTGATTCTCCTGCCTCAGCCTCCAGAGCCACTGGGATTATAGGTGTGCACCACCTTGCCCTGCAAAACCTGCATTCTTGAACACAGTCTTATGCAAAATTATGGAGACAAAACTCAATCCAGAATTGTGATCAGCCTTATCAGTAGACACATGATAGAGTGAAAGGAATTCAAAATAGTTCTAGAGTCAAATCTACCTTTACTTAGTAAGCTGTGTGACATTGCATCATTAATTTTGGATCTCAGTGTCCTCAGATGCAAGAGAACCTGCCAAGTTATTTCTAGATCTTTTGTACCTTTAAAGCTGTAGCCTAATACAGCAAATCCTAATTTTCATCTGCTTAAAACTCCGACAGCACTGTGCCCACAGCTGTCACTTGGTACAGTACGATTGGTCCCCAACTTCCTATCCAGCCGTAACTTCCCCTTCTCCTTCCCTTCTATTTTGTGACTGAACCATCCCGAAATACCCAGTCACTGTCTCTTGGTCCTGGTCTCTGAACATGACATTCCTTCTTCCTGACAATGCTAACTCTGCTCTTCCTACTCCATCTCCTATTTTTCCTTCATAATTCTGTCTTCTCTGGGACACCTTCTCTGGCCATGCCTTTCCCTTTAGTTGACTGAGGCTTCCCCTGTATTATTAAAGCCCCCATGTAGACCCCATAGCACCTTCCAGAGGATTCTGTGATCATTCCTCCTATCTATCTGCCTTGTTAGACTTTAATCTCATTTAAGACACAAGCTACATCTTGTGTTTTTATGCCTCATCTGAGAACAGTAAATGCACTAAACAAATCATTGGAGCTGACTTTAGAAGCCTTGTCCATATCTTTCTGAGTTTTTGTCTTTCCTTAGAACTGTGTGGTAGAAATGTTTCTTTAGCAAGAGAATCAAGGCATTGGAAGGGACAGAAAGTCAGCCATAAAGCAAATGTATTTGGACTTGAAAGACCTCTAGATTCTGTTATGGAACAGTATATTCTTTTGGACTAAGGATATAACACAGCTGGTTTTGAGGGCTTGGAATGTATAGGGTCGGCCCAGCAGTGCTATCCCCTCAGGGAAAAATACAGTGATGTTCATGGAGTCTAAAATACAGAAAGGCATGTAGAGAACTGAGCAAGAGATGCTATCTGGGTACGTTTTATGAATCACTTTTATCATTTTTCGGTCACTGTGTTACTCATTCTCTCACCCATCCTAGTTCCTAACTACAGAAGCAACGAAGCAGAGTCAGGCCTTTATCAAAATCATGGCTTTCCCATATTATTCAAAAAACAGTGAGAAATGAGGCTTTGGAGGAAAGTGGGGGAGATTCCAAAAAATTACAAGAGAGTCCAAAGGGCACACGAGTTTCATTACTTACTGAGCAAATGGGAGGCAGAAACTTTGAAAGCACATGCTCATTAAAGAAGTTATGAAAAATGGAGATATAGCAAGAAGGGAAAAGAAAAATGCCCCAAAGACCACCTGCTCCTCCCCAAAGACAACTACCACTAAAGGTTTGGTGGGTTTTATTAGCTCCCTTTTTCCGTGCACATGCCACACCCTTTGCTTTATTTAAAAATTAGGTGTCTACATAGTATACAACCAGTTTTTAATTTAATTTTAAACTTAAGTTGTAGCTGGGTGTGGTGGTGCATGCCTGTAATCCCAGCATCTCAGGAGGCTAAGGCAGGTGGTTGGAGAGTTCAAAGCCAGCCTCAGCCACTTAGTGAGGCTAAGCAACTCACCAAAACCCTATC
Organism: Tamias sibiricus; assembly: GCA_025594165.1. Lineage (NCBI taxonomy): Eukaryota > Metazoa > Chordata > Mammalia > Rodentia > Sciuridae > Tamias > Tamias sibiricus. The sequence goes on from CM046658.1 coordinate 210,199,178, forward strand.
TCTAAATAAAATATAAAAAATGGGCTAGGGATGTGGTTTAGTGATAAAGCACCCCTGGGTTCAATCCTGGTACCATCTCCCCCACCCCCTCAAAAAAAGCTTAGGTTGTCAAAGAAGAATATTTTAATGTGTACTTTAAGATTACTTTTTACAGATGCTAAATTCATGCACTATGAGTTGTACACATTAAAAATTATTTAAAAAAAGAAAATAAAAAGATTACTTTTTACTCTATCAATATCTCCACTGAGACACTGAAACTATGTATTTCTAATAGTAACACATAGACATATGTATTAAATAGCAAACAATAGAGCCTGAGGAAAAGTAAGGAAAAAATGGGGTTGTAATGGAATAATATAACAAACCAAACCAGTGTATGAATATGGTCATTTTGCAAGAATGTGTGATAAGCAAATAGCTCAACGAGTGATATTTGGAGAAATAGGGATTTCCTATTCTAGGGTCAAACTGAACACTTCTGTAGCTAACTTGGGTAAACAATGGGCTTGTAAGGGGGCAGGGAGATTTGTGGTTCCTGACTCCCCACAAAGAAGAGAGGAATTGACTATTGTTCCAAAACAGTATTTAACTAACACTTTTTAAGTGCATTATTAGTACCTCATATGTATCACTAAGTTTTCAGGTTTCTTTCTGAGTCCCCTAACTCTGTGTTCAAAGCCATCTTTCACATCAGAGGGGAAAAAATAAACACATATTATTTTCCTGCCCATCTTAGCGGCTCATCCCAACTTGTTTCCCCAACTCTTGGGCCGTCTCACTAGCACAGCAGTTGCTTTCTAGGTTAGGAGATGGCCCAACAGGAACCTCTTGCAGTGCTCTCTGTTTCTTCTTCCTCTCTTACCTCCTGACAGCCACAAAACCCTCCCAAGTCTACTCTTATCTGTGTTTGGCCTCTCATCTTCATCCCCTTGAATTTCACCTTTGGCATCTCTAATTTGGATTGTGCCTTTGCTTTCTAGCCTCTTTGATTCCTGTTCCTCCTATTTGAGTCCTCCTTCAACCTTGTATCAGAAGAGTTTGCCTCCCATGCTGATAATGTTACTTTCCTGTGGGCTTAAATACCTGCAGCCTTGCTCTCATGGAGGTGCTTTGTCTCTGCTAGCATTTTTAAACATGATCTGTCTTTTGCCTATCTTTCTTTGACACTCTCTTGGATCATTGTGGGGGAAGAGCAATGCATTTTTCACATTGGTATCCTCAGTACCCAGCACAACAGTAAGTGCTCAGAGTTGTAGAACAGAACTGATATGGGAATGGGCATAGGGCGAGGTGACGGACTAGGAAGAGAAGGGGGTCTTCTTTTGCTTCCCAGGAGATAGCAAAGCTCCTCATGATTTTTTCTTCCATATTATGCAACTGCTTCCCTCTTGACAGGAGGACTTGACCCCACTGTGAACTTCGTCTTTCTTCTAAGCAGCTAGTTAGCAGAAGATTAAAAACTCAAGAGGACACAAGTGAGAGAGACCATGGACTCTGAACAGGAGGGTTCATGGTTTGGATGGACTCATAAGTGGACTTATGAATACCCCTCAGTGGGAGCTGTAAAGGCTGCAAATATCATTCACATCAGGGTCAATCTTTGACTTTCTTTGACTGTAATATCTGGAAGCCTACATAAATATTTTTTTCTTGCATTCAAATAAAACTAAACTGGCTCTAAAAAGTTTTCTGTCGAATAAGTCCTATGCTTCTGATGACTTCCTTTATACATGTAATGAAAAGAAGGAAAACAAGGTAGTTTAAGAGTTGACAGGCAATTCTTTAGAGAAAGTTGTTAGCAAAATGCCTTTATGAGTGAACAGTATTGAATCTGAAACGTTTGCGTGGAGGACTAGTCAAGCATGAACTAAAAGTGAGACAAAGATGATTAAACTGCTTCTGCATAAGAAACTGATAGAGACTTTATGTTGGCTGTTGGGCTGGATTAGAAAGTAGTGGAAATCAAAGAGAAAAAGATCTTCCTGGAAACAGAAAAGAAAGGTTGAGTCTGCTTGGCAGAGACCAGCCAAACTCCTCCATGCAGGACTGATTCAAGGTTGGTGAAGGCCAGGGATGTACTCACACTGTTGTTGCAGTCCACAGCAGTGTGATTCCCTTCCATTGCCTGGAACCATAAGCAAGCCCATTTACACATAACCTTCAGCAGGAAGGCACGACTTTTGAAAGTAAAAAGATCATGATAATGTTGAATTCAACATTCAACAGGGAAAGAACATGTACACAAGAAAGGTAAAAAAACAAATTGAGTTAAAAATTCAACAAATAAATATGATTTTGGAGATAAAGGCACCTAATAGAACTATAAGTGTTTGGTCAATCCAATACCCCAACTGTCCGTGGGGGAAAATATAGGCATTTTCCCACTGTACTTGGTGTAGTGTTTGAATCAATTTTAACTAAATCTTACAAAAACACGGTGAGTAGCTTCATTTGTAATAAACCCAAGTTGAAATAATTCAAACGTGTTCACCCAATAGGTGAGTGGATAATCAAACTGTGGTATATCCATACAACAAAATACCATTTAGTATTAAAATAGCTGTTGATACACTCAACAGCTTGGATGAACACCAAGAAGTGAAAAAAATAGCCCTAATAATCAAAGGATCACAAACTATATAATTCTACCATATGGCATTTCAAAGGGAAAATTATAGTGATAGAGAATAGATCAGTGATTACCAGCGGTGTTATGGGCTATGGTTAGGGGAGGGTGTTGACTATTAAGTGGTAACATGAGGAACTTTTCTTCTATGATGATGGAATAGTTCTGTATGCTGACTGTAGTGATGGTTAAATGAATCTACACATGTGATAAAATTCATATAGACACATGTATGTTTATGTAAAAATACATATGAAAACTGGTAGAATCTGGATAAGGTATATACTTGAGTTAATAGTATTATACCGATGTCAATTTTTTTGATTGGAAAATACAATATTACCACTGGAATTAGCTGAGTGAAGTATACATAGAAATTACTCTTTTTGTGTCTTCTTATGAGTTAAACTATTTCCAAGTAAAAAAATAGATATAGTAAATTCTCACTGCTTGGTAGTTAGGCTCTTTGAAGTCTCTGTGAATGTTGAATTAGTGAATACTGAACCATCGCTCCTAGGAGAAATATCGGGTTAGGTTCCTGCAAGCATCTCATCGCAAATATTCATCAACCAATCCATACATAAAACCTTGTTTTATGGGTGTTCCTGTGTAAAGATACCTTCTTTAAAACTATTATTGATTCATCAACATGGACCTTACAGCCAACAGCATCATAACTGATGCCTGAACAAAGCTTATTTAACACATGAATTTTCTCAGTAAGATGCACCACAGACTTTTTGCACTAGAAACATTAAACAGTACTTCAGTGTTATGCATGGGGCCTTTTTAAATAGTGAAGTCACAAATAAAAACAGCGAAAGTACAAAAAATTGGTACTAAATGATTATAGAAAGAACACCTGCTTACAGCATGATATGAGAGTTGAACATGGAGGCAGAGTGTTGCCTTGATTGACCTTGGTTGTGACTGTGTTTTCTAGCAACTCAAAATTTTGGCACTCTGTCTGTGACCATGAATGACTGTGAAAGCACCTTGAATATTGATTTTTGGGTTACAAATAAATTTTCTAAGGCACAGTGGTGCATGACTGTAATTCCAGCAGCTTGGGAGGCTGAGGCAGGAGGACTGAAAGTTCAAAACCAGCCTCAGCATCTTAGCAAGGCCCTAAGCAACATAGCAAGACCCTGTCTCTAAATAAAAACATAAAAAAAAAAAAAAGGGCTGAGGATGTGGTTGGTGGTTAAGCACCCTGTATTCAATCCCTGGTAGCAAAAAAAAAAAAAAAAAAAAAAAAAAAAATCTTTTTTAAAGTGAGTATGGAAATTCAGAAAGGTGGAGTGAATAATAAGGATTGACTCTATTCATCTATATGCCTCTATATAAGCATATATACACATACATGTGTACGTAAGTCTGCTTTCAGTACCTATTAGTTCCCTGTGGATTCAACCAAGCTTGGTTTGAAAATACTTTTTTTTAAAAGAAACCTTTTGCATCTGTACTAAACATCTGCAGACATTTTTTCCTTTTTGTCATTCCCTAAACAATGCAGTATAACATTTATTTACATAGCACTTACATCATCCTAGGTGTTGTAAGCAATATAGAAATGATGACTTAAAGTCTGTGGAACGATGTGTATAGGTTACATACAAACACTATGCCATTTTATATAAGGGACTTAAGCATCTTCAGAGTTTGAAACCCTAGAGTGGGGGAGAGTTCTGGAACATTCAAACACCTGTGGACACAGAGGAAAGACCTGTATACATTTTTAAAAAAAATTTTGTGGCAATTGCAGGGGAGGCTAGAACCAAATGTATTTAATGCTACATATTGTATAACAAAAGGGAAATTCTCACCTCAATAGGAAAAAAAAACTCTCTGAAAAATAGAGTTGGGAGTTGTTCACATTTTCTTTGTAGTTTAGAGTTTGCAGTTGTTTATTTTTTCTGAACTCTGGAGTGTGTGTGTGTGTGTGTGTGTGAAAATTTTAACATCTGTGCATAGGGGTAGCTTTTGTCAGCATAATTCAGAAAGCCTTGTTGGTTTTCCATCCATAATTTTCCCTTTTGTATGCTCCCTTCTCTCTTTTCTTCCTAACATGTGCTTAGTGACCAATGACCCTCAATTTTAGCTTCCCCTTCCAATGACCCACATCAGCTCTGTCAAAAATCTAATGAAGTCCTCATCGAAGTGTGAATGACAGATAAAGATCAACAAGAGTCTCCTTTTATCAATTTCCTACTTAATTTAGACAAAGGAAATTAGATTCAAGTGTGATGTGATTTTAGACACTGGGTTAAGAATTCATGAATATGTACATATATACACTCCAGTAGAGGAGTGTATAGGTAGGATGTTATGTCCCTGAATATTTAGGTTCCCTCAAAACTCATATGGAGAAATCCTAACCCCCCAAGGTGATGGTATTACAAGGTGAGGTCTTTTGGGAGTTTTAGGCTCAAGGGAGCTTGCTCACCCCTTCCACGAGCACACAGTGAGAAGAAGCTAGTGGTCCTGACCTGACACCAAACCTGCAAGTGACTTGATCTCTAGAATTGTGAGCAATTTCTCTTAAGCTAACCAGTTTATGTTGTTATGGATGAGCACTCCAGGTACCCCGGAAGTCAAGCTTCCTAGCTAATTGACTACTTAAAAAGCCCACCCTGATAACATTAGACTTGAGTACTCTATTAATCAAGACTAGGAATATGCATGATTTTGTGAAAAATAACAGCTGTTCCCCTCCTCATCAGAACTGCATGCCTTTGGCTGCTAGGAAAAGCCAGCTTTTAACATCCCAAGACAAATTCCATTGCTCTCTACTATTAGAAACTGCCAGAGCTCTTTCCTGTCTACACTGGGAATGGTCTTTTAGTGAAGGTAAGCCTGAGGCTCATTTTGACAGTCTGGAATGGCCCTTCTCATACTTGGTGTGTATAACCATTACACTCTCCATTATGAGTAAATAGCATCTCTTCACTTTAGTTTCTCTCTAATCCCCTGTAGGCATATGCTAGTCCTGGAACTCTTACGGAATCTCTGGTTAGTGTATTTCTGAGAAGTTAGATAAGGCCAAGCTTTAGTTAAGCTCCACATAGTCGAGTGACATACAGCTGTTTTTGGCTGAAAGCCCTTTGATTTTCCAAGTGCTCAAATGGAATCATTTAAAATGTAAAATGTATGAACATCCTTCCTCTGAACAAAATGGTACACTTTTTCTTGGCTTAATTTCCTTTAGACATAAAAATTAAGACTCTTTCACCAGTACCAGTGACCAGAAATGTTGTACATGTTGCCAGATTTACAGATTAGATAAACATTTTGGTTTCCAGTAGTATTTTCATGGAATTATCTCTATTCAGGTCAAATTCTATTTTGAGAACTCCAGCTGATTCAACAGCCTACAATTTGTACTTTTGGTCTCAAAGTAAATACTTGATTTAAGTCAAGTCGAGAGAACTGCACTTGTATTTGAGACCTGACCCATGTAATTTTAATATCCATTAGCCCTCACTATGGGATGTAATTGGATGGATCAGATGCTTCCTATGTAGGTTCATGCAAACAGTGGGGAAAGCATTCCAGCCATTTCCCTTCCAAAGCAAACATTGCAAGTCTATTGGTCTAAGCAGGAATTGCCAATGAGGCCATATTCCTTTCTTCACCACTTCCTTCCGCTTTGTGTGGTGAGACCCTCAAGTTCAGATGGACGAAGCAAGAGGACTTCAAAAAGGACATACAACTGTTTTAGTGGGTCTAGATGCAGATATGAATTTCTAGTCAAGATACATCCAACATCATAGAAACCCTTGTTCTCAAGGCATGGGAATTTATAACCTGACAATAAACAAGGACACAGGGCAGAGCAGATGGGACAGAGAAAGAGTCCACAAAGGAACTGAGTCATTATCAGGCCTAATGCATCAGCACAAGGCTGAGTTAGGAATCTAGAAGATTGAATTGAAAGCAGGTAGGAGTGTTCACAGCAAGGAGAACGAAACACTCAAATCCAGAAGTGAAACCAAATAGCAATCTGAAGAGACCTGGAAGTCATTAGAGAAAGTAAAGGGGACTCAAAACAAAAGACACCTGGCAAACTGGTTGCCCTTTTGCACTTGAAACCCTCAAAGACGTCTGATCTGCCCCTCAGGGTGCTGTAAATATGGTGTACAGTAATTCTGGATTCAATGTTCAAAAATGGCCATGAAGGATGAGCTGTGTACTATTTTAGGCACTTAACATACATTCACCTGGTCTTGTGCAATCTTATCAACGTTTCTTGAAAGTAGGCTTATTTACATTTTACAGATGAGGAGATTGAAGCTCAGAGAACTTTAGTAATTTATATTAGTTCAAGCAGCTTGGGAGTGAGAAGATCAAAGTTGAAACCATGTGAATCTGACTTCAAAGCCATGTTTGTAACCACTATACTAGAACTTGGTGTGAGAATTTAAATAACTAGAATTACTGCCTGTAATTCTAATTAGTTAGGTCTTTCATATTGCATGAAACAAGAGACTTCCAGGCTATCTTTGTTCATGGGGAGTGCAGTAAGAATACATAGGGAAGTCAAGGTCAGGAAATGATCATTTAGGAGTCCCATGGCTGGTCTGCAGAGAGAACCAACATGCATGTGGGAGGTAACTCTGAGTCACATGGCCTAATAGCAGCTTCATCAGTGGTCTCTTCAGTTGTGAATTTCTGTGTGGCGACCAATGTATAGAGAGCTTCTCAGTAGGGGTCTCTGGGCACTGAGGGCACCTTACCCAACTTTGTTTTTTGGATGAATTCTTTAATGAGACATAATCTTTATTATCCGATACATGTATACCATGTACAATGATCAAATCAAAATAACAAGAATTTCCATCTCTTCAAACATTGATCATTTTTATATGTTGGGAATTTCTATACAGTTTGTTGTAACCAAGAGTCACCATACTGTGCTATGGAAAACCAGAATTAATTCCTTCTCTCTTGTTGTGTTTTCATGCCCTTTATCTAACTTCTTTCCACCGTCTTTCCCCGCTTCCCTTTCCAGTCTCTGATGACCACTATCCAACTCTATTCTTCTATGAAGTTGATTGAATTATCTTCACTTAAGTGTCTCCCGTGTACAACTGAATTGTGTTTGCTTGACCTGCTTTAGGATGGGTGGAACCTACTAGAAAGTTGCTTCTCATATCCTTGTCAAGCCTCAAGTCCCTGAAAGATCAGCGCCTCCTGTTTTCATAAGACCCTCAGCATGTCTGTTTACCTTTGACTTCATGTTTCTGCCTTTCATATCTAAATATATGTTTGTTTTTTCATGACTATATGTGGCTAGTTTCTATTTCTCTCCTACTGAAGAAAAAAAATCTGAAAACCCCTCTTGATGTGGCAGGGCTGAGTTCTGTCTGTTCTTAATGCACTAACAATGTATAGTATCCTCTTTTATAGCACACATGTGCTTTTAACACTTTAGGCATTCAGTTTTGTGGGAAGTGACTTTATGACATGAATAATTTGGAAATTGACCACTATCTGCAGGGGTGGAAGGGAGCCCATTTTTCTGATTACTTTAGTCTTTAGATTTCAGTGTTTTATATATCTCGTCATATGGAACTAATAGCACCACACATTCAAAAAGACATCTCCTTAATGCAATCTGAGATTTGAGTCTTTGAGCCTCTAATACTGCATTATGAAACTATTAAATCAAGATGTACATCTTATTCATCTCTTGGTTCCCTATAGTTCTTAATATGGTGCTCTGAATGTAATTGATATGTAACATGTAGAGGTTCAAATTATACTCAAGCAACCTTTGACTCATGGCAGTACTGATATTGACTGGGACATTGCTAGGTCACCAGTCACTGGGGCTGATCTGATTACTGCTTCTACTACTCCCAACAGTGGTAATTTACATTCACTTAATGCGTGCCATGTGCCAGGCACGTGACACAACAGGCTCCGAGGGGGTATTTTGCTCAACACTAGGTGGTAGGCAGTGGGTCCTGGATTTGAACTCAGGCAGTGAGGCTCCAAAAGCTACATTCCTTTTTAATGCTACCTTGATTGTGAAGCAGAATGCCACAGAACAGTCACCAAAAGCCAGCAAAGGGGAGTTTTGGAAACTCAGCCTAAGGCACCTTGTTTCTCAACAGATGCTTTTGATAAGATGGAAGAGCCTCAGTGGGAACAACCAAAAACCAATGGGGTTGTCCCGACGACACTCTTTGAGAGATTCAAAATGGCCCCTCCCCCATTGGGATAAGCCAGTTATCTGGAATAGGTGTTGACTTAGTTTATCAGTCCATAAAGTTTACTGTGTGACCCTTGAATACAAAGTCTGGGACTAGGAGATAATGGGGAATCTAAAGGAAAAGAAGCTACAAATGTTTGCTCCTATGTAGTTTTCAATCTATCCCTGTGACACAATTTAAAAACAAAAAGAATACAGACAATGACCTGCCATAAGAGGGGGTGGCACCTTACAGCAGGTCAATGTCAGATATCACACAGAGGAAAGTGAAAGAGCTGTTTATTTTTTATTTTTATTATTTTTTTTAAAGTTCCCCAGGGATGCTCAGCTTCTGGTCCTGACAGTACTAGGGAATGCATTCTTTTTTTTTTTTTTTTCTTAAATATTTATTTATTTATTTTAGTTGTATACAATGCTTGTATTTATTTAATTTTTACGTGGTGCTGAGGATCAAACTGGGCTGCACACGTGCTAGGTGAGCACTATACTGCTAAGCCACAGCCACAGCCCCAAATAGCTCAGTTTATACAGAGCAAACAAGCATTGCATTTATACTTACGAACATTAAAATGGTGTGGCTTGGGGTGTACCCTACATATACCCCAGGGAATTTGTCTTTTTTTTTTCTTCCCTTTGTTCTCCCATTTATTCTGGGTGAATCTTTTACTTTAAAAGGAGCCCAGACATCATCCCTTAGAAGGTTTCCTTTTTATTTATATGTTGTTATGGTTTGGATATGAGTAGTTCCCCAAAAGCTCCTGTTAATGCAGGAATATCCAAAGGTGAAATGATTAGACTATGAGAGCTGTAGCCTAATTGATCCTTTCTAGTTTGAATGGACTGGGTGGTGACTGTAAGCAAGTGGGGCATGGCTGGAGGAGGTGGGTCACAGAGTGTGCTCTGGAAGGGTTCATCTCCCCCGTGGCCTTTCCCACTTCCCTCTCTCTGTTGTCAGACCCTGCCTTGAGCTAAGCAGCTTTCCTCTGTGGGGGCCCTTCCTGTGTGATGTGCTGCCTCACCTTGGGCCCAGGGCAATGGTGCTAGCTTACTGTGGACTGAGACATCCAAAACCTTGAGCCTCAAATAAACATTTTCTCCTTGAAGTTGTTCTTGTCAGGTATTTGGGTCACAGTGACAAAAAAAGAGAACTAAAACACATGTAAATACAGCCATACTGTCCTACGCTTTTTCCTGGTGACAGGATTTTAACATGTATTCATTAAGCACTTACTATGTGCCAGGTACTTTGCACAGATGAAACAATATGATCCCCACCATTAGAAATTAGAACTTGGAATTTTTATTATAATGTTAATATATATATATTTTAAATCTGTCCATGGTAGGATTATGGGTGACCTCTTTACCCAATTATATTTTTCTGCATTTGCTAACATTTCTACAATGACTACATAACACTTTTCTAACCAGCATGGAGAAATTTAAACAAACTAGGTAACACAAATTTAGATTTATGACACATGCAAAAAGAAATGAATAATAGCAATTTGAGAGCTTCCTATATCACGGACTGTGCTGAGCTGTTTACATGTTTTATTTAGTCCTCATCATAATTTTGTTAGATTAGTATTATATATATATCTTCATTTTACAGATACTAGTACTGATACTAAGAGATTAAACCTCCGATTGCACAGCTGCAAATGATAAAGCTACAATTGAAACATCACAACTGCATTAACTAGGTAAAAGCAAAGTGAGGGTCACACACATCTTTTCTTTTTAAAGTTATTATTTCAATTGTTCCAATTTCTGTGATTCGGTGTGATAATTCAATGGATGTATATAATGTGGAATGCACAAGTCCAAGTAGTTAACAATTTCATTTCCTTAAATATTAAAACATTTTGATTAACACATAATAATTGTACATCTTTATGGAGTACAAACACATATTTCCTAAGTCTGAAAACCCTCTTTACCATATAGTCTTGTAACTATATGCAACCAAGTAGTTTTATGCACCTGCATATATTTGACAGCATATAGTGTTATTTTTGGAAGAGTTTATTTCCTTTTGATAGAGAACAATCCAAGGCCAAGAATCATATCTTTCTCAGTATTTTTTCCTTTATTCCTTCTCCAGTCTGTGGCAGAGGGTTACCTGTCTGAGCAACACTTAGAAAACCCTGTCGACTGCCTGGCATAGTGATTATGGAGCCAAAAATGTGCCCTGTTTTGTCAAGGGAGAATGCAGGTTCTGACATGACCCTTAGCTGGATTCAGTTTCTTACCTTCACTGTGGGACCTCAAATAAATATTATTGTTTTTCCTAATAATATTTATTAATCATCTATACGGTTTCCAACACTGAAGGAAAGATCTCAAAGGGGGAAATGCATTGCATGAAAGTGTTCAGGAAGCTGGAAAGGATCATATGGCTACTCCCCAGGCTGCTCTAGCCTGGACCTTGTGCTGATTGTAAAGTGCCTTTAGCCTCCCCGAAGAAAACAGTCACGTCAGTTCCCCTGAGATCTGGTTTTATTTTCAGTGGCTGGGTGACCCAAGTGATAAACTGCACATTTACCCCTTGTTCAGAATTTTATCTAAGAAGCAACTCAGAACCCAAAGAATTACTGATGTATTTGGTGAGGTTATTTAAATATGAAAACCTAGGTTTAATAGTTAACATTAGACACTGGACTACTCTTTGTTCATCTAGTTCTTTAGTGATAATTCATTCAGCACCCTCTTCATGCAAGGCTTTATTGTAGATGTTTGAGGTAATACAAAGGGGACTAAAATATGATCCTTGACCTCCAGAGAGTTATCACTACCGACACAAATATAGACACAAATATAGGTAATTAGAGGCAAAGCAAGAATTGGTTAGGTAGCACAAGAAAGGTCAGAAATCATTCACATGGGATGCTACTACATCGGAATCATTAGAAATGTTGTCAGTTTTGAGCATTTTAACGTGCCCAGGCACCAATATAGGAGATTTTCCTGAGTCATTTCATGCTTTGCCCAGAGAACCCAGGGCCCAGTGTAGCACAACCTTCTCTGTCTGAGAGAAACTTTGGAATAACAAATCATAACGTTTACTACTGATAAAGGTTATATTAGTGGATGTAGCTTAGAACCATAACCAGATAGTCATCCTAGTTTCCTGCCTAGACCTTGGAGAAGCCCACCTGAGGGGAAGTGGGAATCCACAGAGCAAACACTCTAAGCCAGGTCATTGCATCTCACTGGAACTAGTGGAAGGAGAAGGGGAAAGCAAGGTTCCCATGGTCAGGATCCTGGGTGGATTACCTCCACTGGTCAAGAATTGTGGACCAGTTGTGTTACCAGGAGCTCACGCCATCTCTGTGGGGAATGTTAAAGGAAATCCTTTTTCATGGAAAGGAGGTGTGGGGGAATGAGCTTTCCCCATCAAGCTCCTCCAGGTTTTAACTCTCTTTACCCATTGAGCTTGCTGACTGAATGTGTGATAGGTGAGAGTGTGGCTTTCCCCTTGGGCAGGAGGAGGGTAGAAATGTGAGGTCATGGTCCTCCTTTGAAAGCTCTTTCTAGACAGCATACCACAGGGACACAGCCACATCAATGTGAATTGCAGCACAATTCACAATAGCTAAATTGCAGAACCAACCTAGATGCCTTTCAGTAGATGAATGGACAAAGAAAATGTGATATATACGTACAATGGAATATTACTCAGCAATAAAAGAGAATAAAATCATGGCATTTGCAGGTAAGTGGATGAAGTTGGGGAATATAATGCTAAGTGAAGTTAGCCAATATCAAAAAACTAATGCCAAATGTCTTCTCTGATATAAGGAAAATGATTCATAGCAGGGTAGGGAGGGGGAGCATGGGAGGAATAGACGAACTCTAGATAGGGCAAAGGGGTAGGAGGGAAAAGGTGGGAGCAGGGGGTTAGAAATGATGGTGGAACGAGATGGACATCATTATCCAAAGCACATGTATAAAGACACAAATGGAGTGAATATACTTTGTGTACAGCCAGAGATATGAAAAATTATGCTCTATATGTGTAATATGAATTGTAATGCATTCTGCTGTCATATAAAACAAATTAGAATTAAAAAAAAGAAAGATCTTTCTAGAACAGTGTAGTTTTTGTTTTTTCCCCAGAAAGTTCTAAAATGGATCCAAGCAGAGCATTATTTCAATGCACTTCAATGCCACACTCTTCCCAAGGCTAATATATTACTTATTTTCATCCCAAATTATTTCCGTCCATGTGTAAAATATAGGCAATTACAGATTCTGCCACAGGATTAAAATGAAATACTAAGATGCTCCAATATTAAAATGCATACATTTGCATTAACAATACAATGTTAGAAGTGTCCCAAATTTGAATATTAAAAACTCTCTTATTATCAGTTGTCCAGCGAGTAATAAATTCAAACTAATTCCTCTTGCAAGTTGAAGACCCAAAACATTCACATTCAAAGGAATTAAGAGCAACATCACATAAGGAGTAATTTAAACTTACCCTGCCTAATTTCTTATTCTGCTCTCAACGGAGGGTTTTTTTATTTGCAAGCTGGGCAGGGTGGGGCTCAGCAGGAACTCTTTCAGCAGATGCTGCCTGGGCTGGATGTCTCTCCCTGGAGCAGGCAGAGTTCCTGCAGGACTTCTAAAGCTGTACAACATCAAGTCTCTACATGACTTTCCTTTAGAACAAAGAGGGGGGGATGGAGGGGTGGGAACAAGGGGATAGGAATAATGGCAGACTGAGTTATCCATGATTACCCTAAATACATGTATGAAGACACAATTGTTGTAAAAATACTTTATATTAAACCAGCAACTTGGGGGAAAAAAAAGAATTCAAGGACAGGCATGTTGGGCAGGGGCCTCATACCCACCATAGTCAGGAAATAAAATAATTTTCAGTCCTCAAACCAGTTAACCCAGGCAGAATTATGTTGCCAGAACCAAGTGCTAATGGCAAACTGAGGAAGAAATGTTGCTGGAAAAACAAACAAACAAACAAACACAATTCATTTGACTCGGAGACCAATAGACAGTCATCTAGAATCTAGACCTGCCAACCATATAGGGCAAACCTGCGTCCTGAGAGGCAAGGATCATACATGGTGTGGAGGGTCTTTTACCCAATGGGCACTGTCTCTTCTCTCAGATAGTAGCCTTTGAGGCATAACTGACCTTATCAAAGCTTAGAAGTTTTCAGGGGAGCCAGTCCCAGTCACCAGATCTTAAGTTGTGTATTGTTTCTTCTGTTGTACTTTGACCAACATTCCAAACTTCTTTATTGTTTTGGCTTCCACTGGGACTCAGTTTCCGCATCCTAGCTGGGCGTGCCGCTCTGAGGTCCATGAGAAGTGACTCAGCAAATGGCTCTCTCCAGAGAGCTACCCTGGCTGGTGCTACGGGGATCATTCAGTCTGTAACACCTGCCTCTGTGGGAGGCGATTCTGTCCAACCCACTTCATCCTTAGCCACTGAAGTTGTTCTTTGTTCATGCAGACTGTGTTCCTAAAAAGTTGGTGGCTCCTAGTTCTTTCTGTGCTTTTTTTAAAAAAAATCATTCTCTGGTGGAAATTTTGAACATATATAAAAGTACACTGATTAGTATAATAAATCTATTACCTACCCATTAAAGGATTTCAGTGATTATTAACTCATGCATGACCTTGTTTTCCTTGACTTTTGAATGTTTCAGGTGTGGAGGAAACTTACTTTCTGTCACATCTTTTCCTGAAACATGGGTATATGCCTGCAGCCTTTCCTTTCCATCTGTAGGTCCCTTTTTTCTCTCGCAAGGCTTAGTAGAGGTTCTAACAGTGAAACCTTTTCTTTTCTAATATTCACAGTGCTAGGAGAGAACATCTTTCTTTTTTTGACTTTGCTTTTTTTTACCCCCCTGATATATTCCATTAGATACTGACAGATGGAGTTTCCCATAGTGAAACCAATGGCTTGAATCAATTCCAGGTATGGTAAATGCATCCATTACCAAAAAACAAACAAACAAACAAACAAAAACTTCCAATATATTCAATGAGTATGTTCGGAGCACCTATAAAGTCCTAGACATTTATCTTTGTCCTGGGTAATTAATGCAGAGAACAGGCAAATACCCCTGTCCTTGAATAGCTTCTATCCCATTGGTGGGAGATAGACCGGAAACAGACTACTGGTAAAATATATGTATATCAGATCGTGAAAAGTGCCATGAAGAAAAGTTAAAGCAGAGAGGGACCCAGGAAGGACTGGGGGATTATGTGTGGTTGTTTTACTTTAAAACAGGTGGTCAAGGAAGGCCTGGCTGAAAAGGAGACCCTTGGGAAGAGATCTCAGGAGGTAAAGGAAGAGCTTTACATATATCTGTGGAAAAGTCTTCTGGGTAGGGGGACCAACAAGAGAAAAACCCTATACTTAGAGTGTGCAGATACACAGGAAACTGATGGGTGTGGCATGTGCGAGGGGGGACTGAGGTAGGAAATGAAGCAGGGAGGTGAGGGTGTGGACGGTCTAACAGTGTAGGCTCATCTGAGGATGTGGCTTTTTCTCTAAGTGCAATCAATGAACGCTTTAGGAAAGCCCTGAGCACAGCAGCCACTGGAGATATTTTCCTGACCACGAGACAAATGCTCAACCCAGGTTGGGTCTGGACCTAGCATTATCCTGCCTGGTTCTGCTGTCCTGTGACTCATCTCTGATAAAACTTTCTATAGAATCTAATTCTGTAACTTTTGGGGAAAGCTTCCCTTAGAGTTTAGGTAATACCTTTATCTCTGCCTACAATGGTTGTATACCCTGAAACCCACAAATCATATTTTGAATATTCTTCACTGGTCTTCCTCTCCTCCTCTTCTCAAATTGTCCAGATTCTCTTTAACCACTTGATACAGCTCTTCTGGCCTTCACCAGAAATTCTCTGGTTGCTTTTACTGTGGACTTGTTATTTTGTGGCTTGGAATTACAATTGTTACCTGGATTCTGTCCCTTGTTGGAGGAATTGTTTCAGAATCTGCTTCTGAGAAAATGCTTCTGGGCTTTCCAGAGATTTCTCTGGTCCCGGTAACATTTTACACATTCAGTTGCAGTTAATCCATCTCTCTTTTTCCTAGTGCTCTATTCAGAATTTAGCCTGTGTGTTAATTTACATTTTTCTTTTTGTATCTCTTTTGGTCTTCAGGATCTTATTTTCATATCCATCAAGTATATGTCCTGGGGCTTCAACTTTTCTCCTATGTAAATATCTCTCTTTCTCCAGTAAAGTAGGTTGGCTTTTTTGATTCCCACAGTCTAACAGGACCCATGAGGCTAGGTCCTGGATTATGGAGTCCCCAAGATGCCTCTGGAATTTATCCAGTTTCTGGCATGAGCTCTGGGATGTCACAGGATTATTATGATGGATTAGCCAATCTTAGAAAACCTGAACTTTTTGCTTAAGTACAAGGTTGCTCATTGTCAACCCATTAGAATAATGAAATCAGTGGAACTGTGAATCCTGAATTGTAGCACAAATTTGTGCAGGCATTTCTTCATTGGGTATGTGAGAGGTTTTAATTTAAGGAAGCTGGTGGGAGAAGAAAAGGAGGTTTCCCTTGAAACAATCTCCTTTAAGAATTAGGAAGCAATATTTCAGCGTCCTGAACTGCCAAAACTCATTTTTATGGAATCAAATCCATGAAGAACTGGCTATGGTCCATGTAATATTTTGAGTGTTAGAATTTGCACTTGGTCCCTCTAGTTACTTGAGCTGTGTGAAAAAAATGGCTGTTGCCAGCCCACTCCCCGTTGACTAGTCAGAGAGTATTATTACTCCACTTAGGAATTACACTCTAAAAGAGATTCTAATTAAGGCTTATTTTCAAATGGTAGAATTTGAGGACGTGCTAGGCCATTTAATCTCCCAGAACCCTCCGTCCACTGCCACTCCACTTTGATTCTATTTTAACATTAAGTAACCCATTTTGAAAAGCTCAGCATTAGACCCCCTACTTCTGAAGTTAACCAGGTACAAATGTTGCACCTATGTACCTTGGGTCCCTTTAACTTGCTAGCTGGCAATTCTGCCAAATCTCTTAACTGGAGAGATTTTTTCAGCTGGGTCAATACATTTTCCTGAAGAAATTTCACTTGAGCAAGGCATCCAGGGTTTCCAGAGACCCATGGATCATATAGCCTTAGTGGTAGGTAAGGTGAGAGTGATTGGTTATAAATAGTTGACTGGGCTGCATGTTGCATGCTCATTAGCAGCAGGCTGCTCATTCACTCATCAAGTACTGAACAGTTAACTACTCTGTTTCAGATATCTAGTCTACTGTGATAAACTAAAATATGTCACAACTCTGATAGTCACATGTATCCAAGCTTTCTAACAGCACTCTTGGAAAGAGGCTTGGGCCACCCCACCTGCCCATGGCCTTTGGAATCTCCCATTACATTACTACATTGCCTTAGGGGTGGAATCTATTGGACAGTCTGGCTGAACATCTCAATCTTGCCCTCAATCTCTTGCTGTATTTGTAGTCATGGCATTAATCAGGCATCTGTAAAACAACTGTTGGTAAGAACATCCGTATAACATAGATTTTACCTGCACCTGAATTAGCACTGCTACACATTTAGGCTAAATTGGTTGACAAATGGTCCTTACCATAAAGGAAATAGAAGCACATGAACACATGATTTTAGAATTGGGATGGATCTTAGACATCCTGAAACCCAACTCCTAATATGATCAAAACTTAAGAAGTGCCCTACTAATTCCTTCATCAATATACTTACTTACTCAATAACTATTAATTTCTTACTGGGCATAACATATTGTAATAGGTACTAGGAATACAGCAGGATGGACTTGGCCCACTGTCCTTAAGGAACTCAAAGATCAAAAAGGGTAATAAACATTAAATAGCTGTAGATACAGATAACTATTCATGTGCATAGAACACAGATGGCGGAAGGCGCATCTAAGAGGAGAAACACTTCCCTTGTTGGAGGAGTCAAGGAGGCTTGTCCGAAGAAGTGGAGATGTGAGGAAGGAGCGTGCTGCATCAAAAATCTGAAAGCAATACAGAGAGGCTGGAGGATACTGCGTTAAGGGGAGAGGGATTCAGGATAAAATAGGAAGAGTAGGCCAGGGCCCTATTATGCAGGGTTTGACAGATCAGGTCAAATACTTTGAATTTCATTCTAATTGCAATGCTAATTTATTTAAAGAGAACAACAGGTATTTATATTTCAGTTATTTTTGATTCTGTACTTAAACTTTTCTATATGCCCTCTT
This sequence comes from Tamias sibiricus, assembly GCA_025594165.1. NCBI lineage: Eukaryota > Metazoa > Chordata > Mammalia > Rodentia > Sciuridae > Tamias > Tamias sibiricus. The sequence continues at coordinate 210,217,286 of CM046658.1, forward strand.
CTTGGTGTTTTGATATACAGAGAAGAAAGATTTCAGATCCTGTGTTTTGAGCCCCTTTGTTGACTTTTTATTGTTATTACTAATTATTATAATTATTGAGGTTAGAAACAAATATCATAAAATTTAGCATATTAACCATTTTTAATTGCTTTGCCTTTTTGTAAGTAAATAGCACAGTTGAGAGTTGTCTTTTAATTGGAAGGGCCACAGACTTGAGAAACTAAAGGACTTTTGCATGGAAATATCAACTCAAAACCTGAAGGAAGGGAGAACAAAGTTTCTCTCTTTGTGATAGATTAGAATGAGTCTGCCCAATTAGGTAAATATTGGTTTCAACAAAAAGGGAATAACATTGTGTTACATGCTAGTGTGATCAAGAGATTAGGGGAGGAAGCAGTGGAAACTTAAAGTTAGTGGGTTTTAAAATTAGTGGGACGATGTTGGGTCCCTTGATTCCTCCTCTGTTGATTTCTGAAAAGGAGGAGGAAAACAAGTACCCCACCTCAGTTTCTGAGAGAATTCCAGTGCAGATGACATTGCTGTCTTCTTGAAGGGATAGCATATACCTATTCAAAATGCCCTACATATGATCAGTGGATATTCTAGTCATCTCTTGCTGAGTAAAAATCACCCCCAAAACCAGTGGCTTCAAAGAAAGCAGTTACTATATTATAAGTCTTGGTTTTTGTGTGGAATAAATTCAGAAGGGGTTCAACTCAGTACCAATTCTGAAACAGAGTCTCAGCAATGCTTTTGGAACATTGAGCACTCCCCTGAGTTCCAGACACCAGGAAGGGCAAAGGGGAGAAAGTTAGGTGATACATTTTCCAATTGAGACATTTCTCTTTAAAAAGTACTCCTTTACATCCCACAAATCATTTCAACTTGTGTTTCACTGGCTAGGACTTAGCTAGAGAAATGTGACAGCATGTTATCTGGATATCAGCATATAAAAGCATAGGTTGGGAAGTGTGATTTTTCTGCAGGGTCTCAAATAAAATTAGCATTCTCTTTTCAAGGGTGAAGGGCAAAATAAACTGTGGTAGGTCATTAGATGTCTTTGCTGCATTGCATAGAGCAGATTGAGTTACCTGAGAGGACTGGGTGATTACAGGAATCTAGGTCAGAGGTGATAATGATTTGGACTAGAATGGCAGCAATGCAGCTCTAGAGAGATGAACAGATTCAAGTGATATTGATATGAAGGAAGCAAAGTCAACCAGGCTTGGTAGCGATCTGGAGTGGAGAATGTGTTAGAGGTGACTTCCAGAATTCAAACTAAAGTGACGGGTGTGTGTGTGTGTGTGTGGAAGTGGGCAAGTACTAGTAACCTTTACTGAAACAAAAATCTCTAGGAGAGGACCTTGTTTGAGATGAAACAGTAAATCACATTTAAGTTTATTAAGTTTGAAGTGCTTTTGAGACTTCCAAAAGGAATGTGAGATTGGCAGTTGTGTATTAGTGTCTGAAGCTCAGAGGGTTTTGAGTTCACAGTATGTTATCTGGATATCAGCATATAAAAGGTGATTGTTGACACAGTTGGGAATAACATAATTAAGGATGCATTAATGGAGTGATAAAACTTCAAAATTATAAAGAGGATACTGAACCAACAAAAGAGACTAAAACGAAATGCCTAGAGATAAGGTGGAGGGCTGTGGGAGTAACTCAGTGGTAGAGCTGAAGCCTAGCAAGCACTGGATTCTATTCCCAACACCATAATCAATCAATCAATCAATCAATCAATAGCAAGTAAACAAAGGGGAGAAACAAGAAAGTAAAATGGCATACATACCAAGAAAGAAAGTGTTCCAGGAAAGGGAGGAAGAAGACTAAAACATTCACACTGAAACTTGTGATATGTAAGTTCCTTTGAACTTGGCAGAAGTTATCTCAAGGGCTTTGTGGAGGCAGAGGCCAGATCAGAGTATAATAAAGAACTATGGAGAAGTGAGGAATAAGATAGAAATATGCTCTTGAGAAGTTTGTTTGTAAGAGGAAGTGGATCAACATGGCAGTGATCAGGAGGTGGGGGTGTGGCCTTTTTGCTTCTTATTTATTTTTGGTATGGGAGATTGAACCCAGAAGCAGTTTACCACTGAGCTACATCCCCAGCACTTTTCATTTTTTACTTTTAGACAAGGTCTCATTAAGTTGCTTAGGACCTCACTAAGTTGCTGAGACTGTCCTCCAACTTGTGACCCTCCTGCCATGTCCTCCTTAGCTGCTGGGATTACTTACAGGGGTGCACTACCGTGTCCCACAGGCCTTTTGTTTTCAAGAATAGAAATTAATACAAAATTCAAAAGTTCATTTTCTTGTACTTGTCTGTAATTTAAACTAATAATCACTGTGATATTTATGAGTGTCAGGTTTAATCTACATTCAAGGCATTCTCCGTATTTGATAAGGAGAACACTCTGTAGGAGTGTTTAGTGTAGCATGTTAACATAATGGATATAAAGCAATGGCTCTTCATTGGTGAGAGTGGAAAGTGGAAAGCTGGAAATATTATAAAGTTACTTCTATCCTTGCACAGACAAAGTATAAAATTCCATCCAGTGCAATGACCTGCAACTTCCAGATTCATGTCTGGATTTGAGTTCTGAAATGGTCCCGTGTTTAGTTACAGACTGAATGAGAACAGAGCCCTCATGACTCAATCACTTCCCTCAAAGACCCCACCCCTTAATTTCATCCCCTTGGGGTTTTATACATATTATTATTATTATTATTATTATTATTATTATTATTATTTTTATTTCTTCTACTTAGTTGTACATGACAGCAGAATGCATTTCAATTCATCATACACAAATGGAGCACAACATTTCTGGTTTTTCATGATGTAGAGACTCACCATTCATGCAATCATACATGTACCTAGGGTGATGATGTCCATCTCATTCCACCATCTTTCCTAACCCCATGACCCCTTCCAACCCTCCCCTTTGCCCAATCCAAAGTTCCTCCATTCTTCCCATGCCCTGCCCCATCATAGGTCAGCATCCATTAATCAGAGAAAACATTCAACCTTTAGTTTTTTGGGATTGGCTTACTTCACTTAGCATAATATTCTCCAACTCCATCCATTTACCTGAAAATACCATAATTTTATTCTCTTTTAATGCTGAGTTATATTCCATTGTGTGTATATATACCATAGTTTCTTTATCCATTCATCTACTGATGAGCATCTAGGTTGGTTTCACAGTTTAGCTATTGTGAATTCAGCTGCTATAAAAAAATTGGTGTTGCTATGTCACTATAGTATGCTGATTTTTAAGTCTTTGGGTATAGACCAGGGAGTGGGATAGCTGGGTCAAATGGTGGTTCCATTCCAAGTTTTCTGAGAAATCTCCACACTGTTTCCCAAGGTGTTTACACCAATTTGCAGTCCCACCAGCAATGAATGAGTGTACCTTTTCCCCCACATCCTCCCCAACACTTATTATTGCTTGTATTCTTGGTAACTGCCATTCTGACTGGAGTGAGATGAAATCTTAGAGTAGTTTTGATTTGCATTTCTGTAATTACTAAAGATGTTGAACACTTTTTCATATATTTGTTGATCACTTGTATATCTTCTTCTGAGAAGTGTCTGTTCAGTTCCTTAGCCAATTTATTGATTGGATTGTTTGTTTTTTGGTATTAAGTTTTTTGAGTTCTTTATATATCCTGGAGATTAGCGCTCTATCTGATGTGCATGTGGTAAAAATTTGCTGTCATACTGTAGGCTCTCTGTTCACCTCAATGATTGTTTCTTCTGCTGAGAAGAAGCTTTTTAGTTTGAATACATCCCATTTATTGATTATTGATAATTTTTTGCATTTTAGGAGTTTTGTTAAGAAAGTCAGGGCCTAATCTAACATGATGAAGATTTCGGCCTACTATTTCTTCTATTAGGTGCAGGGTCTCTGGTCTAATTCCTAGGTCCTTGATCCACTTTAAGTTGAGTTTTGTGCATGGTGAGAGAGAGAGATTTAATTTCACTTTGCTACATACAGATTTCCAGTTTTCCCAGCACTATTTGTTGAAGAGGCTATCCTTCCTCCAATGTAAATTAGGAAAACTATCCCATTCAAAATAGCCTCAAAAATATAAAATACTTGGGAATCAATCTAACAAAAGAGGTGAAAGACCTCTACAAGGAAAACTACAGAACACTAAAGAAGGAAATTGAAGAAGACCTTAGAAAATGGAAAAATCTCCCATGATCTTGGATAGGCAGAGTTAATATTTTCAGAATGGCCATACTACCTACCAAAACTGTTATACAGATTTAATGCAATTCTGATTAAAATCCCAATGACATTCTTCATATTATTAGAAAAAGCAATCATGAAATTCATTTGGAAAAATAAGAGACCCAGAAAAGCCAAAGCAATCCTTAGCAAGAAAAGTTAAGCAGGAGGCATTATAATACCAGACTTTAAACTATACTACAGAGAAATAGTAACAAAACCAAAAATAGACATGTAGACCAATGGGGTTTATATTTTAATACATAAAGTTATGGAGGAACACATACATTCAAATCATAACAGAGGTTACCTGTGTCTTTCTAAAATATGTCAGCAACCTAATCAGAAAGTGCATTTTGAGGCATGTGAGGCATTTAGAATAAAACATAGTAAAGTGCCCAAAAGATTGTTGACATGGTTGCCTGTGAGAGAGGGTCTCAGGGAACTAGGTTAAGGGAATCTTGGACTTACTATAAACTGTTTACCATTGTATATATATATATATATATATATATATATATATATATGTATATATATATACATATATATATGTGTGTGTGTGTGTGTGTGTGTAACTTATTGAAAATGATAGTAATGTAGTAATGCAAAAGCAATTACAAAAGAAATATACAATGTCTATGTGTGGGACTTTACTGGATTTTTATCTCATTTTATATTTTATATCTCATTTATATCATTTCCTGATTTTATCTCATTTCATCTCTGAGAATGAAAACACTTGAATTTTAATTTAATAAAAGTACATCCCTCTTTTAACTCAGTAATGAATTCCGCTAGCTACAACTATAATTTCATATAGTTAAGATGGAAATAAAACATAAGGGAGTATAAAGAAAAAATTTATTATTATAAATGTACCTAAAGTTCTCTTGAAAGGGCATCCAATTGTTCATCTCCTAAGAGGGGATACATCCCTGTTATGGGACGAATGGTTGTTGGCAGAGTGAGAGGAGCTGGCCTCTAGAGCCTGGGACATGGCTGAAGCCAGGAGAGCTGGGCATGCGCAAGGCCCTATGTGCAAACATACCTGAAGCTGTGTTAGTCAAACACCAGAGACAGGAAGGTAGGTGAGAATCATAAAATAAGAAAAGGAAAAATCAGTGATTATTACTCTCGAGAACAAGAATTCTCCAGTCTCATCAGTTACAAAATGTTATGTATTGGATAAATTCATCTTTAGGGTGCTTGTAAACCTAAAGCATGTTGAGTCAATACTTTAATACAATAAATAAAGCAGAATTAAGTATGGGTTCGCCATATGACAAAAAGCTTACTACCCAGATGTACATATTTGAAATAAAAAGCAAATAGAACATGATCATTTACTTTTCATAAGAATCTTTCAGAGGAGTCTGTTTCAGTGATTCTTTACCTTGGATGACATGAGAATCACCTAGAGGGCTTTGAAACCCTGGATATAGTCAAGAGTGATCATATCAGAACCTTGGGAAGTGATAGCAAGTATCAGTATTCTTGAAATATCCTGCTGATTATGAGGTGCAAACTAGACTGAGAAATAGAATAGTGAACTTACTTGGCCAAATTCACATACACTAAATGCCCTTAGGATGCAATTTCTTTAACCAAGATGCTGATTTCTGGAACAAACTAGAATAATTTAAAAAAAGGATTTTTAAGGTTGTGCCATCACAGAAACAAAGCTGTAGTGTTATGATACAGGGATACTTAGTCCATGAGAAGAAAACCTGTGTTTCCTGAAACACACCTAACAGGAGGAGAGATTTATGGATGACTTCTACCAACCTTCAAGTAACTATCTTCATGGTACATGAATTATTCCAGAACATACAAAAGTTAGAAAGCTATATAACTCATTTAACCAGACTTTACAAGTTTGCTAAGGGAATCCATGGAAAAGGAAAATAAAGCCCATTCTTACTTACAAAAATAGAGCAAAGACTTTATATATCAGTAAATACAACACAATGTGGTATTAGAAGAATAAGGCACATGACTAAGTGGAGTTTCCTAGGAATGCAGCAATGACTCAACATAAGAAAATGTAACCAAAGTAATTCAGTACATTAATAGGCTGATTAAAGAAGACTCTTGCAATCATCTCAAATAGATGCTAAAAATTCAAAAAATTGAATCACCCCTAAGTCATAAACACTTTTAGTCATCTAGAAATAGAATAGACTGAATTCTGTTAAATTAATGAAATTTTAAAGAACATCTAACATCAATCTAGAGTGGACATCATACCCAAGTTGAAACATTAGACATATTTCAACTTAAGTTAGAAAAAGACAAGGAAGTTTGCTGTCACAAAGACTCTAAGCTTTGTGCTAGAAATTTTGGTCAAGATTTCAGACGAGAAGAAAAAAAACACTTAAACATTGAGAAGTTATCATTTGTGGCAAAATTGATATTTATATTAAAATTCCAAGAGAAATAATAATTAAACAGTCTTAAAACTAATTGGATAGCTAAGCAAAGTGGTTTAATAGTAATTAATATTAAAAGTAATTAATTTAAGGAATTTGACATCTTAAAACTAATTGGATAGCTAAGCAAAGTGGTTTAATAGTAATTAATATTAAAAGTAATTAATTTAAGGAATTTGACAAACTGGATGTTAAAATAAATGCAACTCATTCTTTTAGTTCTGAATGAAGTCCCAAGGCAATAGATGGCAATTGTTTCCACATTGCCAAAGTTAGGGCTGGGTCATCCATAAAGAACTAACCATGTCTATGACCCTTGGGACTTTTATCCAACTCAAAAGCATAAAGGGATTAAAATTTTGCAGTTCAAAATTAAGTAGTCTCAATGTGAGACTATTAGAGGACCACTTGGAGAGGCTAAATATGTTTCCTGGTGTTTGAGGGCCCAGTGAGCAGGTGCTTGACACCCACCTAAACAATCTAAAGAAAAATAATCCATATACAACAAAACTATACATACTTCTAAGATTCATATATGCATCTGTAAATCTGTTAGGCAGCATCTTATGCTAGCAACATACTTTGGGATGGCACTGGAATGGGAGAAAGGAAGGGATGAACTTTGAGTTGTTTGAAAGACATATTGCCTCATCAGTGAGTGAATTACATACTGAAAACATATGTTTTTCAATTATGTATGTCTGAAAAAATATTACAACCAGGTCCATGAATTTATTAATAGACACTGCTGTTGGTAACAAAGTGTATTCTAAATTCTGAGGCCATAATGTACTTCTATTCCAAAGCTTTACTTTTGATCACATACATTTTATACAGTGAATTTTAAATTTTACATGATTATATCATCATGTTTTGTTTTGTCAAAATTAAAATAATATAATTTAAGCTAACATCCCTTTCGCTGCTTCTTCTTGTAGCCATAGGCCTCTCCTTAGAGATAATCATCATGATCAATTCAGTCTGTATTTCTTGAGATGATTTTTGTGCCCTCACATGTGTATTTATGTGCTGTAATATATTTACATAAATTAAGTCAAACCACACATATTATTCTGCATCTTTCTCTCTTCCTTAATGACAATCGTGGGGATTTTTCCATGTTAGCACATGTAGAAATCTCACATTCTTGAAGTCCTGCATAATATTTTATTATGGATGTTAACTATAATTTCATAAAAGGTAAAATAGAAAATTTTATTAAACTCAACATACTTTCTGCTGCTTTCTGTATATAGTTGCATAATTTGAATACTATGCAATGTTAGTGATTGGGAATTTAACTACCTCAGAATAAAATTTAGACTTCTGAAAGACATTACAGAGAGAAAGATTTTAAAACTTTTTCCACATGAATTGTTCCAAATATTCAAATTAATCACTAAAGTCAGATTATTTGACTCTACTACAAACTATTTTGTGTCTTTGTCTACATTGCTAACTTTGCAGAAATAGGAAAAGTCCACTGAAGAATGACAATTAGCATAGACATTGGCAGTATTTTTCAGGTGTGTTTAATAAATAAAATGTACATCAATAATAATGCTAAGTATCCATATTGAAATATAATTTGGAAAATGTACAAATAGAATGATGAAGAACAGCCTATATGAATATAACAAAAAATATTATCATACCACTACTGAATACCTGTTACTCAGTTTTGACATGGTGATGCCTAGCATTCTCATGATTGTTCGTGAACATGAGTAGGATAATAAGAATTGCATTCCTTTGGCAGAAATCAGAGCAAAAATTCATAATATTTTGTTGACCTTTTATTCAGAAATCAAATATTAACACCAAATGATACCCCACATTATTTGAAAAAGTTTTTTAAAAGTCACTGAAATTATGGCACATGTGGTAACCAAAACTATTTTGGTAAAAGTAAGAAATGCTGTTACTAAATTTTTGCTTTATTTTTATGTACGCATGATGTTTTGATAAACTTTGCATGTCAAATTATATTAAATCTCTGTATATTAGAGCTCTAGATTTATTCATCTTACACCACTGCATGTTTGTATGCTTTGACATACATCTATTTCCTCTTTATTCCCATTCCTGGTAACCACCATTCTACTCTCTATTTATATGCATTCATTTTTTAAAAAGTTTCCACATATAAATGAGATCATGCAGTATTTTAAAGTAGCCAGATAAAAAAGTCAACATACAAAAAATCAGTTGCATTTCTTTGTAGCAATGACCTATATGAAAAAGAAATCAAGAAAATAACCCCATTTAAAATAACAACAAAAAAAGAATTATGTATTTAGGAAAACAACTTAAGCAAGAGTGTAAATATCTTCACACTGAAAGCTAACAAGCATTGTTAAAGAAAATTGAAGAAGACAAATACATGGAAAGATATCATGTTTGTAGATTGGAAGAATTAATATTGTTAAAATGTTCATATTATTCAAAGCAGGAACACAAACTCAATACAATCTGTCAACATGCCAATGATATTTTTCAAAGAAATAGAAAAAACAATTCTAAAATTCATATATCAAATCCCCAATAGTCCTAAAGCAATTTTGAGAAACAAAAACAAAGTTGGAGACATTATAGTTCCTGATTTCAAATTATATTATAAAACTGTAGTGATCAAAACAGAATGGCACTGGTATAAATAGAGACACATAATGTAACATAATAAACGTTTAAATAAAAAACTCAAAAATAAATGCAAACATTCACAGTCAATAAATTTTCAACAAGGCCGCCAAGAAAACACAATGGATTGAAAGGATATTCCTTTAAAAAATGATATTAGAAATATTACATATCCACAAACAAAAGATCAAATTAGACGTCTGTTTTACACCATTCCATATATAAATGAGATCCTGCACAAAAATTAACTTGAAATGGATTGAAGACCTAAACATAAGAACTACAAGAATAAAATTCCTGAAAGAAAACAGAAGGGGAAAGCTCCTTGATTTTGACCTTGGAAATGACTCTTTTTTTGATGTCATATCAAAATCTCAGGTAACAAAAGCAAATATAAACCAAGGGAACAATACTAAAAATCTTCTGCAATCAATAATCAACAAAATGAAAAAGCATTCTATGGATCAGGAGAAAATTTAGACAAGCAATATGTCTAAGGAAGGGTTTGCAATCAAAATATATAAGGAATTCAATTCAGTAGTAGATAAATACATAAAATTAAAAAATGGAAAGAAAAATAAAATAGCCTAATTTAAAAATGGGCAATGACCTGAATAGACATTTCCTGAAGACAGAAATATGGGCAATAGTTACATGATGTTGTGTCCAGTATCACTAATCATCAAGAAGATGTGTACCAAAATCATACAGAAAAGAGCATTCTTGTAGATTGTTAGTGGGAATGTAAATTGGTGCAGCCACGTGTACATCATTTTGCTGAGTATACACCCAAAGGAAATGAAATCTGTACCTTATACAAATATTTTCACTGCCATGTTCACTGCAACATCATTCACAGTAGCCAAAATATGAAAACAACGTGTCCATCAACAAATGAATGGATAAAGAAACATGGTCCAATATACAGAAGAATATTTTTTCAGTTTTTAAAAAGAGATGCTGCCCTTTGTGATGACATAAACAAGACTGAAGGACATTATGCTCAGTGGCTGTCCTTTAATTCTTCAACGTTTTTCCTACTAAATAGCAAACATTTAAGCTTTTCCCCAATTTCATTGCATCAAATATTTTTGTATTACATATGTTGGAGTACAAAAAGGAGTGGGTGAGATGGTTTCTCAAAGGAGAATCATCTACTGTTAACTGCAGAAGTATTTGATGGATGGATTAGTGGATAAGCAAAAACGGGCAGAAACTCAATATTTGAGAACTTGTTTGCTTCTATAATTTGAATGATGAGAATACTGTTAATGTGCTTTGGGTATTAGATATATGTCGAGAATAATCTTTCTAACTTTGGTCTTTTTAGAGATAAATTGAGACTGAGCTAAAGTTCACATACACACCTGTATCAGTGAGCAGTAAAATAAAATGATGTGCTATGCTGATATTATTCTACATGAGAGGGCAGTTGGCAGGTCTTTAGCTAGTCTAGATGACTGAAGAATACTGATTAGTCAGGCTTTACTGTGGAATAGCTATAATAGTTTTTTAGTGTCAAACTACACAACTTGATATTTTTCCAGTGGATTGTAAATTCTACCCTTGACTCCGAGCTTTGTTGATTCAGCCCCAGTTAATACTTTAGATGTAGGGATCCAATGCAAGGTTTGGAAACTCTCTGTCCAAGGTTTGTACCTTTACTTACTCTTTCCCTTGAATCCTACTGGCTTGACTAAAGTGCCAGTGTAGTAACATGGCCTGCAAAGCTGGGCCCTTCTATCTCTGAATGGGGTGACAATCCCACCATTCCTTAGCTCATGGAGAATGTCTTGCAGCTGTCCGAGGAACACAGATCATTAGTGATTTTGGCAGGATTTTGTTGGAAGCACAATGCTAAAGATGAAAGGTCAGTTTTATTTAACTGATGAAAACAATGAGTAGCAGATTAAGCGAGTTTTCTGGTAAACAGTGCCATTACTTTCCAGTAAATAGTGTCAAGATGCCTTGATGAATAACATACATGGAGATAAAGAAGAACATCTCTCAGTGATGGAAAATTAGGTATCTCCATAAACTCAAAAATGCCTCTAGTTTTCTTCTTGCAATGATCTCTTCCCTAAAACATTCACCAACAGGTCATTTGGTCGTCCTCATGGAAAAAATGAAGTATGTTCTGTTGAAGACACTGTCTACAGAGATGGGGCAGTGCAAGGACTATTCTTTTCATCTGCCTGAAGTGTTAAGACACCAAAACAAAGTAGTGTGTTCGTGTTGCTCCTGCATTGCCCACCCATCTGATGGAGCTCAGCCATGAGCTGGAATGCAGGAAGAGAAGGGTTGGTCTAATAAAAATCAAATGTAGCATACCAACCCATTAGCATCCTTCACTGCAAGTTGGCAGACATAGTTTTGGCCTGTTTGCATGCATTTTTTTTTTTAAGTACACCTTTAAGTACAGTGATAGCCAGAGCCTCTGAATTTGAAGCAGGCAGCTACAGAATGGAGGGGTAGATTCTCTCAGTGCCCAAGTGTCTCGATGTTTTAGGTAGGTGCATAAGGAAGGATATTAATTCTTCCAAGGTGCTCAGGCACCAGTTAGATTGTCTGCTGTGGTACACTGACAAGAAAGAAAATAACAGCCACCATTCATTGAATGCTTATGTCTTCAGCATTGCTGTCAATACTTTCCAGGGATAATTATATTAAATTCTCACAATAACTATGAGGTGGAAAAAACAGCACAGAGGGGTTAATAATGGAAGTCATGTGGCTAATTTGGAAATCGGAATCTGAACCCAGGAGGTTTATAACTCAAAGAACACACTGTAATCATTGCACCTAACACCACTAAATTATCTCCCAGAGGCCTGAAGCAGCAACCTTCAAACTATCGTGATATTTGTGGTGGGTGATTTTTTTTTTAACCCATCCTGACTCCCCCTAAAGGGTTCTGTATGGAATAAATAAATTAAAGGAAAAAAACTTGAACCAATTAGATATGTTTTTTTCCATTTATTTTTAGCATTTTGCAACACCCCTGGAGATATTTGGAGACACCCTGCTGAGTGGTGAAGCAGATAGGCATGCACTGGCCCATGACCCCAAGTGAATGAATTTCCTGAATGCTCATAATGGCTTTCCCACTTTAAACATTTTGAAAGATCTTGATGCCTGAGCTGTCCAAAGTGAGGGCGATCCAGCTGCTTACCCGTGTCTGCATTGTTGCCTCAGATGTGAAAGGAAAAAAAGTCTTTTGAAACTATTACTTTAAAATGGAGCTTTTTGGACACTGATTCAGTACTGTTTTTGATCGTTTGGCCTTGTTTTTGTTGAAAAGATATATTGTTTTACAAGCAGTACTGAGCTCCAACCCCACATTCCTGCTGACATAACTCTTATTATTTCATAGTTTCAGCATCTTCTCTGGTAACTCTATGCTACAATTTAAACAAATAGCTAGATAAATGTGTGCACACGTGTGAACACATATGTGTGTTGGGTGTGGGTTGGGGTCATGTCTGACTTTAGGAGAGCAGAAAGCAATGCTGTATCCTTGGGTGAGGATTTTTTTCCCCTCTTGTAATGTTTCTATAGGACTTCCCTAAATTGGTCTTTTTCTTCTTTGCATTTTCCAAATGGAAATAACAATGGAGATAAGGACTCGATTGCCTCCTAGCTTATTGAGACCCTAAGTGATTTTGCCTAACTTACTGGCCAATTTTTTATCTTAAGTAATAAACAATACTTCAGCAATACTTTTTGCATTGAAACTATAGTATTACTGCATACTTCTTAGCACTAGGATGGACGAGCACTTTCAAATAATCTTCTCATTTGATCTCCCCTTCCCCAATTCAGGAAAACCAAGGCAAGCAGTGTTATTCCATTATACCTACAAGAAAAATAAGACTCAGAGAAGCTAAAAGATATGGTGATTAGCACTCAGCTAGTAAGTGTTGGATCTGGGGCCGGACCCAGGTCTATGATTCTCTCGTTGACTTTTTTAGTATACCAGAATTCCTCTACTCCTTTAAATATGACATTTATAGTTCTGTGGTTAGAATATAAAATTATTATAGAAAACCTAGAAAATGTCAGAAAGTAAAACCATCAATAATCATGCCTACCAGAGGCACTTCATATTAATTTTTCTTTAAGTTTTATGTACGTATAAGTTAGTGTACTCACGTGGTTCAAATTTCAAAAGTGTATACAGTACTCTTTCTCCTACCATCATCTCTAGCATTACAATCTCCTTCTCCACATGTCAAAATACTAGTTCCTTGAATTATACTCTGGAGCTATGTTATCCAGTTATTTTATCCATTTAAAAAATCTATATACATATGTATATACACATACCTACTTAATATGTATTTAATCTGTATATATGTGTGCATGTATGTGTATATACACAGGTATGTATGTATACATATATACACATATATGTGTGTATATCTATGTTCTATTTTTGGCTCATATATATAGCTATACTCTCATCTCCACACCCATTCATGTACAAGTGGAAAAATTCAGTGGCAACTATTGTGTTCTTTGTCATTTGCCAGAAAGATCAAATATCTTTTTTTTTTTTCACTTAAAAATTGATCTTGGATAATTTTCCATCTATTAAGAATTTCCTACTTTTTATAAAAGAATTTCTGTATGGATACATATTTACCTGTCCCTTATTGGTGGACATTGAAGTTGACTTCAAACTTCATTCTCAATCACACTGTGTACTACTCTCATTGTGGGAAGCTGTATAAAAGCTATTTCAAATACAGGATCAATTTTGAGAAGTGAATTATTAGGTCAAAAGACGTATAGATGCTTATTTTGTAACATGTTGACAAATTGGCCTCCACTGAAGTTGAGCCAATGAGCATGTTCACCAGCAATGTACCCACATTTATACCAATACACTACATTGTCAAACTTTTTGATATTTGCAATCTGATACATAAAACATGGTTTCTAGTGTATTTTTAATTTGCAAATCTCTTAACAATGATCAGTGTTAAACATTTCTTCATGCTTTTTGAGAACAAATTAGTTGTATTTTTTAATAAACTGTCCCTTTGTCCATTTTTTAAAAATCTCTGCATTGGTCCTTTTTTCTTATTGATTTATAGGAGTTAGAGAAATTACATTAGAGACATTAATCCCCAATATGTAATATAAATTGATAGTACTTTTTTCCAATATGTATTTTTATGAGAAAGAACTTGCTCATGATAGTTTTTGTTTTGCAATTAAAAAAATTTGGTAGCCAAATTCACCAACTTTTTCTTTTATAGCCAGAAGTCTTTCTCACACAGTAAGAATTTCCCCTCTTATAGAATTTTTATGGCTCAATGTTTATATTTAAACATTTGATCTTTCTGAAAATCTATTTTGAACAATGCATATAATGAGAATCCACTGTTCTTTAGTTTTCAGATAAGTACCTCTTAGTTCCCTTACCACTTAATACCATTTTCTTACATATTTGAGATACAATCTCTAACCAAAACTAAAGCTTCCTCTACATTTGCATGTGTTTCTTTGTTTTCTATTGTGGTGCAATAATCTGTCTATTTAAGTGCCAGTATCACACTGTTTTAATTCTTGAGTCTATCATAATATAAAATTTATTGTAATAGTGTTTTTTCTCTCAAGAGTTTTTCTGTCTATCCTTGCTTGTTTATTTCTATCATAATATAAAATTTATTGTAATAGTGTTTTTTCTCTCAGAGTTTTTCTGTCTATCCTTGCTTGTTTATTTCTCTGTATAAACTTTAGAATTAGTTCCAGAAAAAAAATGTGTTACTACTTTTATTGAGATTATGTTGTATTTATAGATTAATTTAGTAGAAAATGGCATTTTTATGATGCTGAGTCTTCCTATCCAAGAACATGGTATGAATTTCCATGTGTACAACTCTTCTTTCTGTCCCTTAGGAGTATTTAAAATATTTATTCAAACAAAGAACTTGCACACTTTTTCTGGTACTTTTTTTCACTATTATTATGAGTAGAATCTTATCTTTCTTGTTTGTATTAAATCTATTATCTTTATATTGGTTTTCACTGAGCCACCAGCAAAATGTGATAGTTTAACTTCTTTGTTTATAATTTTATGCTTTTTAATTATTTTGTCAAAATGACTTTGAATAATACCAAAAAAGACAATATTAAATTGAATATTGTTAGAGCAGAAATCTTGTTTTTCACATTTTAAGGGCAATATTTCTGATGCATTATTCAATAATACACTGGTTTATGTGTTGAGGGAAATATTTTTATTATGTTGGGAATATTTTCATCTCTTATACTTAATTAATCAAATCTGCGATTATTCTTTGAGATTAAGAATAGACATCGAGGTGGGGCGTGGTTGCGCATGCCTGTAATCCCAGCAGCTTGGAAGGCTGAGGCAGGAGGATCTAGAATTCAAAGCCAGCCTCAGCAAAAGTGAGGCACTAAGCAATTCAGTGAAAGCCTGTCTCTAAATAAAATACAAAATAGGGCTGGGGATGTGGCTCAGGGGCCGGCCGAGTGTCCCTGATTTCAATCCCTGGTACACACCCCTTCAAAAAAAGAATAAACATTGAATTTAAGCAAATCCCTTTCAAAAATCCATCAAGGTAATCATAACATTGATTTATTTAGCTGTATTAATGTAATGAATTATAATAATATTTTTCCTCACAAGGCATTTTTATATTATTGAAATACACTACTGGATATTGTATCATTTTAAAATGAGCAGTAGAAGTCTGATAATGAAAATTTCTTTTGTATTTGCATCAATAATCATAAGTAATATTGTTTTTGTAGATTTTTGGTGTCATTTTGTTGAATTTTATCAAATTATGCTTGGTGCATAAGAAAGTGAGAGCTTTTTTTTTAATCTGTGCTTTGGAACAAGTTAACTAGGCCAAGAATTATTATTATTACTATTACTGCTAACATTATTTATGACAGGTAAAATCTCCTAGTATTGTTTTAGGATAGGCAGAGAGAGTCTGAGTATAACTATCTAGGTTTGGTGATTTTAAAGGAAGCTCTTTATTAGCTTCCTCTATTCCTGCTATAGTAATTGTTTATTTTTCCTTTTTATAATTAGTCACCTTGGTAAATTCTCCCCTACCCCAAAATTATCCATTTCATGTTCATCTAGTTGAGAATGTCATGGCATATAATACTTTTTGGGTTTTATGTGTTTTTAATTATTTTTTCCTTACATGTCTTGTTTCTGTGTTTATTTCTTCTTTCATTTTTTTCTGATCAGGTTGCTAAGTAGTTCATTTATTTCATTGGTTTTCTCTAAGATTCAGTCTTTGAATTTGTTTATCAATTTAAAAATTTATGTTTTCAAATTAATTTACATTTTAACTTCAGTAATTTTTCTAATTTCATTAACTTCTGAAGTTGGACACTTACTCCTTTAAAGTTCTTCTTGTTAATATAAGTGCTGTAGACTATACGTTTTCCAATGAACACTGTTGGGATACACATTTTTGTTGTCAGTTTTCCAATACTCTTCAGAGTTTATTTGGATTTTCTTCACCTCCTCCACAGTTTTTTACTCAAATGCATCCTAGAGACCTTAGTTTCTTTCATTTAAAAAAGAAATTGGCATTTTTTCATTTCTTTTAGTGTGCAGGTTGGCCTGATATCCCTTTCTTCTCTCTGCAGTGTAATCTGTTGAAGAATCGGACAACATGATTTACAGAGTTTCCTACAGTCTAGTTTTGCCAATTGTACATTGGTTTTGCAATTCAACTTGAGCTTCTTTGGACTCTTGTATTTTCTCCAGATTTGCACTTGGATCACACCTGTGTTCTGTCCCTTTGACAAGACCTTGAGAGATGGTGTGCTCATTGACCAGGAGGCACAGGGACTGGTCATCTCCTTTTTGTGGTGTTGGCACCCTTGATGTTCTTTGCTTAGATCCATGAACTTATTTGTGGGGGTGTGATTCAAAATGGTGATCAAATAATTTCATCCTTTAAAAAATCTATTACTTGTATTTCTCTTACAAAGAAATGTTTTTACTTGTCTACCAGCCACATAGGAAAGACAGGATAAATCTTCAGGCATTTCCCTTGGTCAGTTTTAGTTTACTTACTACTATGATCTGAGAATGGACAATTTGTTTTTAAGAGAAAAATATAACATTTCATGGTTTTAAACATATTTTGTGGGTTTCAATCAACTGCAGTTATGATCTGTGTGAAGTTCAAGTTCTGTTTTTGGCCAATGAGCATCTCTTAATTTTGGTCCCTGTGTCCTGTGTATACAGTTCTAGGAGACTTTGGTAGTTTCCCTGCTTTCTAGTGTGATGGGATGTTCTAGGTTCACCTTGTATATTTCCTTCTCCAGAAATAGACCAGCTATTCCTCCAACAAGTCTGTTACCTTTAGTGAGGAACTGTATTTTTCCCAGTGCACAAGCCTGTAATCCCAGCCACTTGGAATGCTGAAGCAGGAGGATTGCAAGTTCAAGACCAGCCTCAGCAATCTAGTGAGGCCCTAAGCAACTTAGTGAGATCTGTCTCAAAAGAAAAAAAAAATTATATCAACATCACCAAGTGAGTTCTAGGAATACCCAATATTAATGGGGGAGTCTCTTCAGTGGACAGAACTCATGCATATTCTAATTCTAATTCAAAGTTAGTATCACTTTTTTCCCCTAAAACTTTTCAGTATTATATCTACTCATCTCCTTTTTCTCGTACTGAAAACCTTAATTCTCAAGGACACAGAGGATAATAGAATTAGAATATTCCATAATTACTCATTCTTTTTGGCTAACATTATATGCATAACATTCTCAGAATCACTATAATACCATGCCAATAAGATTACTAAAAGAAGTCTAAAAATGTTTTTCCATATGTTCTCCCAATACTCTTATTTTTGATATTATGTATCTTATCTGAGGATGTAGCCATTATATACAGGCTTCTTCCCCGTCTAAGCCCTTTTTCATTCCTGTTATAAGCAACTAGATTTAAAATTCACTGCCAGTCTTTGTGATGTCTCCTTATTCATTTTAATTTCTGAAATTAATTTTTCTATTAAATTCATAAGGAAGTGTTCACAGAACAGTTCTTTTTTGTGGTTCTTGCATACTGATGATTGCTGAATGTGTGCAAAAGTAAGTTTTTCTGAATGTAAAGTGTTTGATTTTCATTTTTGTTGCTTGGATATCCTGAACATGTTACTCCTTTTTGGAGGGAGACATAAAGTGCTGCTGTAAAAAAAAAATCTGTTGATAATTTACTCTTGTGCCTTTGTAAGTCACTTGCTATTTTTGCACAAAAGCACAAAGGAGTTTATTTCCTTCTTTCGCTAAACTCCAGTAATTTAACTAGACTACATTTCTGTATTGGTCATTTCTGCATTATTATTAGACACTTGATGTGTTCTTTTAGTATTTGATGTTAAATGTTTTAACTTTTCTAATTTCAGCAAATTCTATTGAATTATAGAATTGGGTATTTATTCTGTTCCCCTGTGCTAGTTTTCTTTCTACTAAATGTGGCTTGTCTTTCTTCAACACATTTACTTTTTTCTAAAATATTTTTTGTCCACCCATTCTTTTCTATTTAAAAAAATTTCCTCCTTTACAGTAAATTCTTTCTCTTAAAGCATTGTTCATTATTCATTATGCCCATTTGTACTTGTATTCCTTCCAGTTTAATCTTTATTTCTGAAATAAGACTTTCTTTTATTTTTACCTTGATTAGTGAAGTCTATCATCTCATTTCTGATATTTTATAATTCTAATTGGTGTTGATTTTGTGTAATCCTGTTTATGCCATTGTTATTTTTAATACCTTTATTAAATGTTATGTGGCATCATATTTTATTTATACAGTGTTATATCTTGTGCAATGACTTTCACATTCTTTGCTTGTTTTGAAAGAGTACATTTACACATGCCCCAGTTTTTTAGTGTGTCCTTTTGGTATAGATGACATTTCACCTTCTGTATCTCCGGCCTTTCCTTCCTCAGTCCTGATTTTAAAATCTTCTATTGTTCATCATTATGTGAAATTCATTTTGCGGAAGAAGGCATGGTTCAGGGTAGCTTTTTAAGCTTCACAGAAGCCTGAGTTTCTATTTTTTTTTTTTTTTTGTTTCTTAATTGTTTCTTTTAAAACTTCCTTTTTTTAAGTACTAGAAATGGAACCCAGGATCTCAGGGCACGCTAGCCACTGAGTCACACTCCAGCCCTTATTTTTTTTTATTTGTTTTGTTTTGTTCTTTTTACCTCCTCTCTTCTTCCCTCTCTATTTTTCATTCATTCATGTTGGACAGTGTGTTTCTGTGGTGCTAAGAAACATGGCGGCTTGCTCTGAGGTTGCCTGGCTCTGTTCTTCCACTTCTATCTAACCCTGTCTTGCCTTGGGCTCTGTGGTCCCTTCTCTCCCCAATTTTGATTCTACTTTCCACAGTTTCTCCTCAGTGTAAATCTCCCTCCCATAAGGGAGCTCTAGGAAGTTGGCATTGGCAGTTTACAGACTTCGGACTCATCGCACCACTTCAAATCCTCCTGTGGGCCTTGGAGACTTCATCTTCTGTGGAGTGGAGCAAAGGCCTCTCTGGATTGGCTGCTATTCTGGTTTTGGTCTGAGAGGCTTTGCCCTCAGTAGGCTGCATTTGGGAATTCAGGAATAACTTGCCCTCTAGTTTTTAATATAAATCACGCCCACAGGAATTGTGTTTTGTTGTCTAGTTGCTCCGTGGAAATTTAGAAAGATTAAAATAACCACCACTGATATCCATGGTGACAATGTTATCTTCCTAGAATCCCCTCTGGATTTCTTTTTCTTTTCTTTCCTCCTCTCCCCTTTCCTTCCTTCCTACCTACCTTCCTTCCTTCTCCCTCCCTCCCTACCTTTCTTTCTTTCTTTTTTAAATGTTTCTTTTTAATTCTTAAAAAGAATGGACCTTTCATTTTCAGGTGTTATTAAGTTTCTACATTTATTATTAGCTTTCCAGTTTTGCTGTATTCCAGGATGGTTTTTGGTGCAAAGGTATTATGGCCCTCTTATTTTCATCATGGAAATGTATAACTTTAGTATTTTAGTTTCCTCTTTTGGTTTTATTCAAATAATTCTGAATCTAAATTGTTTATATTTTGTTTATATTTCCCACAACATTTAATTTTTTTTTCAATTTGAGTAGTAATTTTGTCTTTTAATAGGATTAAAACTGTGACATTTTTCATTTATATTCTGGTGGGCAGAATAATGGCCTCCAAAGCTGCCCCTATGCTAAACCTCAGAACCTATTTATGCTATATTACAAAGATGAGGAAATTGAAGTTTAGGGTTTTGTTGATGTTGCTAGCCAGCTGGCCTCAAATTAAAGAAGATACCCTCGATCATGCAGAATAGAGGAGGCACTGTCATCATCAGCATTCTAAATGGTGAAGACAGAGGCAGGAAAGTCAGAATTAAAGAGAAAGTACAAGAAAGGCGCTATCATATTGTTGACTTTGGAGATGGAAGGGTCCATGACCCGAAGAAGTTGGGCAACTTTAAGAAGCAGAAAAAGGCAGGAGGACCCGTTTCTCTGCTAGAGTTTCCACAAAGGAATGAGGCTCTGCCAACACCTTGATTTCAGGATTGTGAGGCCTATTTCCGAGTTCTGACCTCCAGAACATAAGACAATGAATCCATTGCTGTAAGTCACCAAGTTTGTGATAACTTTCATGAATGCAATATTATTCACATATGCAATATTATTCACATATGCATATGGTCCATTTCTGGACCTCTGCATTCCTTTGTGTAATTCCAGATTTCCATTTGGTATCCTTCTATTTCTGCCTGAAGAGCTTCCTATAAAATTTATTGTGGGGAAGTTCTAATATCTGAAAAAAGTCTTTGTATCACTGTCAATTTTGAAAGATACTTGCATGTGGTGTAGAATTTGTGTTGAATATTTGTTTTCCTTTAAGTATTTTGTAAATGTCACCTCCTGGTCATGTGATGTATATAATTTCTAATAAGAAGTATGATGCCATTCATATTTTTGTTTCTTTATATCTAATGTGTTCCCCTCTTGCTTCCTTTAAAAAAAAATTTATCCTTATCATTGGTTTTGAGAAATCTTACTATGTGTCTTGGTTTAGTTTCTGATATGTTTACTTTGTGTGTCGTTCATTGACATTTTTGGTTCTGTAGCTTTGTAGTTTTCTTCAAATTTGGAAATATTTCAGCCGTTTTTTTCAAATAATTTTATTCTTCTTTCCTCTTCAAAGATTTCTCTCATACCAACATTAAACCATTTGCTATTGTCCCAAATGTTACAAATGTTCTCTTAGTTTTTTCTGTTTGTGTTTTATTTGGATAAGATCTATTACAATTTGTTCAAGTTTATTAACCTTTTCTTTTTCAATATCTAATCTATAAATCTCCTTGAGTGCATTTTTATTCAGAGACTTTATGTTTCTTCTCTACATGTTCCACTTGAATATTTTAAAAAATCCATCTTCTTCTGGCCAAGTGCAGTGGTGCACACCTGTAATCCTAGCAGCTTGGGAGGCTGAGACAGGAGGACTGTGAGTTCAAAGCCAGCCTCAACAATGGCGAGGCACTAAGCAACTCAGTGAAACCCTGTCTCTAAATAAAATACAAAATAGGCTGGAGATGTGGCTCAGTGGTTGATGCCCCTGAGTACAATCCCTAATAGTCCCCCCAAAAAAACCCATCTTCTGTTTCTTTCCCAATCATATTAATGCTTCTCTTCATGTCCTTTAGAATATCTGTCATATTTATTAAAGCTTTTTAAAGGTCCTATATACTTATCTATCTCCTCGGCCCTGTTTGGATCCACTCATGGTGATTGGATTTTCTCTTAATTATAGTTTATCTTTTCTTGCTTCTTTGCATGTTTGTTAATATCTTATTGGATACTGAACATTGTGAGTTTTACATTGTAGCATGATATGCTTTGCTGTATCCTTTTGGTGAGCCGGACTTTATTCTGGGGTACAACTGTTATTTTGAACCAATTTGATCCATATGCAGCTTGCTTTTAATTTGTTAAGTCAGATCCAGAGACTCCTTTATACTAAGGATAATTATTTTTTATAAAGGTGAAAGACATTTGAGGACCATATCAAATTCCATGTGAATTACAACATCTATATACACCAGCTCTCCTTTGGAAGCTACAGAGATTGCTTGGCCTACTGTATTCCAGCATTTCTTTTCCTGGCCTCTGGAGATTTCTACTCGTGCATGTGCCTATGACTACTTAACCCAGACTGAAGGGGACTCTGCATGGTTTTCGGGGCTCTACTCTGTGCATCTCCTTCTTTTCCAGTACTGTCCCCTGCGATGCCTAGACATGAGAGCTTCCTGGAACTACACTCTCTGATCTTTTGTTCAACCAGGCTGGTTGGCTCTGGGTTAATGCTCTTTGAGCTGAATTCTAGAAACTTACCCCCAGGTAGTAAGCTGTTGAAATTGTAGGGCTCACCAGATTTGCTTCCTTTTTTTTTTTTCAGGAATCAGTGCTATGCTGATTTTTAGCCAACTTATGAAAACAGTAATTTCATCTATTTTGTCTACTTCTCTTTGAGGAGGACTATTTCCATAGCAATTAATCCTTTGAGGGGAGAAACCAAGTATACCCTACTCACTCCTTTAAGGACAAATTTTCATAGCCTAAATAATGAGACAAAACTCCAGCTTCAGTATGTTCTGATAGTTTATTAAAAGTATGTGCTGTTCTATGCACACATGTGGGAGAGAGAGAGAGAGAGAGGGGGGGGGGGAGGACTTTTGGCTTAGTATAGGTAGTTTGGCTTTTCCTCAAATCTGATGATGAGACTAGGATATGGGTACAGGTATTTTATTTGGAAAGTAATTCCATGAAATGATACGAGGTAGTGGGGAGAGTGAGACAGAGCAGGAGGAAAATCATCCCCAATACACATTGGAGTTTCATTCTTCTGTGGTGTCTCAGAAGTATGTGGTACTGTGTAGCAAAAGGATTGGGAGCTGTGTTTTCTCTGGGAGCATCAACTCCTCTGTAATCCCTGGATGCATTTGCTCCTGTTCCAATCAAACTCCTGTGGCAGTGGCAAAGGCCCTGGGGTTAGCACATGTAAAGAAATCAGGCACAATCTTGAAGTGGGTGCTAGCAGTGCATGGGGAATTGCAGTCTCACTAGAGCTGCACCTGAAGTCAAAGTGAGCCAAGGAGCTGTGTACAGACACAAGAAATGTCTACTACAGGGTAATTTGGGGATCAGAGCATGGTGTGACCTCAGGACAAGACCACTAGGCCGTCTCCAAGGCTTGGTCTTAACAGAGTTTCCTGTTGAAATGCGTAACCTTGGAGATGAAGGGATCCTATGGCAAGGCTGTAGGTTTAATCATTTACACAGTTTCCACTGGAGGACAACAAATGAGAAATATAGCAGAGCAAACGTCTGGTGGAGGGTGGAGCCCTCATTTGATACAGAAGGCCAGGACTCTCTTAGGGAATAGACTTCCTTTGGCTTGGATTCTGGAGCCTCTTTTCCAACCATTTAATATTCTACATCTCTTCCCCTTGCTCCTCGAGTTCCGGTATCTCTTTGTCCCACAAAATAGCACCCTTAAGTATAATTCCAGTGAGAGTAACCTTAAGCCCTCAGATTTATCCTGGCCAACCAGATGCTGACCTGCAGTCATCACTGAAGAATACTTTTTAAAAGACTCGATGCTTGTTTAAAAGCTACAGAACACGGACCTACTTCTGCCCAAGTTCTTAACCTCCAATTCTTCCACATAGTAAGAGGCATTTCCCCTGTGTCTCCTGATTCTAGGCATACCAGGTCAGACTCTACAACCAGCTCTGGCTTTCTCCTCCTTGAAACTCAGCTTCTCTCCCCTAGAATTCAAGCCCTTATCATAAAGTCTTCTCTGGATTAAAATCATCAACCTTGAATTCTTGACTTCACAGTTATCAGAAGAAAGAGTAACCAATGAAACAGGGATGAATGTCATGATGAAATAACTGAGCAACCAGGAAATGTATGAGTATTTTGACATTCATTGTTGAAATCTTGATCAGTCTATAATGACAAGTTGGTGCCTATGCCAAAAAAGAAGTTAATTATGGTTTTAGGAAGCACTTACACATGGAGACTATGATCTGGTCTCCTGACAGGGTCCTTTCTCATTCTAGAACTTCATTTTATCAGCATGCAAGGGGGAATGGACTCAATTGATCAATCACACTGTCCCTCATTCCTCTGTGACCGACCTTAACTTCTGAAGAAACTAGTGGGAATCCCTGTGGCACCTTTGTGAATGTACACAGTTCTCAGTATGGATTGGGTAATGACATTAACCCAATTAGCCTGTGTTAGAGTGGAGTCCGAGGGGGTGAATTGAATCAGAATACTCAAGTTCTACATCTTTTAACTAGAGGTAATCGTCATATTTATAACAGTGGAACCAAGGTCTGGCCCCAGAAGAGATTGTGAAGCCATTCAAGATGAGATCTAGTAGTGCTGAAAACTCAAAAGTGTTAGAAACAATGAAATATCGATAACTTTGGGGTAGTAGTGTTCAGGTCAATAGTTTTAGAGGGCAAGGAATTTCTTGATGGATGATGGGGGTGATGGGTAGAAAGAAAGGATAATTTTGATTGGTTGGTTTAGCTACAACTGAGCTGGTATGAACAGGTCCTTGTCATACCATGCTTTATATTATAGTGTAAGTGCCCCATCCAGATGCTAAGCACGTTAGAGGATAATGCAGTGTTGTGTAATTTTCTTTAACCATCATGCCACCCAGAACAATGTTTTGCTCATAGCATGTTTCCTAACTGGCTGCAAACCCTCCATATGTATCTGCCATTTCATTCAGTCTGACATAAATAATGCTAAGTGCTAGTTCATGTAAACTACATTTGACAAATCGGTGTTAAATGTTTTATGATTTATTATACCTGGCAATATTTACTAAACCCATTTTACTCTTTAAAAAGTAAATCAAGAACATATTTGCAGGAGGTGTGCAAATTTTAAATCACTTTCACCCACATTAAATGGTCTCATTTAATTTAATGAGAATAGTCTCATTTCCATTAGGAAGTTCTCTTGTGTTTTACTACCTCAATGCCCAAAAGAGGGAGTCAAGTTTATACCCCAACAAAGGGGCAGAGTTCCATCAAATGTGGGCTGCCCATGTTATATTGAAAATTCCATCCCGCATTGATTACTGGTCTCAATAAACACATTATGAAGGTTTTTATGGCTACCAGTGCTTGAGAATTATTAGAAAATATAATGAAAAAAATATTGAATATTGCCATGCATTTTTTTTTTTTCTGTTTTAAAGAGCTGGTTAAAATAGTAATGTTCACCTCTAATATCCCAATACACTCCAGTTATTGTAAAACTAAGAGACACACAACTTTAAAGCACAGCCAGGCAGCCCAGGTTTGATGCTTTCCAGATGACTCGGTGTCAGGCAAAGTGATGTCTCAATCTCAAGGCCATCAGTGCGCAGGGGGGACAGTGAGGACAGGCACACTCACTTCACACGGAACATCCCTGCCAAGATCTGACATTTATTGAATATTGAAAATATATGAAACATGAAACTATAGAATGATGCTTATGGACTGCAAATTAGTATGTGTTCGTGCGCACATGCACGTGTGTGGGACAGAGGGGTGTTGATAAAATATTGACTTCTATGCCCCTGGCAATGGTCTTTCTTCTTAAGAATTCAATGGAAATTTCTGGATATTCAAATTGCTTTTGAAGTTAATAGTTATTTTAGTTTGATGAGGTAAGAAGACTTTATTTGAATGAGCTTTTTAATCATTCTATACTGGAAAACACATTCTCGGAAGCGGAGCTACACAGAAGTGGGCAGCAGAGGGGTCTGATATGCATTGGTTTCATGGTGTCGGCTAGTCTGATGCCACATTTGCCAGAATTCCCATTCCTGTATGTTTCCAGGAATGGTGGGCCACAGGAGGGAGGTGGGGGATTCACGGGGGTGGCAGCGAGCAGTCATTTTCTAAATTGCCCTGCTGTTGCTGATCTATGAACCCCCCTCAGTGGTGTGGGGCATAGCAGCTGCTTCACCTTCCGGAATCCTCCTTCAGCTTCTCCCGGTGTATGTATCTAGCTCTATAATGAAGGGCCGTGGAAGTCCATCCCATTGATGTCAGAGGCAAAAAGAACTGATACAGGGGTCAGTCTGTCTTTGTGGGGTGGTTGCTCATGCTTGTGGATTCTTTTCCACATTCCATCTATCTTTCCTCCTAACTGCCTGACCTGTGGACTTCATGCTCCAGGGAATTTCTGTAATGAGTGTGTGTGTGTGTGTGTGTGTGTGTGTACACGTGTGCGCTCACATGTGCACACATGCATGTGTGTGTGTGTGTGTGTGTGTGTGAGAGAGAGAGAGAGAGAGAGAGAGAGAGAGAGAGAGAGAGAGATTGATCAGAATTCACACAAGGAAGCAGAACCATCGGGTATTCATATACAGCCAACTCTCCATGCTAGTGGGTTCTGCACTGGCAGAGTCCACCAATCTTGAATAGGAAATATTCAGAGGAAAAAAAAAACAAAAAAGAAATTGCATGTATACTGGACATGTAGAGACTTTTTCTTGTTTTTCCCCCTAAACAATACAGTATAACAACTATTTATATTGCATTTATGTTGTATTAAGTGTTATAAAAAATTCTAGAGATGACTTAAAGTATACGGAAGGTGAGCATAGGTTATATGCCAATACTATGCTATTTTATGTAATGGACTTCAGTATTCATGGATTGTGTCTGCAGGGGAGTGCTAGAACCAATGCCCTATGGATACCAAGAGATGACATCCATATGTCTACATAGACATGTACACACATATGTGTATGCATACATATATACATATGCACATACTATGTTCCTTGCTTCTGTGAGTGACTTCCAATTAATACACCATCTGTATATGTCACACTGGTATTGGGGCTTGACTTGAAGGCTCAGACTTGTTATTTTTTATGTTAGTGAAATACATTGTTCATTTCATTTTGGGTGATCTATACTGGTGAAAGTGTTCTTGTAGTGGTTTTCCAGTTCCTCCCTTAAGGGACTACTTTAAAAGAGCTACAGTTGTGAAATCTGGGAAGATTTCCAAGACTCTTTTCTTAACCTCTCCTTGCTCCTCTTCTCTACTGGTATTTCTCTACTGAAATGTCTACTTTATGTCTACAGAAAGGGGATTATGTTTAAGAGAGTGGCTGTGAAAACAACATAATTATTTATTCTATGATTTATAAATCAGACTTTAGAGAAGAAAATGCCAAAAAAAAAAAAAAAAATTCCAGTGGTCAATCCTGAGAACTTGGTCTGAAATTTGAAAATCAAATTATGTGTAGTGTTGCACATGGAAAGTTGCCTGAATTCTCTCTTGGTTTCTTTTTCACTTTGATATGATATTTGGGATACAGGACACAGTTGGATACAGGATTCTAGACCTGGTGACCTGGACTGTCAACTCCTTTGTTACTTCATCACTCAGAAGAGGGGACATTTGGAGTTTTGTTGATAGATTGGTTTGTATATGAACAAACTTAAGCGTGATCCAGCTTTCTTGTCCAAATCAACATTGGCTTGGCGATGCTGACAGTAGCAAAAATTGCTTGTGATTGCAACAGTGATTACCTTGAGCCATAGGGAGCAGATCTGCTCTCTCTCCTCAACTGACGTGGTGCTCTGCCATTAACGTCACCGGCAGTCATCCTGAGGTTGCCAAATGCTTGGGACCAGATGGGAAGGCACACTGAGCTTGGGTTGATTTGGAGCTTCTTGAAAGCCAATCCAATTTCTAAGAATTTAAATCATAACAGCTCACTTTAACAAAGTGCTGATTCAGGCTTGGTGCCAAGCATTTTACAGGCGTTTTCTCATTAGAGCAACTCTCTGAGGAAAGTATTACTATCCTCAATGCAGAACGGAGAGCATGAGGACTCAAGGGGCTGTATGACTTGTCTGAAGTTCACACAACTAAAGAACTTGGAGAGCTAGGGTTTGAACCCAGACTGTTGAAGGCAAAGTCCACGTGTGGCATCTCCATGCTGCACTGGAAACGGGGGGAAGTCCAGTGGGAAGGAATGAAACACCCCACTTTGTTGACTTATAGTAATAGGAGATTGTTCTGCCCCTCATCCCACCTCACCCCCAAATCTGAAGCCTTTTTTCATGGTCTTAGAAAAGACTTCGGAAAAACTGGACATGTGTATTTATCACTCTGTTACAGACAAAGGAAATATTAAATGGCACTCGGCAGGTGAGTGAGTGCCACACAGGCCCTGCCTGCATCTCTGCCTCATGGCTGGAGCCTGGCTCTCTACTAGGACAACAGATTAGAGTGACAGTGCCATTTCACTAAACAAATGGGGAACTTATGCATACGCATTTTTCTCAGGCTATTAAATTACTCCTCAATTAGGGGGTGGGAGTGAGGCAGAGTGAAAAGATTCTACTTCTTTGAGCAAGACAAGCAAACAGAAAAATCTGGTCCACATGATTCTAGTCAAGTATGTTAAATGCCCTGTTACCTACCTAGAAAGCACATTTTCTGCTCCATGTTAAACTGTCAGGGCTTGTTCTGCTGAGTGGTCTGTGCGGAGGAAAGCCAGTCATGCAGGCTGCCCGCCAGGCCGGCAGTCCCACTCGGACCATTCAGACCAGGCCCACTGTGCAGCCCGCCCCTGCTGGTTCTCATTAACATTCCCGCTGCCTTCTCAATGATAATGAAATAAAACCAATATGACGACTCTTGCTTGACTTATAATTTATGGCTTTCAGCATTACCTCTTTCCTTCAGATCCGTGAGAACTAATGAGATAGATTCAAAGTCAGGATTCCAGTTGGTGGTGCCACCATTTTGAAAGCGCTAGTGTTCCAATGTGGTGTCCCAGTGTTGTCATTCTCCTGTCATTGTTTTCTCTTAAGGAAATCCATTTCCTCCTGAGACATAGATTTTAAGGGTCTCTCTGGGTCAGATGCTGGAGACACCCACGTAAATTCCACATGGCCCTTCCCTCAGGGAGGTTGGAATCTGCACAGGAGACCTATAGCTCCAATGACTTGCAATCATCAGACAGCTCACGTGCCCTGGAGCTCTCTGGAGAAACTAGTGTCTATGGACTGGGGGGAAAGAATTTCAAGGAAGTCTTTATAGAAGGAGACAATTGAGCTGCATTTTGAGGGAGGCAAAGGAAAAGAGGCTTGAGAAGCAAGCTGTGGGAATTGAAATGACTTTGAGCAGTATGCATAGACTAAAGGCATGTGTTGGGGCAGTGCTAGAACCGTGTAGAAAAGCAGACAAGAAGTCAAGAAGAATCTTGAATACCATGCTAAGTCATTTTCATGATGTGGGAAACAGAAACTATGGAATCATCAAAAGCAAGCAAGAAACACAATCAGATTGGTATTTTAGGAACTCTGCTAATGTTGAAGATGGGTTGGAGCATCCAGTCTGCAGATATGGAGTCTGGTTAGAAACCTTTAGGGGCTGGGGTTGTGGCTCAGCAGTAGAGTGCTCGCCTACAACGTGCACTGCCCGGGTTCGATTCTCAGCACCATGTAAAAATAAAGGCATCGTGTACAACTAAAACAAATAAATAAACATTAAAAAAAGAAAACTTTGCATTACTTTTATTATTATTATTATTATTATTATTATTATTATTATTATTATTTGCGGTGGTGGGGATGGAACCCAGGGCTTTGACATGCTAAATAAGAGCTCTACCACTGAGCTCCAGCCCCAGCACCAGATTTTGTATTATTGTTGACAAGAGATGATGGCAAAAAATGAAGAGCCAGGAAGCAGACTAAAAATGGTGTTCCATGAATGGAGCTAGGTTCAGGATTGAAGATATTCAAACACGGAATTTTACGCCATGGTGTATGTGTGTTTGTGTGTGTGTGTGTGTGTGTGTGTGTGAGAGAGAGAGAGAGAGAGAGAGAGAGAGAGGGGAGAGAGAGGGAGAGAGAGAGAGAGAGGGAGAGTTTGTTTCAGGAAGTAATCCACAGTATCCAATACCGTAGGCACATTTGAAATCCAATGGACAAAGCCATTGGATCTGGCGTTTGGTGAGGGCTGGTGACCTTGGTGAGGTTAGTTTTAGTGAAGGGGTGAGTGCAGAAGCCTGAGTTGAGTGGGTTGAAGAGGGTGTGGGAAATGAGGATGTTGGGAAAGTTACATGGACTGTTATTTTGAGAGGCTTAGCTGTGATGACTAGGATGACAGGTTTTTTCTTTTTCTTTTCCATTTTAAAAAATAAGCAAAGAGAAAAAATGGAAATCACTGTGAAAATGGAACCAAGTCAGCTCCCTGTTGTCTTGCTAGTATTGGCTTTTTAAATCAGAGGACATACTGCAGCTTCAGAAGAATGGGCCAGTTGGACTGAGCCACCATGACGCTAACTATTTTTTGTCAAGGGCAACTGTCCTGATCATTTTTCTGCATTTATGTCTGAATTCCCATCACCTCCCCCTTTATTGAAACTTCCCCGCCGTTTACTTGGTTAATGCTGTGCCTTGAATTTCCCCTAACTCTACTGTTGACAACATCATACTCCTCTGGCTCAGGTTTTGACTCTCCTTACTCTGGGTCCTGAACTGTGGACAGACTTTATAAGGTCATCCTGGGTTGCAGTTCCACCCTTGCCTATGAATGAGGCCAACACATGAACCTCTCCCAGGTTAGTGGCCTCCAAAATGAATATCAGATGGCAGCAGAGAGTCATAGGTTTGAGTAGGAGCTCTGTGGCCATGTTGCCTGTGTTCAAATCCTGGTTCTGCCACCTGCTAGTTATGTGAACTTCAACAAATTTATTCACCTCTCTTTACTTCAGTTTCCTCATCTGACCTATGTAAACAATAACAGAACCTACCCAATTGCATTGTGTTAAGGACTAAATGTGTTAATATAAGCAAAGGGCTTAGAACATGTTTGCCACACAATAAGCTCTCAGTGCTTGTCCTTAAGAACAGGACAAGTTTCAAGTCAGTTCCAGCCAGGGTTTATACCTTTCTGCTGCCCTCTGGTGGCCAGTGAACATATTGGAGGACTTAAAACAGTTGACCCCTTGTGTGCTGGACACAACACAGATGGATAAAAGAGATGATGATAACAATAACTACTTGCTTATTTCACTTACTCTTCTTGGTAAAACTCTACTGTAGAAGATAGGGATCATTATTACCTTGGTACAAAGAAGAAAATTGACACAGAAAAAAAATTGCCCAAGATAAAACTGTGTAGATTGAACTAAATATCATCTGCACTAAAGTAATCCTTATTTGTAGCCAGGGATTCAATTTGAAAGGAATAAAAATTTAGCTGTTTAATTTAAATTTTGTCAGGGAATATTGTGATCTGATTTTGTTCCAGTTCAATAGTTTCATAAAACATATAGTTTCGGCTTCAAATAAAACTTTTTTTAGTTTTTTTTTTTTTTTCTATTTTTCTTCTTCTTCCTCCTCTGGGAAAGTTGGTTCAGTTCATGGTTTAGTGAAACATTAACATTTGGGTTCAGTTCTATTTGAATATTGATTTGGAGTTACGTTTTGTTCAAGTCCTGCTTCCAGGAGTCTGGTGAGTTTTAGATTGATGGACATCTCCAGGAAACAGCCAATGGCCAACAAGAATGCACTGTGCCTGTTTCGTCAAAAACATTTCCATGGCCCTCTTGTCTGAACCGGTATGGTATCTGGTTCTCTTTAAGTTGGCTGTCCTGAGACAGAATAATAATGCTAAACATAGTAGTGAGTGGTGATTTTGCAACACTGACAAATGATCTCACTTCGCTGGATAGACTTCTAAACTCACAAATTCATGAATTTAGTCACACATTCATTCTAAAGGATTGTACCTCACAGATGGGTGGAATCTGAGAGCTCATACTTCTTGTGCTTTCTGTCTTGTCCCTATTGTAATTGCATAGTGTGTGATAGTGACAACTGTTTTAAATACAGATAATAGCTCAATGGTAAGTTATCATATTTTATCTTAAAATATTTTTTTTCCATTTTTTTAATTATTTATTTACTTATTCATCATGCACAAGTATAGTATCTTTTTACATACAACTGCTTGTATACAAAGTATATAAGTACCATTCAGATCTTCAATCATGCATTTAGGAGAATGATATCCATCTCATTCAACCACCAATTTTTTTCCAACCCCCCCCTTACTCCCTCCCCAACTCTGTTATATTCAGAATCAAAAATGTTTTGGGGAGCTCTGTGTTCTCAATATTATAATGCAAAAAAAAAATTAACTGTCAAATCAGACTCAGTTTATGGAAAGGTGTTTATAACCAAATTAGCCAGAAGATATGCATTCTATTGAGCAAGGGAAGCCAAAATTAAGAATTTGTTTATACTAGGATAGTAGTTAATGTGCTAGTACTTTGAGAAGAATTATGAAACTGGGATCTGAAAGTAGAGACTGTACTGGGGTCATCATGAAATCATAACAGTTGTATTGTTTATTGGACACAAACCATGTGCCAATCCCCCATCACGTGGGCACTGTAATTATTTCTTTAATGCTTGAGAAAAGCAGACTTTGGAGGAATAATGTCACTTATCCACAATGCATCTGTGAGGAAGAAACAGGATTTGAATGCGGGCAAATCCAGAGCTCAAGCACTTCAGGATCATAGTAAATTTTCAGGTAGTTAGGAATTAGGTGAATATATAAATTTAGATTAAAGCAAAGAAGAAATTCAGACACCAAGAAAACAAACAAATAGTCAGGGCATGTGCAGCAACCAGGAATCAAAGGAAGTCAAGGGTCAGAACCTTTTCATGCAGATGGAAACCAGAGAGGGGAGAAGTCTGATGTTAAAAGAAGAAAAAAGGTCCATTTGGCAAGATGAGACAAGGGGGCTAGGAGGACAGCTCTAGGGCCAGGCTAGACAGAACACTTGAGTGAAAGGCATCTTCCACCCAGCCAGGTGCTGTCTGCCCACGTAAGAACCAACCCCAGTACTGGGCTCATTTGGCCTGATCATAGGACAAGGCATATAAATTCATCCAACTTAAGTAAATATGTGAGGCCAGAAATAAGAAGAACTTTACATTCAGCATGGTGCCTCAAAGTTTTCCATTTTGTCACATTCCATCTAGTCCACTTCCCCACTCAAAGCATGAGTTTCTTGCCTGGCCTCTCTGATAGGCTAATCAACTCTCTGCTCACATGTTCATTTCCAGGGGTGCAGAGCTTTCTCCCTTCCAACTCCTTCTTTTCATGACACCATTTTAATTGCTACAGCATTCTTTCTTTTTAGGCCCAGGATTTCCTTGTTCTGATGTGATCACACAGGATTGCATCTATTCTTCTTGTTTTTTTCTACATCAGAATGGTAAAAATGTTTAAAAAAGAGGCAAACCGGTTTCAAAAAATATCCAAAATACAAAACTTTCCAAGATGGAAGAATAAAATAAAATAATAAAATAAAAACCAAAGAAACCCAGAGCTCAATAGGATGTAACTCTGGGAGAGATGAGATGTCATACTCAACAATAATGCAGTATCTCAACTTTTTCCCCAATGCAAGAAAAATTCACCTTCCCAGGTCCTACCAAAGCAAGTCCTAAGTAACAGTCTGCTGTCTTTACAGAACTGTTAAGAGTTAATATACTATGGATTTTTTCTGTTAGCTCTGTTAGCAACAAGCTAACATTTCTTTAAAATAATTGTACTAAAAGTCAGTGAAAAAAAAAACAGCAAAAGAAAAGAGTAAAAAAGGAAGATGAGAAGCATATGATCAAGACATGTCACCACGTGTCTTCAAGTCCGGGTACCTCCTTCTGTGCGGGGCTGCAAAGCTGGGGAAGGGCACCACTATGGAATCTCACCTACACCTGGGCACACTATGGCAAGGTCATATCATGTATTCAACAGGGGGTGCTGCAGTGGTTTCTAGTTGCGTTAGGTGGTAGAGAGCAAAGTGGGACTTTGCAAGGGGGACTGGAAAAATAGGCCTTTACTAAGCACCGCCCATGGGCCTTTTAATCGTCATCTGAACAGGCAGGACATTATGAAACAATTTATGGATGAAATAGCTGAGGTTCAGGGAAGGTAAATGGCCTCATGTGCATGTAGCTAGCATGAGTAATAGTCATGAAAATAAAGTTGACTGCTATGGTTTGAATGATGGTGTTCCCTCAAAAATCCATGTTGAAACTTAATGCTCACTGCAACAACATGAAGAGGTAGAAGCCACAGGAGGTGATTAGACCTTGGAGGTGGAGCCCTCATCAATGAGACTGGAACCTTATGAAAGGGCTGGAGGAAACCAGCCAGGCTCTTTTTCCATTTCTATTCCTGCTGTTAGGTGAGGACGCAATATTTATCCCCTCTGGAAGATGCAGCCTTCAAGATACCAGCTTGGAAGTGGAAACCAGGACCTCAACAGACACCAAACCTGCTGGTACCTTGAGTTTGAACTTCTCTTCTTTCTCCTCTGAGAAATAAGTTCCTGTTCTTCAGAAATCATACAACCCTGCCCTGGGTATTTTGTTAAAGCAGTGTAAACAGATAAGACCATGATCATCATTAATTAACTTTATTATATAGTAGATAACAGCGCAGTTATTTTCTTTCCCATTCATTCATTTAATCAACAAAAATTTATTATTAATTTAGAGCCAATAATTGACCAAACTGGAATTTGAAAGTAATCAAATGAATCAATGTATACAGATTGAAGGCTTATGGATAAACCAGGCATTGTTATTATGCTAAGCACTGTGTGTAGTCAACAAAATCCCATCCCGTTCTCAAAGAATTTACCACCCAATAGCTGAAACCAGCAAACAAAAGAGTAAATTATAATATAGATTGATGAATGTTGGACTGAAGGCCATGTTCTGTCCCCTCTAACACATTGACAAACTTTAAATCTGGGAACAGGCTCATGGTACCCCAGTTTGGGCTCTAAGGAATTTGTTCTTTTAAAATCATTGGGTCATGTAGTCTCCTTTGTCCACTCTGCATTGTGTAGCCTCCAAAGAGGGTAGAGTGGGCACTGGGATAGGACCGTGGTACTTGGGAGTATAAGCAGACAAGGACGTGTGAGGGACTGTGCAGCTCTGTGTGTGTGTGGCTGTATATTTGTGTGTGTGTTTGTGCGCACACACGCATGCACATGCTCACACACACAGGGTTTCCAAACATCTCAGCCCTTTAGGTGAACTGCTTGCTGAGGCATGAGTGACCTCTTCTGTAGGGCACTGGAGAATTGGCTGGGCCTGGGGGTGAATGGAGTGGGGGTGAATGGAGAGGGGGTCGGGAAACTGGTGTGCTGTGGTCCATGAAGACAGGAACATAAATTTTTTTCATTAAAACAATCTTGGAATTGTTGGCAAGCCCATAAAAAGACTTAGTTAGAGCCGTCTTGGGGAAGCTTTTCTTTGAGTTCAGTTTATTAATGTAGGTTTTTACATGGCTTTTTATTAAGAAACATATGGTACTTTAGGCCATTTAACACCAAGGAAAAAGCTTCATAAAGAAACATTCTGAACACCAATATAATATAAACTTGTACTGCTGCATTTTACACAAAGGCAAGTTATGGGGAGATTTGTGAACAATTTCTCTATTACTTTCTAATGTTCGGTGATAACATTTTATTTTCATTTAAAAACATATTAAGCCTTTTGAAAGGGCAAAGCATAATCTGAGTAAAATAATGTGTGCATGTACAGTTAAAGGAGGCTGGAGAAGAATGGAAATTTGAAAATGAATAGAAACCTGAATATCTCATTGACCTTTGAGGGGTTTTCTCAAAGGAGCTGAGGAGCATGTCTTATGTTGTTTGAGGGCAGGATTCCATAAGATGAAGTCTTTCAAAAACTTTTGCAAAGAAATGGAATTTAATTAGGAAAAGAGCCTTGTGGTTGAGCTCATTTTCCTAGTTTGTGTGTGTTGCTGTGTCTTAGTTCAGAGACAAGAAACTTCAAAGGAACAGTACCCAACCTGAACAACATGCCCCTCTCACCCTCTGTACTTTTGAGGATCACTTCCAGTGTCATAGATGACAACCTTGCCACTAACCCTGGAGACAGCCCCCAAGGGACATCCACATGCCAGGGCTGAGCTATGGATGGTGACCCCAATGGAAATATGATATACAATTGATCGTAGGCTACTGGTTGCCGGGCTGGAGCTGAGACCGATGGAATCTCAGCTTTATACGGGTCACTTTGTGCCAGGGAAGCTTTATATTAGTGGTTCTCAACTGGGGGAGATTTCGTTATCCAAGGAGAATTTGGTAACGTGCAGACATTTTTGCCTCTCACAACTGAGGAAGAGGGTATTATTGGCACCTAGAGGATAGAGG
This sequence comes from Tamias sibiricus, assembly GCA_025594165.1. Classification (NCBI taxonomy): domain Eukaryota; kingdom Metazoa; phylum Chordata; class Mammalia; order Rodentia; family Sciuridae; genus Tamias; species Tamias sibiricus. Next base: position 210,253,950 of record CM046658.1, read on the forward strand.
TAAAAAATGCTGCTAATTTTCTTATGATGCATAAGAATGCCCCTATACCCAAGAATTAGCCAGCTCTGAATACCAGTAGTCTGCTGCTGAGATATCCCGTCCTAGGTTAAAGCAGGGGATTGGATTGGTGTGCACACAATGTGAAGTGGAGCTATTGTTTTAATTTTTTGCCTTTATTAAGAAAACCAGAAATTAACCTTGATCACCCCTGAGAGTCCTTTGACATACTACCTCAACTCTATCCATGTTGCTGTGGAGGAAGGGAGTATGGACTTTTCAGTCACCCTAGAGAGGTGAATGAGTGGTTCTATTTTACTTTTGAAGGCTTTAAAATGAGACAACAGAGATAAAGAAAATGGGGTGGTGGAATGCGGGATAGGGAGGGAAGAGATATTGAGGGTTTCAGATCTGTGAGGTGAATCTTCCTTCTAGAATCAGTTTCAGTCATGGAAGTGTCTGGCTGTGACCAAAGGCAAGATTTGGGGCAGCATCATTGTCCCGAGTCAGTGGAGGAGGACAGAGTCAAGACCAGGATGATAACCTGACTTCCCCATGACAGCAGTGGCTCTCCCTCATGTACGCTCCCTTGTAGCCACAACACAAAGGGGTTCCCTTGATTTCCAAGTTGACTCTCTTTGCTTCTCCCATTATATTCCTAGTTGATGGAGGAAGTTGACATTCCTGTCTTCAAAGAATAACCTAGGAAAGAAGAGAGGAATTACACTCAGTTTTATACCAACCTCTAATTTTCATCACTATTATCTAATGATAAATTCACATATTTATTCAGTTCCTGTTATTAACATGACACTATCCTCAAAGACTCATTCTGTAGTAGAAGAGACAGACATATCTCCCACACCATAGAATATAACTGTAATAAAAAACAGATTGTCTTAAGTGTATGATAAAAAGTCAAATGTAGTGGACAACAATGAAGCAGAAAATAAATTTATTTTAACTGGGGGCATGTATGGAGACTTTACAGAGAAAGTGGCATTCGTACTGGACTTTGGAAGATGGTAGGACTTTGACAGATGGAGAGATGGGTGTTATATAGGAGTAAGAGAGTGCATCCCTGTTTGAGAAACCACAATTAATTTGGTGTAATTGAAGAACACAAAAACTTCAAGGGACCTGTCAGTTTGACTAGAAAGGCATTTGGAGCTGAGCACGGGGGACGTGAGAACCAAAATGAGGACTGTGTATTTTATTCCATGTAGTGATAGACAATTGGAAGGTATTTGAGCAGAACATTTGTTTGATCAGCTCTTTGCTTTAGAAAAGAAAGTTTTCTTTTCCAATGGGATGGAGAGATGGGAGGCTGGGTGACCAGGCAGGGAACTTTGAAAGCAATTTCTGGGCTTTTTTTAAAAAAAAAATTTTTAAGTCATTGATGGACCTTTAATTTAATTTATTTATTTGTCTGTGGTGCTGAGAATTGAACCCAAAACCTCACACGTGCCAGGTGAGCGCTCTACCACTAAGCCACAACCCCAGCTCCTGGGCTGCTGCTGCTTCTTCTTCTTCTTCTTCTTCTTCTTCTTCTTTTTTTGACACTGAGGAATAAATTGAAAGGTCAAGTCCATGGTCAAGAGGCTGGCAGTACAGCATAGCAGAAAAGAACAGAGGCTCTGGAACCCCCACAGCCTTGTCCAAATCCTTACTCTGCCACTGGTAACTTCTTTATGCCTCAAGAGGTAGTAAGTAGAACCGCAGGCTGCTGAAGGGAGTTTTGAGTGTGCTACAAAAAATCACTTAGGATGGAATTCAAGCTGATTAGTAAATACTCAGGAATTTTGCAAGTTCGTGCATGTCATGTTGGTAGCCAGAAATAAGCCATGATGAGAATATTTATACCATGGAAATTGATTAACACTACAATTAGAAAGAAAATGTCTGGGAGGAAATGGGGATGGGATGGGGGGGAGGAAGAGGGGAGAGAAGAGAGAGAGAGAGAGAGAGAGAGAGAGAGAGATCTAGCTTCTCAAGCAACATTAAACACTTTGAGTAGTGAATATTTGATGAAAAGAAAAGGGTCTGAAAAATTAGGTTTTACAATATGTTCTAAAGTGAATTCCATGGGACTTGATATATATGGAAACTGGAAAAGTGGAATTTGAAGTGACTTTGAAGAGTGAGGTAAAGTGGGTTAACTCAAGCAGCAAGTACTAGAAACCCTCTTGCTTGATTGATCCCAGGACCACTTAATACAGAAAATACCATAGTTGGAGGTGAGGTTCAAGGACAGAATAGCTGGTTTAGAAACCAGACTACTTGAATTTGAATCCTTTTTGCACTACTTATTAGCTTGGACAATTCACTTATCTATGCCTGAGTTTTGCATCTAAAAATTGGGTAATAATGGCACCTCCCTTGCAGGATTGTTGTAAAGATTCAATGAGTTAGAATATAAATTATTATGTACTCCATATAAAATAGAGATACCACATCATAAATATAATAGTAGTATTAACTATTATTATTTTTCAAATATGAACTATGTAAACTTCAGTTAGTCATTTTGTTTCTTTGGGCCTTAGTTTTCTCATCCATAAAATGGAAATAATACTAACAACTGACTCTTCTACCTTCTAGGATTATGTTGTTAGTCATTTTGTTTCTTTGGGCCTTAGTTTTCTCATCCATAAAAGAAATAATACTAACAACTGACTCTTCTACCTTCTAGGATTATTGTAAGGAGTGAATGAAATAACAAATTGGAGTACACCTTGCAACCAGCCTGCAGATGTTTAAATGTGGAAAACCTACAGGGTAACTCTTAACCATAAAAGAACTCATTATCAAAAAGTACAGAGTAATCTTAACCCTAAAAGTAATCTCATTGTATCATAAAGGAAAAAGATAGTTATATTTTTTTCGGGGCCACTGAAGAAAATAATTTTGAAAAATACCATGGGCTTTCTGATAAGCCAGTGTGGGTCCCTCAGTGGCCCCCTATATCTAAAGAGAAATTACAAGCGGCCCCCACCCAATTAGATTCAGGAACAATTAGAAGCAGGTCATATAGAACCTTCCACCTCTCCCTGGAATTCCCCCATATTTGTGATCAAGAAAAAGTCCAGGAAATGGGCGATAGTTTAACATGATCTTAGACAAATCAATAAAACCATGCAAGTTATGGGGCCTACTCAACCTGGACTTCCTAGTCCGTAGCTATTCCAAAAAATTTCAATCTTATTACTCTTGATATAAAGGATTGCTGGTTTTCTATTCCCCTACATCCTCTGGATGCCCCCAGGGTTTGCTTTTTCCGTTCCCTTCTATGAACAATAATGGCCCTGATCAGAGATAACAATGGAAGGTTTTACCACAGGGAATTGGCTACTTAGCCCCACCATATGCCCAAATATTATGTGCATCAAGGCTATCCAACCCATTAAAAAATAATTATCCAAAACATTTCTCACATGTGGTCTACATTACATGGATGATATTTTATGCCCACCCTAATCAAAAAATCTTATTTAATATATTCAGTGATGTGGTAGAAAATTTAAAAAATTATGGATTATATAGTAGCAGAAGAAAAATTTCATATCCAGAATCTGCCCATATTATATTTAGGATGGATAAAAAAAAAAAAAAAAAAAATCATGGATACTTTTGTTAGACCCCCCCCCCCCAAAAATTTTAATAAATATGGAACATTTGACCCCCCTCAAATGATTTTCAAAAACTACTGGGGAGACATTAATTGGCTTCGCCCTACACTAAATCTCACTACTGGCCAACTAAAACCTTTATTTGACATCCTTCGCGGAGATCCTGATCCCATCTTCACTCACGAACATTGACTCCTGATGCTAGGAAAGCTTTAAAGTTAGTAGAAAAAGCCATCGAAGGAGCTCATTGTGATAGATATGATTTAACTCAACCGCTGATGGTTGATTATTATTTCTTCACAATATACACCCCACAGGAAGTATTTTGGCAACAAGGTACTAAATATGAACGTGTTTGGGGAAACATATGTAACACTATGAGAAAATATGTATAGTACAGAAGGCAATCTTGGAATGAGATAGCTATTTTTAAAATTTTTTTTAGTTTTTTTTAGTTGTAGATGAACACATCACCTTTATTTTATTTGTGTGATGCTGAGGATCGAACATATGCGAGACAAGCACTCTACCGCTGAGCCATAGCCCCAGCCCCAAGATAGCGATTTCTGAGCAAACTCCACAGAGTGATTGTGAACATAGAGAAAAATTACAACAGGCTGTGCAAATCACAAATGCCTCTACCAAGCACCCGTTGGTATGCACTTACGCTTAGTTTGGAAAGGAGTCTGGCCACGTTTGGCTGCAAACCTGTAAACAGATAAGCAGCCTCAACACACACAGTAAAGAGCTCCACTGCCTGGTCTTATCTGAAAGTGAAAGAGCCGCCACACTGTGAGCCACGAGCTCTAGGGAAGCCTCTGGACTCCCATTACCTCTGGCCAACCCACTTATTTTGGCTGAAAATGTCTGACCTCAGTACATAATTGCACCCTTCATTCCTAGGGAAGCTAACATATTGAGCCATCATCAGCTGTTTAAACCTCAGGGTGAGTGAAGAACTGGAGAAAAGCCTTTGTTCAGATATGGGTATGGTGGGAGTAAGCACTCTCTACAACTCCACTTGGATTGCTTTGCTGGTGTGGCCTCTCTGTGTTTTATGATAGATAAACCTCACTTGGCAATCGCCCCACCAAACTTATTTCCCCCTTTTAAATCTCTCTCTCTCTCTTTCTCTCAGTTGTGTTACATCATTTTATTTGGTTCTTCTCATTCTCTTGGCCATTCCTCCTTCATTCCCTTTATTGATAACCCCTCCTTTTGAATGTTGATATCACTCTTTCTGAATTAAATGTTTTAATGAATGCATTGTAGTTATACATAATAGTGGGGTTCATTTTGATTTAATCATACATGCATGGAGTATAATTTCCTCCATTAAAAAAAAAATTTTTCTTTAGTTGTAGGTGGACACAATATCTTTATTTTTATTTATGTGGTGCTGAGGATCGAACCCAGGGCCTCAACACATTTGAGACAAGTGCTCTACTGCTGAGCCATAGTCCCAGCCCCAATTTCCTCCATTTCAGTTCCCAGTACTTCCTCACTCCCTCCCTTCCTCCTTCCCTTTCCTCTACTCTATTGGTATTCTTTTATTTATTTATTTATTTATAAATTGCTGTTTTATACATATAAATAAAGGTGAAATTTACTGTTGAATATTCATACGTAGCATAATTTTGTCATTTTTGTTCCATATCTCCTCCCTTTTTCCATTCTTCCTCTCTCCTCTTCTACCCTCTTCCTTTACTCTGCTGGTCTTCCTTATTTTCATTTTCCCCTCATTTTGCTCTAGATTAAACATATGAGAGAAAACATTCAATCATTGACTTTCTGAATTTGGCTTACTTCAGTTAGCATGATGTCTCCTGTTCCACCCATTTACCTGCATCATAATTTCATTCTTCTTTAGGGCTAAGTAAAACTCCATTGTGTATATATAGCCCATTTTCTTTATCCATTCATCTGTTGGTGGGCACCTGAGCTGTTTCCATAACTTGGTTATTGTGAATTGCACTGCTATGTTCACTGATGTGCCTGTATCACTATAGTATGCTGATTTTAATTCTTTTGGGCAAATAGTGAGGAGTGTGTTAATTGGATCTCATGGTAGTTCCTGTCCTAGTTTTTCTGAAGAATTTCCATACTGCTTTCCAGAGAGGTTGTATAATTTTCAGTCCCATTAACAATGTGTGAATGTTCTTTTCCCCCCACATCCTCACCAGTATTTATTACTATTTGTATCCTTTTTTATCATATCTTTTTATCCTAATTAATTTATTTATTTTAATTAGGTATATATGACTGACAACAAAATGCATTTTTAATTCATTGTACACGATTGTAGCTTTTTACATTTCTGTGATTGTACATGATGTAGCGTCACACCATATATGCAGTTGTACATAGGGTACATGATGTCCATCTCATTCCACCATCTTTCCTGCCCCCATGCACCCTCCCTCCCCTTTGCCTAGTCAAAGTTTCTCTATTTTCCCCATGCCTCCCTCCTCCCCATTATGGATCAGCATCTACTTACTAGAGAGAACATTTGGTCTTTGTTTTTTGGGGATTGGCTTACTTTGCTTAGCATAATATTCTCCAGCTCCATCCATTTACCTGTAAATGCTGGAATTTTATTCCCTTTTAATGCTGAGTAATATTTCATTGTGTATATATACCACATTTTCTTTATCCATTCATCTATTGAAGGGCATCTGGGTTGGTTCCACAGTTTAGCTCTTGTGAATTAAGCTGCTACGAACATTCATATGGTTGCATTACTAGTATGCTGATTTTTAGTATTTTGGGTATAGACGGAGGAGTGGGATAGCTGGGTCAAATTGTGGTTCCATTCCAAGTTTTCTAAGGAATCTCCATACTGCTTTCCAGATTGGTTGCACCAATTTGCAGTCTCACCAACAATGTGTAAGTGTGCCTTTTTCCTCACATCCTCTTGATAACAGCCATTCTAACTGGAGTGAGATGAACTCTTAATGTTGTTTTCATTTGCATTTTCCTGACTGCTAGGGATGTTGAACATATTTTCATATATGTGTTGGCCATTTGTATTTTTTCTTTTAAGAAATGTCTATTTTATTTTATTTTTTGTCTATTTATTGATTGGATTACTTGTTTTTCTGGTGTTATGTTTTTTGAGTTATTTATATATTCTCAATATTAATGCACTATCTGAGGAATAGGTGGCAACAATCTTCTCCTATTTCATAGGCTGTCTTTTCATGCTCTTGTTTACTTTGCTGTGCAGAAGCTTTTTAATTTGGTGCCATTCCACCTATTTATTCTTGGTTTTATTTCCTGAGCTTTAGGGGTCTTATTAAGGAGTTGAACCTATATTTTCTTCTATCAATTGCAGAAGAAATTGGTCTAATTATAAGGTCTTTGATCTACTTTGAGTTGATTTTTGTGCAGGGTGAAAGGGATCTAGTTTCATTCTTTTACATATGGATATCCAGTTTTTCCAGCACTGTTTGTTAAAAAGCTATCTTCTCTCCAACACATGTTTTTGGCACTTTTGTTGAGAATCAGACTACTGGGTCCATGTGGGGTTTGTCTCTGTGGGAAGGGAAAAGTGAGTCTCATTTTAGACATTTGACTTCAAAATGCTTTCAAGCTCTCCACAATAATGGTAGATTTCCTAGGAGAGAGTTGAACTAGTTTAAATATTAAGGGAGCAATCTATAGCTAACAGCATCCAAAAGAGATTGTAGAATAAACAGAGTGGGAATTCTATTCCACTGGTTGTCATGTCTGTTTTGATGCCAGTATCAGGATGCTTTTATTATTAGAGCTTTGTAGTATAATTTGAGATCAGGTATTGTTATTCCTCCAGCATCATTCTTCTTGCTCAAGATTTATTTGATTATTCTGGCTCTTTTATTCTTCCTAGTTAATTTTATGATTGCTTTTCTAGTTTTGTGAAGAGTGTCATTGCTATTTTGATGGGGACCACATTGAAATAGAATGTGTATAACACTTTTGGTAGTATAACCATTTTGGCAATGTTAATTCTGCCTATTCAAGAACATAGGAGATCTTTCAGTGTTGTATGGTCTTCTTCAATATTTCTTAACATACTACTCTGTTTATTCTACAATCTCTTTTGGATGCTGTTAGCTATAGATTGCTCCCTTAATATTTAAACTAGTTCAACTCTCTCCTAGGAAATCTACCATTATTGTGGAGAGCTTGAAAGCATTTTGAAGTCAAATGTCTAAAATGAGACTCACTTTTCCCTTCCTATTTACAAACTCCTCTTCTAATTGTATTCCTAAACTTATCAACCATAGTTGAGGTCTCTATCACTGACTTAGTAATCTAGGTGAGGGAACTTCATGTCCTGGAGGGCATATTTCCTTTCATCTCCCACATTTAAAAAAGCACCAAGTTGGGATTATAAATTAGGACAGCCATGATGGAAATCAGTATGGAGGTTCCTCAAAAGACTAGGCATGTCATCACAATATGACACAGCTATGCCACTCCTCAGTGTTTATCCTAAAGAATTAGAAGTCAGCATATTATATAGTGATATATACATACCCATGTTTATAATAGCACAATTCACAATAGTGAAACTATGGAACCAGGGTAGCTGTCCATCAATGGATGAATGGATAAAGAAAGTGTGGTATATATACACAATGGAGTTTTATTTGGCCATTAAGAAAAATGAAATTATGGCATTTGCAGGAAAAATAGATGGAACTGAAGACCATTCTGTTAATCAAAATAAGCCAAATTCAGAAGGTTAGGGCTCATATATTTTCTATCACATGTGGAAGTTAGAGAGAAAAGAGTAAAAGAAAAGTGGAGGTGATCACATGAAAAGCAAAGGGAGATCAGGAAGGGAACCGGAGGTAGGAGCAGGAAGTGCTGGAAGTGATATTGGCCAAATTATATGGTTATCTTGTTCATAGGTAAAAATATGCAGAAACAAATCCCACCATTATGTACAACTAAAATGCACCAATAAAAAAATTTTAAAAACTCCACCAAGTTTCATCAGTCCTCCTGCCTGTGTCTCAACTAATATTTCCCCGCTTGCTGACTACATTTATATCCTTGTAATGCTCCATTTGCACAATTATAATATGTCCTTAACCTATTTTCCTGAATTGCATCTCTCTCTCCTCTGGAATTCAATTTGTAAAAGAGTAACAATTTATCTTTATAAAGTGAAAATTTTTATTATTCTACTCTCCTATTACAGCTATCTATTAGCCATCTCTAATGCCATTCTAGCCTCTCCTCTGATCTCTGTCTAAACACACCCTCTAAGCTTTAGTTGCAGGAAAATACTTCCCATTGTTCTAAGTCTTTCATGCAGTTACAGATGGGATTTCTGCACCCCATCACCCTTACCCCCATCCCCACAATTCAGCTAAATAACATCTTCTGTGGGAGGCTTTCTGGCTTTTCCAGTCTCATAGTTGTAGTTGGCATGACAGTAGGCACTACATGATTCAAATACAGATCTACAAATGATGGCCTTGCCTCTGATTTTGCTTTAAAAAAAAAATGGAACAGTAATGGGAGAACTTCTCAGAATCCCACCCCATCATCTTGCTACCCATCAGGATCTGCATGTATAGTTTACATATTCTGCTTTTCTGCCTGCTACTGTAGATTTACATTCTGTGTCCCTGTACAGAGCCTGTTCCTCTGATTGCACACTTAATTCCACCCTGCATCATCCTGGTGAGCAGCACTCCAGCAATTCTTCCCTTCTCTCTAGAACCATCAATTATTTTTTTCACTCTCTACTGGATCACTCCCATCAGCACTCAACACTACCAGTATTTCTCTTATCTCAACAGATAAAATAAACCTTTTTTTTTTTTTTTTAAATCCCACTTCCCTTACCAGCTCGTTTCTTTCTATATTCAGTCTCTTATTTCTTTCCTCCCATTTTATTTAAAACCCACTTCTATTTAGGTTTGTCCTCAGTCATTTCCCAGACCTTTTCTTATCAAGGTCACCAATGATGTAACACAGCTCAGTCTTTGATCCTTTTCCCTATCTTCACTCACCCCCTTGGTGATTCATTAGCCTCAATGGCTTTAAATGTTACAAATATGCCAATGACTGATAATTCTGTATCTCTAATCCAAAATCTCTCTCCCAAACTCTGAATTCTTGCTCAAAAAATCTTCCTTGAATGTTCAATAGGAATCTCCAAATAAGGTGTACAACCAACACCCCTGATCCTCCTTATTATGGTTTAGAGATGAGGTGTCCCTCAAAAGTTCATGTTAATATAGGAATATTCAAAGGGAAATGATGGGATTGTGAGAGCTATAAACTAATCAGTCCATCCTAGTTCAATGGACTTACTAGATGATAACAATAGGCAGGTGGAGTGTGGCTGGTGGGGTGTGCCCTGGTAGGGTGCATTTTCCCTGGTGCCCTTCTCCCTACCTTCTCTGCTTCCTTGTTGCCATGAGCTCAATAGCTTTCTCCCACTGGCTTTTCCCCCATGATTTTCTCCCTCACCTTGGCCTATACCAATGAAGTTGGCCATCTATGGACTGAGACCTCTGAAACCATGAGCCCCAAATAAACTTTTCTTCCTCTAACTTGTTCTAGTTGGGTGTTTTGGTCACAGCAATGAAAAAGCCAACTAAAACACTCTTCCCACATCCTTTCCACAGAGCTGTCTCCACCTCAGGTGACAGCAAGTCCATCTCCCTAACCACCCAGGCTTAAGATTGTGGAATCCTGACTCCTCTCTTTCTTTTGTATCTCATTTCCAGATTGTGGAAATCATGTGGAATCTGATTGCTTCTCATCATCCCCACTTCTGTCCCTGGCCTAGAGCAGCTGTACTCTCCCACCCAAACAATTGTGGTAGTCTTCTAACAAATCTGGTTAAAACCTTTCCCCACAGTCTGCCTGCAATAAGTGAGCTCTTTAAAATGCAAGGTGGGTTATGTCACTGCTCTGCCATGCCTCATGGTTTTATTCAGATATGAAGCAGCATCCTTACTTTGGCCAAAGGCTTGATCTGCAATCTATAGACCTATTCCCTCCTCTCTTCTTACTTTTTAGCTCCTGGCTATACAGCTACCCCAGCCCTTCCCCTTTCCTCTAAAACTCTAGGCATGTTCCTGCCTTAGGGCCTTTGTCCAAATATTCCTCTGCCTATGGAACTCTTCTCCAGACACCCCTAAGCTTACTCATCTCCTTCAACTTTTGTTTAAATGCCTTCTTTCAATAGGCCTTCTCTGACCTCAGATGCTTACTTTACCACTTGTACTCATCCTCACTCCCTTGTGTTATTTTCTACTTTTGTTGTGTTCCCTTTTGACTCATTTATTTATTTGTACTATTTATGGCATTTTCCTGATCTCTCCATTAGAATAAAATTCTCATGTAAGCAGATATATTATTTGTTTTGTTCCTTAATAAATCTCAAGCATCCAGAAGAGTGCCTGCATGTAGGATATATGCAATACCTCCTCCTTCCTTTCTTCTTGGCTTTCTTTCTTTCCCCACTCTCTTTTTCTTTCTTTCTTCCTTTCCCCACTCTCTTTTTTCTTTCTTTCTATATTTTTAAATATACAGACACTTTACAAATAAGAAACCCAACTAAAAGTAATCAATGAACAAATACCTCTGGAAAGAAAACATAAAGATAAAAAATATGCTATGTAAAGATGCTCAAAATCATTTTTCATTAGGGAAATGCAAGTTAAAAGAGCAAGAACATATTACCATACACCTATCAGAATGGCAAAAACTTCCAGGCCAATGATACTAATGAGCAAAGATGTGCAGCAACCGGAATTCACATTTATTGCTTGTGGGGATGCAAAATGATGCACAGCTTTTAAGACACTCTGTACTTTCTTGCAAAGGAATATCTGGTCTGAGTCAGCAACTGTACTCCTAGGTATTCACCCAAATGATTTACAAATTTATCTTCACAGAAGAAGACTCATGAAAATGTTTATAGCAATTTAATTCACAATCTCTAAAAACCAAAGTAAAAGAAAATATCTTTCAATGGGTTAATGAATAAAAACCTATCTTACAGATCCAGAAAGGGATTCTATTCCAATAAAAATGATAAGTGGGAGTGATATAATGAGCCATACAAAGACAAAGAGGAATCTTATATGCATTTTACTAAGTAAAGAAGCCAGTCTGAAAAGACTATGTACTATATGATTCCAATTAAATGGCATTGGGGAAGGGCAAAATCATAGGGATGATAAAGAGATCAGTGGTTGCCCGAAGTTCAGGGACACAGGGAAAAGGATGAAGCATGGGATTTTTTAGGATGTTGAAATTATTCTGTGATGCAATAACTGTATCTACATAACAATATACTTGTCAACATCCCCCGAACTCTCTCTCACCCGGCACAAAATTCAAATTGAAATGGATCAAAGACTTAGTAATTAGACAGAAACCTTGCAACTGCTAGAAGAAAACATAGGGTCAAAGCTACATCATCTAGGTACTAGCATAGACTTACATAACAAGAAATAAAACCAAGAATCAATAAGTGGGACAGACCTTGGGAATGTACTCACGCACAAGAGCATAAATTCTCTCCGACACCTCTAATTCTAACTCAAAGGGACAAAGTTCATTCTAGTCTTCCTGTCTGTACGTTTAACTCCATCATCAGCAGTGACAACTCTGGCCCCTGTTACCTTTCAAGTATTTGCTGATCAGATCAGTTTCCCTCACGTGACTGATATTGTTCATCACTGCCTTCGCTTTCCTGATGCCTGCCTGCCTTTCCTGGTTTGGGTCTGGATTCTCATTGTGAGCCCACCACCTGCCATACAGATGTCCTCCTTTGCCCCTGACACTCCACAGCAGGCCACATCTCCCTGCACATACGTTCTCCTCACCCCTGCCGGCTCCCACTCAGTCTGCCAGGCCAGTTCTCATGGGGTACCTTCCTTACCACTCCATGGCTAATACCTGTGCACCCTGTCTTCCTTTGTAATGCTCTCCTCAGTCCAGATGCGTTCTGACACCCCCACTGAGGCACTTCCCTACCCCCGTAGGACCCTCCTCCCTAGTCAGACTCTGCCACTTGCACTTGGTTTCCGAACTTCCTCAACCCTGGTGAGCATACCTACCTTGTTAGCCACTGAAAAATGGCTTTTTGACTAAATTGTTCTGAAAAGTAACAGAAGAGAAAGAGGAAGAAGAATCATCAAATATTTCTTAAGTAAGTGAATTAAAAAGTTCCAAGCTTCTTCCAAACAGGATGCTTGAGAATGTTGTACAGAGATTGCTATGGCGTCCATGAGGAGGGGACCAACTTGGAACTGAAATCCAAGCTACAAGGCAGATCTTTCCCCTAAGAGGTTTTAAAATAACCTTCCAAAATCACAATTCTCCAAAGATTGGTGTCTCATCTGTGTTTGAGGCTACAGCCTCTCCAGCTGTTGAGCTTTCCATGCCAGGCTCGGGGCTCTCCAAGCCATAGGAGGTGATTAAACACAGAAGCCCTGGGATAGGGAAAGTTTAAAGGTATTGCACAGGAAGTATCAGTTTTCTTTGCCAGAGATCCATTTTCACCTCATACTCTATGCAGGAAGTGCCTTTTACTGCCAAAAGGATTTCTAAACCTCTCCTTCATTGCTAAAGCATGAAGACACCAGTGAGGCAAGAGAAGACAAGGTCTATAATGGTCATTAAAGGGCTGCATCACTGTGCAGCCATTTTGGTGAGCAAGTGAAATGTTCGGCAAACAGTGTCCAAGGCACAAAGGAGGCCAAAAATCCTTTGATGGTGATCGCCAACAAGCAAAGTCTGACTTTGAACCAAGACCAATATAAGTTGGAAAAGTTTTAAAAATCAATAACAGCATAATAATAAGGTAAAATCTAGTCAACTCTATTCAAATGGAATAATCCAGGCCTGACTAGAACTATTCCTGTAACCACACACTAAAAGGGTCATTACCAGTTCAAGTTCCCAGTCTGGATGGTCTCTTATTTTTCTCTATCCTTGTTGTGCCCTCTAATACAGTAATTGGATGCCTGGGGAAGTCATTCTCAAAATCTCTGGCAACAAATCCTAGATTGTTTCTTCAATGAGAGGCACTGTATGAAGATGCTGTGTTTAAAATTATGCAGGTATGGTGAAGCCAAGAGCTCAGGAAGTGTTTGCCATTGAAAAGATGGTGTTATTTTAAATCTCAAGATGAGGGAGTATGCCAAGTCATGGTGGCAGAGGATGGTGGTACAGCTGCAGAAGGAAGCACCAGGGTTGGTCAAGGAGCAGAGGGAGTGGGTGAAAAAGTGAACAAAAGCCTTTATTGTGGATTCCATGGGAAGGAACAGGAGAGGCCCCACATGCAGGTTCAGGACTGACGAGTTTGAACAATCTCAATGACTCTGGAGGTAGGAGCTGTCCTTGGTTGTCTGGTTCTGGGCCTGGAATGATAATGGCAGGTGGATAGTGGCCCAGAGCAGGAGCAGTCAATGAAAGATATGGTTGGGATTCAGCCTCTGGCTTAGTTTGGTTGCACTTGAAAGGCCTGCTCAAAGGTAATTAGTTTGACATCTCAAGGAATTAGCCAACCCTAGGAGGGACAGCCTCTTTGAGTGAGCAAGGCCACAGGTTATCAAAGTATCTGAAAATAAAGGCAAGGATAATACAGCCACTTGCATAAGATCTGGAGAGCTGGACAGGAACAGAATTCAAATTCTTTTTTTTTTAAATATTTATTTATTTGTTTTAGTTGTACACAATGCTTTTATTCTTATGTGGTGCTGAGGATCAAATCCGGGCCGCGCACGTGCTAGGTGAGCACTCTACTGTTGAGCCACAATCCCAGCCCCTAGGAACAGAATTCATATTATTGTTCTTTCAGCAGCAGTAGGTGGACACATAGGCTTTAGTAGATGTGAAATTTTATGGCAGCCCCAGAGACATTTCTTACCAAACATCCAGCATGGTATTGTAATCACTGCCAACAGTCTCTTGATGTTTCTACAATTTGGTGGCTCTATTACAGCTAGCAGCACCCCCGAGATCTCCAGTGGTCTTCTCTGATCTTCCTTTTGCCAGTTCTACCAGGGGTTTTTATAAATACCCGATTCTCTGAATTAAGAGCTTTCTGCTAGAAATATATAAAGTGATTTCTGTCTTTTTGACCCAACCCCAACTGATACATTCAGGAAGTTGTGATGATTATAGTGCACCTGTTATAGTGCATGGTTGATAAGTATGCTTATGCTAATTGCATAAAGGCAAAATTGCTGTACAGTTGTCTTTTTGGAATTCTGACTTAGGGTTTATTCCTGTTTGGTGACTGCCTGCTACGTTTTCTTATCCTCTATATTTCTAAATCACTGTCTTCATTTCTAGTATTATATGAAAAGTTAGCACCATAATAATCTGTGTACACACTTGTCCTTTCTGCAAGATTAGTATGGGGTACCTGTATACTTCACTGCTACAGCTTCAGAAATTTGGCCAGTTCTTGACATACTGCAAATGAATGGATAGACTTCACAGGAAGTGGGCATGTCCAGCCCTAGTATGAGTAGGACATGTACACAAATAATCATAAAAATGGCCACTGTTCATTGGTTGTACTCCTTGCTAGGTGCTTTACAATCATTATCCCATTCAGTACTCACAAAAACCTGCTCTCAACATTGAAAAAGTTAGAAAAACACTGAGAGTTATGTAAAACCAGTGAAAAGACCATCATACTCTGGAGAGAAGTTTTGGGCAAAGTAAACTCAATGTTACCTGCTCTTGGAATGAGAACAAGGAAGAAAATGAAGAACTTGGCTATCAAGGATTTAGAAAGTTGCACAGAAAAATAAATTCCCAGTTGAGTGGGGATTTGTTTTCTTTTCTTATCTGAGATCAGAGATACTGTCCCAGTAGTTCTGAGCTGTTTCTTTCCACTTGGGTGGAGCTGTTTTGGCCTATTTGGAACTGGATGCACCTCTTTGTAAACCACATTCTATTTTAGTGGCTGTTCACCTACCTTCCTAAAAGCTTTTTGAAGGAGCATGTATTATTCATCTGCACATTTTCATCACTCAACATAGTTCCTGACTCGTGCCAATTGAAGAAATGAATGATAATTATATCAATAAATTAATTTAGACAAATAAACAAATGAAGTCATTTCCCTGAAATATATATTATTTTTATTGTATACAAAAGAATGAATAAAATAATGGTGCTAGACAGTCTTTGGAAAATATTCCTGGCAAGCAAAGTTTGAGGACTGATAGCTTCAAAAACTTGATCTGCAGACTATTTCTCATTTGGTGGTCTGGCTATTAAGATCTTGAGATTGTCACAGGCAGGTGAGCTGAGAGAAGTAACATGAAGTTTTCTCCTCTAGTATGAAAGTACAAATGAAACACAATCTTAGAAAAATACTGAGATTTGACAAAAGGAAAAATTGTGCCTGCAGTGACCTTAATGCTTCCCCTTAAAATTACCAGTATTGTTTCTTCTCTTTCCTTTTTCTGCCAGATTCTCACAGAGCAGTATGCACACATTACCCAGTTGTACAATAATGTGATTGGTTTTTTCAGGGAGAGTATCAAAGGCCCTCATGAGGAAAGAAAAGGGTTTTGTAGAACGATACTGGATACTCTAAATGTTCTCATGTTCTTTGCCTTCCCAAACTGGAACACTTTTTTGATCTGATTTTACATTTGAATATTCTGAATATAAGACATTTAGGGCAGAAAAACAGTACTCTCATTCTGCTAACATTTGGGTGTGTTTTAGGAAAAAGGAAGGAAACAAGAAAGCCTTATGGGGGAAAAAAGAAATCTCCCCAAAACACCAGAAAGGGTTTTTTTTTTATTTTAATTCTGACACACACACACACACACACACACACACACACACACACACACACACACACACACACGTATACAATTGCATATGTCAAAAATAATCTTGCCTTTACCCTGCTCATCACCTGTATTATTCTGCATCAACTCTGACAACACTCATCTTACTCTGTTTAAAGTTATCCAAGTGATTTACAGTTGAAACATCTCTGTCTTTCCTTTGAGGAGTTAGAAGAACAGAAAAACTAGGTTCGACTTTTTAGGACTTTTGATTGTTTGTTTAAGTGGATGTGCATAACATGCCAAATTTAAACCATTTGGGGTCATCTACACTGAGTAGTAAATTCTATCCCAAAATTCAATCCCCCAAATTATTTTTGAAGAATATGGGGTAAGGCTGCAATTTCAACATAATGCTCATGAACGGGATTGTTTCATTATATTATTAATCCCTTGCTCTGTTGATCAGTGGTAGTCTCCCTATTGCCTCCTTTCCCCTGATTTTCCAGAGCAGTATAAGCAGAAGAGAATGATCCCAGAAATATAGTCCTGATATAGCACTAGCATTCTGTAGGACACTTTTTCTCAAAGCAAACTTTCCTGATGTGAATTGAGAACACTGGCAAGGAATGAACAGATTAGAACATGAAAATATACTTAATTTAAAAATGTTACTGAATACTAGGATTGAAGCTTGAAATTGAGACCAGTAGTTTTATGCTTTCCAGTTAAGTCTGTAAATAACATTTCCCCACTCACCTGCATTTGTTTTAGATGTGCTCCAGCTTCCAGAGAAATTTAAGAGCAGGGGTCATGAAAATGAGATGACTTCAGATGACCAGTAGTCACGGAGTCTTTTTATGCAAGGAGTCTAACTGATGATAATGTTTTAAAATATTCTCTGCATCTATCAGTATTTTTACCAGTCCATAATTGTACTTAGCCAATTCCCCTACCTAATCACTGCTCTAATCTTCCTGCTCCTGCCAGCCAACGTGTTCCCCAAAGTTGTCCAACTCACAAAGGAAATAAATTCATCTATTTAGACAGAAAAACTGTATTTAGTGATTCACAAATTTCTTTTTTCCTATCTCTTATAGAGAGTGTTTGCTAAAATAGGAATCTACAATAAAATATTTTAGAGTTTCCTATCAGAAAGATAATTCTAACTAAAGAGGATTCCTAACTTGGAGTCTTTACTCTCTGGGATCTTATAGTCCAGCACCCACAAATGTACAGCACCCAACAGTGTAGGGTAAAAGTTGTGGTTGGGTGCTGTAGAGGGGACCATGGTGTCTGTAGGGCAGGACTAACGGGAACTGAAATTCAATTTGGTTCTTCACCTGCAGCGTGTTTTGCTCCTGTAGCTACCATAACAAAAATACCACCAATTGGAAGGGTTAAAATTGGAAGCTAGAAATTAAAAGTCAAGGTGTCACCAAGGTCATGCTTTCTTGGAAGGATCTAGGTGAGAATCCTTCCTTGTCCCATCCTAGCTTCTGGTAGTTACTGATAATCCTTGGTGTCCCCTTGGTCTTATCTCTGTGTGTGTCTATTTCTGTGTCTCTCCTCTTATAGGGATATAAGTTGTTGGATTAGGACACATCCTAATCCAATATGACCTCATCTTAACTTTTTTATATCTACAAAGACCCCACTTCCTAATAAGGTCATGTTTCATGGGATTCAGGAATCAGGATTTTAGCATTTTTTTTTTCATTTAAAAAATTAGTTCACTTTAGTTATATATAATATCAGGATTAATTTTGACATAATTACATAAGCATGGAATATAGTTTGCTCTAATTATGTTTTTGAAGGATAAAAGTTAATCCAAAGAGATAGTATTCTAGATTTGTTTTCCTAGAAGCCTAAAATGGGGACTCTTGAGAAGATGAGTTATCAGGGGACAGAGAGTGAGGTTAGCAGGTTCAGGAAGCCAGCCAAGAAAGTGGGTTCAACTGGAGTCCAGTTTCAGCCCAGTCCCAGAAGAGCTCTGGAACACAAATGTCACTATAGAGTTGTCCTACCTTGAGACAAAGGAGCCAGGCTTATCCTTGTACCCATCAGTCCTTGGCCTTAGCTGTGATCCCTCAGTCTCTAGGGAAGGGGGATGTGTAAATTCCTATTAAGGCTGCTCCTATTTGATCCAAGTTAATTCTCTGGAGAAGGAGACAACTGTGAGCAGCTAGCAGCCTGCACACAGCAGCTGGGGACTGGGGATATCAGCCTGGTGAAGAGGGTCTGATGGGACTCTAACAGTATCCACCTTGTTCTCCTGGTCCCTGCTTAGATCTGCTTTTTTCTCGCCATAGTGCTTTATAGCACAGTTCATAAGCAAAGGATTGGTGGTTAGTGGCAACCTGAGTGGGTCCTGAGGTTATAGCTGATTCTCCTATCTCCTTCTCTTTTACATCCCCTTTACCCATGGCTTGACCTTCTACTAATCTAAATGGCTTGTATGGTGTTATGGTTTGGATATGAGGTGTCCACTGAAAGTTTATGTGTGCGATAACACAAGAATATTCAGAGGTGAAACAATTATATTACAAGAGTTATAACATAACCTGTATATGCAATCATTTGATGCATTTAGTAATTTGAATTGATAATGGGCACAACTGTAGGTTCATAGGGCATGGCAGGATGAAGTAGGTCACTGGGGACATACCCTTGAGAATTATATTATCCCTGGCTTCTTGCCCATAAGCTTTCGGTTTTCTGGATGTTATGTCCTGAGCTGCTTTCTCTGTCATTCCCTTCCACCATGATGTTCTGCCTCACCTTGGGCCAAGAGCAATGGAATCTGTCCACTATGGACTGAAACTCTAAAACCATGAGCCAAAATAAACTTTGTGAAACCATGATCCAAAGTAAACTTTTTCTCCTCTAAGATGTTCTTGTCAGATCTTTTGGTTACAGCAATGAAAAGCTCACTAACACACATGCAGTAGGGGTAAAGTCTGAGACTCTCCATCATCCCATTATCAGGCTTCATTTGTTCTACTTGACCACTTACAGTGACAGCCTGGCATAGAGTATTGAGTGACTCAGTAGATCATGGGTGTTCAAATACCTCTCCCTGCCTCTGTGAGATTATAGTAATCCTACCTCCTCATGACTGGGATTAATTAGTCACGTTGATGTGGTGATTCCTTTCTGCACCTACTGGTCTACTGGATAAGTAACCCAAAGGAATCAAGATAGCAGCCTTAACTTTAAATTTAGTGGAGCTCTTATTGTATACCCATATGGAACCATCTCTAGGACTTAAGACTTCCAGACACATATAACCTAAAGTTGTGAAATGGGAAGCACAAATTCCTCAAGTACATCATTGGGAGTGATGGTTATCTCAGCCACCATGCTTCCTTGTCTTGAGTCTCAGACATATGTATTCTTCTTCCTACTGGGAACACTGAACCATATGGTAGTAATGATTTAAGATAAATACAACATCTTTAAGGATAGCACCCTATCATTTTAAGGAAATCTCCAAGTGGAAGTCATTCTAATATTGATAGCTTCTGAATGATTTCATATGTGGTGAAGTGAGTGGATTCCATTGACATATACCCACTATCACCCCTCCTTTGTCATGAAATAGGTGCCTCATTCTAAGGCAGAATTATGAGGAATTCTATGCCAAGAGATCAGACACTATGAGGCCTCAGGGAGTGGTGTTGGCTGAGGCAGTGCAGAAGGAAAGGCAAACCCACACCCAGAACATGTGTCTGTCTCTGTTGGAATAAAACATTTATTTCCCCTTCCAAGGTGGAAGGGTTCTGATGTAATCAGCTTGTCACCAACTGGTTGATTAACCTCCTCCAGGGATAGTACCCTACTGGGAGTCATCTTTAGTTTCTGTTCTTGGCATGTTAGACATTCAGCTATGGTAGTAATTAAATAATTCAGTCTTGGTGAGAGGAATATCTTCCAAGACCAGCATTCCAGAGAACCCTCTTAGGAAGGTTACTTTAAGAAAGGACCACTGAAGACTTTTGAACAGTAAGAGGAACTGATGAAGTTGATGTTTTAGGAAAATTAGTCTGGATAATTATTGCAGGTGTGTTAGTTACTTATATAAATAGCTACTTCTCCCCTTTTTGTTAGTAAGAAAATCCTAATTTTGTTCAGAATCACTCTGTTCCCCTTCTCCAGGGCTTGGATAATGATGGTCTAAGCCAGCCATGATAATCCCAAACCACATTCCTAGCTTCCCTCCAGATCTGGCCAATAAGACATACTGGGAAATCTACTGGGGAGATTCCTGGGAATGTTTTGTTTTATGTAAATGTTCAGATTTGGTTGTGTATATCCCTCTTCGTAATACTACCTTGAACATGGAAATGATGGCTGTAACTGTAGTACCATTTTGCCATTATATAGGAAAGTTTAAGGCATAAAACAGGGATGGTGGTTCTATCATTGTCTTAATAATCACAGATATCAATTGCCTACTTTTGAACTTCTTATATAAGGGAAACAAATCTGTATTCCTTCAACTAATATGATCAAATTGAAGCCAAGTTTATTTTAAATACTAGCTTTCTTAGAGAAGGAGTTAAAATAGGATCAATAGAGTAAAAAATGTGATACTGTAAAGGTACTGATGGATACAAGAAAACACCCCAAGGGAGTGTTCCGAGAATTGATGTAAGGTCTATATGAATAGCCATAGAAGCTGATAAACTTATTTTTTGATCATCACCATGCCATAATAAAACTAAAAACTATTCTTCAATATCACATACTACTTTGCATATTCAAAATTTTACAATTGCTTTATAGCTCTTCTCACCAAATGGATTGAGTCAGAATTCAAAGTCCCCATATTACATTCAGATCTCTCTTATTCTAGGCAGCTTCTCTCCCACCCTTCTTTCAAGATGCTGATTTGTTGGAGAAACCAGGTCATTTGTCCTATTGACTCTCCAACATCCTGGTTTTGGCTCATTACTTCCTCCTGGTGTTGTTTAACTGGATTCCTCTATACCCTGTATTTCCTCCAAATTGGTAGTTAGATTTAGAGGCTTTATTAGATTCAGTTTAAACTTTTAAGGCAGTTTTGCTGCATATTTCCTGTTGCATCACTTATGACATATATAATTCTTAAGGATGTCAACTCAGCCTGATCCTTTTACTATCAAGTTTCACCTAATGGTTTTTGCATCCAGTGGGAATAATTGCCTGGAACCATGATTTCATCAGCAATGGTACAAGTGCAATTCTGTAATTCCATTATTCATCCTTTCTTTATTGGTTGAAATTCTTCCATAAAGAAGAACACTATTTTGGAGGATTAGAGGAATACTAGAATGGCCAATGGGGAGGGAGGGGAAGGGAGGGGGTAACGGGTAAAGGGAAAAAAATGATGGTAGAATGAGATGGATATCATCACCCTAAGTGCATGTATGAAGTCACGAATAGTGTGAATATACTTTGCATACAACCAGAGATTTGTAAAAAAGTGCTCTATATGTGTAATATGAAATGTAATGCATTCTGCTGTCATTTATAACATCTTAGAATAAAAATAATTTTTAAAATAAAAAAAAGAAGAACATTATTTTGACATCTGCTTGATAACTTCTGAAATACAGCTTATACAGGAAAGATTAAATAAATGCTTGATTATTTTCCTTTATAAAGATTCACAGCAAATCATAAGTTTTTTGTTTGCTTGTTTGCTGTTTGTAAGATAGCATTATTAGCTCATGGAATTTTATATATTTGATGTGTTAAAATTCTTTGTAGTCATTTTGCTTTTCGGATGCTTTTGTCAGTAGGAATTCATTCAGGTTGTCCTTTTGACATGATGCCATTAGTCTGATAGTTTTTCTTACTCTCTAGCACTAAATAGTACCACAAATAAGAAGTCAGAAGCCTTTTTTTTTTTTTTTTTTTTTTTAGGATTCCTAGTTTCTCTTTGTCAGAAATGGTATTGCAGACCATTAAATTGAGTGCTAAAGATCCTCATTGCTACTGGGTTATTATTGATTCCAAGACTTTTCAGTGAACAACAACAAGAAATGTCTTCTTTTTTAAAAAGACAAAATCATGCAATAATTTTAATACTTCAAATTTAATATTATAACTCCTTTACTATTAACATGAATAGTACACATTTAGAATAGGACTACAATACCTATTATGTGTTGGGAAGAGTCAGATGTAACAGTGGAAAAATCATGGCAGGAGAGCCATGAGACCTGTCTTTCTGCCTTGACGTAGCAAAGTTCCAGTGAAGAAGGCTCTGTGCACTTGGATTTCTTGCTATCTGAGATGTGAGTGTTGGACATGATGATCACTGTATTCCATCTTGGTTTTAACATTCTCTGCATCAGTGAACTCAGACTCCATGAAGAATAAGCATGTTTATCCACTTAATAAGGATTATTGAAGAAGTAAATGAATGGACAGTGTGCTTAAGAACAATCCTCTTATTAAACTTATTAATTTTTAATGTCTTGTGACTTATAAACATTTGTTGAAATTTTCTGTTGAATTTTTATTGAGTGTATTTGTATTATTTTAGGTATTCTGAGAGATTCAAATAAAAATAAAGTTAGATACTATCTCAGGGAAATTTGGACCTGGGACAGGAAACAAGACATGTCTTGGGGTAGTTCTTCAGGCAAGCCTGCTAAGACCCAGGCTGATGTGGGGCAGGCAAAGGCTGAGAACATAGTGTTGGGATTTCCATTTGCTGATATCCATCAACTTTAACATTCTTCATCTGTGCTAGAAAGTAAGAGCAAGACCTAGCAGAGAATCATACCAGCCTGGTAGCAGATGTTGAACGAAGGTGAGTGTGGAGAGTAAAGCGTGGGACTCTATCTCGGCTGTGACTCTACGGGATCTTGAAGGTGGAAAGCAGAAACTGACAGGGCCAGTTTGTGGGTGATTTATTATGGCATCCAATCAACTGTGCATTCATGAAATACATGACTTGCTGCTGCTCCATATTACCATGCTTCCTCTGCCCAATTAGGGAAAATACCCTTTTCATTTATGAAGTGGTGCGTGGGCATCCGCGTGATCCCACAGTTGAGGGGAACTGACGGGGGTCATTTCAACATGACCAAGGTCAAAAGTTATTTATGGCCCATTAGGCACGGTTCATGTCAGCCCGGCATATCCTGCGCAGCTTTCCTAAATGAAGTAAATATGCTGGGCCTCAGGTTTTCAGCATGGCTGCGTGGCCAAGGACATTTCCAAGTTAGTCAGGAAATGCAAACAGCAAGAGCCAACGTGCTGGGGTACCACGTTCCAGAGCAGAGTCATGAAGCACCTATCTCATACTGACTTAAGCGTCAGAATTCTTTTCATAGTATTATCAGACATTAATTCTGGAGGGGACCTTAGTCTAATCCAATCATTTTGGAGATGGATAAACTGATGTCTATCAAAGTAAAGGAAATTGTCCAAGGGCAGACAGCTCATTAGTGTCAGAAGCTAGATTTAGACAGATGATATTTTGTCACTTCTTTACTAGTTTTACCTTATAGTCTGTGGAGATGCAGGAATACTTAGTAATGCCATTGGAAAAACTGGATATTAAATTAAGTCCAACTCATCTAATAGTGCAAAATAAACTCCTAGCTAATTACAAAGAAAATAGTACAAAATACATTTACTTTGTTTCTAGTCATTTTGGACTAAAATAATAAGAGAATTTAACATATTTGACTATAAAAAAATGGAAAACTATGCCGGGCATGGTGGAGTACACCTTAATCCCAGCAGCTCTGGAGGCTGAGGCAGGAGGATCTCAAGTTCAAAGCCAGCCTCAGCAAATTAGTGAGGTCCTAAGCAATTCAGTGAGTGAGATTCCATCTCTAAATAAAATATAAAAAAGGGTAGGGATGTGGCTCAGTGGTTAAGTGTCTCTGAATTCAATCTCTAGTACCAAAAAAAAAAGGAAAGCTACATAGTAAAATAGCAAAGTATAATAACAAGAAATACCATATGTTAGGAAGACATTTAACGATATGATATAATATAATAGATAACTGGGAAAAAAGTATAAATAGAAACTTGGCCTGAATAGCACGTAAGTATTAAATACATGGGGAAATGCCAACTTTCATTAACAAAGTCATAATAATTGAAACAAAGTAAAATTATACACAGTCAAGCAACACTTAATGATAGAGATATGTTCTGAGGAACATGTTGTTTGGTCATTTTGTCAATGTGCAAACACCATAGAATCTCCTTACACAAACCTAAAGGTGTAGCCTACTGCACACTTTGGTTATATGTTATAGTCATATATGCTGATCATCAATATATGGTACATGTCCATTTCTTTCATTTTTATTTAAAACATGTCACAAATTTTTGTTTTCCCATAATGTCTCCTGGTCTCTCTTTTCTTCCCATATACTTCTACCCAGGTCCCTATGACCTTGTATTTTGTTAAAGTGAGTAGCCTCCTAGGTCATCTTGTGATTCTCATGTTTCTGTCTTTCTCAAATCACCCCATGCGAGTGTAACCCCCAAATCATTGGTATCCATTAGAAAGCACTGCTATAAACAATGGAAATCAATTATGGCCAACTTTAAGGAATAAAACCAGTTTATTAGAAGGCTTCTGGGGAGCTTATTCAATGGGAGGAAGAGCTGCTCAACAAAGTATAAGAAAACTCAGAAGCTAAGGCTATTCTCTGGATTTCAGCAGCATGAATTTGCATTCTGTGTCCTTTGGGTACTCCCATTAGATGATTAGCTCCAAGTGCTTTTTAAGAAAGTAATAATTTTCTTAATGCTTAAGATGTTATGCTTTCCTAAAGTAAGTCCAACAGCATGATCATTTAATTTATTTTGCAGACTTACATAGTATTGAGCATATGGTATGAATCTGACAAATGGTAGTAGCATTTGTCATATGGCAAGACCAATTGAAAGAAAAATGAGGCTGGCTTGTGGAAGAGAGTAGGGTAGGACTTCAGGGTAAAGTGGCTCTAGTGGAAAGACTTATCTGAAAAATCTGCCAGAGTTACTGATCTTGACCCACATCTGCCAGAGTTACTGTCTTATCTTCTCGAGGAGAGAAAAGAGGAAGAGGAAGAAGATGGTGTGGTGGGATGAGATACTCTGAAAATATTGCCTACTTATTATTACTAGTTAGTATTTTTGGCTTACAAACCTTTGTAACTTCAATGAACAGAGCTGTATCAAATGTGAGAGGGGAGACTTCTTTGATTCCCTTTACCCAACAACAGGCCTAGGAAACCTTGCCCATCCACTGTGTGGCTCAGAGGTCTTCTAAAACACACCCCATGATATAAGGAGGAAAGAGAAGGAAAGAACGCCATTAAGAAATTCAAAAGGAAAGGCTTCCAGAAGAATAAAAAGGTGATCCCTTAATGGGCCATCATAGTGGAGGTCAAGGCTTTCCTTCTCTTTGCTCCTATCAAAGATCTCCATCCCTTGGCCCTGGTCTAACTGGGAACCTTGGTGCATGTTGGTGTCACTCCTTCTAGAGAGAGAAAATCATATTGATTTTTTGTCTCAGGACAATGGCTCTCCAGAGTGGCCATGAAATCATCCATGGTAATAAAATATGGGACTCATTCCTAGTATAATTCTGGGGAGGGACCAAGGATCCTGATGATATCAAATTTCCCACATGATTTTTAGACAGCTATCCCAACACTGGTGCCTGGTCTGGGAGCACTACTTCCCTGGAGTTAGCACACTGCTGTCTCAGTTCATGTTCTGTTCTTTCATGAGTTAAACTGAGGACATCGGTGTTCCATGCTCAGTCAGAGATATGGGAGTCCTTTAACACAGAGGGGATCAGTAGAGTATCAGAAAATTCTTGAAGACAATATTGTGAGCAATTCTTCCTCACTCTCACTCATGTGCATTCTGTTGTAATAAATAAGACTAAAATATCATTTGACAGTATGATTTCTTGGTGGGCTTCAGAATATAGATGATATATTTACATTATCAGAATATAATTTCTAACATGTATGTTGAAAACTATCTATATTTTTCTACAAAATAGTTTATTTGTAAAATTAAAATATGTTTTCCAGCAAAACAACATAGTTAACTATTCTCAACTTTCAAACTTTATCTTTCCTTTTTTGACTTCCTGAGGCATGTGCATTCTTAACAGATATGTTTACTATTTGTTATGTGCCATAAACTATATTAATTGCTTTACAGGTACTAATTTAATTATATTTTTATTTTTTATTAGAGTTTAATGGTTATATAATTGGAGTTGGGTTCATCCTGCCAAACATCCTGGAATTTGCCCTAACAGGTCTGTCTGTCCATGCATGGAAATCAATTTCAGTTCATGATCCCCGCTTTTCCCTCCCCATTTCTCTTTCCTCTATTAGACTTCCTTTCATTCATCTATTAACTTGTATTTGATTGGTTCTTTATGGAATATTATTTAATTTCACTCTTATAACTCCCCCCCAGCAAGTATACAAACATATTCTACCAAGGTTTAAGGATTTTGCCCATGTCAGTTCATGGTTATGTTAAGATTCGAACCCTGGTAGTACTGGCATCCAAGCCCTATTAGCCAAACTATGTCGCCTTTGTAAGCTTTATTATGTTAGTGCAGGCCTCTCTCCCCAGAAATACCTCTTTGTAAAAGCAGATTCTGCCTATTCCTTCCACCTTGGATCTACAGCAAGACAAAGAGAAAGGGAGGCTGAAAAAGGGAATAACATGCCATCCACCAAACCAAGAGCATGTAAGAAACCTTTCCCTGAATCTAGCACTGAGCTCTTATTAATGCCAAGACCAGAGTCTTAATGATTTTTGTGAGATGTCATCTAATCATCTAACCAGTTGGACTTGTAGGTAGAAGATACCCATTAATAGTGATTCCATCTTTTCAAGTCACCTTAAAGTGTCTGGGACTTTGTTTATGAAAAGACAAGTTGTTCTGGCCTCAGAATGAATGAATA
This sequence comes from Tamias sibiricus, assembly GCA_025594165.1. Lineage (NCBI taxonomy): Eukaryota > Metazoa > Chordata > Mammalia > Rodentia > Sciuridae > Tamias > Tamias sibiricus. The sequence continues at coordinate 210,281,307 of CM046658.1, forward strand.
TTCATCCTGATACCAAATTACTTCTATCAGTCGCTCTCTCAGTGCAGAAGTCTTTCTTCCACCTTGGAATTTGCCCCAACAGGTCTGTCTGTCCATGCAGCACAACATCCCTAAGTGGACGTGCATTCAGATCCTCATCCCTTATGCCCAACCTTTGCTCTGATCTGCTAGATATGCAAAAGTTCTCAGCTGCCTCCTTCCATGGGTTTAAAAAGAAATGCATAAGAGGGATTGAGAAGTAAACATTTTCTGTGTAGCTCACATCAACCTGGAGACTCACGTAGTACAACCTCAGAGCACTGTGGTATCTCAGACACAAAGGCGAAGAGTATATAAAAGGGATTTCCAGTCTTTATGTCCCAATGAACATTAAAAGGGATGCACAAAATCACTAGTTAGAATCTCCTTTCCTCTTCCATATGTTTTTCTTCTATGTGCAGCTGCTTCAGTCTCCCTCCAGCTCACTCTTCTCCTTGTCTCCATTCCTGTTCCTCCCCTAGATGGTGCCTCATTGTATCAACTTAGTTTTGTTTCCAAGGAGGAGGAAACCTCCATCTGTAAGAGTGGGCAGGAGGTTTTGGAAATTCAGCTGATAAATGAAGGCTTTCTTAACCCCTTTTGTTTGGGGGCCGAGTCTCTAAACGCTGCTATTTTAGTATTATTCTTGTCACATATGACTAATTGGAACATTCCTAATTAGCCAGTTTGGATCACATTTGAGTTGTGAGCACTTATTTTGCCTGGATTACCACAGCAACTACATGAGCAGGAAGAGAAAGAAAAAAGGGAAGTGATTTTTATAAAGGGTTTCTTTTTTTTTTAGATTGATCAGCTTTATTTACAATTATTTGACATTCATTTCTTTTAACAGTGACATATACAGGATTACTTTCAACATTCATCTTATTTATGAATTTATTTATTTATTTTTAGTTATACATGACAGTAGAATGTATTTTGGCAGAATGCACATACATAAAGTATAATGTATTCTCTTATGGTCAAAAATGATGTGGCATTACCCTTGTTGTGTATCCAAATACCAGGCTAGGAAAGTTATATCCAATTAATTCTACTGTTTTTCCTACTCTCCTCCCCACTCTCTTCCTTCATTTCCCTTTGTCTAGTCCAATGGATTTCTATTATTCCCCTCCATGACTTCCCTTGTTTTGGGTTAGCATCCACAAATCAGAAAGAACATTTGGACTTTGGATTTTTGGGATTGGTTTGTTTCACTCAGCATTATATTCTCTAGTTCCATCCATTTACTGACAAATGCCATAATTTCATTTTTCTTTATGGCTGAGTAATATTTCATTATGTATCTACACCACAGTTTCTTTATCCATTCATCCATTGAAGGATGCTTAGGTTGATTCCGTAGGTTGGCTATCCTGAGTTGAGCTGCTATAAACATGGATGTGGCTGCATCACTGTACAGATCAAGGAGTGGGATAACTGGGTCAAATGGTGATTCCATTCCAAGCTTTCTAAGGAAACTTCATACTGATTTCCAGAATGGTTGCACCATTTTTGCAGTCCCTCTAGCAATGTATAAGTGTGCCTTTTCCCCCACATCCTCTCCAACATTTATTGTTTGTGTTTTAAATAGCTGCCATTCTGACTGGAGTGAAATGAAATCTTAGAGTAGTTTTGATTTGCATTTCTCTAATTGCCAGAGAGGTTGAACAGTTTCTCATGTATTTGTTGATTGATTGTATATCTTCTTCTGAGAAGTGTCTGTTCAGTTCCTTTGCCCGTTTATCAATTGGGTTATTTATTTTTCCGGTGTTAAGTTTTTTGAGTTCTTTATATATCCTGGAAATTAATGCCTTATCTGAGGTACTGGTGATCAACAGTTTTCTTCCAATCTGTAGGATTTCTGTATATTTTCTTGTTTGTTTCCTTTGCTGTGAAGAAGCTTTTCAGTTTGAGTCCATCCCATTTATTGATTATTGATTCTACTTCTTGCACTTTAGGAGTCTTGTTGAGGAATTTGGTTCCCAAACTGACATGTTAGAGAGTTGGGCCTACTTTTTCTTCTAGTAAGTGTGGGGTATCTGGTTTAATACCTAGGTCTTTAATCCAGTTAGCATTGAGTTTTGTGCAGGTTGAGATATAGCGGTTTTAATTTGAATTGCCAATTTGATTAGATTAAGAGATGCCACCGGGCGTGGTGGCGCACGCCTGTAATCCCAGCACTTTGGGAGGCTGAGGCAGGAGGATCGCGAGTTCAAAGCCAGCCTCAGCAATGGTGAGGCACTTAGCAACTCAGTGAGACCCTGTCTCTAAATAAAAAATACAAAAAAGGGCTGGGGATGTGGCCCAGTGGTCAAGTGCCCCTGAGTTCAATCCCCAGTACCAAAAAAAAAAAAAAAAAAAAAAAAAAAATGCCGATGTTGGAAAACTGGGAATGGAACCACCATTTGACCCAGCTATCCCACTCTTTGGTCTATACCCAAAGGACTTAAAAACAGCACACTTCAGGGACACAGCCACATCAATGTTTATAGCAGCACAATTCACAATAGTTAAACTGTGGAACCAACCTAGATGCCCCTCAGTAGATGAATGGATAAAGAAACTGTGGTATATATACACAATGGAATACTACTCAGCAATAAAAGAGAATAAAATAATGGCATTCGCAGGTAAATGGATGAAGTTGAAGAATATAATGCTGAGTGAAGTTAGTTAATCCCAAAAAGCCAAATGCCAAATGTTTTCTCTGATATAAAGAGGCTGGATCACACTGGGGTTAGTACGGGGAGCATAGAAGGATTAGAGGAACACTAGAAAGGCCAATGGGGAGAGAGAGGAAGGGAGGGGGGAAAGGGGTTAAAAAAAAGATGGTAGAATGATATGGATATGATTACCCTAAGTGCATGTATGAAGACACGAATGGTGTGAATATACTTTGTATACAACCAGAGATATGTAAAAATGTGTTCTATGTGGGTACCATGAATTGTAATGCATTCTGCTGTCATATATAACAACTTAGAATAAAATAAAAAAATGTAAGTAACAATAAAAAAAAAAAGGAAAGTAAAAAAGAAAAAAAAAAAAAAAGAAAGAAAGAGATGCCGAGGAATAAAAGGCTTAAGGGTGTGTTGATGAGGGTGTGTCTAGGAATGATTGACATGTGAGATGGCCAACTGAAATAGAGACCCTTCTTAAACATGGGCAGCACTATCCAACAGGATGGTGGCTTGGATGGAATAAAAGTTGGAAGAACAAGGAAGCAGCAGCAGATGCAAGCTCATTCTTCTTGAACGGGTTCTTGATTGCTTCCAATATCCTCTAAGGATATCGGACTCTCACTTCACTCTTCCAAAGTGGACTCTGCCAGTGATTCTCCAGAAGCCTTCGGTCTCAGGCTGGGGTAGCACCTTTGATCCCTCTTGTTCTGGGGCTTCAGCCCCTTGGACTGTGCAGCTACTGGTTCTTCCAGCTCTCCAGCCCACAGACGGCAATTGTGCACTATCCAGCTTCTGTTTGTGTAATCCAACCTGATAAATCCCCTTTCTATAATTATACTTCCTGTTGATTCTGGTCCTCTAGAGAACCCTGACTAATGAAGGGTTCAATTTCATTTATTACATACAGATTTCCAGTTTTCCCAGCACCATTTGTTGAAGAAGCTATCTTTTCTCCAATGTGTGTTTATGGCACCTTTGTCTAGTATGAGATAACCGTATTTATGTGGTTGTGTCTCTGTGTCTTCTATTTTGTTTCATTGATCTTCATGTCTGTTTTGATGCCAATACCATGCTTTTCCCCCCCTATAGCTCTGTAGTATAATTTAAAGTCTGGTATTATGAGAGTTTCTAATGAAGCAGAGGATAAGGGAGATCCCAAAAGGAGAGGCAGCCCACAAGGGGCACCAGGTACATCATAGAAACTCATTGGTCTTAACACCAAACACTTCCTCCTAGATACCTTGGTCCAATTTGTATTCTTGACCTACACATCCTAACAAAACTCTTCCTCTTCAGGGTTTGAAGGTTTGTATTCCCTCTGGAGACTGAAGTATGCCACTAAGGAGCAAATCATGTATACCTGTAACCTTAAGGTGGGAAGAAAGCTAGGCAAGTCAAACATGAAGAACTATGAGATAGTGATTCAGTCTAACACAATAAATCCAAGAAGACTCCACAGAGAAGGTGGCAGGTATGATGAATGAGTGATTGAGTGCACGACATTACTCTAGTTTAACCTGAATGCATAATTATTCTCATTCTGAATGCTTGAAAATGTGTCCACACTATAGGCTGCATTCTGTTTGGGGGATGAGATATGTCTTGATGTTTTTGTCTAGAGTTTCTCTAGGTTTCTCCTTGCCATTCTCATTCCCAACCTGCCTGGCTTCTGTGCAGGATTGCATGGCTCTTCCTGAGATATGGTGCCTGTTAGCAGTTCCTGGGGCTTTCTAATAGGTAAGTATAGATCCAACTTATGTCTGTAATATTCTAAAGTGGTTTGAAGCTCTTAAGTGCTCTAAAATCAGAAACAGACATTTTGAAATAGGATAATGAACAAAGGAAACTGAAATATATTCCCTACCCACATTTCTTCCATATTGGCTTTAAGTGGGGGCAATTGTGTTTGGAAAAGAGGAGCCACCCAACAAGAAACATGGAAGGGTTTTTTTTCCTTCAATGCTGTGACAAAGAATTTTCTTTGAATACTGTGTGTAGGGGTGGATGATAGTTAAGGAATTAAACCACTTCCCAAGTTATTTTTAACCAAACTCTTGCCCCAGGGGTTCAGAAATCTCCCTCTCTAATTTTATGTCTTTAGTGAGTGGCTGCTTATAATCAAGAAGATAGCACTTAAAAGGCATAGAGGCTGCTCTTATTATTTTCAGTAGAAGACTTTGCTTTGTAATTACAAGCCAGTCTAGAACCAGTGCACACACATGTTGAATTTAAGGTCTCATGCAGAGATGGTTGTGTATATTTTCATGCAACCTGTTCATATTTATCAACCCAAACTTCTCTTTGTTATGCTGTGTCTAAGAAGAAGTACTATTGGCATTCCACCTTTGCAGCTTCTATAATCTTATTCTTATGATGAAATTATTGGTTATATTCATTCATTAAGAATCTAGAGGCCAGGTGCAATGGTACACACCTGTAATCCCAGCAACTGTGGAGGCTGAGGCAAAAGAATTGCAAACAAGTTCTAGGCCAGCCTCAGCAATTTATTGAGACCCTAAGCAACTTAGTGAGACCCTAAGCAACTTAGTGAGACCCTGTCTCAAAATAAAAAATAAAAATGGCTAAGGATGTGGCTCAGTGGTAAAGTACCCCTGGGTTCAATCCCAAGTAACACACACACACACACACACACACACACACACACACACACAAATCTAGTATATGATCTAGTATCTCAATCCTCATTGAGAATCTAGTATGTTTGGGCACTATATAAAAAGCCTTGTAACAATGAATTGAGAACAATGAGTTTGTCCAGGCAAACAAAGAGACTGTTCTTGAATTTAAGTCATTATGATCTGGAAGCCTTGGGGAAGACACACATAGGAGGTCAGCAAAATTTTCCATTAAAAGCAAGAGAGAACACATTTTTGGCTTTGAGGGCCTTATGGTCTTTGTTACAACTGCTCAACTCTTCTCTGATAATGTGAACTCATCCATAGATGATACACATATTCATGGATATGGTTCTTTTCCAAGAAAACTTTATTTACAGATATTGAAATTTGAATTTTATGTAATTTTCACGTCACAAAATACTGTTCTATTGTATTTTTTCCCCAAAATTCATCAAATTTAGAACCATATTTAGCTCACAGGGCCTTTGTAAAAAGAGGGAATGGAAGAGATTTAACTCAGGGACTGTAGTTTGCTGACCTCTGATATGAACTAACTTCCAAGACCAACTTGCTGCTATTTGGGAAGCCCCTGATCAAATGGAAGAAAGAGCAACTAGTGTACTTCCTTGAAGCACCCTCACAGAGGCACAGAGCAGGTAAAATGTCAACATATCCAGAGGAGGACATTTTCTGTCCCCGCCCCCATACATCCCCACAGTAACTGAGCTAATGCATAAAATCCTTCACATGAGGAAATTCTTTCAAATGTCTAAACTGAATCCATTGAACTAGAGGTAGAGCTTTCACACCCAAATAAGACAAAACACGAACGTATTAGTTATTACTCCAGGAGAACTGATAGCCCTGGAAGAGCTTAATTGTCCCTGTGGGTTATAAGTAGGAGAGCAGCTTCTGTAGCGTGGGTTCAGGTGAGCACAGGCTTCAGAGGGCAACACATCAGCCTTACTGCTGCCACTAGGAAAGTACCTTTGTCAACTTTAGAGTCTATCTCATTCTAAAGTGTGAAGATGGAATGAACTAATTCCAGAGGTAGTGAGTTCCCCCTACTGAATCAGGTGAGGGGGAACTAGAGAGCACTTCATGATAATGTAAGAAGGTGATGTGGAATCTGCAATTTGAGTTTATAAATTCAAAGATCACCACATATGTTGACTTTGCAGTTCATGTCATCTTGTCTTGATTGGAGAAACACCCCAAAGAAAAGAGAAATTAAAATGCAATATTTCATTGTGCACATGATTTTACATTTGAGAACACACAGGCACAAACTCTTAACTTGTCAGACACAATTACCAAGACCCACAGTTCCGTGGGTCCCTGAGATGGGTACATAATCACCAAGAGAGTGAGTATGTATGTCCACGTGGGGTATATTTTCCCTGAGTCTCATGAACAAAACGCCAGGTATTTTAGCAAAAGAGGATGAAAAAGTGGAGGCGTTTCATTTCATTTTATAACCCAGACTAACATTTTCTCCCCTGTTGATTTCTGATCTTAGAAACCAAATACCTGCTAAGGGGGATGAAGTCCAAACAGGGAAAAATTAAGCTGAGTTTTAGTTAAGTATGTCCCAATGGTAAACATTTAGATTAGAGCTCAAGGAAAAAAAAAAAAAAAAAAGGTCTTACAAACCAAGTGGTGAAGCCTTCCCTGTCCTGGATTCTTTGGGTCCAACCCTAAGAGAAAGGGCAGGTCCCCAAGGTAGCTCCCTCTTGCACTGGCTGGATGAACTGCTATGTCAGCAGCTCCATGCATCATTAGCTGACCTGGAAAAGCTCCAGCTGCCTTCGTCTTACACTCTCTGTACCTCTCACTTTAAAAAAGCTTTCATCAACATCATCCCAAACATCTTTTGTTTTCCCAGCTGGAGATGACTTTCTTTCTGTTTGCATCTCATCTCTAGCTAACTAGGTTCTTTTGCCCTTAATATCTGCAGCCATGAATCAAAGGGAATCATCACCTGTAAACTCTAAAGCGAATCTGAGCACTGTGGGATTTCACATCCCATCTATCTTCTTGGAGCCGCCATATTTGGTTACCTTTTCCTGTCAACTGTTGGTGGTCATTATATTCCCCTCTTTCCATCCTCCATATTGGAGACAAAATATGAAGATTTTCCTAGCAATATTTTCTTCTGAGACTTAGCTTCAATACAACATAATCCTTTTTTTTTTTTTTTTTTTTTTTTTTTTGCTTTGTGGGTTTCCTAGTCTCTCTGTCAGGAAGGCGTGAGATGTATGTCAGGCTTATGGTTGGAGTTATTTACTACATAAAATTATCTCCTCTTCCAGGTCTTCTCCCAAATTTCTCTGCAAATGCTTTTACAATAAACACAAGAAAGAAAACTAGAGTTTTTGCTTTTGTAAAGGACTAATACCCATTCTTTGTCCATGAAGTTTCACAAAAAATTTTAGGCTTTTACTGTCTTTAAGATTTTCATTCTCATATTACAAAATTGTACTAAATTTTTCTTTTAGTACTAGGGTCTGGGCCTGGGTGCACTTTAGCACTGAGCTACATCCACTGGCTTTTAAATGTTTTTAATACAGAATCTCACTAAGTTGCTGAAGACCTCACTAAGTTGTTGAGCCTGGCCTCAAACTTGAGATCCTCCTGCCTCAGGCTCCCAAGTCACTGGGATTATAGATTGAACTTTTGAAAGTCATTTGTTCATCCTCCTGTCTCCAGAGAAGAGACTGTATTCTGATCTTTTTTTTATACTGGAGATTTAACCCAGGGGTACTCTGCCACTGAGCTACTACATTCCCAGCCCATGGTTTATTTAATAGATTTCTCTAAAATGTTGGGAGAGGATCTTGCTAAGTAGCTGAGACTGGCATCAAATTTGTGATCCTTCTGCTTCAGCCTCCCAAGTATCTGGGATTACAGGTGGATGCCACCATACATGGCCCTCTGTGCTTTGATTTTAAACATTGTAAAAATAACAAATATCTACTCTTTTACTCAAGAGCTGTGGCATTTCAGTAATGCTTCCTTCTCATTGTTTCATGGGCCCTTTCCTTGTCATTTTGGATTATGGTAGAAAAGGGTAGCAGGCTACCATCATTTTCTGGGAGACACAACTAGAAGTGATGAAGATATTTTCCAGGTAAGCTGCTGCCAAGCTAAGGAGTTGTGATATTCAGTTAGGCTTTATTACCATGGCCTCTACTTTGCCTGCCACTTGTTGCATTTTAGATTTGAAAAATCATGCTCAGCTCACAACCTGTGACGATGAATAAGGAGTCATAATAGTAGCGGGATGATGAAGGAAGGTCTTGATATTTGTTTTTAATGGGCTGTATAGCTCTGTCCACATATAGTTGGCACAGTGTAGGGCTATTTGCCATTCCCTGCGGCAATACTTTCCATTGATATCTTTTATCAGGGCCATTATTATTAATAGAAGGAATTGAAAAAAGCAAACCTGGGGGCATCCAGAGGATGTAGGGGAATGGAAAAGAAACAGTCCTTTATATCAAGGGTTTATAAGGTAATAGTTTTTTGGAATAGCTACAGGATTAGGAAGTCCAGGTTGAGTAGGGCCCATAATTTGCATTGTTTTGTTAATTTGTCTTAGATCTTGTAATAGTCTCCATTTTCCTGATTTTTTCTTAATTACAAATATGGGAGAATTCCAGGGAGAGGTGGAAGGCTCTATGTGTCCTGCTTCTAATTGTTCTTTAATTAATTGATGGGCCGCTTGCAATTTTTCTTTGGATAGGGGCCACTGAGGGACCCAAACTGGCTTATTAGAGAGCCATGGTATTTTTAAAATTGTTTTCTCAGTGGCCCCTAGAAAAAAATGTCCTTTGCCTTTTTTATTATGAGTAGGATTTTTATTCTTAACACCTGCAGGCTTGGTCGCTAGGTGTAGCCCCATTTGATGTAAGATATCTCTTCCCCATAGGGTAACTGGCAAGCTGTTTAAAACATAGGGTTTGAATGTTCCTGTATGGCCTTCATTGTCTTGCCAATTTAAGATTACAGCACTTTGAGCTGGGGTATTACTGTATCCCAAGCCTCTTAAACTGGTTGAGGCTTTCTGTAGAGGCCAGTGCTTAGGCCATTGTTGTAGATTTATGATGGAAGAGTCAGCTCCTGTATCAATCAGCCCCTCCATCTCTATACCTTGAATTTTTAATTTGCACATAGGCCTCCGTGAACAGTCCTGGACCCAGAAAGCCATAGGTCCTGAACCAGTGGAACCGAATGCTCTGCTATTTCTATTTTGTGGCATGCTTTTAAAAGAATTATGGAGACTGGGAATGAGGAGCAGCTGTGCGATTCTGTCTCCTTGATTTACGGAGATGATGCCCCTGTGTGTACTTAGCATTATTTTAATCTCTCCATTATAATCTGAATCAATAACCCCTGGTATAACATTAAAGCCTAATAAACTTTTGGAACTACGCCCAAGGATTTAGTCCCACAGTTCCTGAAGGGAGAGGTCCCCTGATTCCCGTAGGAATCAGCTGAACCCCCATTTCAGGTGTCAGGACCATCCGGCAGTAGAACAGAGATCTAATCCTGCACTTCCTCTTGTCCCTCTGATAAGGGAGTTAATGGGTAGGAGGGACTGTGACGAGGAATCATTTGAATCTGAGGGCCTTCCTCCTCTAGTGCCTCGTACATTTGTGGGCCCGGGGCATTGGGCCCCGTGCCCCGTTTTTTGAAATCCTTGATAATCATTTCCATATATATCATATCTAGAATGGCATTGATTGGCCCAATGTATACCTTTTTTGCATCTGAGGCATCGGCCTGGAGCACGGTATGAATTTGATTTTATTACCCTTGGGGGATATTGCTTAGCATATCTTGGTTGATTATAATAATTTTGTCTGGAATATCCTGTTTCTAGGTTGAATCCTTTGGGAATTTTGAGGGGAGGAATTTTTCATCACTGCAGCAATTACGTTGCCTGTGATAACAGCCTCGTTAATGTCTTTGCACAGTCTGATATAAATTGATAAGTCTTGTTTACTTCTCCATGGCCTTATTGCATCCTGGCAATATTTATTAGCGTTCTCGTATGCTAATTGGATAACTAGGGGCATAGCTTGCTCGACTTCTCCAAAAACTCTAGATGTTGTTTTTAAGAGCCTATCTACAAAATCAGCGTAAGGTTCGTTAGGCCCTTGTATAACTTTTGATAGGCTGCCTTGCAGATCCCCTGTGCCTGAGATTGTCTTCCAGGCTTTCACAGCTGCAGTGTGTATCTGGGCATACACACCTGGATCGTATTGTAGCTGATTTTGTAGTTCGGCGAACTCACCCTCCCCTGTGAGCATATCTATATTGCGTTGAGGGAAACCTGCTGCAGCATTTCTCTTTGCTATTTCTGAACAAAGTTCCTGGAATTGAGTTTTCCAGATTAGGTATTGTCCCCCACTTAGTACCGCTCTGCATAGACTTTTCCAATCTGAGGGGGCTAAGGTTAGGGTGTTAAGTGACTCTATCATACTTAATGTGAACGGAGCTTGAGGCCCATAGGTCATTACCGCCTCTTTAAAATTCTTTATTGTTTTAAAGTCTAGGAACTCGTGATATCTTTGTCCCTGTTCATCTTGAAATACTGGCAGTTCTAGGTGCTCCTGCGGTCTATGTTGTTCGAGAGCGTATAAGCGCTCTGAAAGGCCGCCAATTTCTACCTCAAGGGCACGTACACTCTGATCAATACTCTTTATTGTTTCTGTTAGGGATTCTATCCATGAAGGAGCAGAGGGCGCTAGTGGTTCCTCTATTTGACGGTCTTTTCTCTTTTTTAATTTCTTTTTGTTCTTTTTATTGGAGACTGTGCTCTCCGAATCGCTTTTTGATTCCTCTTCACTACTAGCTTCATAATTCCTAACCGGCTCAGTAGAGGAGACTGTACTCTCATGGTTTGGCTCCTTGTTACTATTATTACTTTCACTAGTATCCTGAGTTTCAGTTTCTAAGGAGAGTACATACTCCTCAGCTAATTTTATTAAGCTTCTGATGGCTTTTGCAGATCTTACTTTTGAATTTACATTCCTACTCTCCTTGCTGGTCTCCACTGAGTCAAGGAACCATAGGTCTATACAAAATGGTTAGTGCACAATTTCTTGCTTACTAAGAGATTTTATTTGTCTCTGCAAGAGGATCTTGTCTTTCCAATAAGATTGACAATTATTCCTGATCCATGGAAAATTTTCTGGATTTTTATTATCAAAGCATCACCTGGTCAGTTTCAAAGGTTAACCTTAGTGTGTCAAGCTAAAAGTAGTGGTTCTGATTAGGTGAGAGACCTTCATTATCCTCTTCAATAATTTCTGAGTGTCACAAAAGGGAAGGGAAAAGGAAAGAAAGCAAAAGGAAATTGATACCATCTTGCCCCTTGGTAGGTGGGTCTTTTGTGCAAACACTACATTACAGCAATGTCAGTGCCTTGAACCTTCAAGTGCCCAAGCCTCATGAACAGGCAGCTTTCACACAGATTAGAAAACTAAAGCCTGAAGAGTTGACATTATTAGACAATATGTCTAATTGCTAGATAGCTCAGAAGTGACAACACTCAACTCTCCTTTCTGGTAACAGTGGCTAACACACAGCTGGTATTCACAGGTATAGCTGAACTCTTTGTTAAAACTTTTATACAGTTAGTAAACAGCTATTTCCTTCATTCCTAGGGTACCTTTGCTGCCCTCCTTCCTCCAGTCTCTGCCCTGAGATTAACCCTACCAGTAAGCCTCCCCAGTTATTCTTAACTGAAGGTTAGCCCTGGACACAGCAGAAAAACTCCTATACCCTGCTGGAGCTCAGTAGCTGGTATTCCTACTGCTTTATCAGTGCCCGTAGCATCTCAGCTAAACATTTTAGACATCATTTCCACTTTTAATTGTGAAACTTTGCTCCATATGTTACACTAGTAAGTGACCACAGCCTCCAATGACCACTACCTGATGAGTTTGAGAATGGAATCCTGGAGTCCTTGATCTTTTGGGTTTGTTTGTTCATTTTGAATGCTTGAATTGCCTTTATATATCATTGGTCTTTGTTTAGAAATCAGTATGTGTAATGGACTGAATTGCATCTCCTCAAAATTTATATGTTGATATCCCAGAATGGAACTGTATTTGGAGACAGGGTCTTTAAAAAGGTAATGAAAATGAAATGGGCTCAGTAGCGGGGGGGTGGAGGGTACTGTGATGGGGCAGATCTGTGATATCCCCCATGTTCTCAGAAGTAGAGCTTTTGAGAAGTGATTGGAACACAAGGGCTCTTACCTCATCAATGGATTAATCCACTGATGACTAAATGGACTACTGGGAAATGGGACCTAGAGGTGGGACCTACTTAGAGGAAATACACCACTGGGAGTGTGCCTCAGAAGGTTTATCTTTCTCTGACCCCTTCCTTCCCTTCCCCCTCCTCCTCCCCCTCCTTCTCCTTTTCCTCCTCTTCCTCATCCTCCTCCACCACCTCCTCCTCCTCCTCCTCTTCTTTCTCCTCTTCCTCCACTTCCTCCTCCTCCTCCTTTTCCTTCCTTCCGATCCCCTTTCCTGGTTACCATGAGCTGAGCAGCTTTCCTCTGCCATGCCCTTCCACCCTGATACTTCTGCTGTGGAACCCAGCTGACCAAGGACAGAATCCTCTGAAATTGTGGGCCAAAATATCTTTCCTCCTCTAAGCTGTGCTTGTCAGGTATTTTGTCACAGCAATGAAAATCTAACTAACACAGGCCCTAATCCGGTATGGTTGGTATTCTTATGAGAAAAGGAGATTGGGATACTGACAGGTATTGAGAGGAACATGTGAAGGTTGGAGATGGTCACCTGCAATTCAAGGAGAGAGATCTCAGAAGAAAACAACCCTACTGAAACCTTGATTTTAGACTCCTATGCTCAAGAATTGTTAGAAAATAAATTTCTATTGTTAAAGTCACCAGTCTGTGGTACTTTGTTGGGCCAATCCTAAAAAAATGAATCTAGTACCTTTTCCTGATCTTGTCATTATTTTATGCCTTTAATAGATATATTTCCTTTGCAGCATTAAGCCTCTGCTAAAATAAACCATATGCTTAGGATGCCCACACATCCTAAATTGAGATGACAGTTCTAATTTATGTCTGCTGGCCTGGCATGATGGTTATAGCACTTCCCTTATCTCTCAGAAGTATCTCTCAGTTTGAATAAAAATTGCATGTTTACTCAATTTATTCAACTCTTAGCTCTTCTATTTATAATTTCCTCCCACATTCTCAATCTCTTCTTTGTTATTTACTTGCGACTTTTTTCCCAAACCCTGATATTGGCTACATTTCCTGGGCACCCCCAGCTTGGTTAAGTATCAGTTTGGTTCATGACATGGTTCACCACATAATGGTATTATGCAGTAAATGTGCACTGTGAGCAGGGTATTGAACAAGTTTCTGTTACCCTGAGTTACATGGAATGAAGACTTCACTCCTCCCCTTAAGAAACAGTCACACTGTATGAAACATACATAAATCAGTCATCCTATATCATCTTATTTCTGTCCTTTGCAAACCATTATTTTATGCTTAAGTAATTTTTTTTGAAAATGTTCTTAAATGCTGTTTAATCTCCCCATCCAAATTCACTACAGTGAATTTATGACAGGCTTCAGAATACAATTAATGTACACTTCTATCCCATCCCATCTTGTCACTGGCTGTGGCAATATAATGCTTTTGGCAAGATGACAGGCAAAGGAGAGAGGAGGGGCTTTGTTCTTAAGGAACAGGTCAGCAATAAGTGAATTGGCGGTGTTTCAAATGGCACTAGGAAACTAGTTTATGGTCCTACAAATGTGGCCTTACCCCAACATGTCTACTGAATCATTGCAGTAAACGCCTTGTCTTCCATGTCTCCTATGTTAAATAAAACAAACAAACAAAAAACAATAAATACATTCACAGCTCAAAAGGCATGAACCTAACAGGTCAAAACAATATCACATGTGATGCTTGAAAGTTGTGACTGAATCAAGAATGACCAGCAGACAAGAGGCTGTAAAATTCCTCCTTCCTTTTCTCCATGTTCATTCTTTCTGTGCTGTTGAACAGCTGCATGAAGCACAGGTTGGCAGGCAGGACTCAGGAGGCTCTATTCCAAATCAATTTCAAGATTTCTCAATGGCAACATTCTTCTGGAGGAAGGCCAGGTAGCAATCTTACCCAAAAGTCCATTTGGCTAGTGAGGATATAGCCTAGGACTACATCTTCTTTTAAGTAACTTATATGAATTTGGATAAATGAATTCACCTTCTTGGTCCTCAGTCTCACTGTCTGTATGGTGGAGACAGTTGCAACCAAGGGCTCATTCAATAGGATGTGTAGTCCAGGTCCCACTGAGATCTGCTGTACACATCCACATGGGCTGGGGACCCTGGACCACCCAGGGTTAATGATTCTCTTATCCAGTTTCCTACTGATATTATTTTCTTTATCTGTCCACATATAGATTTGGAAAGCCATCATGGTGATATAAGTATTGGTGTTTCCAGACCCAAGAGGTGGTTTATGTAATTATGATGAGGAATATGAACGAAATACAGGATGTTTTCCAGTCTTCATGCCCTGTATTTTGTTATGGGACATTCTGGCAATACTGCTTTTTTGTAACATCTTTATTAGAGAATTAATACAAAGCTGCTTCTCAGTAATCCAAATGCTTTTGAAAGGAGTTATGGTGGTTGGACACTAATGCTGTCAATCAGTATTTGCTGATTTGTTCTTCTCATTCTTCTCTTTTTCGCCTTGTTTTAGAAATGAACTGGTACTGTGATTGATAGTGATAATAACTCCAATCTGCTCATTCAAACATTGTAACTTGTCCCCTTTCTCTGGGCCAGATGCAATCTTGATTCTCAAAGACTGCCCCAGAATTGGGTTGTTTTAGTTCTACTTCTAGCTGTGGGTTTAGAGCCCTCTTCTTAGTGCAGCATTTGACACTACAGACCTTGGGAAAAACAGAAAAGGCTTTGGGACACTGGACTTAAGCCTTTTGACCAAATCAAGGAGATATAAACTGCCTGTGACTCATAAGGATGGATGATCTTTGAGAAGGGTGTGACGATTGTTTAAAGAGACTGTTAAGGAGGAGAGTCAGGGCTGGGCGTGGTGGCGCACGCCTGTAATCCCAGCACCTGGGAGGCTGAGGCAGGAGGATCACGAGTTCAAAGCCAGCCTCAGCAATGATGAGACACTTAGCAACTCAACTCAGTGAGACCCTGTCTCTAATAAAATATGAAAAAAGGCTGGGGATGTGGCCAAGTGGTCAAGTGCCCCTGAGTTCAATCCCTGGTACCAAAAAAAAAAAAAAAAAAAAAAAAGGGAGAGTCAGGGTACTGGTACCCAATGCCTTTCAGGTCACAGTCTTCCAGTAAAAACCAATTTTTCAAAACTTAGAAGAAGATATAAAGCGCTATGTCTTAATTGCCCAAAGAGCAATGAGCAGGATTGCTCATGATAATGTCTCTAGGATTCTGGATTCTTGGAATACAACTACAGTCTAATTCCTGCTTCTATCAGTCTATAGCATTACTGTTCCATGACTTCATTTTTTAATGTGGAATTTTCTAGAAACAGAAAGTTAAAGTGGAAACTGAAATTCACCTGAAGTTGGAGGCTTCATAAATCTGGATAGCTGTAGTTATTGATATCTATATGTATGAGTGATGGTTCTCTGGAGAGACAGAACCAACAGGATGTATGCATATATGGACAAGGATTACTGTATTATAAATAATTGGCATATGTAATTATGGAGACTGGCAAGTTCAGTGTGTGCTAACAGCTGATGGTACAGATGAAATCCAAAGGTAGTCTGCTGGAGAATTTCCTCTTGCTCAGGAGGAAGGTCTTTTTGTTCTACACAAGCCTGCACCTGATTGGATGGAGCCTACTTACATTATGGGCAGTGCAAAAGAGGGGTGATCTGCTTTCTCAAAGTTCACCAATTTAAATGTTAACTTCATGCCCACACACCCTCTAAGTTGAACAGATAAAGTGAACTATCACATTCTTTATGGTTCCAAACAAGGAGAGAACTTCCAGAGAGAAGTTAGTGTCAGCTCAAGATGGCTCTGGTATCTGGTTGACTTTGATAGGTATCCAGAGTGGATTGGGGATGAAGGCTTGGAGACAGGATGAATGTGTGCAAGTACATACATGCTCAGTGCCACTGTGGTGTGCTCAGTATTCGTGGACATTCTTAGCTTCAACCTTGGGAACAGACCTCAGAACCAATTATTAAGGCCAAGGCCAAATATCTCAGCTTGGACCTAGCAAGAAAATGAACAAAGCTGCTACTTTGTTCTCTGATTCCTAAGGAGTTAGTGAGAACAACAGGCAGAGATCACTGTTTAAGGCTGCCTGGGTGAATTCTTGATGACGGTCACCTCAGGTCACCTTTGCAGTAGCCCAGAGGAAATATTCAATTTAAGCAAATGTATCAGACATGGGTTTCCCTTTATCAATCCATGCTGACTGACCTTTAATGAATTAGAGAGAAATCCATTCCACATTGCCTGGATAAAGATGTAAGGCTGATGCATAAATCTTGACTTTAAGAAAAGGTAAATTCAAACCAGAGTTAGGAACTCGTGACTTTTGAGGCCATAGCAAGGATATTAATGACTCACAGTTACGTAATTATTTGAGCCTATTTATACCTCAGGAACCCTAAATGCCGTTCATCTCACTCTCTTCATACCCACTCAGACTCTCCAAGTTTGGGCTATCAGTGAAACCCCTGCCTTTCACCCCAGTCCTGCTCAAACTTCTTCACTGTGTTCCTTTGTTGGACAAGAGCCTTTGGATTCCTTTGCTCTTTTGTTTATTTGTGTTCATTTGGTGGAAGAATAACTCATTCATCTCTTGCTGAGCCAGGCTGATTGAAAAAAGAAATTCAGAACTTGTTTTCAGTCTGTTCCTTTTAAAACCATCCCCTTCATCCCAATGTTGCTCTCAAGAGATATGACCATTGTGGAAATTAAATTATAATTAGGGTTAAGGACTTTGAAATAATGACCCCGTGGCTGACCCCTCTGTACTCTTAAGTGTCTCCTGTCAGTGCACCCAGCGTTGGGTTCTGGGCCATTTTAAACCTGTTTCCAGAATCGCCACCTGACACTTAGCAGTCACACAATGCCTTGACTTAGTAAATGCATCTGTTATATGGTACAGCACTAAATGCTTTCCTGAAATCCAGATAAATTATGTCTGCTGATTTGGTAATGTGGCCCAAGAATTCAATTTAGGTGAATTTATCAGACATGGCCTTTCCTTTATCAATCCATGCTGACTGACCTTTAATAAATTAGAGATAAATCCATTCCGTATTGGTGGATGCACAATCTGAGTGGAAGAGTAATCAGCACCGGATCTACAAACATGCCCCTGCCTAATTTCCTGCCCTTAATGTGCTCCAGTCTGTGACAGGGCACATGGAGACTCATTCGAATTACTTTAGACTCCCGAAGAGCCAAGTGGGATGTGAGTTGGAGAAAACCCAAGGTTCAAGTGCAGGGAGGGGGAGCATGGTGTAGTGCTCTGGGTGGGCTCTGTGAGGCTTGGTTCCTGGGAAAGTAGCTGTGTAGCTTTTAGGCCAGTCCTTTCCCATCTCTACATCTCAGTTTCCTCAGCTGTCCGCTGAAGTGCCTGGGAGGAGTGATCTCTCAGGCCCTTCTCAGTTCTAATCACTTTCAGCTACAGGGAAACAAAGCAGGTAACAATTACTTGCACTCCAAGATCAAATGAGACAGGTACCAAGACTGGCCTCCTGCTCGACTGGGATCCTGACGGGGTCAAACTAACCAGGCCACAATTAAATGCATCCAGTTCTGAACATTGCGGGAGTTGCAGATGCAAGCAACATTAGTGTTCCTATTATCCCGTAAATCTTTTTAGAAAAGATGCTCTATATGTTTATTATGAATTATAATGCATACTACTATTATAAATACAACAAATTTGAATAAAAAATAAATTTAAAAAATATTTTTAGAACAAATGACATTTGAAAAGGGTACCAGAGCTATTTTCTGTAATCATGATTGAATTTCAGTGTACTTAACATATCGACACCTGCTAGTTAAAGAGAAAAATCTAAGCCAACTAATACCCAAATTTGGCAAGATACTCAACAAAAAACAATCCCATGGTGATATAATTTTACAAGGGTAAATTCCAATTTACAATAGTGAATTCCATTTGCCTTCCTTCCCCCTCCAAACTCTGAGATTCACAATTCCCATAAAGTATCAGAAAAGGCCTACAATAAAAGATCCTGTCTAATTTTGTACAACACAGTGTTTTGCAAACTTATTTGATATTGGGATCTGTTTTGTCCCTGTATTTTTTTATGCAATGCTTATTAAAATCACTCAGAATTTTATATTTCAAAGAGTGCATTTTTTAAAAGTGATGTTTTAACCTTTCCAGGAATTCTCCTATCTGCTGTGTCATGGTCTTTAGGAGAGTTTTTGTTCTTTCTTTGGAGAAGTGTCCACCTTTAAAGTGATCTGCAAATTGTGATCATCCTCTGTTCCTTTGAAAAGATGTTTTCCTGTTCGGCTCCACATTTCTATCTTGAAGACATCTACAAAAGCTTGCCAAGAGGGAAAGTCTCTGCTTATGCTCCTTTTTCTTTGCCCCTGGAAGCTTTTAACATTTAAAGATATCCATTAGGCATATAAATAAATGGCTAGGTGAACCATTTGTTTATTTAAAAGCCATGGGCTCTTTAATAATAATAATAAAAAAAGTTTCCCATAGCCCCAACTTCTTTGGAGAAGAAGGGGTTGGCAGACACATCTGTGTTTGAACTGATGACATGTAGAAGAACCCTGGATATGGTGTGTTTTGAACTAGGGGAGCAGAAGAAAGGCCGGCTGTGCCCTGGGGATGCCAGACTGGAGGGTGCTGCACAGAGGGGAAACCTAACACGGGTGCTGTGCTGAGAAGGGGAGAGTGACTCTCTTAAGCTGGCCCTGGCACTCGCAGTAATTGCTAACAGACCTCCTTTCTCCTGTGTTCTTTTCACCCACTCTCCCAGTCCCTAGCATGCTAACAGCACACTTTATTTCTGAGTTATTAAAAATTACATCTTTCTTATATTGATTCTTGACAGTTGCCAGCTGACCTCTAATTGTTTCCAGGTCCGAGGTTTCAAATTTACTGATTTCCTTTTTGATATTTTAATCATTCTCTGTCCCCTGCTTGTTTCCTCTCCTGCTGATTTGCCTTGTCTTCAGAATTTCTCAAGCCCGAACTCCATTTTTTTTTACTTGTTAACTATCTCTTGACATTCTGAAAGGCTCTGGGCAACCAGGTAGATAGGCAATGCCGTCTCTATATTTCTGTCACTTGGATTGAACAACTTCTACTGACAGCAGAACAACAGGACCAGGACACGACAGCCTCCTCTTGGCTCTTCCTCTTGCTCAGGAGATGCATGGGCAGTATCAGGAACTCAGGGTTGTGTCCCAGACAGGTCTTGGGATAAAATGATGAATTATGGAAAGGCAGGAATACAATGAATTCATTTTGAGCCCCTTGGGAAGGAAGGAATTGGGATCGATGTGTGGCAAAGCAATTCCGATTCAGTGAAACTGTGAGATTTGAGATGACAGTAAGCTCCAAGAGGTCAGAGAATGTGTGTATTTATTTAATGTCATGTCCTCAGCGCCTGGAACAGCCTGTGACACTGAATAAATATTTGGTGAGTTAAACATGGATTTTATTCTTCCTCTTCATGATTCTGACCAACGATCAGAGAGTCTGTGATGAATTTCATAATATCTAGCAGGAAACTCCCATGCTTCTGCTGAGCAATTTTCCCTACTCTTGACACCATTTAGCAGTTTTCCTTGATGGCTCATTTTTATCCTAAAAATGATATGACACCTCCCTTTAAGAAGCATGCACAGATGCACATATATCTGAATGTTCAGATCCACAGAATATTTGAGAATGAAGAACACCTCAGAGTCCACTGGGGTCGACACTTTTTCAATGGCACAGTAGAGCTCTTGAAAGTGAAGTGATTTCCCCAAAGGAGTCCAGGGCAGCCTAGAGTGCTTGGTGGACACATTACTGACAGAACCAACACTCATCGAGAGTGCTGTTGCTAATTCCCTGTCACCTTTGTCTTTCTGGACACACAGGCAGAGCATCCTTTTCCAGGTCTGGAAAAAAAAAAAAAATTCCCATAGCCATAGAGATGCAGATACCAGTGTCTGAAAATTATCTGGAACAGAGTACAAGATTTGAGAACCCTGAGAGCACCTGCTATCTGTTGCTTGGTGTGGACACAATAAACACGTCTTCTTCAGAACATGACAAAGAGGATGACAGATGTATGAGGATACATGTAGCTCTGTTTCTCTGGCCTCGCTGGAAATTGCAATGAATGTATTGCCTCAGAAATGCTCAAGTTAGGGCTTAGAGTTCTGGGAGGTTGTCAAGGGGCCCTGTGATATTGGGGCTGATGAGGTTCTCTCTGTCTCTCTCTCAGATGATTCACAGGACTTGGCATCAGTGTCAGCATAGGCAAGGGGGTTCCAGGGCAGAACATGAAAGAAGTCTTCATGAGATCATGTCTGATACTCCTGGGGAGTCCCAGATTTACTTGAGTAAGATTTTGAAGTGGGTCTCGCATTCCATCAATAGGAGCACAGCTGGTGAAGTTAGAGTTGCTGTGATTTATGTGACTTCATCAACACACGCACAGGCTAGTGGACCCAGGAAAACTCCAGACGGGAGAGAAGTGGAGGGGAAGGTGATACAGGAGCCCAATATTCTCCATATCTCCACTTCTTTTCTTTTTAAATTTATTTATTTATATTAGGTATATGTGATAGCGGAATGCATTTTGATTCATTGTACACAAATGGAGCTCAACTTTTCATTTGTCTGGTTGTACATGATGTAGACGTGCACCATTTGTGCAATCATACACGCACCTAGGGTGATGATGTCCATATCATTCCCCCATCTTTCCCGCCCCCATGCACCCTCCCTACCCTCTCTCCCCTTTGCCCAATCAAAGTTCCTCCATTTTCCCCAGGCCCCACCCCCCATTATGGATCAGCATCCACTTACTAGAGAGAACATTTGGCCTTTGGTTCATTAGGGTTGGCTTACTTCACTTAGCATGATATTCTCCAACTCCATCCATTTACCTGCAAATGCCATGATTTTATTCTCTTTTAATGCTGGATAATATTCCACTGTGTATATATACCACAGTTTCTTTATCCATTCACCTATTGATGGGCATCTAGGTTGCTTCCACAGTTTAGCCATTGTGAATTGAGCTGCTATAAACATTGTGGCTGTGTCACTATAGTATGCTGTTTTTAAGTCCTTTGGGTATAGACCAAAGAGTGGGATAGCTGCATCAAATGGTGGTTCCATTCCAAGTTTTCTAAGGAATCTCCATACTGATTTCCAAAGTGGTTACACCAATTTGCAGTCCCGCCAGCAACATTTCAGTGTACCTTCCCCCCACATCCTCTCCAACACTTATTATTGCTTGTATTCTTAATAATTGCCATTCTGACTGGAGTGAGATGAAATTTTGGAGTAGTTTTTATTTGCATTTCTCTAATTACTAAAGACATTGAACATTTTCTTATGTATTTGTTGATCTATTGCATATTTTTCTCTGAGAAGTGTCTGTTCATTTACTTACCCCATTTATTGATTGGGTTATTTATTTTTTTGGTGTTAAGTTTTTTGAGTTTTTTTATATATCCTTAAAAATAGTGCATGTAGTAAAGACGTTATCTCACTCTGTGGGCTCTCTTTTCACATTATTGATTGTTTCCTTTGCTGAGAAGAAGCTTTTAAGTTTGAATCCATCCCATTTATTAATTATTTTATTTCTTGTGCTTTAGGAGTCTGGTTAAAGAAGTCAGGACCTAATCCAACATGATGAAGATTTAGGCCTACTTTTTCTTCTATGAGGCACAGGGTCTAATTCCTAAGTCCTTGATCCACTTTGAGTTGAGTTTTGTGCAGGGTGAGAGATCCCTATTTCCACTTCTCACTGCTATCCATTCAGGACCAAAAACTTGAAGAAGGGTTAACAAGTTGACTCTTTGGTCCCTGACTCTTCACAATGCCTTTATTAGCATTATGTATCCATGCCCTTTGCCATGTGACTTTCCTTATTCTCCCTAAAGTAGGAATGTATTTCTTGAGCCCTTGACTTTGAGTTTGGCCTTGTGAAATGCTTTGGACAATGTGGAATTAGAGCAAGTGATGTGAGGGCTTGGATTACGTAGTTGGTTTGTCCTCTTGCACTTCTTCCATTTGCCATGAAGACAGGCTCCAATTAGTGTTAGTCCCAGAAGGAAGAAGGGCATGTTGGGCACATCTTGACTCAACCCATATCTGAGAGCCAACCCAATATCCTGCCCCCTAAGGCACAACCATTCAGCTGCACCCAGGTGAAAGTAGCCAGACTTCAGTTGACCTGCCCACCTCTGAGACAGTGACATTTTTGAGGTTGTTTTCTTTGCAGCGTGAACTGATACTGCAGTAGAAACATGTGTGACCATGTTCTGGAAAATGCATGGAAAAAGGAGACCCCTAAACCACATAACTATACCAGGTAACCAAATTTACCACCCAAAGTCTTTGACCACCTGATTAGCAAAGGCTTTGTGAGGAATCAAAATCTGGATAGAAGCTCAAAAGAACCAGCAATATGGGTGTAAGTGGGCCAGAAATTTGAAAGAAAGGCAATGGGGCTTTGCAATACTTAAAGCAATCAAAATAAACAATTGTGAAACCAGGAAAAGGCAACCCCCAGTCCAGGGGTCTGCTGCCTGGCCGCCTCAGCTTTGGTACATTTAATCTATCGCATTAACACAGCTTTTAGAGTTACAGACCCTCAAAAGGATTTGGACTCCACTTCTATTGCAGTTGCCAGGGCTTAAAAACGTCAATTAGAAAACCATTTACCCAAATCCACCCCTCCACTGGCTGTCAGGTGAAAGTTATTACTCCAATCTTCATTTTGGCCCTTTCTTTACATATGGATCCAAACTCTCCAAATCTGTTTCACCATCCAAGTCACATTCCCACAGCGTGTTGCAGGGAGGGAGGAACGCACTTTGAAACAGTGTGCAGCTACGCAAACGCTAGTCCTCGAGGCTTTGTCTCAGAGTAGGTATGACGCAGTGGTTTGATTTGGCACAGAGCTGGGCAAACTTTTTCCATGACTGCTTTTCTTGCCCTCCCCTGCCCCCTTGGTTCTAGTTTCTTGTTTAAATAAAGAAGGAAATGAATAAAGTAAGTCACCTACTCTCCTGGTGACATTACCTTCATCCTTCTCATGGAATCATGATCAATGCAAGGGTCATTTTTGAACAGGATTTCTTCTGGTCTAGTATGCAGAAGACAAAATTTGCTCTTTGTACCATGTCCCTGAAAGATGACACCCTCCAGAGAAGGAACGTTGGCGTTTCTTGAGTGCTTCTGCCTGCGTCCTCTCATTGAATCTTCTCAGCCTTCCTGAGAAGAGGGCCCATTAGTCCTACTTCACAGAGAAGAAAAGAGGCTAGAGAGGTGACGTGATAGAGCTGGGATTCTAATACAAGTTTGTCATATTTAAAAGTCAATTTCCCTCTTCTTGACTGTGTAGTTTGGAGAGAGAAAGATGCTATAGGAAGAGAGGCTGAGGTCTGTTCCTGCAACCTGCACGGGTGTGGCAAACTCAGCACATATTTCCCATCTGAAGATGGCTGAAGAATTGAACATTGGAAGCATCACGTGTTGTCTTACATCTGCTGCTGACCTCCTTGCCTTTGTAATCTCTTAATTCTCCACAAAGAAGCACAGCGACTAGCAGATCGCTTTTGTTTTGTTTTGTTTTTATTAAATTGAGAGGAAGGTATAGAGATTTCCCATATACCTCTGGCCCCCACAAATGCACAACCTCCCCCATTATCGACATCCCCACCAGAGTGGTGCATCTGTCACAACTGATGAACACATAGGCAGCCTTATCACTCCTGGTGTTGTACATTCTATATGTTTAGACTTGTCTCCACCATATGGTATCATAGATTAATTTCAACAACCTTAAGATCCTCTGTGCTCTGCTAATTCATCTTTCCCTTCTCATTTCCCAACCCCAGGAAACCCTAATTTTTTTCTATCTCCATAGTTTTGACTTTTCTGCATGGAATATCATTTGAATCATACAGTCTGTAGCCTTTGCAGATTGGTTCTTGCAATAGTGATGTACATTTGAGTGACCTGCATGTCTTTCCAAGGCTTGATAATTAATTTCTTTTAATCACTGAATAAGATTTCATTGTCTGGTGTCTCACAGTTTATCCATTCACTCACTGAATGTACAGTTGTTGTTTCTGAGTTATGATAATTTTGAATAAAACAGCTTTCAACACTCACATGTTGGTTTTTGTGTGGACATAACATTGAATATCCTTTAGGTAAATATCGAGGTGTGTGATGACTGGACTGAAAGACAAGAGAGCATTTAGTTTCGTAAGAAACTGCTGAACTGCCTTGGGAAGTGCCTGCACCACTGTGCACCTCCGCCAGCGCTGAGGGAGAGCTCCCCTGGCTCCACGTTCTCTTTATCAGGATTTGGTGTTATCAGGGTTTTGGATTGTGGCCACTCAAATGAGTGTAAAGTAGTATCACATTCTTTTAATTTTTCATTTCCATTGCGACATATAATGTGGAGCATCTTTCTGTACATTCATTTTCCATTTGTGTGTCTTTTTTGGTGTGATAGCTGTTAAGATAGATATTGGCCTGTTTTTAAATTGGGTTGTTTTCTTATCATTGAGTTTTCAGAGTTCTTTGTATATTTTGAGTAACAGTCCTTCATCAGATGTGCCTTTTGCAAGTATTTTTCACATTCTGTCTCTTACTCTCTTGATATTGTATTTTTCAGAGCATAAGTTTTAAGGTTTATTAATCTTTTCTTTCATGAATTGAGTATTTGATGTTGGGTCTAAAAGTCATTACCATACCCCAGATTGTGTAGATTTTCTCTTACGTAATCTTCTAGGAATTTTATAGTTTTGCACTATATATTTTGTCCTAGGATCCATTTTGTGTTAGTTTTTGTGAAATATGTGGTCTTTAGATGAACTATTTTGCCCCATTGTTCCAATATCACTTGTGAAAAGGCATTTGCTCCAATGTATTGCCTTTTCTCATTTATCAAAGATGAGTTGACTATATTATGTGGGTCTATTTCTGGAGTACATATTCTGTTCCATAGATCTAGCTATCTATTCCTTTGTCAACATCATACCATATTGATTACTGTAGCTTTATCGTAAGTCTTGCTGTCAGGTAGTGTCAATCCTCACTTTCTTCTTCTTCTTCTCCTTGTGTTCACTATTCTGGTCTTTTGCCTCTCTATATAAACTTTATAATTAGTTTGTGGATATTAACACAGTAACTTGCTAGGATTCTGATTGGGGTAGCATTGAATCTATACATCAAGTTCGGAAAAACTGAAAGCTTGATAATATTGAGCATTCCCATCTATGAACATGAACTACCCATTTATTTAGTTCTTTGATTTCTTTCATCAGAGTTTTGTAGTTTTCTTCATGCAGCTGTGTGTGTGTGTGTGTGTGTGTGTGTGTGTACATAATACATAATACATAATATTTATATATATATATTTTGTACCAAAGATTGAACTCAGGGGCACTCAACCACTAAGCCACACCTCCAGCCCTATTTTGTATTTTATTTAGAGACAGGGTCTCATTGAGTTGATTAGCACCTCACTTTTGCTGACACTAGCTTTGAACTCGTGATCCTCCTGTCTCAACCTCTCAAGTTGCTGGGATTACAGGTATGCATCACTGAGTCCAGCATTATACATATTTTGTCAGTTTTATACGTGAGTATTTTATTTTGGTGGTGCTAATGTAAATAACATTATGCTTTAATCTTAAATTCCACTTGTTCATTGCTGGGGTATAGAAAAGGGATTTGTCAATCTTAACCATGTATCCTACAACTTTACTATAATTACTTATTAATTCAAGGAGGATTTTTATTCTTGATTTTTTTCAGATTTTCTTTATACACAATCATGTCACCTAAGAACAAAGATGCTTTATTTCTTCTTTCCAACATGAGTATATTTTATTTCCTTTTTTTTATGTTGTCACATTTCCTAATTTGCTAGGACTTCCA
Source organism: Tamias sibiricus (assembly GCA_025594165.1). Classification (NCBI taxonomy): domain Eukaryota; kingdom Metazoa; phylum Chordata; class Mammalia; order Rodentia; family Sciuridae; genus Tamias; species Tamias sibiricus. The sequence continues at coordinate 210,307,865 of CM046658.1, forward strand.
TATGATGCCAAAAAGCAGTAGTGAGAGGAAATATCTCTGCCTTTTTCCTGAACTTATTGGGAAAGCTTTGAATTGATCACCATTAAGTATTATGTATTAGCTATTGGTTTTTTTAAAAATATTTTTTAGTTGTAAATGGATACAACACATTTATCATATTTATTTATTTTTATGTGGTGCTGAGGATTGAATCCAGTGCTAGGCAAGTGCTCTACCACTGAGCCACAACCCCAGCCCTAGCTATTGGGTTTTTAAAGATACTCTTTATTGCGTTGAAGAAGTTCCCGTCTATTTTTAGTTTACATAAATGAGTGTTATGTTGTCAAATGCTTTTTCCGAATCTATGGATATGATCATGTGATTTCTTTTTTTATCCTTTTGATTTAGTGATTACATTAATTGATTTTCCCAAATGTTGCATATCTGGGATAAATCCCACTTGGGTATAGTGTATAATAAAGGGATTTGAAATAGAAACGAATGAGAGCACTGCCTGCTTTTTATCTGTCTTTGCTCAGTGATTTCTTTTCTCTTCCATTTCATGATGAACTTGTAATGAATGATGTTGGAGCAGGGAGGTGCTCTCGGCTTAGAAGTCCAGGTAAAGCCAGTGTGGGCCTCAAAAATAGGAAACTCGGAGCAAACCTCTTTGTTCTGACTCTGGTAATGGAGAAATGCTAAGAAGGAGGTACATGAGAATCCCACATGGTAGGAAACCAGAGGTATCTGGGACTGAAGCTCCCACTGGCATGGATTCTCAGAGTGCCTTTGAATTATGGTTCCAAAAGCCTTTAAGAGAATGTTGGAGTGAACTGATTTGAAATACCTTTTCTCATGGAGAATGGATTTATGTACTAGTTTAATAAATAACATAGGGAGAAAAATAAAACCCCCAAAATATAAATGGGAAATTGAATGAGTTATCAACCTTTCAATGTGGGAGAAAAGTTGTTTTGAGGAGAGAAAATCAAGTAAGCTTTCAAAATCTACTGTTTTTACTTGATAATAGTCCCATATTACTTTTAAAATGATATAAAAATTTATGACTATATGAACTTTAAAACCTTAGGAATAGATATTTTATTTCTCAAATTTGTTTTATTGTTAAAGCTTACATGTTTGTGTGAAGAGGAGGAGCTCTAAATGGATTTTGACTGGAATGATTAAATTATCAAAACCTGGGTGAATTAAATAAACGTCTTGGGATGAGTTTCCTTATGAACACAGTTTTAGTTTTATTGTGCTTGTGTATTAGGAATAAGGTCAAATAAATCCAAATTAACAATATTTTTATGTAACATAATGGATATAACAGAACAAATAAGTTTCCAACAAATAAAAGAGTGGTTTAATTTACAAAATGTAGAAGATAAAAAATGTTCATATGAAAAACTAAAGGGAAATGAGCAATATCAGTCATTTAAAAAGATAGTCTTAGTAGACTATGCTAATTTTTTTCTAGATATTAAAATGGATTTTTCACAATATTGTGAAGGCTTTCTCTCCAATAGTCTCCTATTATAAGTGTATACTCCAGTTGGAACACACCATAGTGTGTTATTATTCTGGTTTTGGTTGCTAGACATTTGGGAGTGACTCTCTAGAGTATCCATGGTGGTCCAATTGAAGTGGTAACTTGAGAAGTGACAGGAGGGAAGATTTTGTGTTCCTGGACATGCAGATAAAAATTAAACCACAGACATTAAGGTAGAATGAACTATTGTGATATATTTTGATCAGTGGACGTCTCTACAACTTTGTGGATGATGCATTATTCTGACTATTTGATATCATGACAATTTATTCTACAGCATTGTCTAGTAGCTGAACATGACATTCATAGCAAGACCTAGAATTATTCTAGTCTCCAACTCTGACCCTATTGAGTCTTTCAATGTAGGCCAAACAGAACAATCCTGAAAAAGAAGAAAAAAGTTGGAGGACTCACTCTTCTGGACTTCCAAATGTAAAGTTATAGTGTTAAGAACAATATGGTACTGGCCTAAGAATAGACATATAAAACAATAGAATAAAATGTAGAGTCCAGAAATGAACCTATATGTCTATGACCAATTGATTTTTGACAAGAATGCCAAGTCTATTCTGTGGGTAAAGAATATTTTCTTCAAAAGATGGGGCTAAGATAATGGACTATAGAGTGCAAAGGAATAAATTGGATCACTATTAATAATATATTCAACTTTATTTTTTACTCAAAATGGATCAACAGAATATATAGAACTAAAATCACAAGCTTTTTATAACAAAACATAAGTATAAATCTTGATGATCTTGGATTTGGCACTGGATTTGTATATATGACACCAAAAACATAATGAACAAAAGAGGAAATAGATAAATTGGATTTAATCAGGCTCAGACTTCAGGGGATATGGGCCAGATTGCAAACGATAGAGAGAAAAAATATTTTATGGCTGTATAAAAGAGCATGGAAAGGGCTGGGGTTATAGCTCAGTGGTAGAGCACTTGCCTAGCATGTGTGAGGCCTTGGGTTTGATTCTCAGTACAACATATAAATAAATGAATAAAATAAAGATCCATCAATATCTAAAAAAAATTTAAATAAAAAAGAGCATGGAGGTAAAAATGAAGACTTATGCAAAAGGAAAAGGTGTAAAGGAGATGGAGGAGAACAGAATGGGATGACAGAAGATAGCCCAGTATAAGCTAGTTAGTTTTGAAGGTCAATGCATAAAATTTTAGTGTTTATTTTGACTTTGAATTGCATATATTTCTGTTTAATTCTGGTTTTTATTTCTTACATTAAAAATTATTTTTAAATTTTTATTCTAATTTGTTATACATGTTTGTAGAGTGCTATTCATTTCATATTACATATAAAGAACACAGGTTTTCAAGTTGCTGGTTTTATATAAAGTATTTTTACAACAATTGTGTCTTCATACATGTGCTTAGGGTAATGGTGGCTAACTCATTCTACCATTATTTCTATCCCCTTGCCCTCTCCCCTCTCTCTCCCCCTACTTTGTTCTATTTAAAGTTCTTTCATTCCTCTCATCCCCACTCCCTTGCCTCTATAAGTTAGTATATTCATAACACAGAGATCATTTGACCTTTTTTTTTGGGGGGGGGGATAAAATCATGGCATTTGCTGGGAAATGGATGGAGTTGGAGATAATGAAAAATTTTTAAGTTGTGGATGGACACAATATCTGTATTTATTTCTATGTGGTGCTGAGAATCAAACCCAGTGCCCTGCAAGTGCAAGGCAAGCGCCTCACTGCTGAGCTACAGCCCCAGACCCAATTCTTACCTTTTTTGTTATTTATACCTTCTATTAGGAGAAAAAAGAGAGGGCTCAGTGTTTCTTTGAGCTGGTCTCCATATCCAAACATTTGCCTAGCTTTATGGCCCATTATCTATTGCAAAAGAAATTAGATTAATTTTAGTAATTAACTGGGGAGGTTAAAATGACCACATTCTTCTGAATTTGACTAGATGACATTTTGTTTTTTGATAAAACCACCAGGAACATCACATTTATAATTCTAAATATTCCCATGAATCACAAATATAAAAAGAACCCAGTCTGGGTGTTCTACTTCTGCTTTTTCCTCCTAATTGTGTCTTTTATACTGTTGTAGGCCTGGCTTCTATCTAATAAGGTACTTCACCCACAGTCCAAGGTCTGAGCTAATGATCTCTGAGATGTTACCAAAACTGTTCTGGAATACCAAGTATATAATGTCAGTCTTTCCATGGTCACTATGGAAACTATATCCTAGAAAAATCCTGTCACTTATTTCAGTATGACCTATCCCTTATAAAACTAAATTGGCCATTTCTAATAAATTTAAGCTTTTAAAATTGTTCCCTTACTAAATCTTTGGTAATTGTATTCATTAATATTCTTACCATTAATCTGAAACCAAATCAGAATATCAAGACAGCTCTAATTTAGTGCAAAAACCTTTGGACTTGAAATTGGGACACCTGGTATTACAATAGATTCGGCCATTTACTCTGTGGACTTGTTCAAGTCACATTACTTTTCTAAACTTCAATTTCTTCAAATGAATATTGTAATAGCGCCTATCTAAACAAGGCCATTGTTAATATCTGACAAAATGAGGAACAATTAGTCCCTGGAGGTTACAAAACACATGTTCACATAATCATGATTGTAATTATGGTTCTCAATAATTTTCTGCCATTATGAGTAATTCATGATAAGGAAGATTACAGTTAGGTAAAGAAAATCAATAGATAATTTCTTAAAATTCAATTTAACTATAAATTTTGAACACTTCTTCCCTCAAAAGATTTATCAGAGCTAGTCAAATTGCTTTTAATTGGAAATTAAAAGCTAAATTTTGATTTTCTCTATTTTTCTCTTAGCAAGTTTCCTTTTGGGAATTGATACTAACCTGCAGGTATGTACAGAATGGAGACAGGGGTACAGAGATATTTTACAAACTAGATTCTCAATCTTGGGTATTTGCAAATTAAATGAATTTGAATTTCTTATTTTCATTTTTTTTCCACAACAAATCCAGAAACATCAAATGAGAATTTGGAGCAATTTGTTTTAGTATAATGACAGCACTCATCTGTCCAGGAAGGGGAGGGAACATACTCTGGGGAAGCAATTCAACCACTGGGTCACCCATCCAACTTCCTCTCTGCAAATGTCATCTCTCAAAACTGCTATCAGATTATTGGCATAATATTTTAATATCCTGCTTAAACTAGATCATCCTGAATTACTACATTTATCCCCCCTCAATTACATATTTATAGGACATCTTAACTACTTTGGTATAAAAATGGTGCCTACCATAAGAGCGAAGGATCAAATCTGAATCTGATTATCATTTCTTTGATTTCAGTTGATGAAGCAACTTCATTCTGGTATGGAGAGTTTGATGCATCCATCGTAAGGTACCAGTACTTCCCTGTCCTGAGTCCAGGTTAAGCATTTGGTTCCAGCAGTTTGGAGTTGGTGAAACTCCAATGGAATGGCTGTTCTCTCACACTGACCCACTTCTTTAATTATCTTTCTCATGTTAGGCTGGGAAGTAGAAAGAAGGAAAAATCAGCTCCTCATATCTCTGGTTGAATGAGATGCCAGACCCAAGGACTACATCCCACACAACTTCCCAGGCCTCAGTGATCATTTAGGAGACTTTCAGACTCTCATTTGGAGTCCCCTTGACATTACATACAGGTTTTTTTTAATATATTATGCTGATACCTAACAAACTGTAGCCCCTGATCCTCTATGATCCCAACTCTGGTGACTGCAGCAGGGAATAAGGGATGTTTTGACAAGTATTCAGCAACTTGCTGTCTACATGAACAAAAAACCGTGGTTGAAAATGAATGCTGATTTCCATGATGTATACTACCCACTACCTACTACCTCTGCTACCCATCATAAGCAACTGGAAGTGGCGTTTGGAAAGAGAGACACACTCCAGTAAATCTGGAAGAAAAATAATAAACTAATAATTTTATAGTAATCACTTGTATTTAAGTGCAGTTCTTATTTGGAAAGATTTCAAGAGATGTATCTAACTAACAGTTATTATAGGACTGTGGCATTTATCTATTGAAAATTCCTCAATGGCTTCCCTTTTTTTGCTATAGGAAATCATATATATATAATATATGCATATATGTATATGACATCATAGCAGATGAGTGAGTGAATTTGGGATCTAAACCTGTCCAATCACTTCTACCTCCTTTTCGGTGTCATTTCCCATTGCTCTTCCACCATTAATTTATACCAAAAGTGTACCAATATCCTAAATGATTCATATTTAACTAACTGCTGGGCTTGTCCTGAGCAGCTCCCAGGATTTGTAGTACCTTCTTTGCCTGAGGAATAGATGAACTTTTAAAACCAGGACGGCAGATGCTTTGTGACACTGTGTTCACAACCCACATTTGCAGATAATCGTTGATTCCCTTCCCTTCCTGTTACAGAACCAACTTTCCTTCTGTCAAGGAATTTTTAGCTTATGTTAGAACATTTCAATTGGAAAATGAATACAAGGACGCAAGATTTTACCTGTATATGTCAAAATGAGATACAGATAGTGAAATATCCATGTCGGTACAAAATAATTGATTTGCCCTTTCTTTGATAGGATTTTCTATATTCTGAGAATATGCCTTTAATATTTTTTTATAGCTATGTGTATTTTCTGACTTCTCCATGTAGCAGGTTATAGCAGGTTCAATGATTGGAAAAGGTCAGATATATTTTTAAAATCATATTTTTAAAAAGTCTCAGAGAAATGTGGAACCAATAAGGATTGATGAACTAAAATTCAAAAGTAGATCCCATTTCCTAGTTGGTCTAGGAAATTTTATTGATTGTAGGAATTGCTCATGATTGGTATTTGTTTGGAGAATGAATCTCTTCAGGGGAAAAAGAGGAACTAGAAAAGGTTCTAGTGTTCTTCCAAGAGTGGGTTAACAAACTGAAACCCCCTTTTACCTAGGTACTCTGTCCATAATGAGACAGAGGTGTGACTAGAGGGGCTAGGAAGTCTGAAATTTAATGGGCAAGACAGCATGCTGGAAACTCAGGCAGAAGTTGATGTAGTCTTGAGGCAGAGATTTTTCTTCTCTGAAACCTCAGATTTTGCTCTTCAGAGTGTTTGATTGAACAAGGACCACCTACATGATTGAAGCCATTCTCCTTGGTTTAAGGCCATCTGACTGCAGTTGTTAATCACACCTACAAAACACTTTTGCGACAACACCTAGATTAGTGTTTGACTAAATAACTGAGCGCTATTCTAGTCAAAATGACATGGAAAATTAACCATCAGAGTTGGGGACTTAAAAAAACATTAAAAAGGCAGAGTGAAATCCCATGGTACTGCCCAGTGTTTTGAAAAAAGACCTACCTGGAAAAATAACTATATGTCTCCCCACCAAAAAACATTTGTTATGTTTTGAAGATGCTCAGGCAATTTGGCTGGACAACTGGGCTGGGAACTGCTGAAAGGAAAAACTCTGTATTCCACAATCTTTTAGGGATGAGGTGATAGACACCTGTCAGAACTCCAATCGAGAGCCTGCAGGGCCACACAGGAAACCTGAGGTGGTCTGAATCTAAAACTGCAATCCAGCATCGTCCCAACTCACTTATCCAGTGGACTGAAATGACCAGCCCTTCATCCTTCTTATCTAATAAAAGAGGAAGCCCTTTTTGACAGAAGATAGTTTTATCTGGAGCCTCTACCATGTTTTCATATACAAAGTCTGGGATAATTTTAAGTATTCATTGTGAACAAATAAAAATATGTGCCTGGTACATAGGAGAAAAACCAAACAGTAGAGACAAATCCAAAGATATTCCAGCTATTGGAATTAGCAGATAAAGAACACAGATTAGTGTGTTAAAGAAAACAGAAAATGAAAAAATTAAACGAAGACAGAGAATTTCAACAGAAAATTCAAATTTATAAAAAAGAATCAGTTTGATCTTTCCAAACAATTATTAATAATAGAGTTCAATCCATTTTGAAGATATCATGTCCCTAAATATATTATGATATTTGATTATACCCAGTAAATCTTCAAAATATTTTAAATAAAAATATGATGAAACTAATATAAAAATAGATTAAAAATTAGTAGCACATTTTAACACAGATAAGCCAATAGCTAATGGGATAAGCAAACCAAAAATCTCAGAATGATATGAAAAATCTGGAGAAAATAATTGTTGAACTTAGCTTAATTGATAAATTTGGAACATTGAAACAAAAATGACTTTTTTTTTAGGTTCACATAAAATGTTTATGAAAATTGACCATGTTCTGGCCGTTCAAAAACATTTCAAAGACTGGTATAGACAATGCTCTCTGACCACCATAGAACCATGAAAAATAGCAGTAAGAAAGAGATGATTAGAAAAAATTTCAACTACTGAAAACTAAACAAAAAATTTATAAGTATCCATGTATTAAGAAAGAAATCAAATTTAAGTAAATATTTTTTGACTGTGTGATGATAGTAAGATGTGTTAAAAAACTTGAGGCATACAGCTAATGCCCTGCTTAGTTTGTAACTTTAAACAGAGAGAAATGAGTAAGTCAAGCAATCAGTGATTTCAACTTCCATCTCAAGAAATGAGTAAAGAGCCTATCAAATCAACTTGAGAGTAAGTGGAAATACATACATACCGTATCATCTGAGTTAGAACGGCTATTATACAAACAACCAAACCAATGTAATAGTGTTGGTGAGAACACTGCTCAGCACTAAAAGATAATAAAATCATGGCATTTGCAGGTAAATGGATGGAGTTGGGGAAAATAATGCTAAGTGAAGTTAGCCAATCCCAAAAATCCAAAGGTCAAATGATCTCTTTAATATGAAGATACTAGCTTATAAAGGCAAGGGAGTGGGGATGAGAGGAATGAAAGAACTTTAAATAGAACAAAGAGGGGGGCGGGGGAAGGGGGGAAGGGGGCAAGGGGATAGGAATAATAGCAGACTGAGTTATCCATAATTACCCTAAATACATGTGTGAAGACACAATTGTTGTAAAAATACTTTATATAAAACCAGCAACTTGAGAAATTGTGCTCTTTATATGTAATATGAAATGAAACGTACTCTGCAAACATGTATAACAAATTAGAATTTTAAAAAGTCAAATAAAATGAAAAAAATTTATTTGTTCTTTTTAGATATACATGACAATAGAATGTATTTTGACATCTTATACATAAATGAAGTATAACTTCCCATTCTTGTGGTTGTACGTGATGTATAGTTACACTGGTTGTGTATTTATATATGAACATAGGAAAGTTATGTCTGATTCATTGCACTGTCTTTCCTATTCTCATCCCCATTCCCTTCCCTTCACTCCCCTTTGTGTAATACAGTGAACTTCTATTCTTCCCTCCCTCCCTCTTGTTGAGTGTTAGCATTCACATATCAGAGAGGACATTCGGCCTTTCTTTTTTAGGATTGGCTTATTTCACTTAGCATGATAGTCTCCAGTTGCATCTATTTACAGATAAATGCCACAATTTTATTCTTCTTTAAGGCTGAATAATATTACATTGTGTATGTATATCACATTTTCTTTTTTCAGTTGAAGAACACCTAGGTTTATTCCATATGTAGCTATTATGAATTGAACTGCTATAAACATTGATGTGGTTACATCACTACAGTATGCTGATTTTAAGTCCTTTGGGTATATGCCAAGGAGTGGGAGTGGGATACCTGGATCAAATGGTGGTTCCATTCCAAGATTTCTGAAGAAACTCCACACTGATTTTCACAGTAGTTGCACCAATTTGTAACCCCACCAGCAATGTATGAATGTATCCTTTCCCCCACATCCTCACCAACATTTATTGTTGCTTGTATTCTTGATAATTGTCTTTCTGACTGGAGTGAGATAAAATCTCAGCATAGTTTTGATTTGCATTTCTCTAATTGCTAGAGATGTTGTACATTTTTCCATATATTTGTTGATTGATCCTATTTCTTCTTCTGTGCAGTGTTTGATTTCTTTGCCCATTTATTGATTGGGTTATTATTATTTTTTTTTGTGATGTTAAGTTTTTTGAGTTCTTTATATATCCTGGAGATTAATGCTCTGAGGTGCAGGTGGAAAGATTTTCTCCCATTCTGTAGGCTCTCTCTTCAGGATCTTGATTGTTTCCTTTGCTGTGAAGAAGCTTTTTAGTTTGATACCATCTCATGTATTGATTCTTGATTTTACTTCTTGCAGTTTAGGAGTCTTGTTGAGGAAGTTGGTTTCTAAGCTGATGTGATGGAGATTTGGGCCTGCTTTTTCTTCTAATAGGCATAGGGTCTCTGTTCTAATGCCCAGGTGAGAATAAAGGACTCTTGTAGACTGTTGGTAGGAATGTAAATTAGTACATACACTATGGAGAATTGTGTGAAGGTTCCTCAAAACACTAAAAATAGAACTACCATATGACCCAGTTACTCCATTTCTGCATATATATCCTAAGGAAATGAAATTAGCATATCAAAGAGATACCCATGTCTATTGCAGCACCATTCTCAATAGCTGAGATATGGAATCAAGCTAGGTGCTCACTAACGGATGAACGGTTGAAGAAAATGTGGTATTCACGTATAATACAATATTCCATATTGCAGCAAAATGGATGGAGCCAGAGGACAGTATGTTAAGCAAAATAAATCAGACAGAAAAAGACAAGTACTGCATGTTCTCTTTCATATGTGAAAGCTAAAAGCAAGTCTCTCTGAATGCAGAACAGTGATTAATAGAAGTTGGGAAGCATGTAGGGGGTGGAGGAAATGAAGGTTAGATTTGATCAGTGCATGTGTGCAAATATAACACCGAACCCCAATAATACATACAACTAATACATGCTAATCAAAAAACAAAAACAGAAATAGTTGAAAATATTAATAAAATGAATAAATCTCTAGAAAAACAGATCAGCAAATAAAAACAAATTATCAGTAACCAGATTGAAAAGTGGCATATAGTGATTCTATAGACATCAAATTATAGAAAGAGAGTATTATGAAAAACTTCACACCAAGACATTTAGTAATTTGGATAAAATGTACAAATTGCACAAGTAAATGTTATGTATCCCTACTGACAAAACAAATTCTGAATAGACCAACATCCAATATATATAAAAACTGACATTAATTTTTGAACTTGTAGATCAGCTTTCTCATAAACATGAATGCATTTTTAACAAAATGTCAGAAAATTTAAATTAATGATATATAAGAATGATAATACAATATGGCCAATAGATTTTATTCTAAGTATGGAAGGTTAATTTAACATAAAAAAATCAATCAATGTAATTTACTATATTAATAGGAAAAAAGATCATCTGCATTGAATATGAGAAAGCAACTGATAAAATTCATCTATTCATGATGAAAATCTATAGTAATTTAGAAATAGAAGGAAACTCCTTTAATTAATAAAAAAAATCTATAAAAACTTTCATGATATACCACATTCAATGGCAAAATGCTAAAAATTTCTTCCTTGGGATCAAGAGTGTATATGTATAATTCTGTTTAAATAAGACATAGAATAGTTGAAATTAACTTATATGTGTTAGAATCCAAAACAGTGGTTACTCTCTGAATGAGGGATCAGTAGGAAGACTTCTGGGGTACTGGTAATGTTCTGACTCTTGCTCTGATATGGCTATGTGGTTATATTCACTTTCTGAAAATTTATTGATCTGTTCATTTATAATACATGTAACTTTCTGCATATTTATGCTATATCAATAAGAAGAATTTAAAACACTCCAATGAAAAAATTAAAATCTGTCACATATTTCAAGTAACTGGCACTTTTTCATGAGTTAATAGGTTTTATTCTTCAATGGTCAGGTGGTTGTTTCCCAGTATCTTGACTGGGTCTAAGTAAGAGCTGAATGATGGACATTTGGGGGCCTAGTTAGAGAATTTGAGCTTCCCAGACAATGCTCAGACAGCAGACAGGCCTATCATCAGTTTCCCCACAACTAAGTGATCTTTCCCAGCATCCTTTCCAGGCCTCAGATAATATAATTCTATTTCAGGAACCTTGCCTACTATGTAGAGCTGCCCAGCAACTCTCAAAGGAGAGGCCAGCTGCACCATCACAGATCTATTTCTTACTGTGCCGCTCTCGATGGGGTGGAAAGCAAGGTGAAAAGGTCAAGTCTCTTACGTCTTCAACCATACTTTGGGTAGTGGCAGGACTAGACGTGAGCAATAGCCTGCCAGGTCCTCTCCTCAAGAAGTATAATCTCAGGAACCTCCACACCAAGAACAATAGCCATGTGCCAGGAGTGACAACTCGTGAAGCTATCATCCAACAAATATTCTCCAACTAAATTGCAAATCTGCTTTCTAAACCCAGACAAAAGAGCCCCTCTCTGAATTTTAGTGTATTCTAGCATGTTTTCAGGAGCTCTTAGAGCTTCACCAGTGCCCACTGAATATGGCATGGTGGCATATGTGCAATGGGTATTGCTGCATCCTTCCTTATTTTCTTAGAATGGAAGGCTGTTCAGTCAAGTGTAGCAAAAGAAACTGTCTGGCTTTTCACTCTCTTCCTATCAGGAAACATAATTTTGATAAGCTAACTTCTTATTCTTCCAAGAGTTCTCTTGGACTTACTCCAGTTTACAGTCTTCTCTTCCTCTCTGAACTCTGAAAGTATGTAGGAGTAATGCTCAGCTTATAAACTGGCCTTTCCTCCCCCCTCACCCCCCACACACCAATGTGATATGTAAGTTTACAGTTTGGAATGCTGTGTTTTCTGTAGATGTAATTTTTGTGTGGTATTAGCTTCTTAGGATGGGCCAAACCTGTTAAATGTGAGTGGATTCAAAAGCTTTGCATATGTGATATGGTGGAACCCCTTGTCTTTATATAGCAGCATATACAAGTTTTCAGAGTTCCATCCTGACATCGTAGACCTCTGTCTTTGGAACTGGAGGATGGTCTCTCTGATGGCTCTAAACTTCTTACTGTGATGGTCAGTCTTCTGCCTAGTTGTCTAGTATCCTTGCTACTTCTATTCCTTTTCTGTTTTGTTGTTTTTCAGCTACACTGGTCTTTTTTTATTTTCTCAATCGTGTCACACTAGTTCCTGTCTAACCTCCTTATACTTGCTCTTCCCTCAACCTGGCAGGCTTTTCCTTGAGACCTTCTTCACTTGACCAGCTCCTTATCATCACTTGTTTGTCAGACTGAGCATCATCTCCCCAGAAGAACCTTCCTGGACCACTATGTATCAATCTACAAGTCATTCACTTACTTTTAAATTAATTAGTTAATTCATTTATTTTCTTGTTTGCGTGTAGCCTCACTTTAATGCAAGTTCCATGAATGCAAGGACCTTGTCTGTTATCCATTCTGTTCCCAGAATTGAGCACTCAATAGGCAGTTGTGTCAGTCTGAGTCCTCTGAGAAGCAGGTGCCAAGATGGAATTACGCATGCAGGAAAGTTATTAAGGAATACACTTATGAAGTATAAAGGAGAAGGATCAGGAACAGGCTGAGAATGCTTTCGACTGTGACACAAGTCACAGAAGATGGAGAAGGAAGGAAATTTGAGTGGAAAGAGCCTCAGGCCATAGTCAGTTCTGAGAAATTCTTGGCTAGGCTGACAGGGAAAGGCTGTACAAAGGTTGACCATGTTGGGCAAGCATGGCCAGGCTCCAGGACCCCACCATTCTTAGATAGTCTCTAAGAGTGACTCTGGGAAAGCTGGGTCCACAGCAAATCCAAAGGAACAGCTGTCCAGCTGCCCAACTGGTCCCAGGAGTAGATGTGAAAGGCTGAATCTTCCTGGTCATTGTTTCTATGAATGGTCATGCACTAGTGGTGTTGCAGGTTAGGGTCTACTTCTTTGCTGGACACCTCACAGTTAAGACCTTCATTGATCCACAGATTAGCTATATTTTTGTTCTTGTTGCTTCTTTCTCTAACCAGATGATAAAAGGAAAAGTTTACAGATGCTTTTTCCTTTTCCTCTTCCCCTCATCCACCATGTTTTTTTTTTACCACAATGCTGGGCACATTGAAGTTCCAAAGATTCCCAACATCAAAGGCTACAAAAATGAGAGCTGTTATGGAGACAAGTAAACATGACTTGGTGAGGAATGGTAGGGATGATGGAGAGCTGGGTTGTGTTTGCCCCATCTAGAAGGGGTTACTATTACGTAGCTGCAGCAGATTACTGCCAAGCGGGAATGCAGGCTCCGAGCTACCAAATCAAATGATGCCAGAAATCTGGATTTTTACGTGAAATCTCCTGATTTTTAAATGTTGGGAACTAATTAAATATTTTTTAAACATTCTGCAGGCCAACACTAGCATGGCCAAGTAAAACATGCCTGTAGAATGATTTGGCCACCAGTTTATAGTCTCATTCTAGACCAGTTGATGGACAACATTCTAGATCTTTAAAACTCATAGTTGTGTTAAAAGTTTTGCAGCAGTTATTCTTGGAAGTCTTCTCAGAACCGGCTGATGACTGGCCATTTATGTCACTCCTCAGTATCCTGGATCCAAAGAGCATGAAAGAGAATAAACCATAAATGTCTGAGTCACAAAGGTCATGGACTTATGGGCCTGGGGTGAAGTCCTCCATGAAATGCAAGGTGACAGACATCTCTTTGCCAGTATGTGAGTGGGTCTGTCAGCAAGGACAAGGCTAAAGTTAAACAGCTGGATCTCTCTCCCTGCCCAGAGAGAGCATAGAGTGGCCTCAGGGGGAAGGAGTGAATTCTAAGGCAGAGTTCACTTTCTAGGGCAAACGTTATGCCCTAGAGCTGAAACCCTCAGGTTTGTTTTTTGTTGTTGGTGGTAAGCCACAGGATTAGAAATCCCAAGGGGTAAAGATAAGAACAACAATGGCGAAGCTCATTAGTGATCCCAAATTATGGGAGGTTTAAAACAGCAACAAAAACTTTTAAAAAGTTCTTCCAAATAACAGTTTTAATTTTATTCCTGCATGCATAGAGTATATACCCAAATATATCTATGAAGCATTTTTAACAAGTTAATGAGAATTCTAATGTTAAAAATAAATAATCATTTCTAATTTTCAATAAGAACTCACTTCCTATTTCAGACTTCAGGTTTGCAGGACCTTGATGATTCTCTGCTTGGATTTTCAGAAACACAAAGAGTCACAATGCATTTACCAGACCCTGAAGTATTTGACACAGAGCAGGAATATCAGTCAGTGGATTCATAGAGTTACTAACAAAATTATTGGTGGGCACTGTTTTCCTTTAGGCCTATAAAACTCTTCAGTTGTGCTACCATTTCAGAGGACATCCTTGTTCAATCTTTGAACTTGTAATTCTAATTCAACAAAGCCTATGATTTGCTTCTGAAGTTGTGACTGTCTCATCAATAGTTGTTCAATCCTTAGTGTTTTGCTGTGTGACAATTGCCTTCTTAAAAATGTATCCATCCAGTTTTAACAGAAAACTGCTGATGTGATGTTCTGTGTATTTTCAATCTCTCTTGAAATTGTGGGTTCCGTGTATTTCTATGCTTTGTCACCATCAGAAGCAGCAGCATTGTGTGAACATCAAGCACTCTGACAAGTTGGGTTCTCAGTCATTCGATTCCCAAAAGTCCTTGATCTGAAAAGACGGCTCAGTAAATCTTGTCGATTTTCCCCACCTGATGGCATAAACATAAATGACATCTGCCGACGCTGCTTTAACTGTTTCCAAATGGCTAATAAACTGGCAGTGACTGTGGGGACTAGATTGAAGAATAGTCACAATTGGAATAATTTGCTGCATCACATCACACAACAGACCTGCCCACAGAGGTCGTAGGCCCAACCTTTGCAGGATGAGGCAATGGTGGCCTGCATGCCAGCCTGTGCTACTGACTGCCATAAACTGTCAAAGCCACCTCATCCACGCTTTTACCGCAGGTGCCCATTGGTGAGTGAAATAATCTTTTCCATGTTCAGACCAAATTTCTCAAATTAATTACTGGCATAAGTTAGTACTTATTAGCTCTTGTATATCAGATAATGACATATATACGTGTGCATGCTTGCATACCAATCTATACCCATTCCCTTGAAAAGCATTTCTATCTCCTACCCACTGCACGGTTTAGAAAGGTGTCCTACAACCTGAATTCCTAGGCTCTCTTCATCCTTTCACTCATTCAACAAATATTTAGTGAGAACATAGTATGCCCCAATGCCTACATTTACCTTGTACTTGTTGAGCTTTCCATTGTCAACCCCAATCTCTTTCCAGTACCAGCAAAAATAAGACAAAAGGGTTTGTTTTCAAATGGGCTTGGCAGAAATTGATGCAGCAATTAGTTTCTCTAGAAGAACCCCTTGCTATTTCATCAGTTTACTGACTTCTGTGCACTGGAGTTGCAAGGGCTGCCAAATACAGCATTCTTTTTTGGGAAAAAATAGTAAATCTAGTTTAAAATCCTCTGCATAATCATATCCTGCTTCACTTGGCAAAACTCTTAAATCTTTTGATTGAGACATCAATTGCGCTTTTTTTAAACTGTCAAATAGTAAATCTTACACATTTTAAAATCCTTCTTGAAAATGTATTTACTATACATATTTACCATCTAAGTATTTTTATAATCCTTTACTAAAATGTTTTGTGACCTGTCTGCATTTAGCTATCTGCAAACTACCTTTTATTCTACATCTGCTTGCAGCTAAGCAGCTTGCCTTTGCTGTAACTTTGGGTTAAACATGACAAGATATTATCGTACTTGCTATTTGCTGCCATTTGCAATTGTCATCTTTTAAGACATGCTGTCTCCCTGGACCACTTTTGAGCATTTGTATGACATGAAAAGAAATGACTGCAAAATAAAATTGCTCAAATGCTATGCCTGGTGTGGTTTTAAGTGAAACATCTGGGCTCATTCAAATTACTCTTCTTTCTGATGTGATTTTCTTAGGCCATGACTAAGGAAGGCAGGAGGTTTGGTCAGGTGGCTTTTCCCAGGAGTTACTGGTAAAAGAGGAATTCTTCCAATAAGGACTGTGTTTCTGAGTTCCTCAAGATTTTTAGGAAGACAGAGGGCACCTCGTATTATCCTCCTCAACCTGTCCTGGTCTGTTGATATCTTTGAGCACGGTGTCTGGATCTTCCATTGCCAGGGAGTCTAGAGGAAGGTCACTCTGGGGCTGAGGCATTGTGGATACACGTGGGGAAGCCAAGGGAAAACCTGGCCCCCATATTTGAAGACAGGCTTGTTCTGGATAACTTCAGAGTGTGGACTGGACGGTGTAAGGATGAGGGAGAAGATGCCACTTAAACAGATCACTCTTACTGTAGGTCTCAGCTCAAAGATCACTTCCTTGGAGAAGTGATCTCTTGTGCCCAAATGGATGCAGATTCCCTTCCCTCTCTCTTCTTAATCATGTTCCCTGCTATTGCCTCAAAGAAGATATGAGACTGAGTTTTTCTTGTTTATTATTTTGTATTGTTCACCTCAATGAAAAGTAAGCTTCATGACAATAGGGACCTCACCTGTCCTTGTTTTGTGCATTCACCTGGTCATCTCCAGGACTGGTTGACTACGTAGTTTGAGGGATCCAGTGCAAAATAAAATGTGAGGATCCTTGTTCAAGATACCTGAGAAAAGTGCTACTCAAGTGCTACTCCCTTTCTTAAATAGTCTCTCTCTCTCTCTTTGTTTTTTATTTGCTATCTAATGGCTTTCTACATTTTAAAAATAGAAAATTTAAATCATTATTTTTTTATTATGGAATCTACTGTTTGTCTTCATATTGTAAAATGATAGTTTTAAATGTCAGTGTAAGAGCATTTAACTTATAGACAAAGTCCAAGATTACACAATTCATATTTTGTATTGCACACACACATATGTATTTCATTCTTACCAGAACCATGGAAATGCTGCATGAAACGAATGCAATAGTTTTTATTTCACTTTTTAGTGCATTATACCAGTACTTCTTTCAGCTCACTGGTCATAAAGAAGGACTAAAAAGGAAAGCAACTGTGCATTGCCTTATTGCTTGTGCTTTCTTTCCTTCTTTTTATTTAATCTAATTAATTAGTTAATTAATTAATTTGGCTTTAAGTGGGAAATGATATGTGTAGGCAAGAAGAATTCAAAAAGATCCCTAGGTTCTCCTTTTGGTTTGAATAAAAGAGCGGTTCCTGAAAATAGTCCTAACACAACATTCCCTAACACCATTGCCATGTACCTGCTTTTAGTCTTGCTGAATGCCCATATATTCCTTTGGTGTCTATTGGTTACCAACTTCTATGCTCATGGGATATCACTAAAAATGCTGTAAGTGAATGGGAAGGCAAGGAACCGTGGACATCTCTGCTCATGTGCATGTTCCATCATTCCACTGGACTTCCTTACAAAAACATAAGTTCAGTGAAATTATTCAGAATTGCAAGATGGTGACAATAGGGCTTTAAACCCAACATGGACCACTTTATTGCACAGGTCTGTGCCCCCAAAGACAGATGTGGTCTATGCAGTGCTATAATGGAGCACACAAAGATCACACTGAACACAGAGGATGAGTATATAGTCCTACTGAATAGTTGAATGAGTGATGGAGTCAGACTGTCTATCATTGAATTGGGCTGCAGAAATAAGTGACTTCATGGCCCAGAAAGAGAGAGGAAAGGTGGGTCAAGCCTCTGTTTTTTTCTTAATTAGTTACGTGATAATAGAATGCATTTTGACACATCATACATAAATGGAGTCTAACTTCTCGTTCTGGTTGTACATGATGTAAAGTTACACTAGTCGTGTAATCACATATGCTCATAAGATATTAATGTCTGATTCATTTGCCTATCCTTGTTCACCTCTTACCCCCTTGCCTCCCTTCACTCCCCTCTGTCTAATCCAAAGTACCTCTATTCTTCCCTAGCACCCCCAACCCTTATGTGAATTAGCATCTGCATACCAGAGGAAATATTCAGCCTTTAGTTCTTTGGAATTGACATTTCTCTTAGCCTGCTATTCTCTGGCTCCACACATTTACTGCCAAATGCTATAATTTCATGTTTCTTTAAGGCTGAGTAACATTATATTGTGTATATGTACCATATTTTGTTTATCCATTCATCTGTTGAAGGGCATCTAGGTTGGTTCCATAGTTCAGCTATTGTGAATTGAATTGTTATAAACATTGATGTGGCTGTATCACTATAGTATGCTGATTTTAAGGCCTTTGGGTATAAACTGAGGAGTGAGATAACTGGATCAAATAGTGATTCCATTCCAAGTTTTCTGAGGATCTCCATACTGAATTTTATAGTGGTTGTACCTCTTTGCATTCCCAGGAGCAATGTATATGAGTATACCTTTTTCCCCACATCCTTGCCAACATTTGTTGTTGCTTGTATTGTTGATAATTGTTGTTCTCACTGGAGTGAGATAAAAATCTCAGTGTACTTTTGATTTGCATTTCTAATTACTAGAGATATTGTACACTTTTTCATATATTTGTTAATCAATTGTATTTCTTCTTCTGTGAAGTATCTGTTCAGTTCCTTAACCTGTAACTGCCTGAAGCGATGGCCGCTTGGAGCAACGAAGCCGCGGGAAGAAGTTCAGAGGTGAACTGGAAACAAACAGCCTTTTTATTCTGATAACTTTTCTCTCTGGCTCTAACAACGACTTTAACACACACCACACACACCACCAAACAACCAACACACCAAAAATGGAGCAGACCCGATCAGCAATCTCGCTTAAGTCCCGCGAGATCTCGGGCCAAGTCCCGTGAGACTATGGAAGGCGGCAACAGCCAAACATCTCCTTGGCCCGTAGTCAACTGCAATCTTAGCCATCTCCCCAAACAGGCTCCTGCATTAACCCATTTATTGATTGGGTTAGTTGCTGTTGCTGTTAAGTGTTTGAATTCTATATACATATCCTAGAGATTAATGCTCTATCTGAGGTGCAGGTGGTAAAGATTTTCTCCCATTCTGTAAACTCTTTTTCATGATGTCGATCATTTCTTTTGCTGTGAAGAAGGGTTTACTTTGATTCCATCCCAGTTATTGATTCTTGATTTTACTTCTTGTGCTTTAAGAGTCTTGTTAAGGAAGTCAGTTCCTAAGCTGACGTGGTGGAGATTTGGGCCTACTTTTTCTTCTATTAGACCTAGGGTCTCTGTTCTAGTGCCTAAGTCCTTTATCTACTTTGAATTGAGTTTTGTGCAGAGTAAGAAATAGGGGTTTAATTTCATTTTGCTACACATGGATTTCCAGTTTTCCCAGCACCATTTGTTGAAGAGGCTATCTTTCTTTCCTAATGTATGTTTTTGGTGCCTTTGTCTAGTATGAGATAGCTGTATTTGTGTGGGGCTTGTCTCTGTATTTTCTATTCTGTACCATTGGTCTATGTGTCTGTTTTGATGCAAATACCATGCTGTTTTTGTTACCATAGCTCTGTATAATAATTTAAGGTCTGGTATTGTGATGCCTCCTGCTTCACTTTTCTTGCTAAAGATTGTTTTGGCTCCACAGTTTAGCTATTGTGAATTGTGCTGCTATAAACATTGATGTGGCTGTGTCCCTGTAGTATGCTGTTTTCAAGTCTTTTGGGCAAAGACCAAGGAATGGGATAGCTGGGTCATAAGGTGGTTCCATTCCAAGTTTTCCAAGTTATCTCCATACTGCTTTCCATATTGGCTGCACCATTTTGCATTCCCACCAACAATGTATGAGTGTGCCTTTTTCTCCACATCCTCTCCAACATTTATTGTTGTTTGTGTTCTTAATAGCTGCCATTCTGACAGGTGTGAGATGAAATCTTTGATTTGCATTTCTCTAATTGTCAGAGATGTTGAGCATTTTTTCATGTATTTGTTGATTGATTGTATATTCTGAGTATATTATTTTTCTAAATGATTTTCATGATTTTTTTTTTAGTTCTATAGAATGTCATTGGGATGTTAATAGGAATTACATTACATCTGTATAACGCTTGTGATAGTATGGCCATTTTGACAATGTTAATTCTGCCTGTCCAAGAGTAAGGAAGATCTTTCCTTCTTCTAAGGTCTTCTTCAATTTCTTTACTTAGTATTAAATAGTTATTATTAGGGCTTTCACCTCTTTGGTTAGATTGATTCCAAAATATTTTACTGTTTTTTGAGGCTACTACAAATATGGTAGTTTTTCTCACTTCTCTATAAGTGGATTCATCACTGATGTATAGGAACACACATGATTTTTGAGTGTTAATTTTATATTCTGCTACTTTGATGAATTCATTTATTTGTTTAAAAAGTTTTCTGGTGGAATTTTTCTGGGTCCTCTAAGTATAGAATCATGTTATCAGCAAATAATGATAGTTTGAATTCTTCTCTTCCTATTTGTATCCCTTTAATTTCTTTCTTCTGTCTAATTGCTCTGGCTAGAGTTTGGAGGACAATGTTGAATAAACAGTGGTGAAGGAAGACATCCATGTCTTGTTCCAGTTCTTAGAGGGAATGCTTCCAATTTTTCTCCATTTAGAATGATGTTGGCCTTGGGCTTAGCATAGATAGCTTTTGCAATGTTGAGATATGTTCCTACTATCTGTCGTTTTCCTAGTATTTTGAACATGAAGGCATCCAGCCTCTCTTCATGATAGTATCACTATTCCTAAGCCTACCTGAAGCTCTTGTCCTTGAATGAAATATCCCTATCTCCGTATGATCGATCCTTGCAATCCATCAGATCCATTCTTGTGATTTCTGTGTCCTCTTTCCTAATAAACCTTTCTTCCTCTTCAAGACAAGTTCTTCTGTGGCATTGTCTCTAGTTCCTATTTCAGATGGTCACTTAAAAATGATTGTATTTAGGGAATGCTATCAATTTTTCTCCATTTAAAATGATGCTAGCCTGGAGCTTCACATAGATAGCTTTTATAATGTTGAGGTACGTTCCTGTTATCTCTAGTTTTTCTAGTGTTTTGAACATAAAGGGGTGCTGTATTTTGTTGAATGCTTTTCTGCATGTATTGGGATGATCACATGGTTCTTATCTTTAAGTCTATTGATGTGATGTATTATGTTTATTGATTTCCGTATGTTGAACCAACCTTGCATCCTTGGGATAAACCCCACTTGAACGTGGTGCACTATCTTTTTGATATGTTTTTATATTCAATTTGCCAGAATTTTTGTTGATGATTTTTGCATCTATGTTCATTAAAGATATTTGTCTGAAGTTTTCTTTTTTTGGATGTGTCTTTGCCTGGCTTTGGAATCAGTGTAATATTGGCTTCATAGAATGAGTCTGGAAGAGCTCCCTCTTTTTCTATTTCCTGAAATAAATTGAAGAGTATTGGTATTAGTTCTTCTTTGAGGTCTTATAGAACTCTGCTGTGTATCCATCCAGTCCTGGGCTTTTCTTGGTTGGTAGGTTTTTGATGGCGTCTTCTTTTTCCTCACTTGAAATTGATCTGTTTAAATTGTGTATAACCTCCAGATCCAGTTTGGGCAATTCATGTGACTCTAGAAATTTGTCAATGCCTTCAATATTTTCTATTTTATTAGTGTACAAGTTTTCAAAATAATTTCTAATTATCTTCTATATTTCTGAGGTGATGTGATATTTCCTTTTTCGTCATGGATGTTAGTATTTTGAGTTTTTTCTCTCCTTTTTGTTAGCATGGCTAAGGATCTGACAATTTTATTTATTTTTTCAAAGAAACAACTTTTATTTTTCTCAATTTTTCAATTGTTTAGTCTCAATTTCATTAATTTCAGCTCTGATTTTAATTATTTCCTGTCTCCTACTGCTTTTAGTGTTTATCTGTTCTTCTTTTTCTAGGTCTTTGAGGTGTGATGTTAAGTCATTTATTTGTTGGTTTTTTTCTTCTTAAAAGGAATAAAAACTGGAACAAGGCAGGGATGCCCCCTCTTATCACTTTTATTTAACATAGTACTTGAAACTCTGGCCAGAGCAATTAGACAGATGAAAGAAATTAAAGGGATTCAGATAGGAGAAGAAGAACTCTAATTAGCACTATTTTCTGATGATATGATTCTATACATAGATGACCCAAAAAAATTCCACCAGAAAACTTTTAGAACTAGTAAATGAACTTAGCAAAGTAGCAGGATACAAAATCAACACCAATAAGTCAAAGGCATTTATGTATATCAGTGACAAATCATCTGAAAGGGAAATGATGAAAATTACCCCATTTACAATAGCATCAAGAAGAATAAAATACTTTGGAATCAACTTAACGAAAGACATGAAAGTCCTCTATAACAAAAACTACAGAACACTAAAAAAAGAAATTATAGAAGACCTTAGAAGATGGAAAGATCTACTTTGTTATTGGATAGGCAGAATCAATATTGTCAAAATGACTATATTACCAAAAGCATTATACAGTTTCAATGCAATTCCAATCAAAATCCCAATGACATTCCTTATAGAAATAGAAAAGGCAGTCATGAAATTCATCTGGAAAAATAAGAGACCCAGAATAGCTAAAGCAAGCCTTAGCAAGTAGAGTGAAGCAGGGGGCATCACAATACCAGACCTTAAACTATACTACAGAGCAATAGTAACAAAAACAGCATGGTACTGGCACCAAAATAGACATGTAGACCAATGGTACAAAATAGAGGACACAGAGACTAATGCCCACAACTACAGCTATCTTATATTAGATAAAGGTGCTAAAAACATACATTGTAGAAAAGATAGCCTCTTCAACAAATGGTGCTGGGATAACTGGAAATCCATATGCAACAAAATGAAACTGAACCTCTGTCTCTCACCATGCACAAAACTCAACTCAAAGTGGATCAAGGACCTAGGAATTAAACCAGAGACCATGCGTCTATTAGAAGAAAAGTAGGCTCAAACTTTCATGATACCAGATTAGGCTCCTACTTCCTTAATAAGACTCCTATTGCACAAGAATTAAAATCTAGAATCAATGAATGGGATGGATTCAAACTAAAAAGCTTCTTCTCAGCAAAAGAAACAATCAGTGAGGTGAATAGAAAACCTACTAATTGGGAACAAATCTTTACTACATGCACTTCAGATAGAGCACTGATCTCTAGAATATATAAAGAACTTAAAAATCTTAACACCAAAAAAACAAATAACCCAATCAATAAATGGGCCAACGAACTGAACAGACACTTCTCAGAAGAAGATTACAATCATTCAACAAATACATGAAAAAATGTTCAAATTCTCTGGCAATTAGAGAAATGCAAATCAAAACTACTCTAAGATTTCCTTTCACTCCAGTCATAATGGCAGCTATTGAGAACATAAACAACAATAAATGTTGGAGAGGATGTGGGGAAAAAGGCACACTCATACATTGCTGGTGGGACTGCAAAATGGTGTAGTCAATATGGAAAGCAGTATGGAGATTCCTTGGAAAACTGGGGATGGAACCACTTTATGACCCAGCCATCCCACTACTGGGTCTATTCCCAAAGGGCTTTAAAATAGCATACTACAGGGACACAGCCACATCAATGTTTATAGCAGCATGATTCACAATAGCTAAACTGTGGGACCAACCTATATGCCCCTCAGTAGATGAATGGATAAAGAAAACGTGGTATATATACTCATGGAATATTACTCAGCAATAAGAGAATAAAATAATGGCATTCGCAGGTAAATGGATGGAGCTGGAGAATATCATGCTAAGTGAAATTAGCCAATCTCAAAAATCCAAATGCCAAATGTTTTCTCTGATATAAGGAAGCTGATTTACAGTGGGGTTGGGACGAGGAGCATAGGAGGATTAGAGGAACACTAGAAAAGTCAATGGGGAAGGAGGGAGAGGGAGGGGGAAAGGAGGTATAAAGGAAAAAAAAAAAAGAAAAAAAAAGATGGTAGAATGAGATGGATATTATTACCCTAAGCGCATGTATGAAGACATGAATGGTATGAAATACTTTGTATACAACAAGAGATATGTAAAAATGTGCTCTATATGTGTATTATGAATTGTAATGCATTCTACTGTCATATACAACAACTTTGATTTAAAAAAATCATTGTATTGAGAAAACCATTGGCATTTCTGTTCCTGAGTGCTACTTGGGAGCAGGGTGAAGCCATGTTATCTTTTGTATTTCTGCTGTCTGGAACCTCATAGAGTGCTTGACTCTTAGCAGAAGTCATTGTCCATTGCATGAGAGTTTGTTGTTGACTTACCAAATTACACTATGTGTTTAGGCCTGGGGAATGTTGTATTACGACTATTTTCAGAATACTTCAGTTATAAATCAGTCACCAAAATCCAGTCCTTATTATTCTTGTTCAATGATGTTTCTTTGTTGAAAGCTCTTTTTATGATTGTAGGGATTATTCAAGGCAGTATTAGTAGAAATGATTATGGGCAATAAAAAGATGCATATTGAAGTGGGCCTGGAATTAAGCCATTCATGGAATCATCTGGGCTCAGCTGTGCCTAGTATACTTTTGGACCAAGCTATTTATGAAGTTACAGACCACAGATTACTATGACACCCACATTCATTCTTGAAAAAGATGACTCAGTTGTAAGTCTTGCACATGCACAGGAGCAGGAATCTGAGGGGGAAGAAATATCCATCTACTGCAGATGCCATTCATAAAGGTCTCCAGACTGGCTCCTAAGTGGCTTGCATTGTCTGCTCTGCATCTTATTGGGAAATAACCTAAGGTGTTTAATATTTTCACTGAATATGGTGGTCTGCCTCTCTGGGTATGCTGATTTGGAGGGGCCTTCCCCATGGGGCATTGTTTATCACATTTCTCATCTCAAATGAGAAATAAGAAATGAATCCTGCTTTCATCCAGGACGCAGGTTTATTAAAATAATATCTGAAATGCCACAGATATTGCCATAATTTTGTGAAACACAAAAATAGAAAAGCCTTATCCTCATGATGTGGGAATGCTTAATAAGCAAATGACAATATTTAGCTGGATTTTTTCCCCTCATTCTTATCAGGAGTTGGCAAGAGGGATAGCTCATTAGGTCATGTGGCGACCACAAAGACTCAAGTAAAAAAGGCAAAAGGCAAAAATTCTATAGGTTTCCTGTAGAAGCAAGCCCTGCGATGTCCATCTTGTTTGTTTGTTTCACCTTTGCATACATGATATGATTCTCTACTAAATGACAAGACAGGCAGGTAAAACTTGCTTTCCTTCAAATATTGGATGGAAGTACATTTGCTGCTTTTGAAGATCCAAAACTATAATGTCCATATGAAGCAGAGGGAGGGATGGATCAAATAGTCTCCTCCTCTCATATGTAAATAAATAGGGGTATCAGTCCAACATGACATGTCCAATTTGAGTATGAACATTATTATCCCAATTGTGAACCTGTGTAATTCCTGGCCTGTTTTCATTAGCTCTGGGCATATAGCTCCCTATCATATCACTCTGTCTCTGACCAAATGTGTTCATGTTAAATAATAGTTAAACCCTCCACTGTTCCCCAAAAGTCTGAGGAGCAGCTGGATGTAGATGTATGCCAACACCAGCAATCATGTGAAACCCACTATTTGGGTGCATGACATGTCTTTGCCAAAGGGTTGGCCATGCCTCACAATGCCTTCAGAACATGCAATAACTTGATTTAAAAAAAAAAAAAAAAGGAAAAAGAAAATACTTGGCTAAAGGCAAGTTGCTTTTCGGAAGGGAAACTCTTTTCCCAGAGTGTCCTGTGCAGACAAAACTTACTGCATCCCTTCTGAAAATGTGTCTGGAGCTATCTTCCAAGATGATTAATAGAGCAAGTATTTCTCACAAGGGTTTGACCTTTGGGAGCACAGCAGACAAAAGGCACAAATGACTGGAGATGGATAAAGAGGACAGGCTCACAGGACATGCCAATCCACAACCTGACTCTCATCGGGATGCAGGCACCCTGCACCATCCCTTGGGGGAAACCTCCCAGGCAATGATACCTTTGGAAAACTTTTTATGTCATTGTAAATCTCCTTACCTGAGAAAGATTTTCTTTCAAGAGATGTAAGCACCTGTCAGTAAATTGGAAGTGCCGAAACTGTGAAGATAAAAATGATTAAAAGGAAGGTTCCTGCACCAATCATTCAGCTCAGAGCCAATGGTCACAACTTTCGGAACTCATTCTTAAATGCAGTGTGTGTGCTTCACTTCAAAGGGGAGGAAAAGAAGGTAGATATTTTTGGAAAAAAAACTCACTATTTTTAAGATGGTATTTAAAAATCTTTATAAGAACTCTATAAGGCAATGTTAATGTTCCCATTTGACAGTCAGGCAAACTGGAACTTGAAGAATTCAGTGAGGTTGTGCAGGTAGAAAGTAGTGTATGGGGATTCAGACCCAGGTGTGTATAATTTCAAACTCATTCTTGTTTCATCCTCCCATATTATATAAAGTTGGGGCATGAAGAACTGAATAGATAGGTTTTGGTAGAAATTCACTTGTTTAAAATGAAAGCACATTTCCAAGTTCACCTACATGGCATGGTGAGGACCTCTGCTGATTTGGGAACTATAAGCAATGCTGAGTTTTAGTGTACCAAATATAGGAATGCTTACTTTATAGCCTTTTTCTGTTCTTACCCCCTTGGTTTTATAACAATTTCCATTAATTTATATTTTACTTATAGTATTATTGAATTACTACTTTGTGCCATGAACTTTTCTAGACAATTAGTGTGCAGAGGTCTTAGCCTGAGTTTCCCTAAAATTGGGCCAGAGATAGGATTTGCCTGGGAAGTGATCTGGGAAAGAAGTGAAGAATCAGAGAGAGTGAAACAGGGAAAGGGGGTGGGGGAAAGCCAATGTGCCTACACATTACAAAGCTGGCCATCAACACAGGTGGCCAGTGCTCAGTCTTGTTGGCACCTGTAGAGGGGTGTATAAAAAGGATCAGAGGGAGAGGCATTTGTCCATTGGTTCCTGGACTGTTTTGGCCAGGAGTTACCCCACAGAACATCAAACCTTGCTTACTTCTGGGCTATACATGCATGCATATCAAGAAGGATCCAGCAAGCACTCCACCTAGGGGAGTCAGGGAAGCCTTTCAGCTAGAGCCAAGAGCTGAGGCTGAGAGGATGTGAGGTGGTGAGCACAGTGTCTGTGGTAGGGAGCTAAATGGATGTAGTCCTTGGTCTCAAGAGAAAATCCCACAATTTAAGTTGAGAGGTGCTTATTAGATAAATTAGTCAACTTCATAATTACAAAGAAGACAGGTGATAGGAGGGAGACAAATAAACATGCCTACCTTCAACTGAAATGGCAAAGGAAGCTTTTGGGGTGGGGGTGAGTGACATTTAGACCAAAATGGCCAGGAGGGAGAAGTGGGGAAAGGCTTGCAGAGAAAACTGCCTTTGCAAAAGTTGAGAATGAGCTATAGAAATGGAAAGGAGTTCAACATGATTCAGCAGAGGGAGGAAGTAGGAGAGAAGAGTGAGATGTACCTGGAGAAGCAGGTGGTCGGGTTCTGAATTTTACTCTGGGTGGGATGAAAAGCCATTTTAATGTTTTTAATGTTTTAATGTTTTTTTGCAATTTTTCTCTAGATGTTTTGTGAAAAAGAAATCCATGTTGTGTAAGAGGGAGATCAGGGAAGCTTTTCTGAGGTAGTTGTGGTAGATTGGGATGGAATGTTGGTGACTTAGACCACGATGTGACAGTGGGGATGGAGAAAACTGGAAAGATTAAAGAACCATTTTTTTCCCCTCATGAGAATGTGGTAGTGGATCAGATATGAAAATGAGAAAGAAGGGGAAGTAAAGAATCATGTCTTGAGCATTTATTCATCCACTCAGCAAATAGGTATTGAACACTCACTACAATGGAGGACTGCCCGCTAAACATGAAAAACCCAGCTTGATTAGACTCTACCCTGGCCTTTGAGCGCCTCACAGTTCAGTCAGGAGAACAGAGAAATAGATGATTCTGAGAGAGGATCGTAAGCACCATGATAGCAGTACATCCTAGATTTCGTTGAAAGCTAACATAATCAAAGTTAATTACTTTCACCTGTTCTGATGACCAGACATGTGTTCTACTAGAAGAGGATGTACCAGTTACCCAGAACACTTTGGGAAATTGATCCAGAGAGGAGTCAGTGGTCCATGAGTTCTTTTATCCTCCCTGGTTAGTGATTAGCTTCTCAGCCACCCACAAATATGGAATTTAGTCCAGACCGCTGACTCCTGGAAAGAGAAGTGCTAAAGGGTTCAGAGCTTCAGTCAGTGAGGAAGTGTTCCTGACATGAAGCCTTGGTAATTCCTCCTCTATGTCCTCAAAGTCCCTGAAGCCATGACATCCTACCAGCAGAGCTTCCTTCCAGTGGAATTCTTATCATTATTAGCAGAGCTTCTCAAATTGCATTATGAAGGTAAACTTCACAAAGCCAAAGGACTTTCATCAAGCCTGTTGAGTTGGAGTCATCAAAGATAATTCAACCTGCTATAGAATTTAAATATTAATTTGCCATAAAATTGTTCTAGGACCTCCAGAGTCATTCACTATGGGTTAACATGCAAAAAGAACTACTTTTAGAAGAGCAGGAAAAAGACTGCTCAGTACCATTAAGGCTGCGGAAAGCCCTGTATGGTACACTCTTCAAAAACTGAAAGTCCAAGATTGTGTACTCTCTCTTATTCTGCCTGGAATTCAGAGGACATAGTAAATCTTTTCTGAGATGAATAGTATTACAGTGAATCATTGATAATGGTGGCAACACTAAACGGAGTGTGTTTTTTAAAATGTAGGTATTTATTCTCCTTCAAAGTTATTGTGTCAACACACCTTCCATTCCAGCATCCTAGAAATTAGTGACATTCACTTGGTATCTACCAGACTGACCAAAAATCATAATGACAGTCCAAAGTCATGATATGACCCTGGAACTAATTTTTCTTCTGAGTTCAGAGAAGATAACTTTGGTGGGTTTTAGTTCACTGTTCACAAATATACTTCCCCCCCCCACACACACACACACACACACACACACACACACATGCACACACATATATGAATATATATGTATGAGAGATAAGACTTGAATCACATTGCTCAAATGATGCTGAAGTTTAGTGAGAACAAATTTTAAGAAAAGGAAAGGGAAGCAGTGGAGAAAGGGTGTGGGCTCTTCTCCCATCATCCCCGTTCAAGGGTTCTTGCCTTGGAACTGACTCCTGCATGTGACTTGGCCAATCAGAGCGCTTCATCCTTCAGGAACAGAATTTGGTTCAGAGTTGAGCATATGCCACCTTTCAGTCTGTCAGAGACCTCCATGGGCCTTGCCTGGCCATTAAGAAAGGTAATTTCTCTTTCTCATTAACTTCAATCTGTGAGGCAAGCATAGGCTTAGAGATGTCAGTGGACTCTTGCTTCCACATGGTGGGAAAGAAAGAATAGGAGAGGAGAAGATGGGAAGGACAGGACAAGACAGGACAGAAGAAGGGGAATTGGAGATACTGAGAATCTGCAGGTAATAGCTGAAACTGTGGAGATAAGGTTGCCGCCGAAGAGAGCACTTAGCTGTGGGACCAATGAAATCACACTTATTGGTGTTTATATCTCTTAGAACTGAAGACTTGTGACACTATATAGAGCTCTAGGCCACTGCAGTGCCATAGGAAAGTGTTCCCGTGTTATAAAATCTCTCTCTCTTTTTTTTGTACCGGGATTGAATTCAGGGGCACTTGACCACTGGGCCACATCCCCAGCCCTTTTTTAAAATTTATTAGAGACACAGCCTCACTGAGTTGCTAAGTGCTTTGCCATTGCTGAGGCTGGCTCTGAACTCATGATCCTCCTGCCTCAGCCTCCCAAACTGCTGGGGTTACAGGCGTACGCTGCCACTGTGCCCGGCTTTATAAAATCCTTATAGCCACAAAAAGTGAAGATTTTGGCTGGGCACAGTGGCTTACGCCTGTAATCCCAGCAGCTTGGGAGGCTGAGACAGGAGGATCGTGAGTTCAAAGCCAGCCCCAGTAAGATCCAGGCTCTAAGCAACTCAGTGAGATCCTGTGTTTAAATAAAATACAAAGTAGGGCTAGGGAGATGGCGTAGTGGTCGAGTGTCCATGAGTTCAATCCCCAGTACAGAAAAAAAAAAAAAAAAAAAAAAAAAAGAAGTCAAGTTTTTGGCACATGCTTAATGACTTGCGAAAAATGATAAAAATCAAGAAAAAATACCTAAAGTGTTTATAGCACAGGATTCATTTTTTGTGAAATATACGTAGAAAGTAGACTGGAAAGAAATACATTTGGATTTTAGAAATAGTCACCTCCGGTGGTAGGATTAAAAATAATTTTATTTTTAAATAAAAATTATTTACACTTCTTTATACTTTTTCCTCAGATTTTCTACAGTACACATGAACTGCTCACATACTCTGGAATAAACAACATGTTGATGAAAATCTGAAAATTCATACTCTTAGATTAATTCAAGATGGCTTCATGTAGCCCACAGAGCACCCTAGAATGTATCAAAGATTAACTTTCAAAACACCTGGATAATTGGGAATTTGACTTCCAAAGGCAATCCTTTGTGTCCTTGCACATTTTATTATAATGGATCTTTACTTCTTTACCCACCAGCCCTGTTGCGCTTTCAGTTAAAACTAGTAATGGACACTGTATCTTCCACATGAAGCAAAAGAGCCCAGTTATGACTACAGATATTAAGATAAGGGACCAGTTCATGAACCCTCTACTGATAGGGCAGTTGTGTCATCTGGAGGACATTTCTTCTCAATTTCATCTGACAAAAAGGCTGGATGTCAAATTCTTAGATAAACAATACCAAGTTCCTGTGGGGGAAGAGCCAGTCAAATAGGAGATACTTGTTCTTGGCATAGAAG
This sequence comes from Tamias sibiricus, assembly GCA_025594165.1. Lineage (NCBI taxonomy): Eukaryota > Metazoa > Chordata > Mammalia > Rodentia > Sciuridae > Tamias > Tamias sibiricus. The sequence goes on from CM046658.1 coordinate 210,339,235, forward strand.
TAAATACTTAAGAATTAGCTTATCGCGTTTCACAGCTCACTGTAAACTAAGAGGGGTGGGGAGGAAAGGGTCAGAGACTGCTCTAATTACTCTCATTTGAGTAAGTAGAATGAAATGAGGTTTCCTAAGGTAATTAATCAAGTCGTGATGAAAAGGGAATACATGGCTGGACATTATTTTTGGTCAGGGATTTGGTGAAGATTGCCGCTGCCTCACAAAGGACATTGTCATTGGTCTGGCTGAAGGTTCTCACTTGGGAAAGAATGTATGGTAATGCAAGGCCCAGCATTCAAAATAAAGGCTTAAGGAAAACAGCAGCAATTATCTGGCATTGCTCTCTCCAAGTCTTGGCTTCAATTCTTGCTGGTAATAGGAGGCTTGCAAGTTTCTACGGTGTGTTGGGTGGAAACGGTCTATGCCTGGTGATTTTCACAAACAGATGAATATACTCCTATTTCCAAGCATGCGATTCAGCCACTTGGACTCCAGCAATAACTGCCACCCGTTTCAAAGGAACTGGTGTAATGCAGTCCTTATATCTGAGCTCAGATCTATTACGAAAATCAAGCTGCATGTTTTTCCAGGTGCTACCATCTTGGAAACAAGGCACAAGGGGACCAAAAAATGTGTTTCAGAACCTAATGTGAAAGCCTCCAATTAGGCTTTTTTTTTTTTTTAATCTAGTTATTGCAAGCTGTTTTGGCTAAAACCTGAATGTACTTAAATGTCTTCCAAGCCTGTATGTTTGCTGCTCTTACTACTAAAGTGTTATTTTGAAAATGTTCAAAAATGCCATCAAATTAAATGTATATTTGATATTGTAGTCTGCTTTGGTCTTTTTTTTTTTTTTTTAATCCATTTGAGTGTGAAATTAGGCAATGCCTGTTGATTGTCAGTAAAATGAGTACAGTAGAATGACTACATAGCAAATAGTCCAACTGTCAGAGGGTTTCTGAAACCAGACCAGGAAAAACAGCAAGATGGAATTAAATGCCAGTCAGGGACTTTGAATCTATCTGCCTATCTGTCTCTTTGTGGTGTTCCATATTTCAGGTCTATCCTATTCTGCCCCCTGCCTGAGACCCCCGCCCCCAAACAACGTGAAAAGCAAAGAGCAACTCTCCTGCTGAACACAGTTATTCTGAGCTATATTTTTTAAGCTTTTTGCCCAGTTAGTCATATGTCTGAAAATGCATAGAGTATCCTCTTAAGCAAGAGTGTGACTCAAAGCTGAGGCTTTGCAAAAGAACTCTGGCATGCCCCATCTCTGAGGAGGCTGGTGGGGTTGGGCCTGGACCAAATAGTGGCAGAATGCCTTCATGAACATGGAGGTCGCTCCTGAGATCAAGGCTGGATGGAGCTGTAGGGTGGGGCAGCCCACTGAGCACCACATAAAGCAGGAGGGGCTGTAATGTTGGGGAAAAATTGAGTAGGCACTGAAGGAGTCACCCATTTTTCTGCCAAGCATCTCCTTCTCTATGGTGAATTTGGAATCTGCCTTTATCTCTTTTACTCCACACCCCTAATCTTTACTGGAGTTTGTATTTGTCCTCTGCATGCATTTATATTCTCTCTCTCAGACTTTCAACCAGCATCTTCGTCCTAAGTCTGGACACTTTCATCACATTACAACATTCTAGCTTATGCAGGCCCCCTTACAATCTTACCATGATACCTAATTATTTTCCCAAGTATTTCATGAGTCCTTACTGAAAGGCTTATTTTCTTTCTCTCTTATTTTCAAACCTGGATACCTTCCCTATTCTTTCCACATTACTCATCAAAATTATCAATCCCAAATTAAAAAAACAAAATCTGCAGCTTTACCATGAAATAATGGGTTGTATCCTAAAAAGAAGACTAAACATCCCCATATGTTGCAAACCCCCTTGAATTGATAGTGCTGAGATAAAAATCTAATGTGATAACTACCACTATAGAAATATTGAAGATGAACTAATAGATACCTCTGAGTGGATGTTCAAATGGGATTCATTTTTTAAGAGTAACTTTAAAAATTGCTTCTGCTGTTTAATGATTCACAAGAAATAAATGATCATTGTGAAAAAAAGAATATACAGATAAAATAAAAGAAGAAAAAATGACCTGCAACTTTACCACTGGACCTTTGATGTTTTGGGTATACATTCTTCAGGACTTATTAGTAAAATTTGATAAATTAATGCATGTGACTATTAAATGGTTGTACACACAAACACATAAGACAAGATACCCTAAGCAAGGGAGAGCTAAGATTGAGATAGGTTTAGAGTAAGCTGTTATATGTCATCCCTGCCTTCCACCTACTCTCCCCAAATGCATGTGTGCTTCTACATGATTCACATCAAGATTGAGGAGCCTTATGAGAAATGAATTCAGAATATCTCCAAAATTGGGGTTCAGGTATATATAGTTATGTATGGTAAACTTGTGAGTATATTTAAGGTGATGTTCCTCCTCCACCCCCCACGTACAAAAATAAACAATATCAGAGAGAATCTATAAGGCTCCCAAGAAAAAATTCATCTTAAGTCAAGTTCATTGCGACAAAACTCAGAAACAAGAACTGAAGGAGAAAGTCCTAGATTCTGGATTCAAACTGTAATTTCAAGCTCCTTTCTCTTCACTAGGGACTCTGGTAAAGAAGACACTAAGCAAGCAAAAGAACTTAAAGTCAAGTCCAAACAACCTGTAGTAAGTCTCTTTGACCTGAGCATATAGAGAATCAAGGAGTTTGTGAAACCAAGGCATTAGTAGTAGTTGTCCTTAACAGAACCTCCCCAGACTGCTGACATCCCCCCTTCCACACAGAAAAAAATGTACTTTATACTTTGTTTTTAAAATCTAATACCATATGATCAGCTGTTGACACCCCTACACACGTTTCTGTAATATAATTTGAAGTGATTTCAGTAGATAAATTTTATCATAATTTATTCATAAACAACCTCATAATTAAATTTGGGGTTATATGATAAATAATTTCATTATGACGAATCTCTAAAAAGCAGGATTGTGGGTCAGTTGGTGTGCACATAATTAAGACGTATACCATACACATATGTGGGTATATACCCTCTAAAGACACTGAATTGGCTTGCTTTTACCAGCACTGAGTAAAAGTGACAGATAAAATGTTATTTTTTAAAAATTTGCTTAATTTCTATCTCACATTCCTGGATGGAGCACACCTTCCTTTTAAAAATCACCACCTACCCACTGTACATAACATGTAGGTATTAAGCCAAAAGGACCCGTCCACAGTATGCAGCACTCAGGCCCATCTAAACCAATATGGCAAACACCAGTCCACATATGAGTCACTGGTCTTGGCTAATCTTGCTCCTTTTCACTCTGCCAGTCCATATCTAACTTGGTTACTCCCTACTATATATTTTTTGAGTACTTCATTTTCCTTCTATTTAGTATGTTGTTGGGATAATTTTCTTCCTGATATATTATACTTTTCCCCAGACCTACTTTTATTTGATATTTCCATCTCACATTTCTAATCTCTCTGAAAATACCAAACTCTATTGTAAATTCACTCATATCACTTTAAATTAATGTGCCAAATAAAAACCCAAGAGGCACTACTGTTACCAACTGTGCCCCAACACTGAATCAATTCCTTCCTTGCTCCCTCTTTCACTTTGTAAGCTCATTTCTGGTTTCATCAACATTCGGTATTCTTGTTCCTGTTTTACTCAATTTTAGAAAAGGATTTTTAAGCAACACAATTGTTTAAAAGGAGGCTGAACAAACAAAATGGACTAAAGAATACACTATGAATATGAACTTTTATCTTACTTTGCAAAAGTTGTAAGGAATAATGGTATTTACGTAGATAAAAAAAATCAGTGTTCTTGTACACAGTGGATATAAATTGATAGTGTTTCTGGAAGGTTGATTGGAAATAAATATATCAAAAGCCATAAGAATGTTTATGCATGCAATTCTATCGTCATGAATTCATCTGGAGAAAATAACAAATATACAAACACTAATATAAGAGTGTGTTTATTGAAGCATTATTTATAAGTAAAAATTAAAATAAACAGAATGTTCAATAATAGTGAATTGTTTCAATAAATAGGGTTCTTTGTGCATAGGTAAATGTATGCAGCTATTTAAAATGATTTAAATTTGTGTTCACAATGATTTAAGTTGTGTATACAATAATGGAAGAACAGTGCTGTTATAATGTTAAATAAAATAGCACGTTGTAGGGTATTCAATGCCGAATGATCCCATCTAGATAATAAAGACATTTGCATTTATGTAATCAGAGTAGAAAAGCTGGATCTCATTTTTATTGGCATGCATCCTTAGCATGGAGGAAAATATCAGAGAGGAGTGTGATGGACACTTGTGCCTGGGAAAGGAAAAAGAAAAAGCAGGAGGGGAGACCTTGGTCAGCTCATGCTAGTCTTGACCCCTATAGCAATCAGACAGCCTGTTTGGCTCCAACCCAAAGTAACACATATCTCTGAACTCCTGACCCAATGGGAGTGGAGGGACTCTGCTCATGCCAAGGAGGGGCAGCTCTGGAGAGGAGACAGGATCCAGGTAGGGCAGGCAAGCCAGGCCAGGCAGTGACCCTGAAGAGCACTGACAGCACACAGCTAGTTACAGAGTGAGGAAAGGGATCATAAGAAACTGGCATAATGCCTCTTCTTCCTTTTACTGTCAGCTAAAGTAAGCCACATGGCCATAACACAGCAGGAGGAGGGAAAATCCACTCCACTTCTTGAATGCAAATGGGGCAGGTAAAATCATATGGCAAAGGACACATTCTCAGAAGGGTAAAGCATTGAAATCATCATTACAATCTATCACCTTTGAATTTTCTCATCCATTGGACAATAATAACATAATATTTGTGTATTGTGCCTGGAAAAATAGGTGGTGTGGCAGATTGTTACACTTATGGTTCCCAAGGAAGCATTTATCCCAGTGTTCATGCCTACACTAATTTCCTAGGGCTGTGGTAACAAAGTACCACAAAGTGGATGGCTCAAAATAAAATTTTATTCTCTCACAGTTCTGGAAGCCAGAAGTCTAAAAGCAAGGTGCTGGCAGAGCCATACGCCCTCTGAAAGCTCCAGGGGAGGATTCTTCCTTGTTTCTTCCAGATTCTTGTAGTTGTAGGCATCCCTTGGCCCACAGCAATATTACTCCAGTCTCTGCCTCCATCTCCACACTTGACCCACTTCCCTGTCCTGTCTGTGGGACTCTCCCTGGACACCAGTCATATTGGTTTAGGAGTCCACTTACTCTAGTACAACGTCATATTAATTAGATTATATCTATAAAGACCTGTTTCCAAATAAGGCCAAATTTTGAGGTGCTAGGGGCAGGACCTCAACTTCTCTTTTGTGGGGGACACAATTGAACCCATAACAATGTCCTTGTGCCATTTCCTTCTTCATTGATTCTGGGTTATGTGACTTGCTTTGGCCAACAAGAGAGAAATAGGCTCCATATAGGAAAGGCCTGATGAGCACTTGAGTTCTGGGGTTTGCCCTCTCAGAGTACTGTTCCCACTAAGTGCGGAAGCCAGGTGTGTTTGTCAGTTTTTCAATGCTATCACAAATACCTGAGATAATCAATTTATAAGGTTTATTTTTGGCCACAGTTTTGGAGGTTCCAAATGGTCTTAACTGGCCTCTTTTCTTTGGGCCTATGGTAAGGTAGGACATCACAGAAGGTGTGAGTGGTAGAGCAAAATCACTCACCCCACGGCAGAGAAGTGAAAGAGACAAAGCAGAAAGGACTGGGGTCCTGCATTCTCCTTTGAGGGTATGCTTCTCAGTGACCCAAAGACCTTCCACCAGGTCTCATTTTTTTTCTAAAGATTCCACAATCTCCCAGTAGTGTGAAGCTGGGAGCCAAATCTATACCACATGAGACAATGTGGGACACTTAATATCTAAATTATAGCAACTGGGGTGGCTTTCTGCGACCAAGAAAGAACCACAGAACAAGGGATGCCCAACAATCACAGGTATCCCAGATAAGCCCAATGCCCAATCCATCCTTGTACTGAATTCACTCACCTGAGTGCTCCTAGGTGGAGTCATAGAGCTGCCCAGGCAAGTCACAAAATTGTGAGAAACTAAAAATGATTGTTTTGAAAGAGCCACTGAGTCTCGGGGGAGGGGTTGGTAATAGAGCACAGATACAGACAATTGGTTTTCATAAACCCAGTTGGATTTGAGGTTGCCTATCCTACCAGTTCTAGAATCATAGGTTTTATTGGAATTGAAAAGAGCTTTACCGATAATGCAGTCTGACTTCATCATCCCACAGATAAGAAAACTGAGACTGGGGGCTGGAACCACGCCACAGTTGAGGCAGGCATCCGTCTACGGACTTTTGGTTCTGTGTCAGGTCACTTGCTCTAATATGAAACTACTGCCCCGAGGGTGGGGCTATCTCATGGTCACACAGCTATTTAGTGTCAATATCAGGGTTAGAAATCAGGTTTCCTAACTCCTCATCTAGACTTCCTTTGGGGGACAGGGAGTCTACAGTGTATGTCTTTTACTCACACGTTTAGCTGAGCATTGTCCTCTGAAGGGTTATCTTTGTCCCAGAGTGGGGTTCAGGAGAAAAAAGATACCATCCCTTATCTTTCCTAGCTCTGAAACCTCTTTCTCTTTCTTTTCTACTCTCCCTTCCTAAATCCCCCAGCCTTGGAAACATGAGTAAGAATTCCTACCCCTCCCCATCAGCCACCACTTCATGCAGGATGGATTAATGAGGTTATGTCTCCAAAGAACTTTGAGTTCCTTGGAAGAAAGGCATCAACATGCAAAGTGGTGGTTGTTATTGCGATTACTTCACTGAGTAGGGTTTCACAGCTGTCCTGATGGAAAAGGGGCCAACAAAACAGAATGCCAGTTTCCCCCAGCAGAGGAGCAGCTGGAATGGATTATAAATGAGACCTGTGTGCCCGGTTCTCTTTTTCGTCAAAGCCCATCAGCCTTTCTCAATGCCCAGCTCTCCTCCTGACAGTCCCCAAGTTCTCTGAGCCAGACAGGTGTGGGCAAAGGCACCATCTAAGCTCCACGTGCATAAGCCTGCTTGGCAGGGGCAGCAAAACCCTAGATTCTGAACCAGGGCCAACCCATTACCAGTGCTCAGTAATGCAATGGATTTCTCCAGTGGTGATTTGGGGTAAGTAAAACATTCTCATTGCTCAAACTTCCCTTCACTTTATAGGGCAGGAGGGACGGGGGAGGGAGAGGGAAGAGGCTGTGCAGACTCAGACAAATGTCACATTGCCAGGACCAGAGCACCTCTACCCACCCTTCCTGCCTCCTTTCTCCTTCCTCTCCCCCTCTCTCCTTTCCTCCCTCCTTTCCTTTCCTTCCTTCCTTGACTTCCACTTGACACATATGTATTAGAATATTAAGTCCAACACCATGTTAGATTCTCAAGAAATAACAAAAAAGTGAAATGTGGCCCTTGCCCTTTCGAGACAGGCATGGTGATAGTGAATGAAGCAGAGCTGGACAAATGGACAGAAAATCGCTTTCCATAACACCTTCCCAAAACCACATTGCTGTGGTCAAAGAGTCACTCGTCTGGTTTTGAAAAGACATTGGAAGGCTCCAAGAGATTGTCAGATTAAGTGTAGGGAAAGGGGAAGGGGTATTTGAAGTAGCTATGTTCCATTGATTCTATAGTAATATAAAAATGATCCATGTTTTCTGTGTGTGTATAGAAAGAAAACAGACTATGTGCTTTGTAATCATATTAACTGTGCTGTAATAAAAGTATTAGTCCCTAATTTATTGAACACTTTCTTTGTGCCATGCACTCCTAAAAACTTTGAATGCATTTTCTTGTTTCTTTATCACCACAATTTCATAAAGCAGTTTTCATTACTATGCTTATTTTACTGAAGATGAAATGAAGGCTCAGAAAGGTCAAGAGTCTTGCTCAAAATCACAGAGGTAGTGAGTGAGCGTATCACATTTACTCCATGTGGCCCAACTCCAGAGCCCATGCCAAGAACCAACTCAGCAGCCCCCTGCTACAGAGTTCCAACACTTCCATGTCGGTGAGCTTTGTCCTGATCTGACTTTTTTTAAAAAAATAGGTCTATAATAGCAAGGCATGGCACTCACAGTAGGTTCTCAATAAACATTTGTTAACTAAAAGAATTATTTCCCTAAGTCCAGGAAATACAGGTTTTCTAGTGCATTAGGAAGAATAGGTATGCAAAATGATATTTTCTTTTGATCCAATAACTCATTCTAGAGATATGTTTTTGTTTTGAGAATCAAGTCTTCTGAACACATATTTTTCCTACTTTATTGAGGTGCAATTGACAAGTATAATTTGTTAAATTTACTTTAATAAATTTAAAGTACACAATGTGATATTTTGGTTTACATAGACATTGCAAGATGATTACCATAATCAAACTAATTAGCATATCCACCAGCTCACATAGTTACATGTGTGCCTTGGGAATGAAATAACACTTTTAAACAACACAAAATTATAAGCACCAATGTATTGACAAATAGAGTAACTTAAGAAGAAAGCTAAATATATGTCCTGGGAAAACTTGGTCATTTTTAGTTAGAACTTGCCTTTAAGTTGTCAAACTTTTCCTAACTCTTTTATGCTTCTAGCCAGATTGCAAGCCCCCAGAGGACAAGGACTTGTCTGTTGTCTTTTTCTGTCCTTGTCAGTACCAATACCAGACTCCCCTGTGCTCCAAGGGTGATCTTGCTATGTCTTTATTAAAGAATGCATTGGCAGCATACCTCATGGTTATCTGTGTCCAAAACTCACATGAACTTTTGAGGACATTTATGGAGGGCCCATAACAGACTTACAGTGAATGATTTTTTTTTTTATTTGAAAACAGAAGACATATGATAAAAGCTCAGAACTGGTCAATAAACCAAACCCAAATCAAAAGCTTTCCACAGGCTCCTGAACTTTCTTCAACCTCCTGTGCACTTCAGTCCTTCTGATTCTTCATACCCCTCCTCCACTCCTAGTCCTTGTTCCGCATTCCCCAGCTGCACACCAAAACCATGACATTGTGCTATTCTCTTGACCTTGACACTATTATATATTTTCTTTCCTTTAAGTATCACCCAATTAGAGGATTTTCTTGCCTTAATATGACAACCTTTTCAAATACCAATAAAAATGCATGCTTTGTTTTTAGATTTTGCATGTGTTTGTATCAATGCCAGGTGTCCTGTTCAATATATTCTAGTAATCTGGCTTGCATGTCCTCTTCAGTGCTTCTTACTAAGACAAAAACTCTTTGCTGATACAGAGAATGAAGAAGCCTTATTTAATCATAAAAGTAAATGATTGCTGATCCCTTATTTCTAGTATGGCACCAGGCTCAGCATTTTGAATGCATTGATTCTTTTGAACTTGACCAAAACCATATGAGGTTGACACTATTATCATGTCCATGGTAGAGGGGAAGAATGAGACTTGGGTGTTATAAGGGATTCATAAAAGGAATGCTAGGATTCAGGTAGATTGATTCCCTGGTACTCAGAGAACTATTTCTTTTGTTTCTTCATAGTTACCTAAAATCATTGATCTCTGAAAGCACCCCAGAGTCCATCTCATTCACCTTCCACATACACAGGCAGGGGGAATGGTGGAGCATAGGTTCTGGTTTGCTTGTGACACTCCACTATTCCTGTCTGTTTTGAATAGTGAGGTCAGAGAGGGTGAGGATCAAGTTGTTCCTCCTTGCTTTGTACAGACATGCGTCACATTTGAGTGACAGAAGTAAACAGACAGTTAAGTATGTTTGGGCTCTGTAAAACTGAGCTGCAAAAATAGCTCCTGCCTTGGTTGGCTCACCAGGACTGTAGGCAGGGTGAGAGGGCCGGCTCTTCTAAGTCACCAAGCTCACATCTTTCAGTGGTTAGTTTATACTGTCCCCCAGGCTATGTAACCAAATTGTCATCCCCCAGACCTTTCTTCTACTACGTGTGGCATTTCCTCTGAAGCAAGTGGAGTTCCAGGAGGACAGGGACCTGGCAGACGGCCTGTGGGTTATTCAACCCCACAAAAATAAAGAAACACTGAGCTGGGACTTGGCATCTGGTTGGAGCAGATGCTTCTGTCCGATTTTTCCAGATTCTGAGGCATGACTGTCCATCACAGGAGGACCAGCTCTCCCTTCTCTCAGGACCCATGCACGTGGTCTTCCTTTGAAGTGCATGTTGGTGACCGATTCTAAAGTCCAACGGCTTTCCACAGGGTATGATGTGAAAAGAACCAAGAAAACTTCTGCCCAGAAATGGCCCCCCTTTCCCTGGATGTCTTGAGCCTAAGGAGCTGGTTTCTGCTTGTTCCGCTCCGCTGGCCCGTTCTGTTCTCTGTCCACCTGTGGGTAGCTCTGAGGACACATCCGGCTGCTGGCCACCTCCAAGCCTTTGTTCTAGAACTGCTGCTTGCTATCTCTGCCTGGAAACCGCTCTTGCTCATAAGCAAAGAGAAAGAGTCAACTTTGAACAATTGAAGTCTCAATTAAGTCTTTACCTTTTTCATGTAGATTTCGTGAACGTCTTCCTCTGCAACCAAAGGTCAACTTGACTACGACTTGACCTCAGTGCCAGGATTCTGTTTGGAGTCCATCTTCAGGGTCGGGGAGCACCCCAACACTGCACTGTTCTTGTCACTGTGATGTCCGTATTCCATATGAACAAGAACTCTCTGAGGAAGAAAATGCATCTTAATAATCTCAGCTTCTCTCAAATCCAGCAAAATTCCTGACATATAATGGATAATCAATAAACACTTATTGAAAAATATCAATGAAAAATGAATAAATAAATGAGGTTTAAATAATTCTTGTTCTTCATAAATCCTGGATAAAGAAACTAAAATCAATTATTTTTATCACTTTGAACTATTTTGGCTAACTAGTGCTGGAAGAGAGGCTCAAATTCTTAGCTAAAATATTATTGACAGATTTATTTTATCTCATCTTCTCCATTTCTGTGCCATACAACACTTGGGCCGGTATTTATCACATAATAGGTGTTTAAGACATTTTTGGTGAATAGATAGAAGTTCAAAGAGATTTAATTTTTCAGGGGCAGGTCTTGGGGGAGGGGTATGTCTTACAATAAGAAGAACTCCTGGTATAGATCCTGAATGGACAGTGATGATAATTCTAAGGGCTGGAATGGGGGCAGCTACCCCAAACACCCCAATGTCAATAGAGATTTTAGCCATTCTGAGGTGTAACTCACTGGGGAAGGAACCCAGGGAGGCCATCTGTATTCTCTCAAGCTACTCCATTCCCAGTGGTTCAGCCTCATATAATAAGCATAATATTTTGAATGAAATGAATGGTATCATGTCATGTCAGATTATCACAATATTTTGAATGGTGTTAATAATTTTTCTCTTTTCTTTTTATGTATTCACAATCAGCTTTTTAGTCAACCCAAAGGAGTACTGCTGCAATGTAATGAAAAAATAAGGAAAATGATTATTGGGTTTTTGACATTCCAAAGAGGATTTTGAAGCAAGGCAATAGTCTTTAAAGCAAGCATTACTGAACAAGAATTTTCTAAATTGTGCTAGGGTTCATTTAACAAATGAAGACTAGACTTGAGCAACACAGTTTTATGTAAGGTAGAGAGGAAGGAAATATAAAAGTTTGCCCTTCTCAGAACTAATTTTGAATGGTGCAGAGGGAGTGATGAAGCTAAAGAGGTGAGAAAGAACATAGCTGAATATGTCCTCCCTGGGCCATCAAAGTCCCCCTCCATGAGGAAGGACAGTGGGCAGGCTGGGGCCAGAGTGAGACCACAGGTACTTTTGTACCACCTCTTGTTTTCTTTGGAGATACCTGGCCCTGAGAGTATGTGAGAGCTGTTGATGTGACGTTCAGCAGGAGAAAGGGACAGTCTGCACACCTGCGTTCCGTTGCTCTCACACAGTATGGATGTCGATATGAGAAGTTACACCTGCCACCGGATGCTGGGGTGGGGGCCGAGATGAGCCCGCAACCTCAGTACCAGGATGGGCATCTGGAGGCAGAAGCTGCAGATATGGCAGAGACTCCAAGGGGTCCTCCCCAGCAACAAAGGAGTGGGGAGCAGGGCAAGTCTTCAGGGAGGGGCCCCTAGACAGAGCCAGCCAAGCAGAAATAGACCAAAAGTACATCAGCCACAGATGTCAGCTGATGGTGCCAGCTGTGGACGCCAGCCATAGGGTGGTGCCAAGCATTCCTCAGCAGACACCAGGCACCTCACACCCAAGCACAAGTGCAAGTCCAGGGGCTCCCTTCCCCCAGCGCCACGGGCCATGGGATCCTGAGAAAGAAGCAAGAAAGGGAGAAAAGAGCTCTCAGGAATGGAGCAGAAAATCAAGCCAGTCTAAAGAGTCTGCATAAATGATTAAGCTGAACTAAATTTAAACTGAATTGGACTAATTATAGTTACTGTTTTCTTTTTTCTTGCTATCCTAGCAGGTGGAGGCTATTTAAAACAAAACAAATAAAACAAAACAAACAGACTGAATAAGGTATGAAGAATGAAAGTAGCTGATTTTCTTTGTATACAGGACTGTTACGTGGGGGTTGGGGAACACTGGTACTCACAGGCAATGCTGATTCCCGTCAGCTTAGCCACAGAACCCAGGTAGGATATGGTAAAGCTAGAAGTGAGTCTATCCAGCATAAAACCATCACGTGCAAGTTTCTGGATTTCGGATATGCTACTTCTTTTCTGTACTTAGGTCTCTTCCCTTTTCACCTCTGAGCCTTCTGTCTTCCTCCATCGTCTCTTCTTTTGACTCTTGACACTCTTCTTCCTCTCTGAAAATAGCAAATGTACCCAGGTGGGCAAACTATCAGGACAGCTCCTCTGTGAGCTTTTTGGGGACTTAGAAATGGAAGTCCAGGTGAACTACATAAACCCCCAAGAAGCACCTCTCAGGAGAGTTAGAGGTGCCCCCAAAGAACCCTACAACAATATTATCAACCAAGCAAATATTTCCACTTCAGAGCCTATGGAGAAATATGTGGGGGAAGACAAGCTTCTTTAGAGGACTTCACTTTTAGCTGATGAATATGTTAGTGAATTGAAGAAACCCTCAACAAGTTTAGCAAGTGGAACATTCCTAATGTAGTACGTTAACTCAAGTAACCTAATATAATAACCATAAGGAAAAAACAAGTCATGTTCCCTAGAGACTATCTATAGTCATAGAAAGAAGATGTGGAACTTTAAGTAAATAACTAATTGCAATGATACAACGTGTTGCTTGGACTAAGACCGAGGTCTCCATTCGGAAATATGAACTGTCTTTGCTTTGAGGTCTTTCACACACAAAATAGTCCAGCTCCGTTGACATTTCTGAGTGTTTCGTAAGGGATAAAGTCTGGACAAATAGGAAGGGGGATTAAAACCAAGCAAATTCAGGGCCCATCTGCAGGAAAAAGACAAGAAGTTTGTAAAAATTCCCCTGCTCTTCTTTTTCCTCTTCACTTAGATGGGTGAACTTTAATTCAAAAAGGTTAAGTTTCAAATCAAACTCAGTTTGAAGCAATTTTGACCCACACAAGAGGATGGGAAGGAAGGCTTTGTATTAACAGATCTCGTCCCTTAGAGATGGCATCTTGCCATGTCACAATAGATTGGTCAGTGATAGAAAGAGCCTTAACTGAGTTCCAGTTATGTGACAGGAGTTCCAGTTATATGACAGGCACTCCATTGTTCCATACAGCTTAATTAATTTCATCTTCACCACATTTCTAGAACTTCAGTTTACAGATAAGGAATCATTTGGTCCAGGCCCTCAAGTGAATCTGCAAGTTGTCAAGACAAAGCCTTCAGAAAGAGGAGCTCCCCAACCTCTCAGGGGAGCCCATGTTAGTGTCAGTCTTCTGAAGATTTGGAACATAAGTTTTCACTTGCAAACCATGTCTTCCTTCTACCATGGATCCCTGGGCGATTAAACCAGCAACCTCTGTACAACACTGTGTGAGTTTTCTGAACTCAGAAAAAGGGAACATTAGATACAGGAAGGTCAAAGGTCAAAGAACAGGGGAGACAATGAGTAGAATTCAGAGTGTTGGTTTCTGCCTTACAACTATGAAATACAAATTGTTTTCTTGTTAACATAAAAGAACTATATGCTCCTTATTTTTTTTAAAGTAAAATATTGCATAATATGTGATAAAGAGTGTGAAATTCTTCTGAAATTTCACCCCCAGGGTATCATCATGAACTACTAGTCTTTAATAAAGAGCTGCCTGGGGAGGAAGCATGGCTCTGTCCTTGGTCTCTGCCACTGTAAGTTCAGAACAGGACCTTAGTCCATTTGAAATAGTGAAAAGAGCACATTCAGCTGGATGTCACCCTCAGCTCTGACCTTGGTCAAGTTACTTAAATTCTCTGAATCTCAGTTTCCTAGATATCAAGTGTCATAATAGCACTAATTCATACCGTGATGGAGAGGCTTATGTGTTACATTTATAAGGCTCACAGCACAGTGCAAGGCACAAATAGGCATTTGATAACCATGTCCAATTGACTATCACAGATGTTTCAGATATTAGGATCCTTTTGTCTGCAAAGCAAACTTACCAGCTGCTGAGACAATTCCCCAACCTCCACAGTATTATCCAACCCCCCCTTTTTCCATTGATCTAATGTTTGGACCTCAGGCATAGGGTTTACAGAAGAAGCTCTTGATTAAAGTTTGTTGATTTTTAATACAAGGTGTCTATAGGAATTTTCTTGGGTTTCTGTATTCTTTATGGAATGATTGAAGTCACTTCATAATAAACATTCTAAAATTAACAAAGATTTTATGATATAATTTCAGACTCTCAAAATTTTCTTTTGTAATGAGTATCGATCAGCCCCCACTTTTGAGAAACAGAGTGTCTGGGGTTGCCCTCTTGGGTTCTTGGGCGGGGGAGGGGTTGACGCAATGTGAGAGCCTGGCGCTGGGGAGGGCCCGTCTTTGCCTAATGAATGCCCAGCCATCCCAGTTGGTTTGGTTGAAAAGCAAGACTCAAAGTTACAGACTCTATGACTGCCAAGATCCTGTCACTCTTAATGTGCTCGTTTCCAGCTGTGGCCCATGATGCCTCTTCAAACAAATTATTCTGCAAGGATTGATTGTGCCCCACTCCCTTTCGATGGCCCATAACCACATTTGAGAGTTAAGACAAAAATACGGCCTGACAGACAATCCTCGTTGGGGCCAGGAGGCTTAAAGCGCGACATCTCCCAACCGACCCAGTATCCAACTGGGACGTGCATAGGGCCCACACTTAACAACTGCAGGGCCCATGTGCCAAAGTGCAGTGGCTTCCTGCGTGCCTATGACCTCAGGGTTTTAGAGCAAGGGTGTGTCTGGGTTTTCTCCCCAAGACCCCAGGTGCCTTCCTCAAATTAATAAACAGTTTTGTGAACTGCCTTTCTCCATCTAGCTGGATTATAAAATCCATAGGGCAAGGAAATTTTGTCTGCTTTGTTTATTGCTAATGTCCTTCCTCAATTTTTCTCAAGGATAGAGAAGTCCTAATACAAATAAGCAAGGAGTAACTATACCTCATAAAATGTACAACTATTGTTTTTTTTTTTTTTTTTTTTTTTTCGGTACTTGAGCTAGAACCTCAAGGCTCCTAAGCACTGAATCACATCCACAGTCCTTTTTTAATTTTGATACAGGGTCTTTTTAGGTTGCTTAGGGCCTCATAAGTTGTTGAGGCTGTCCTTGAACTGGGATCCTCCTTCCTCAGACTCTATAGTCACTGAGGCATGTGCCACCCAGCCTGGTCTATTATGCCAGTTTAAAATAAGAAAATAAACACACACAGGCACACAAAATAAGCAGGTAATTGAAAAAAATGCTGGTTATGGGAATTTATTTTATTAACACATGAAACACAGCAGGATACCTCAAGATACTGTCTGATCAGTTAAGAGGTGCTCTTCATTCGAAGGTTTAGCTACATTGTGGTAATTGATGCCAGTCACAGATTATAAATTAGCATTCTAAGTGTTGAAAAATGTGCTCATTTTTATTTGCTTTTACTATTCCTACTTAATAAAGGATTTGGAATGACCACAAGGATTATTTTAATAAAAACTGAATTTTAGTAATTGATCTGTCAAAAGAAATGTGGTTTAGATTATAAAATTCAGTGAGAGTTTATTGTTTATATTTTGAAGCATAAGTTTTAGTTAGGGGAGGTTTAGGGGAGATTCTAGAAAGATTTTGCCCTTGATGAAGTCTGAGGGCCAAACAAGTTTAATAATTCTTTCCTTGTTTCTTGTAATATCTAGCTGTGGCTAACTATAATGATGATAAAAATCAGTTATTTTTCCTCATGACTCTTGTCCCCACTTGGCATGTGTTCCAATAGTTGCTGTTTAGCATAGGTTTGCGTGTTTAATTGTTTTCCATCTTTGTCCCCTTGGCTAGAGTGTGAGCTGGGATTGTTGTTGGTTTTGCTCATGCTGCATATCCAGTGCTTAGCATCGTTCCTGGAATGTGATATATTTTTAATAAATACTTGCTAAATAAGTGGGCTGATTAAAAATTTACATTATAGCTCTCAATATCTGTGCAAATATCTTTGAGAGGAAGTGACGATAATAACAGGGGTTGGCCCACAGGACAGCCATCATAGAAGGAGTCTGGACTTGAACAGGCATGGGATAGGTCCAGGTCCACTCTTTTCTAGATGTTTTGTCATCAGGCACTTAATATCCCCAAGGCTCTGTTTTGATGTTTGCAAAATGGAAATAACAATAAACATGTAGTAAGGTAGTTGTGAAGTTTATGTGAGATAAAGAATATAAATGTACTTTGTGAATGCTGCTAAGACAGAAGCACAGGACTCCAGTACGTGTTGGGTACATGTGTCTGTGGATGAAATAAGTGACTGAGTTGAAATAAGTGACTGAGTTGCACTTGTCAATTACTTAGTTCAACTGCACTGCTGAAGAGGTTAGTAATAGATACTCAATTGTCATAGCAAATATATAAAGGAAGAAACCTTTTCCATGAAATAGCAGGGGTCAGAGGACACATCAGAACTTGTTAAGGAGCATTTAAAAATTATATCTTGAGTGTACTATTATATTACTTGTTCACAATTGTCTCTCTTGTTGCCCCCAAGCCTTCCACATGTGCCTTCCTTTCCTGTAGATGGGGTTTAGTCTTCACTCACAAACACTGGGCGTGCCCATAGTTTTGCTGGAGTTGATGAGTTATAAGTGGACATGATGCATGCCACGCCAATGTAGAAACCTTAGATGTGTTGGCATGGTTTGGCTTGGCACCACTTGGAGCTTCTGCCCTCAGTTATGAGAACGGCATGCCCTACTTAGTGTATACTCCTTCAGCCTGAATTCTGGAATGAGACTACACATGCTTCTTAGTCAAGTCCAGGCAAGCCCAACTGAGCTGCAGCAGACCACAGCCCTCATGAAATGTGAGCACAGATGTTTGTGCAAGCCATGGAGATGTCCAGGTGGGATGTGACTTTAGCACAAAGTGACCGGTACACCAGGATCCACTCTATGCCCATTGAAGTACATGCTCTGAGATTCAGGAAACTGGAGTATTTTCAAAACTCTTCACACGATTCTGATAATAGATTTGGGAATCCTTCTCCAGGACTCTCTATACCCCCTTCTCTTCTCCCCGCCACCTGCCCATTAGAATAAGGCTTGACTAATGCTTCTATGATTCCTATAACTGAGCTGGTAACATTCCTGGTTGTCAGGCCACTAGGAAGAGAAGAAAATGCCCCTTTGCTTTCAAGGTGGTGATAAAATGTGGAGCTGCGAGACAGAATTAAATCAGAGACTTCAGGGTCACCCGACCTCTCCTTTCCAGCACTTTACTGGGAATGTGATAGAATAATTTATTACTGAAAAAGCAAGATAAAACCTATGTAAGGACATACTCTGTATAGGCCAGATGGTTTGGATTTGTGTGTGGTAATTATTCTAGTTTTTGACAATCCCTATTAAGTCTGCCTACGTTAGCTACTAAATTATTATTGTCTAATCAATGCCCAGCAGTTCTGCCTGCTGAGGAGGTCTTGAGGCACCAACAAGGGACAAGAGCACACTGTCTGTGGCCACAGATGGAGACCAAGCCTGTGGTCCCAAGGATTAGTGTTCATTTTACTCACGAGCATCTGAGTAACAAAACCAGAGCCTACATGTTTGGATTTTGAAGAATAATGGCTTCTTATTCACTGACTATATGAAATTAGACCATATGCAAGATCATGGGCAAGGTTAAAATCACTGTGTTTTACCTGAGTTAAAAAAATGCTTAAAGTTTGTTGGACATTCTCATAGTCATGGTTATTGCTTAATGAAATTTAGATAAGACTCCATGAAGGACTAGATCTGTAACAAATAGTCCTATACCTTTCAATGCCAGTGATACTCCAGTAAAGATGCCACACTTGGTTTGGTTTTTTCAAATTAAAAATTTTCTACCCTATTGAGGTATAATTAGGAAATAAAATTTATATGTTCATTGTACAGCATTAATATATGTATACATTGTAAAATGATCCATCAAGCTAATTACAATAAAACTAATTAACATATCTGTCACCTCATGCAGTTAGCATTTTTGTGTTAGAATGAGAACATTTAAGATCTACTCTCAGAAAATGTCACATATACAATTCAGAGTTCTTAACCTTAGATCTCTAGAACTGATTCTTCCTGTGTCATGGGAACACAATATCCTTATACTCAGACCTTCCCATCCCCCACCCCAGTTCCTATAACCATCATTCTGCCCTCCTACAAGATACTGATTTCATTTCCTTTGGATGTATGTCCCAAAGAGGTTGCTAGGTTATATGGCAGTTCTATTTCTTATTTTTTGAGGAATTTCCATACTCTTTTCTATAATAGGAATCTACATTCTTATCAACAGGGTTGGAATGGTTGTTTTTGCAGAGGGAAGCAAGAGTTAGGGAACATTTTTATTATCATTATTTATGACATAAAAGTTGAACCTCAGTTTTTGTTCCTATTTTGACTTTGCTGAATTGATTATGTTAAACTGTAACTAACTGTATTCTTGTTTTAAAAACGAAACTCCCAGAGCCTCAGGATTATACTTAATAGAATAGAAAAAGCTATTTTATGTGCTCAGTTATGCCCAAGAGGACTTTTTGAAAAACACATTATCGCAGAGTTTGGGAGGAATCAACTGGAATCCCCTAAGCCTTTCTTTCTCTACACAGGTATCTAGTAGATCCAGCAGTACAATCACTCATTTCAAGCAATGAATATACAGCAGGCTTCTAGTATATTTATTTCATCAGCACAAGAGACTTGGGAATATTCCACATTCAAATACATTGAAATGTAGATATTTGGAGCCAAAAGCTATGCAAATCCCCTTATCCCTTGAAAATGGAAGTCTGCATTCCTTTGAGTGTAGATTTCTTTAACTCCTGTCTTCCACGATTCCCAGAAGTTTGAAATTTATAAATATCTAATCACACCTTGCAGAAGAGGTCTACCGATGAAAATTCATGTTGGCTTCACTTGTTTTTTGTAAAGTATGAGTATCACTTAGATAGTAAAACCGGAACTACAAACACCTGGGGAGAGGCCAGTGTGTTCTAGCTGATGATCACTTATGTTTTGTTATGGTCCCTGCTGTAGATATTGGCCTGCAAATTGCAGGCACAGAGCAAGTGTGACACTGATTTAAATAAAACCCGAGTTTATGTGTGTTTGCCTGGTATTTTCCATTTCTTATAAAACTGAAAGACAAAACTTCTTGGTAATTAAATTTTATACTTATTTAGATTCTGTTACCCTATTTTACAAAGGCATGTAATTCTTTCTTTTTTAAAGTTATAAAGATATTTGAAAATCTACTGAAAGCAATGGACCTCCTCCTTTCCAGAAATCTAAATGTCAGGGGGTTTACCAGGGATTATGGAATCCTGGATAAGAACATGTAAGATAATAAAAACAGAATGGTACCAAAACCTACAACTAACATCATACTTAATGGTGAGATACTTGAAGCTTTCTCACTAAGATTAGGAATAGGGCATGGATGTCCCTTCTCACCACTCCCTTTCAGCAGTGTGCTGGAAGTTCTAGCTAACACAATGAGTTAAGGAAATAAAATATACACAGATTGGGATGGAAAAAAATCTGTCTTTATTCACATATGACATCATCATCTATGGAAAAAGACTGAATCAAAAAAAAAAAAAACTCTTGGAACTAAAAAGCAATTATAATAAGTTTGCAGGATATGGGGTTAATATACAAAAGTCAATAACTTTCTTATATACCAGCAATGAAAAAGTGAATTATGAAATAAAAGCAAATATAATTTACATTACAGCCCCCTAAATGAAATCCTTAGTTATAACTCTAACAGATTATGTGTACAATCTATATGAGGAAAATTTTAAAACTCTGATGAAAGAAATCAAAGGATGAAATAATCAAGAAATAGTCCATGTCTATGGATTAAAAGATTCAATATTGTCAGGATTTCAATTCTTCCAAATTTAATGTACAGATTGAATGAAATCAAAATCAAAATCCCAGAAGTTATGTCACAGATTCCAACAAACTGATTCTAAAGTTTATATGAAGATATAGAAAAATTCAGAGTAACCAACAAATCATTGAAGGAGAAGATAAAAATTAGAGGACTGATACAACCTGACATTAGACTTGCTATAAAACTACAGGAAACTATTGGTGAAAGAATAAACAAATAGATCAATAGAAGAGAACAGAAAGTCCAGAAACACACCAATTTAATACAGTCAACTTATTTTTTACAAAGGAGAAAAGGTAATACAATGGAGCAAAGATAGTCTTTCCACAAATGGTTTTGGAACAACTAGACATACACATGCAAAACAACAAATCTAAAGCCGGGCACAGTGGCGCACGCCTGTAATCCCAGCACTTGGGAGGCTGAGGCAGGAGAATCGCGAGTTCAAAGCCAGCCTCAGCACTGGCGAGGCACTTAGCAACTCAGTGAGACCCTGTCTCTAATAAATTACAAAAAAGGACTGGGGATGTGGCCCAGTGGTCGAGGGCCCCTGAATTCAATCCCCAGTACCAAAACAAACAAACAAACAAACAAACAAAACAACAAATCTAGGGGCAAACTGTTTCCCTTCATAGAGGTACATCATTACACACGTGTAATCCAAGGAACTTGGGATCTCAAGTTTAAGTCTCAAGTTTAAGTCCAGGGATCTGGACTTAAATAGGATCTCAAGTTTAAGTCCAGCCTGGACATCTTAGTGAGACTCTATCCAAAGTAAAAATAAAAAGGTGTAGGGAACATAGCTCAGTGGTAGAGTGCCCCTGTGTCCAACCCTCCGTACTGAAAAAAAAAAAATTAACTCAAAATGGATGAAAGACCTAAATATAAAATGCAAAAATATAAAACTCCTAGAAGATAATTCAGGAGAAACACTAGATGATTTTGGGCATGGTGATGCCATTTTAATACACCACCAAAGTTACAATGCATGAAAGGAAAAATGGACAAGCTGGATTTAATAAACTTGAAAACCTGTGCTGTGCAAAAGATAATGTCTAGAGAATGAGAGGACGGCCACAGGTTGTTAAAATATCTACAAAAGGCACATCTGATAAAGGACTCATCAAAAAGCTACAAAAAAAAAAAAAACCTCTTAAAACTCAACAACAAATGAAGAGTGCAATTAAAAAATAGCCAATTTTCCATTTACGGATGTAAATGGATGAATTGGAGAATATCATGCTAAGCGACATAAACCAATCCCAAAAAACTAAAGACCAAATGTTTTCTCTGATAAGTGGATACTGATCCATAATGGGTGGGGGGAAAGGGAAGAATGGAGGGACTTTGGATGGAGCAGAAGGGAGGGAAAGATAGGAGGGGAGAAGTCAGGAGAGGACGGAGGTGGTAGAATGGTAGAATGAGATAGACATTATTACCCCTATGTATGGGTATGATTGCATGAATGGTGTGACTCTACATCACGTACAACCAGAAAAATGAAAAGTTGTGCTCCATTTGTGCAAAAAAATTAATAATAACAAAAAAGCCAATTTTATAATTATGTCAAAATATATCCTAATATATGACTAAAAAGAACCAATAACTTTTTAAAAAAGTTCTTCACAAGAAAAATAAGTAAAAAATAGCCAATATCCTAACAGGCCCTTCACCAAAGAAGATGTACAGGTGGCATATAAGCACACATAAAGATGTTCCACATCATTTGTCATCAAGGAAAACAATGGGGTACCACTATACATAGTGACCCCAATCTGGGATACCCACAATACCAAGTCCTGGTAAGGATGTGGAGCAATCAGAGCCCTCGTTTACTGCTAGTAAGAAAGAAAAATGGTTCAGTTACTTTGAAGACAATTTGCAGTTTCATTTTTTAAAATATATTCAATTGGCAAATGAAAATTGCATACAGCCAAGGTGTACAACATGATGATTTGATATATGTAAGTGTGTGTATGATTACCACAAATTATTTAGCACATCTATCACCATCTACACTTATTTGAGTGAGTGTGTGTATGTGAAGAGACATAAAATCTATTCTTTCATCAGATTTCAAATAAACAATGCAGTATAATTAACTTTAATCACCATGCTATACATTAGATCCTCAGAATGCATTCATCTTAACACAGAAAGTTGTAACTTTGACCAATATCTATTTCCTCCATCTCCAGTTCCTGGAAAACCTCACTCTACTTTGTTTCTGTGAGCTCAACTTTTAGAAATTTTGTAAGGTTTGGATTAAATCTATAGAGCACTTTGATTAACATTGACATTGTAATAATATTAAATCTTCCAATCTATGGTCAAAGGATGCTTTCCTTTTATTCGGGTCTTTATTTTTTTAAACAATGCTTTATCCTTTTTAATATGTCTCACTTTCTTAGTGAAATCTATTCACAATATCTTATTCTTCTCATCACTACTGTAGGTAGAATTATTTTATTAATTTTCTTTTTCAAATTGTTCATTTTGGTGCATAACTGGTGTTGATCTTGTACCCTGAAACTTTGCTGAATTCATTTATTAAGTGCAGTAGCTTAATAAGTAGGACTCTTTGAGCTTTCATACAACATACCAGATCATCTCATCTGTAAATAAAGATAATTCAACTTCTTTATTTCCAGTTCGAATGTTTCATTTCTTTTTCTTGTCTAATTTCTCTGGCTAGAACTTCCAGTCCAAAATTGAATAATACTGGTGAGAAGAAATCTCCTGATCTTGGAAAGCTTTTAGTTTGTCACCACTGAGTATGATGTTGGCTGTGGGATTTTCATAAATGCTCTTTTCCATGTTTGGGAAATTCCCTTCTATTCCTAGTTTTCTGAGAGTTTTTGTCATGGAAAGATGGAAATTTTGTCAAACACTTTTATCCATCAGTTGAGTTAATTATGTTTTTTTTTTTCCTAAAAATATGATAGATTACATTGATTGCGTTTCTTTTGTCGAACCACCCTTAGATTATTGAGACAAATCTCATATAGCCATAGGGGATAATCCTTTTAATATGTTGTTGAGTTTGGTTTTTGTATATTTTTGAAGTGAGTCATGTTCATTTCATTTCATTTTTTGTTTGCTTTTGATCTGTGAATCAGAAAATGTGAACCCATAGTTCAGTAAGGTGATTAAATAGTCAGTACAAAGAGATGATTAGCAAAGCCACATTAAGTAAGGGGGTCTTTAACAGTGTATGTATTCCTGGGTCCTGGGATTCTGACTGGTTCTCTTCAACATTTTATCAATGGCTTGAAGTCAAAAGATATGCTTATCACACTTGCAGCTGACAAAGCTGAGAGGGAAATCTAATGCTTGAAGGCACAAAATAAAGATTCCAAAACATTCAGACAGCTTGGAATATTCAGGCCCAAGTAACATGATGTATTTAAAACCTGGGTTCAATATTTGGGTTCAACAAAAGGGTGAGGGAAGGGGAGGGTTGCTGGATTAACAGGAATTCTTATGAAGAGACTAGGGATGAGACTGACTGCAAACCTGATGTGAGCTGAGCATTTTGAGGCTCCAGATGAGGAGCGCAAGCTGGGGCCTGCTGACACCATGCCGTGTCCACTGTGTATGTGCGCACATGTGTGTAGTGTGCAAAGTTTGCTTAGTGCTGCTCTTGGCTCTGCAGACCCAGGCACATCTGGAACGTTTATTGCCTGCAGTTATGGGTGCCAATTTTTAAGTGACAAACTGGAACCCTTCCAGAAGAGAGTGACCAGGACAAAGAAAGGGCTCAAAATCATGTCAGGCCAGGAAGTGTTGAAGGAACCAGGGCTGTTTAGCCTGAGGGAGAGAAGATTAAGTGTGGGATTTGATAGCTGTTTTCCAATCACGTGAAAGGAGAAATAGATTGTCTGCATATTTCCAGAGTGGAGAAAACGTCATAGAGGTAGACACTAGACAAAGAGAGAAGTCAGCCTTTTGCAAGGGAGATATTTCCACGTCAGTGAAATCTGAAAAGTCTATGGATTGGACACATTGTGGGTACCAGAAAATGTGTTTTAGCAGTTTTATCTTCTCCACTCCTACTTCTAAGGAATCTCTTTCCAGGCCTCCAAGGTTATCCCAGGAAGACACAGGAGGTTGCACCTGAGGCAAGTCAGGCCAATGAGTATTCCTCTGAGATTTTGGGAATTGGAAGTGGAGAAGAGTCAGGCTGCCTATGACTAAGCTTGAAGAGGTAGAGCTAGGGAAGAGTTTCTCACCAGGAGGAAAAGACTGAACCCTAGAAAGAAAGGGAAAGAAAATAGAGAGAGGAAAAACAAAAAGGCAGGTATTTGAGTCCTGAATCCCAGATGTTTCTGAGGCTCATTATCCTCTTATCCTCCTTCAACTTGGTTGCTCAACTCTTTCTTGGACTTTATGAAATATCCTTGTATCATTCCAAAGGGGGGCATCTCTTATCCTTCAATTAGAGTTGGGTTTTTGTCTCTTTCAATTTAAAGGACTCTAACTAATATCAGCTGTCTCCAGAAGTAGTGAAGTCTCCATCTCTGGAGGTATTTAAAAGAAAGAGGGCTGCCATCACCTGCTAAGTAAGAATCCTATGAAATGAGTGGGGGTAAAAATGCAATTGGATTGGTCATGTGTTGATGATTTTTGAAGCTGGGTGAGGGTTTATTATTTTACTCTTTCTGCTTTTATTTTTGTACATTTGACATTTTTTGCTAAGAAAAAATGATATAGAAAGGATACCAGCACAAAAGGGAATTTAAAAATAAACCAGTGATTCTCAAACATATCAAACTATTCTCTTATTTTACTTTTAAAATAAGAATCCAGAGCCTTGTCCCTGGAAATTTTTACTCAACTGATCGGGGAGAAAACCTAGGATTCTATGCCTTTTCAAAGTTTTCCAGACGGTTCTGAAGATCATCTAGGCAAGATTGTTGTTTAGATTACATGACATTTAAAGTATTGTTTTAGTCAACTTTTGCATAGCTGTGACCAAAATACCTGACAAGAACCGTGTAAAGGAGGAAAAGTTTATTTGGGGTTCACGGGTCTCAGTCTACAGTTGGCCAACCATAGCACTGGGCCCATGGTGAGGCACAACAACTTGGTGGAAAGGCATGGCAGAGGAAAGCAGATCAGATTCTGGCAATCAGGAAGCAAAGAGAGTTCCCCTCACCAGGAACAAAATATAAACCCCAATGGCGCACTCCCAGCGACCTATCTCCTCCAGGCACACCCTACCTGCCTACAGTTACCTCCATGTCAATGGATTAATGAACTGATTATGTTACATCTCTCATAATGTAATAATTTCACCTCTGAAAATTCTTGTATTGTCTCGCACATGAGCTTGTTGGGGACATCTCATGCCCAAACCATGACAGGTATCTTCCAACTCTAAGATTCATAGGCTCAAGGGAATCAAAGGCTGGAAGTGACTAACATCTTTAATTCTGGAGTGTGGAAACAGATCTAAAGAGGTCAAGTGAATAAGTTGTTAATTGAATGCCAAGAAAGAAATGTCTCAAGTCCAGGCGATCATGTACTCTTCTGTCCTGTTCTCACTTATTTCATAAAATTATGAAAACTTTCTTGATCAATAAGGTGATATAAAGAAAGCCAAATTTGGATCTAGAATGCTTAGTTCAAATTCTGGTTCTGTCACTTACTTCACTCTGTGTCTCAGTTTCCTCATCTGTATCCACTTCACAGAACTGGTGTTGTAAATAATAAATGAATAGATGTGCCATGCTTAAAAATGATTAGCATATGTTAAACATGTATTTGCTACTGTTATATTTATTACTTGCATTATGCTAGTGAGGAAACTCACTGAAGACCTTCAGGAGAACTTTGGAAGGTTATTCATTGTTGACAGTTGAGAGCATGGTACAATATTTCCAACCCACACCCAGTATCTGGCTTGTTGCTTCATGCCATCCTGTTCCTTATAAGAGGCTGTTGCTCATGCCACAGAGCCTGAATTGAAATTCACCTCTGGTGGGCCATGCTGGATATATTCTAAGAAGAGCAGGAGCCAGATACCAATAAGGGTGTTTTACCCATTGCAAAACAATAAAAAATGTTTAACCTATTTAATCCAGAAGGTTCCTTGAGCAATAATAATAATAATAGCTATTATTGATGTTGTTATTATTACTTCTTTACCCAATCATCAAATGAGTAAAAGCATACAACTTTAATTAAAAAAAATAAGAGAGATATGGTGGCTTTCAAGGCAACTGCTAGATATTGTGAACTAGACATTCCTAAGTTTTTAATGAATAAATACAGCAAAACAAGAACAGAGCTCCAGGGTGGCACAGTTTTTGTCTGCTTTATTCAGGGTCCTGTTCCTGAAAGCCAGTGCAGCATCTAGCATGTGGTGGGTATTCAATGAATATGTGTTTGATGGATGATGTTTTAGGGAATTGATCATAAATCTTAAGAGACAGTTCAGATAGTTTCAACTTCAAACTGAAAATCTACGACTTTAGTTAGTCCTTCAAACATATACAATTCGAAAATTTCAAGAAAAAGAAAATTGGAGGCTCAACACAAAAGAATACTAGACATTTCCAATGGCCTAAATGGCTATTTCTAACTAAACTGAGCATAGTTTTCAGGACAAACACAAGAAAGCAATAGTGGGAGTAAAACTCATGCACCCTCACATCACTCCAGGTTTCTCTTTTCTTTTTCCATATTTCGTCCTCTTTATTTAACTTCTCCCCCAACCCTTTGTTTTTAAAAGACCAGTCTATCTCTTTTCTTTCTTTCCCTTTTTCTTCTCTTTCTCTTTTTCCTATTCCTTCTCTAACCCAGTCTTTTTTCTTTTGGTGAAAATATAAGACTGACATTTAATTAATGAATGAATTTTTTAACCTATATTTAGGAAGTTCATACTGTGTGCCACACATATTTTTGCTATCATGATTTTTTTCTTAACACATAATTCACAAACATCAAAGTGCCTGAATCTTAGGGGTCTAGGTGTCTACCTTGAAAAATTTTCCCATATACAAAACCTGTGTAATTAACACCAGATCAAGACAAAAGACATTTCTGGTTTCCCTGCAGGCTCTCTCTTGCCCTTTCCAGGCAACACTTTCCAAAGTTAACCACTATTGTGACCTTTATTATCAGAAATTAGTTAGAACCTCGTGTGATTATAACCATGCAGGTACTCTTTGGATCTAACTCTTTTTTGTTCAATGTGATGTTTGTGGGAATTATCTATGCTGTTGCATGCAGCAGATACTTTTTTTTTTTTTTTTCAAATGAAAGTTTATGTCCCTCAGAAAGAATAATTTTTTCTTTCTAAAATTGTAAACCAAAATAAATAGCATTATACGAGGTTGGTTCCCAATGATTTCTCCCCATCTGCCCCCCAACTCCTATCCTCTAATCTTCTCTATGTCAATGCTACTTAATGAGGGGGCTGGGGGGAGTTTCCTCTGCAAGGTTTTTACCTCCACCTCTCAATGGAGCTAGGGGTTGTAACATACGATGTCCCTTGGACTGGGGTTCTTATGGGTTGTCCATTTGTTGTGTGTTACTCGTTTCCCAGAAACTACATAGACCCACACTGACCACAGGGAACCTCTCTTGGGTTAGGAATTCACTGATACTACCCCATTCTTTTTCTTGCTAATTCTTTCCTGCCACTAGAGGTCAGGGTTCAGTTATTACTACAGAGGGCTCAACAAGTGTGCAGGCCCAATGAGCAATCAAAAGACCCTCGAAGGGGCTGTGTGGGGATGTAACGGGTTGTCTGTCAAGGTGAGACCAGAGATGAAAAGGCTGACATACCTAGGCAGACAGGTTGTTGCTTCACCACGAGGAAAATTGATCTCAAACTCTAAAAATTTTTCTTTTTTTCTTTCTTTCTTTAACACGAAGTCAATATTTCACTGTATTTCCTTTAGGCAGAAAAATGCTTCAAGTTCCATAAAAAAAATTGAAGCATGCTCACTTGAAAGTTCCTGAAATGCTTGGTTTCCAGATTTAACAACAATAAAAAATGTTCACTCAGGAGGTTTAGGGGAAATTCTTGAGTAGATGCAAGACTGTTTTTTCCAACAACTAAAAATATTTAGTTAAGCAAACATCACTATTTTATGAACCACATTTGTTTGAGGATTCTCAAACCTTGCTGTTTACAACCCAATCCTTGAGTGCTTCCTGATTCTCTACTCCATCTGAATTCCTCCTGGACTTACAGGGCCTATACCAATGAAGTAAAATGAAGACTGTAATTTTAATCAATCTCTTGAAAATTTAAGGCAAGAAGGGAAAATTTTAGAGATACTGTAGACTGGTGGTTTTCAAAGACATGTCAAAGTTATGAAGTACGTGGTCTTGTTAAATCTAACCCAGAAGCTACATGTATAAAACAGATAAAAATAGGTTTTTTCTTCTGGGTAAAATAGAGGTTTGGTATGTGACTCCTGCCCACTGGTCTCCCCCAGATCCCCTTACTTTACACTTTGCCCACTGAGGTTATGCTTGTTAAATCCTATAGCTCCAGGAACATTGTTGGAACCACTGACCTAGTCCAAACCCTTCATTTTATGAACGAGGGAACTGAGATTCAGTATCTACCTAGCCAACATCATACACTAACACAGATATCTGACAAGACATATGGCTAGAGGCTAATTATTTTTTGTGTAAGTTTTAGTTGTTTTTTTTTTTTTCCCCCAGAAACATACTCCATATTTCTTATGTCAGCACACACACCTATGGCAGATAGTATCTGTATGAAACTAGGTAACAAAGTCAGCTGAGTTTTGCCAGATATTTGGATTGGTGGGACAGCAACCTTGTCGAGTTCAGATTTGATGGGCTAAGTCATGTTCTGATACATTTGAAATTGCCCTGAGGAAAGGGATTGGATACCTTCAAAGAAGAAAGAATATCTTGGCAATGAACCAGAACTTGTTGCTGTGGACGTCACCTGCTTATAATACCAGATACTGGAGAGCAAGAGGGACGTTTCCAGAGTAAAGGCAGCAGGGCCACTTGTGAGTGAGAGGGAGATCGTTGCTGCCTGCACCCAGCATGCCAGTGACTTATTCAGAGGCCAGTGGGGAAGGGAAAGCAATGACAACCTGAGAGCAACTTTCTGAAAAGGTTTCGACCTCCAATTGTCCTCCCATCTTCCAGACCTGTCTGTGTGAACCGGTAACCATCTACCTTAACTTTAGAGGTTTTCACTGAGATGAACAATATTATACTCAAGTTTCGGAGAAACTAGGACAATTAATGCCAGATGAAAATTAGTAAATAACGAACTTTCTTATACCCAGGTGTTGTACTTCTTTAAGTCTTGCTCTAAATTGCTTCTTTTTTTTTTTTAACTTAAAACACATTAGTAATTATGTTTTATTCATTTAACGTATTAAATTGTGATATATACATATTTTAAAAATCTAGGCTAGACACCATGGTTCATGCTTATAATCCCAAGGCCTTAGAAGATTGAGTCAGGAGGATCATGAGTTCAAAGACAGCCTCAGCAACTAGAGATATGAAAAATTGTGCTGTATATGTGTAATATGAATTGTAATGTATTCTGCTGTTATATCTAACAAATTAGAATTAAAATAAATAAATAAATAAAAGACAGCATCAGCAACAGTGAGGCACTAAGCAACTAAGTGAGACCCTGTCTCTAAATAAAATATAAAAATAGGGCTGGATTTGTGACTTAGTGGTTGAGTGCCCCTGAGTTGAATCCCTGGTACCAAAGTCCAAAATCTAGGAATCTTGTGATGCCAGAAGCAAAAATATTTGCTATTATTTTACTCTTATTTTATTACATCTGAGGACAACCTACTCTTTTAGAGTAGGCAACAATAGACTACTCTGTGACAATGTATACTAATATCTGCTCTTGGGCCTGGAAAGGAGTAGGAGACCTGGTCTAGTTCTTCCACTTGCATCTAATCTAACATCATACTCCTCCACTCTATGGGTAAACTGCATGAAGTCTTGAGAATTTGGCTTCTCCTTAAGGTCACATATTTTTGTGGAGCTATGGGTTTAGATTTGGTGAGTCACCTGGTGTGGTATGTTGGGATGTGTGCATGGGATAAGAGACGAAGATATTTGCTATGCAGTGGAGATATTAGCAACATGTGTTCAACTCCTAACATTTTGTTGGGTTGGGATGGCAGGAGACGATCACACTGAAGATACATTGCCTAGTGTGTTCACCAAACAAATGACGTAAGGTTCTACTTTTTCATTTTGACTGTGAGGTATTTTGCAAAGTCTGAAGCCAAGAATCAGAGGACTGGTCAATGAAAAGCCCTCAATTCTAAGAAACTTAATCCAAGCTGCTGCTCTGAGCATTTTGCATTCCCAGTGTCTTGATAGTTTCTATCAAAGCAAGACGTTTTCCTTAATAGATGCATATTTAGGATCACCAGGCAGTCAGAATAAAAAGCTAAAGTTTTTTTTATTAAAGTTTCAGGGGCAGAGGGCCAATTAAAAGTCTGTCCCTCTGTCCATGGATTATAATAGAAACATCCATTTCCTCTTCTCTTTTTTGGAATATCTGTCTTTAAAATGGCTTGTCATTGAGTGGAAACACTGTCTGGTAGGCATATGAGTATTTGGTTTGTTTGTGATGCTGAGATATTCCTCTTCATTGACTTAATAATCGAGCAAGCTAAGCCAAACCACTAGTCTGACTTCTGACTTCCTTGGTTTCTTGACATTCCCAGTCAAGCCCTAATTTTCATCTCCCTATTGTGGAATGAGGAAAGTCTAATGTGTGATGCTCCTGAGATCTTCTGAGGCCTCCAGAGAAGACCTGCCACCAACTTCCCTTTTTCTGACATAGAAAAATACAAAGGAACACATGAGATCATGACCAGGATCAAACAGATATAAACTAAATTCTAGGTTTATGAACTGATTAAGAACATGAGCTGTTGACAAGTGTTGGCGTTAACTCTATACTCAAGACTCTTTAGGGAGGCCAGGAGTCTGACCTTATGCTCTGAGACTCTCAGTGAGCCCAATGGGTGAACCTTGAGCCTCCATTGACCCAAGCCAGCAGGCACACCAAACTGTCACATTGATGAGAAATAGCAATCCAGAGAGCCAAGGACAAAGGATGGGATAGTCCCTGCCTGTCCTCCAGGAGTGAGGAGGAAAGGTTTTACAAGAGCTTGAGCTCCAGCGTGGTTGGGATCAGATCTCCTTCCAAGAGGAGAGGTGGAGTTGGCATTGGTGGAACCCAGACTGGGAGAGCAGACTCCATTCAGCAGCCAGAATAAAATAGCAGAGATCTGAATTAATGTCACCAAGTTTGTTCCCTGTTCACATCTGCTGGCAGAGTTCCCTCTATAAAAAATTGGAAGTTAATTCCAGTGGTCAGTTATTTAGGTATGCGACTTATATTCAGAAAGTATTCTGTCATTCAAAAAACATGCATTGATTGCCTCCTGTGCGGTAGATACTATTCTCGGCATGAGCAATACAATAATGAGCAACACAGATACTCGGCCCTCGTGGATTATAAATAAAGCCAATATAAATCCAGTTAATGCATCACATATCATTAAAAGCCATGAAAAGTTCCTGATGAGCAGAAAGCTTTTCAATTTGTGTCCCTGCAAAAGGGCCTTCTCTGATCACATATCTGATGTGTCCGCCTTCCCTGCCCTGGGAACCTCCTGGATCAGGCTTCTGCTTTTCCTTCTCTCTGTCCCCCCCCCCCCCCCCCCCCCCGCTGGTGCTTACATAGAAGCTGTTTTTCATCAGATAAGGGCAAGGATTATCCGTTTAAATTCAGTGAAACAAAGTCTTTTGCTCCGGATGATCATGGGCTGGGAGCTCTCCATTTCATTTTAGAATGTATACCAGCATCTACTTACAGTGGAACTGAAAAATTGCTCTGTTCTGTGGCAGGGCACAGATGGGGAGACTGAGATGGAAAGACATTAGAAGACTTATTGTATGAAGGCCTCAGAGTTAGTCATTGGTACCAAATTCCAGAAAAATTGGATTGGAGCTCTAACCCAGCTGGAGCACATGAAGAGTTGGCAGGAGATTTCAAGCTTCTCGGGGGAAGCAAAGATACAAGGATCAGTTTTAGAGACTGGGTTGTCTCCCAAACAGTAATCAGATTCCTGTCTCGCATCCCACAATCCCACAGGTGTAAACCACATGAACAAATATGTGCTTGGGGGTGAGGGTAGGGGTGGTGGGGAGGTGATGACAGTTCTGAATTCATAATGTATCATCTCAGGTGGCAGCTGTGCATCTGTTACATATTTTGAAACCTTCCTCCCATACCAGTACAGCTATTTCAGCAGATAATATCTAGGATGGACTAAGGAAAAGTCATATGTTACCCAGTGTCCTGAAATGGCTCAAGAAGATGGATAAGGGGAAGGTGTTGGGGTTGAGACATGTATTTTACTTCCTGACTTTCAAAATCACTTGGATGGCAGCTGTGATTCAGTCTTGGAAACTGGACTTAATTAGTGGGAATCAGCCCTCTATGTGGGAGCTCTCGGACAGGCACTTTGGGTCCCTGCTTCCCTAAGCTCCCTCCCAAGGATAGGGATTTGAACAGTTACAGCCCGTGGGGCTCCTACAAAGTACTTCCAGCCCATATGTGGCTAACAGTGATAATCCCAACACGTTTTGCAAGAAGAAAAATTGCAATGGGAACAGCCAGTCAAGCATTTGCTGAGTTTTAGTAGGAGGTGTGAAAAATATGTAACTCTACTCAGGGTCATCCCTGCTGGCCTCACTGCTAGCCACAGCGTGTGGGAAGGGGGGTGGAGGCAGCGCCAAGCTAACATCCATCTTTCCGTGGCCCCATTAATCTCTCCCCTTCCTGAAAAAGAACTTATCTTGCAACTGGTTTAAAAAAAAAAAAACTCCCAGGGCTGCAAATAGGGCAGCCTCTGTGCTAATTAGAAAAAGACGGTTCTTCTGGGTGGGAGTCTTGCAAAAAGATGTCCCCTCTGGGCAGACCAATTAATGAAGAGGAGCCTTCCTTTGGGCAGACTCAGGCCAGAGCCAGGATTCACTGCTCTGCTGTTAAAGGAAAGGGGTGGATTTCGAGCCCCCAGAAGGTCCCTCAGCCAGACCCAGTGGTCAGGTGACAAAGTATCCTCTGTGGCTCTCAGAACTGGCATTAACCAATTTCCATAGTGGGATGCACTTTCTTCTAATCAAGTCTCCTTCTTAACCCTTTATACTTAACAAACAGCTTACGATGAAAATCCCCTTAGAGACAAAGATGGTCATCAAAATGGAACAGATGAACAAACAGAAACAACACTGATTTCAGTTGTACTGTCCTATTCAGTGAGGTCCTCACTAGCTCTGTGATACACATTTTAGACACACATACTTGCCTAGATACCCATACTCCTGTGACATTTTCTCCCCAACATTTTCTTTCTACCTGTGGAGTGGTCTGCAGGTTTAGTTTAATAATTTTTCCTGCTATTGGGGACAATTTTCTGTCTTATAGTTTCTTTGACATTATTTTGAGGTTGTTTTGATCCTCATAAGCCATTTCATCCTTCTTTATTTTTATTTATTTATTTATTTATTTATTTATTTATTTTTGCCTTTCAGTATGCATACTGTCTTGAGTTCACCTATCCATGGTAACAGCTACAATAATGATTGTGGCAGAAGCTGTTGAGCAGTTCCCACATGCCACGGGCTAGTCTATGTGCTTTCTATGGATTAATGTTTTGATTGTCAGGGAGGCCCTATGAGGTTGGCACTATTACTGTTCTTATTTTAAGATGTGCTAGTTGAGCTTTTAAAAGTTAAGTAATTTGCCCAGGCCTCCCAGCGAATGAGCAACAGAGCCATGATTTGAGCCTAACCAGACAATTCCTATAGCTAACATGTTTAACCCCTATGCTATATGGTCTCCCTCTATCCATTCGTAAATACTCTATTTACCCTCTACCCATCTCCTTTTGCATTTCTCATCTACTCATTTGTCGTGTGAACATATGTTGCAAAGCCATACACCAAGCTCATGATAGGCACTGAGGATAAAGCATTAATAAGCATACAGATACCTAAAGACAAATTCTTGGATGGACAAAGACACAGGCATTGGGCTTGATAAGGTTTCACAGTAGACTTTCCTTGGATGTCTATCTTGCCAATAATGTCCTAGTCTGAGAATTTTCCTTTCCTTTCCTTTGGTTCTGTTAAAAGGACAAACCTAGGTGCCGTATTCATAGTATATTATTACCTACTGGCCACAGATGATCAGACAGACCTGCAAATAACAATGCAATGGATATAAAACCTCCGATTACCCTCTAGGGAATCTGAGCTAGATAAATAGTGGAACAAGGCCTTGACCATGAAGAGAAAAGCTGGGGCTGGCACTTGAGGAGATACACAAGATGAGGAAGCTCTGACATGGCGTTACCAGGAAAGTCCACTGACCATGAAGAACCTGTCTTGCTCCTGGGGAGATAGCCTCTGGGCTGAGAGTAATGAGACAGGAAATTGTTAGATATAGCCCAAAGAATTAGAAATAAGTCCCATAAGCCACGAGGAAAAACAGTCATAATTGTGTCACTACTAATGTGAGAAAGGGCTCTGATTAGGGAGGGTTTCAAGGGCCGCATGAAGATACCTGCATACTGTGCACGAGGCTGGTGCCTTCAAACAATTCTCACAAAGCAGATAAAATAAAAAGGCAATCTATAAGCAAGGGTCAAGGACATGGTGTCTTCCTTTCCCTATCCCTAAAAGGTCATTGGTGTCCACTCTAGTTGTGTTACTTCAAGGTTTTGCTTGGGGAGTTTTTGATCAGAAGATCATAGGTTAATGGGAAGGTTTTCACCAAAGACTGTCTGGCTCAGAAGTTTCAGGGACCCAGGCTGTAGACAGAGTAATGTCTAAGGGCTCCTGCCCTGGCCCAGAGGTGAGAGAATTAGAGCAGAGGAAGGGCAGGAAAGGGCAAAGCTGTAGGCTACTTTAAAAGGTAGGCAGCCTTCAGTTTGTCATCTGAATGTAGTTACGCTCAGTTTGTTACTGAATGTAGATTCCTGTGAACTTCTGGGCTTTATCATTCAATTGGATGGTCTTCTGAGCATTCCAGATGGCACAGGTAGCCTTAACCTTTATTTAGCATGAGGTAAGCTATGCAGTCTCAACTAAAGAACTTTAAGGTCATTCTTAGCTTTGGTTTGATTCAGAGTTTCCACACTGGAAATAAATGTCTAGTGGGTAATGAAATATTGAACTGAATTGAAATAATTATAATGAAGTAATTGGTTATTTCAGAATTACATACAATAAGATCAAAATGTTACTAGATATTAGGAAAGAAGCCCCAGTCCTCTACTACAAGAAATTTTAGGCACCATTTTTATTTAAGTAAAGGAATGAATTAAAAAATACAACCATATTTCTTTTACCTTTTTTTCTAGAGTTAGACAAACATGGGTTACAAGAATTTCGGAATTCTAGAACCATAGTTATTAACCATGGTTAATAACCATGGCATGCTATTTAAATTCCTTCAGTGTCAATTTCTGAAATAGAATAAAACCCACCTCCTAGGATGGTTCTGAAGATCAGAGAAGAAACATGGGGTAGGCAGTGAGTTCAGTGCCATGCATATAGTAGGTACAGCATGTATGTCCAATTAAATAAATAAATACAAGTTACTTTACTTCCTATCTTAGTTTCCTTATCTGAAAATGTCTATAATTACACCATTTGACAGTTTTCTGAGGGACCAAATGAAATAATGCACACAAGAGCACTTATAAAATTGGTATTAAATTTGATAAGTGCCTTTGAAAGGATGATCTGAAATGTAAAAAAAGGGATAAAACCAAAATCTGAGAGACAGTTAAAAAGAGCATTTTCTACCACTTTTTAAATTTAATAAACAAGATCAAAACCTAATTTCACAGTATGGTCAATGTTTAGTCAGCTGTTTTGCTGCTGTGGCTAAAAGACCCAACTAGAACAACTGTAGAGGAGGAAAACTTTATTTGGGGGCTCATGGTTTTAGAGATCTCAATCCACAGACAGAAGCCTCCATTCCTCAGGGCTCACGGTGAGACTGAACAGCACGGCAGAAGAGTGCGGCAGAGGCAAGCAGCTCACATGATGATCAGAAAGCAGAACGAGAGACTCCGCTTGCCAGATACAAATCTATACCCCAAAGCACGACCCCAATGCCTCACCCCCTCCAGCCACACCCTATTTGCCTCCAGTTACCACTCAACTAATCCCTATGAGGGAATTAATTCACTGATCAGGTTAAGACTCTCACAACCCAATCATTTCTCCTTTCAACCTTGCATTGTCTCACACACGAGCTTTTGAGGGACCCCTCACATCCAAACCATAACAGTCAATGTATAGGGGAGCTCAGTGGCTAACAACAAAGTGGGAAGCTGTGCATTTGGGGCTTCCAGGGCCACTGGAGCTCTGGCGCTGATCCATCCAGGTGCTTGGGCAGCTAAATCAGTAGAAGTGATTCCTCCCATGTGTAGCTGATTTAGAATGTCTCCCTCCCTCCCTTTCCCTGCCCCAGTCAGTTTGTCCATTGGGACACCACAGACTTTGTATAATTTGTTCTCCACAGTAAATATTATTTTAGTGCTGCCTACCAAAGCAAATTCAAGAGGGATTCATTCCAATATCTGATCTTACTATTTCTCCTTTTCTTTAATGAGCCTATTAGTCATTTTATTTGTAGGTTCATTTACTTATTTTGGTTGGCACGGTGTAGTTAGAGTTTGATTTTTTCCTCATGTACTTGAAGTTGCCCCATAATAAGATATCACAGGAAGAAATAAAGGTTAAAAACTGTGGGTGAATATGGAAATGGGTAGGGAATGTAAAGATGGTACTAAATGGTTCAAAATATGTGACCGGTGTCAGTCATAAATCACTATGCCAATATTGTTATTTGTCAAAAGCTACAATTATGCATTTTGGTCACTGC
The DNA here is from genome assembly GCA_025594165.1 of Tamias sibiricus. Classification (NCBI taxonomy): domain Eukaryota; kingdom Metazoa; phylum Chordata; class Mammalia; order Rodentia; family Sciuridae; genus Tamias; species Tamias sibiricus. Next base: position 210,376,754 of record CM046658.1, read on the forward strand.
ACCATCACATCATTTTGCATACTTTTCCTAAAACCATCTTTTTATTTTAGGAGTTTTTTTTTTTTTTTTTTTTTTTGTCTTTAGCATCAAGTTTATAGCTATAGCAGCACTGAACAAAGAAAGAAGGAAATTCCAAGCAAGGAAAGAGGACAGATAAATCACTATGAGAGAATGAAAAATCCATAATGCAGTAATAATTTACTTATTATTGTCTGATTTCAAATGAAGTATTGAAATAATTAGTTGGGAGGGGTGAAAATGTTCATAGAGTGTACTTAACAAAATCTAGACATCAGAACATAGGGAAGATCCGGTAGCTTCAGTGCAATCAAACAATGAGTAGACACCAGGCACAGTGATCAAGGACATCTTGTCTAGTCTCAGAGCTATGCTGGATAAAGCCACTCCACAGGTGGCTATTTAAATTTGAATTATTAGCATTACATAACATTAAAAATTCAGTTCCTTTCATTAGCCACTTTAGTTATCTATTACAGAGAGCAGGATGCTAGAAACAGAAAAGGGTTTTTTGTTGTTGTTGTTGTTGTTGTTGTTATTGTTCTTATCTTTTTAATTATGAGAGGTAGTTTGGTAATGAAAAGATCATGAGTGGGCATATGTGGGAGATACCTGGATATGATTATCAGCTCTGTCACTTACCATTTGCATGAATTTGGCATGACCCTCTGAGCCTCAGTTTGCTCATCAGTACATCACTAGTGAGGATCATGAATTACATGTTTGCATGTCACATAGCAGACTGCTTGATGCATGCAGATGATGATCATGATGGTGGTGGTGGTGGTGATGGTATGGAGACAGAGGAAAGAATTCTAATTCTGTTTTCAGAAAGCTTTTAGTGTGACTATTATGGCATTTGGTCATCTCCCATGAAATAAATGTGTTTTCAATAGTACCATGCCTGTAGGAAACCTCCCCCTTTCATCACCTTCCTACCATCTCCGTAACAAATGTCATCCCTCCGTGATACAAATTGCCTGGCCAACTGTCTGCTCTTAGGCCATTGCCCCACTTTTCCCCATTTTTCAGGAAGAATCTGAAGACTTATTGAATAACTTCTAAGATTTGAAGGTACTGCAGCCCAAGAATTAAAAATGGTACAGATTTAAGTCCAATTATGTTAGATTTGGGAAGGAAACTTTGAATGACAGCACAGTCTCCAGCTGAAATTTCAAGAACCACTGAGCAGACACTGGGAATGATTTGGGGGTGTAAGCAAAGCTGTTCCTCCTGAGACTATCCCTGATCACATCTTTTTTCTTTCTTTTTTTTTTTTTTTTATTTCTTTCAGACAAGACACTACTTAAAATCCCCCTTGCTGTTAGAAGGCTGAAGCAGCTACTCCTTCAGAGACCAACACACCTGCACTTGTTCTGTTTTTCTCTTGCACCAACCATTCTGCAACATCTGGAGAAGTAGCTACAACACAGCGTCTTTTCCTGTCTTGGGGCTCAGCCTCCCGTGGACCACAGGGTCAAGTGCTTTGCTTCATTCCAGGGCCCACTCTTCTGTCTCTTCCATCATTTTCCCCACCGGAGGGGTCAGTGACCAGTCTGGACAATAGGTCTGCTATAAGCGAGTCTTTGCCTAGAGTATAGGTGACTCATAAATCATATCTTTATAACAGTAATAACATTCTCTGTCGTCTAGCAGGTGCGTTGCCTAGTGGTTTGTGATCTGTCTGGACAGTCAGTCTTCTGCCAAATGCATATTTGTGGAACTCTCGTAGTGCACAGATTTTTTTTTTCTTGCTTGCTCAAGCAGACTTTTTTTTTTTTTTTTTTTTTTTTTTAATTCTAGCCAAAGCCCGCATCAGAAATGTGCAAGTGATGACTGGATAATCCAGTTGCTTGCTGAGAATCACATTATAGTTCTCCATGACCTTGTACATTTTGGACCAGTTATTTCAGTAGTGCCAAAGAACTTTCAATGACAGAGGAAAGGAACTCACAGTTGTAAGCACATGCAATGTGCCAAAGCACTGTGCTAATTGCCTCACCCATGATATTTTATATGATCCCCCCCCACAATCTCACTAGATAGGTACTGTCTTTTAACTCTACTTCATAGAGAAGGAAACTGAGGCTGTAAGAATTTTAGGAACCATACTAACTAGCAGTTATTAAACACCCTGGTGACATGATCTCATTTAGACAATAGAATTGTCCAAAGAGATTAAAGAAGAGAAATTCCAGTTATCTCTATTTAAAATTTTAATGAATTCAAATGCAATTAAATTTAAAATTCAGCTTATCAATCACAGTAGCAACATTCCAAGTACTCAATGGCTATGTGTGGCTAATGGCTAGTGTCTTGGATCATGCAGAAGCAGGACATCATCATCTTCACTGAAGCTCTATTGATCAGTGCTACCATGGAGCATTATTTATGAGGTGGGTGCAGGTATTATGATACCTTTATGGAAGAGAAAATGGAGGCTCTGATTGGTTATGTAACTTGCTGAGCGAAGGTAACAGAGCTAGTGAGGTAGGTTCAGGCTTAAATCCAGCTCTGAAGTCTTGCTCTTAACTACAACCTGTTCTATACACTCAGGGACTTATATGAGGCCTCTCACTGGTAATGGTGGCTCCTAGGCAGAGATCTCCTTCAGAATTCAGGAATAGTTGTTGTAGTCTAGTCTCTCAGTAAATCCTTCCAATAAGCCTTATATCTAGTGTTAGGCATGCAGTCCACTTTCCTTTTTTTCTCTATCCTGTCACTCCTTACCTACACTGGTTATGTGTTTGAACTTCCCTAAGGGTCTCTTCCCTCTGTAGGAGCCCATCTCACATTCACTCTCACTGTGTCATTCTTTTGCATGAAGTTGGGCTTGGCTTCCCCATTTGGTCTGGTTATCTGTCAGGACTGGTGTGCTTACTCCTGGAGAATCCCCCAAAGTCTTTATTATTTACTTTGAATGATCCTGGAGGCTGACTCAATCCCAAATAGTAGTCTGAGTCTGAGACTCTGGCATGCCCCTTGGGAGCATGCAAGATGCAGAGTGAAATGGTTTTTCATGTGCTAGTGTGCAAAACTCTTTCTTTGGCTCAGAACCTAAGACCTCCTCTGTGGCCCAGAAAAGGAGGCATGGCAGGTAGCCAGTTTTCTCCTCTGCTCTTTTTCTCAGCACATTGAATGGAATCAGAACCTCCAAGAGCTCAATACTCACCATAATGTAAGAATGTCTCTGCTACTTCTTAGAGTTGAAGAGGATGCCCAACCACAGCCATACAGTTTGTGGATTGGCCCTGACTGATCCTGGGTCTATAGTAGGCAGTTTGGGGGAACTAACGAACACATCTTTAGGCCTGCTTCCCCTTAATCTCCAGCCCTAATATTTCTTCTCTATCCTTACATTTCAGTGTTCTTCGGGATTCTCCAATCCTTTCTTTTTTCTTCTCACCCAATCCACGCTCCCTCGGCCATATTATCTACACACATCTAGAGCTGAATTATATCTGTTGTGCTTCAGACTCCTATAGGAAGCTTCACAGATCTTGCAAAATAATACACCTAAAAGAAGAAACCTGCCCTTTCTCCATAAAATATACTTATTTTTCAATATTCTCAATTTTAAGCAGTTACTCCACCACCCTACTCAGTGGTCTAGTTCTGAAACCTGGGTATTGTTTGAGACTCTTTCCTTTCCTTCTCCAACCCTGTTCCTTTGTCCTGTTTGGTTAGAAAACCTCTCTCTTCTGTCCCTCCTCCCCATCTCCAAGGCCTCACCATTTATATCTATATAAATATAATAAATTCTGGTCTCAGCATTCTATAATTCTCCCCCTATAAAAACTTTTTAAAATTATAAGTTTATTGGGCTGGGGTTGTGGCTCAATGGTAGAGCGTTCACCTAGCACGTTCGCAACCCGGGTTCGATCCTCAGCACCACGTAAACATAAATGCATTGCGTTGTGTACAACTAAAGCAAATACACATTTAAAAATAAATAAATATTTTTAAAAATTATAAGTTTATTAACAACAGTAAAAATAATAGCAAAACCAATCACAACCATTTATTTTTCCACATTGGGTGTATTTTATATTTATTATCCTCAATACAATAACCCTGCCATGTATTTATTGTTTTACCCATTTTACAGATGTAGAAACCAAACCTTAGAAAGGCTAAGCAATATCTCTGACACCACCAAGCTAGTAAATAGCAGAGACAAGACCTGAATTCTGTTATCTGTATCTTCAGAGCCTTTTGTGTTCTAAAACCCTTCTTGTCCTGCCACTTGTCCCTCTCCTAGTGCTTCCAAGATGGAGTGTCAGCCTTGTCAGCATGATGTACGTGGGTCATGGCAATCCACACACTTCCTGTCCTGCTACATGCACTGCCTGTACCAAATTCATTCAGAACTATTGTCTGTTTCATGATCTCTCTCCATCCTTTAGCATCTGACACTTTTGAAATGTTCTTCTTTCCTTGGAAAAGTCTTTCTCCATGGATCACACTCCCCTAATCCAAACATTCCAATTCAAATATTCAGATGTCACCTTCATTTCAAATCCTGTCTGACCTTCCAAGTCTGTTGCTTCCACTGTTTACTTAACTTCTGTCATAGCATTTCATTACCCCAACTTTTCATTGTTTCTCCTCTCCTCCATATAGCAGGGCCTTATTTTTTGCCCTCCCTATATTTCTCTTCAACATCACACAATTGTGCCTACAATAGATTATGGTTAATAAATGATGGTGTTCATGAAAATGTTCATAATGATGATGAAGACAAAATTGAAGGTAACATAGCCAAGAGCAAGGGACTTGCTCCAGAACTCAATCTTGTCTTTCCATAGACTCTTCCTAGGTCATCCTGTCCCATCACATGTTTTTTATACTGACTTTATATTGACAGCTCCAAATATTTGTCTGCAGGCCTTCCTTCTTTCTTGATCTTCAGATTATCATATCCCACAGTTTATTTAGTGCTTTTATGGGTAAATCTAATAGACACAGATTTTTTTTTAACATATCTAGACTCTGGAGTATTTCCATACCAAAGTGCCACAGTTCCAGTCATCCCCATTGCATTTAATGGCCTCCGTCTTTTACCTACTTGCTTTGGCCATCAAGTGGAAAGGTAACCACCCTGTCTCTCCTATCCTACTTTTAATTCATTAGTTAGCCCCATTGGTTTTACTACTTCCTAAAATAATAACAAAGAACACCCCCAATCCTACCATTTGTCTCCTTATCACTGTTACTATCCAAGGCTAAACCAAAGCCATCTTTTAATAAAAGGTTCCTCCTGACAAACAAATTCAGCAAAGAAGCAGGTCACAAAATCAACATACAAAAATTAATAGTTTTTTATACACCAATAATGAATCCTGAAAAAGAATAACTGAAAAAGAAATTAAGAAAACTATTGCATTCATAATAACCTCAAAATAATTACTGGGAATGAATCCAACCAAGAAATACAATTATGGAACATGGAAGAAAGAAATTGAAGACTCTAGAAGATGGAAAGACTTCTCATGTTCTTGGATAGGCAAAATTAACATTATTAAAATGACTGTTATGGTTTAGATATGAGGCGTCCTCCAAAAGCTAATGTGTGAGAAAAGCAAGAATTTTAAAAGGTGAAATAATTAGATTATGAGAGTTGTAACCTAAAAGTGGATTAATTAACTGATATGGATTAACTGGGTAGTAACTATAGGCAGGAAGTGTGTGGCTGGAGAAAGTGGGTCACTGGGAGGGGTGCCTTGGAGTTTATATTTTGTCCTTTGTGAGTGGAACTATCTTTCTGCTTCCTGGTTGCCATGTCATTAGCTGCTTTCCTCTGTCATGCCCTTCCACCATAATGATTGCTTTACCTCAGGTCCAGAGCTATGAATTTAACTGAGCCTGGACTTAACCTCTGAGACCAAGAGCCAAAATAAACTTTTTCTCCTCTACATAATTTTTGGTCAGGTATATTGGTCACAGTGACACAAAAACTGACTAAAGCAATGACCATATCACCAAAAGCAATTTACAGATTCAATGCAATCTCCACTAAGATACCAATGACATTCTTCACAGGATTAGAAAAAAATAGTCATAAAATCTATATGGTAGAATTAAAGACCTAGAAGAGCCAAAGCAATTCTTTGCAATAAGAGTGATGTTGGAAGCATCACAATTCGCAACTTCAAATTATGTACAGAATTATAGTAACAGAAACAGCATAAAAACAGACATGTAAATGAATGGAACAGAATAGGAGATAGAAACAAACCTACACAAATATAGTCATCTGATCCTGGACAAAGATGCCAAAAACATACATTGGAGAAAAGACAGGCCTTTTAACAAGTGGTGCTGGGAAAACTGAATATCCACATGTAGAAGAATAAGACTAGATCTCTGTCTCTCACCCTGCACAAAAGTCAACACAAAGTAGACCAACAACCTAACAACCAGACCATTAAACTCTACAACTGCTAGAAGAAAACATAGGATCAACATTCCAACCTATAGGCATAGACATTAACTTCCTCAGTAAGACTGGTAAAGCTCAGGAAATAAAACCGAAAATTAATACATGGTACAGCATTGAATTAAAAAGTTTCTGTACAGCAAGAGAAACAACTAAAAGCATGAGAGAAAAAAAAGTCCAGGAGATGGGTGAAAATGTTTGCCAGCTACTCTTCTGACAGAAGATTAATATCCAGAATGTATAAATAACTCAAAAAACTTACCACCAAAAAAACCCCCAAAACACAATCAATAAATGAGCAAATAAATTACACAGACAGTTCTGAATAGCAGAAATGTAAAAGGCCAACAAATATATGACAAAATGTTCAACATCTTTAGCAATCAAGGAAATGTAAATCAAAACTATGTTAAGATTTCACTTCATTCCACTTAGAATGACAATCATTAAGAACAAAAAAGATAATAAATGCTGGAGAGGATGTGGAGAAGAAAGGAATATTCATATACTTTTCTTGGGATTGCAAATTAGTAGAACCCCTAATAAGATCAGTATGGAGGTTCCTCTAAAGACTAGGCATGAAACTACCATATGACCTAGCTATACCACTCCTTAATACTTCTGCAAAAGATTAAAAATCAGCATACTATAGTGATACATGCATATCCATGTTTATAACAGGACAGTTCACAAAGGACAAATTATTGAAACAGCTTAGGTGTTTGTTAACAGATGAACAAATAAATAAAATGTGGTATATGCACAAAATGGAGTTTTACTGGGCTATCAAGATGAACAAATTATGCAATTTTCAGGAAAATGGATGAAACTGGAGAGCATCATGCTAAGTGATATAAGCCAAATTCACATAGCCAAGGGTTGTATATTTTCTGTCATGTGGGGAGGCTAGAGAGAGAGAGAGAGAAAAAGAAAAAAGTGGGGAGAATGAATGAAAATAAGAAATGAATATCACTACCCTAAGTGCATGTGTGAAGACACGAATGGTGTGAATATACTTTGTATACAACCAGAGATATGTAAAAATGTTCTATATAATATGAAATGTGATGCATTCTGCTGTCTTTTATAACAACTTAGAATAAAAATTTTTTAAAAATGGGAAAGCAGAAAAGGAGGATGGGAGAGAGAAGAGGAAAGGAGAAGTAAAGGGAAATGAAATAGAGCAATGTATGCTATATAAATATATCACAATGAATTCCACTAGTACATATAATTATAGTGCACCAAAAATATTTTTAATAAAAACAAAAAATAATGGACTCCTAACTGGGCTCTCTGTTTCCATTCTTTTTATTCTACCATCCATTCTCCACACAGCAGCCAGAATGAATTTCAGTAACAAAATCGGATCACTTCAATGCTTGTGCTTAAAAATCCCCCAGTGGCATCCTATCACACTTAAAACTACCACAGTCTACAAGACCCTGCTACCTACTCCCTGCCCCGGTCTCCTCTTCTTCTTTTTTCTTTTCTTTTGTTTTTGATACTGGGGATTGAATCCAGGGTGCTTAACCACTGAGACATAGCCTCAGCCCTTTGTACTTTTTATTTTGACACAGGATCTCTAGCTAAGTTGCTTAGGGCCTCTCTAAGTTGCTAAGGCTGGCTTTGAACTTGCCATCCTCCTGCTTCAGCCTCTGAAACCACTGATATTACAGGCATGCACCACTGTGCTGGGTCCTAATCTCCACTTCTGTCTCCTTCCACCAGGCTCTGGTCTGTTTACTGCATGGCCAGTACCTTCTCCCTTCTGCTCAGATACCCTCTCATCCATGTGGTCTCCCCTGAGCACCCTACCTAAACAGCTCCAATTTCACCATCATTCTTCCTCACTACTTTCTAAATTAACTTTTTAGCACTGATTACTATCTGAAATAATTTTTATTCATTTGCTTTTTATTGCCACCCTCTCCTTGTGAGAATAAGGATCTGCACTGTGTCTCGTTTACTGCAGAGGGCACAGAGCCGACAACAATCTTTGACCCACAGAAGAGACTCAACAAATATTTATCAACTAGATAAATGTATGCAGAATGAGTGATTGAACAAATTTAATAGGGCCTCTAGCCTATGCTAGTTTTTCAATTGCAATGAATCAGAGGAATAAGCCAGTGGTAACAAGTTTGCAATAACTGTGTCTATAATGAATGTTCCCAGAATAATTTCACAATTATTTTAGTATATGCTTCTTGGTAAACTGGGTAGCTCACATCCTAATATTTAATCCAATCATTTTTATTAGGTCTGAGAAGAAATTTTACACATGTAGCCCTGTGAACTGTACTAATTAGTTCTGAATTTGATTTCAGTGATAAATTACTTGAATGACATTTTATCCTAACATGAATATACTTTTGTATATACACATATTTGTATATATGTAAATAAATCTACATTTAGATTTTAGATGTGTTTATGCAAATATATATAAAATCTCCACTGAATTTCTTTATATTACCACTGTAAGGTCAACAACATAGATAGAAATATAAGAAGTAAAGCTTTATTTTATTTTGTTTTCTTTTTACCTTGGTGTCATCTTCAAAACCTGTCTTCAGAAAATCCATTGCATTTCAACAATTATTCTCCAAAATAATAACATATCTACAAAGAGAGTGATATAATACAGAAACAAGAAGAGTAGAACTTAAAAAATACCACTTTGAGTAAAAGAAGTGAGACAGAAAAAAACGTGTGTCATATGATTCTACTGATGTAAAATTTGAAACTTTTAGTTTTGACAAAGCCAATTTATGGTAATAGAAAATAGAAGAGAGTTTGCTTTTGACGGATTTGACTGAGAGAAACTGCTGGTACTAAGGGGTCCTGTTCTGGTCAGAGATAAATGGGTATATCCATGAGTACACAAATATGTGCACGCATGCACAGAAAACCATCAACCCCTACACTTAAGATTTGTGAAACCTATTATTTGCAAGTTATACTTCAAGTTATCAATCAATAAATCCAGTAGCAGCAGTAACCATTTGGCCATACCAAAACTGAAACCTGAAGGGAGCTGATATAAAGTTTCAGGCAAAAAAAAAAAAAAAAAAAAAAAAAAAAAAAAAATATATATATATATATATATGGATACACACACATACACACATATATGGATTTAGTGCAGGCTTCACTCTAGACAAAAGTCCCTGAAAACATAAGGAGATGACAGGCAGCACATCAAGCGGTGCCCTTCCTGTTAAAAGGAAAAGTCTACTTAAGCCTTTACATTTACTCGCTCCCTTCCCTGTGGCTCCCAAGTACAATAGTGAATGTAAGCTACAATAAAAAGGTCATTTTCTTCTTTCAACAACAGTAACACAAGTGGCTACATTTCCTGATTCTGGATTAAGTTCAAGATTTCAAATACAACTGGACTCGTTTCTGATTAGAAAGTTTGATATTTATCATAGACTTCCCTGTCTTCCATAACCAGTGTGAGAGAGATTGCAGAACAGTAAACTGAAAGGGACCATTCTTTTATTTAACAATTAACCCCATCTGGGTAAATAATACGGCGCGGTGCACTTGAGCCATTGCTGTCAGGCTCTGAGTTCAGAACTCAACACGGCTTCAAAGCGGCATCCATGAAACGATGACAAGATGCTACAGAAATGGCTTTTTATGTGGAATATAATGCACATCTAGGGTTACATAGTACAGTAATGAGGAGAAGAGGGCTGTAAAGGCAGAGAGGATAGAGTGTCTGGAAGTACTTACCTGAGGGAAACACAATCTTGGTTTAGTTCAGGCCCTTGGGCCTAGAAGCACAGTATATGGTCTAAAAACTTGAATATTCAAAAACAGTTTCAGCAAGGGTTGTAAGGTTTCCATCACAGGCAAATAAAAACAAAATTCCCTGGCAGTTACCAGAGCAGCCAAAAGCTGAGATGCTTCTGAAAACCTGAGCTTCCTTTTCTCTTTTATCAGATAATTTCATTATACAAAGGGGCATATGTCTTTTAAAAGTATCAAACAGCACATTAGAACTGTGAAAGCCCGTCAGTCAACAAATCCTTTTGATAAAGATCGATTGCTGCCTGAATAAGGGGAAAACACAGTCCAGGTCAATCTGTCAGCAAATGCATTCAAAAATCTATACCCTGAATTGAGACAAGGAACTCTAATAAACTGGGATTACTTTCCAAGAAAATATTTGGGTATCCCTACAAGCCTGGCCCCACACCTGACTGCATTCAGCATCCCCAGGAAGAAAAGGCTGAGTGCATGCAAAGGTGTGTGAGCATCTTTGGTTACTTCTGAGAAGCAGGCCTCACCCGATTTCCATCCATCTATATCACTTTTAGTAAATGGCGCAAGGATGGAAATTAGTGGATGAACCAGTTCGAGACTTGGTCAGCTCCAAATTCTCAAGTGGGTTTTCTATTGTAATACAGGTAGTCTGAAAACCACATGAGAAACACAGGGCCTGGAATCTTCAACAGCAAACTGCAAAGTCCCACTGGGAGAAAAAGGACTTGTGCATCCAACTTCTGTCGGTCACAGATGTCTTTAGACAGATTCATGAGGAAAATAAAACAAGAAGAAAATGGATTTGGAGCATCTTTATGATCTAGGAAAAAAATAACTATTTTTGTCAGTTAATTGAGTTGCTGGCTCCATCTCCTAGGGAACACAAAGGGGTTGAGATGCTAATACTGATTGAGCTCCTACTGTGTGGGTTTTTCAGTTTGCAATCATTATCTTATTTAATACTGGGCCAATATTGCAAGGCAAGCATCATTACGTCCAATTACAGGTGGTAGAGTAGTGGTGGAGAGCAGTGTTTCTTACTCAGGACATTTAGCTAGTGCCCATGGTGGCACATGGACCCAGTGTGTCTGATGTGTTGGGCTTCTCCACCAGAGTGACTGGTTGCCTCTGGCTTTCCCCTAAACTTCATGATCCAGGACCACCCATTTATCATGCCTACCAATGCCCTTCTCAGTGGTGGGGCTGACCTCTGGATCTTTTTGCCATAGAGTAAAATGAGCCAACTCAAGTTGTCATCCAGGTAAGGAAAGACTAGGGAAGGAGAAGAGAGGTCCATTCAAGCTATATAAGTGGGAAAACTGTTGGCCTAACCCCAGATACCAGCTCAGAAGCAGAGGAGCAGAATATTCTCCATCAGGTAGCCAGAGGGGTCTGGTAGGTGAATACGTGGTCAGGAGTGAGGAGATGAGTGGGAAGCAGAGACTCTGTGCTCGAGCCAAATAGACTAACCACCCTAGTTTGCCCTCCAGCCTCCACCTGTTTTTACTGTAAGGGGAAGAGATGGCTTAGATTTTGAAAACAACAAAATCCTGAAAAACTGGCTTCAAAAAGAGCTTGGCCTCAAATGTAGCTCTGGGACTTGGGACACAATAATCTACCCCACAGAGTAGGGTAGGGTACCGCCATCTGTAAATTCAGGATAAGGGCACCACCTGATGGAAGAAAAGTGAAGATTAAAGGAGTCTTGCAGAGGAAACACCCAGCCAAGTGCCACAGCACTGTACGTCCTCAGAAATCTTAGGTGTCTCCTTTCTCTTTTTATCCTCGTCAACAAGAGCCAGTTCCACAGTGGCATTGACCCTGAGCCTAGTATAAACAAATAGGTATTGATCAGTTGGACTGAGAAATTTGCCCACAGGTGTGATGCAGCCTACAATAGAGGCAGTTCTGAGAAACAGCCACTTGAGCAAATAGCCACCTTCCTGTTCCTAAAAAGACTGTGTATCATTATATATTTGCGGCAACCAGGTCTGATAGTTTTGCCCCCCACTATGACTTTGTGCAATAACATAGAGAAGGGCTCTGCTATTCATCATGGGCAGAAGCCTCCCGAGGTCTCTGCCTGGGCTCCAACCTTAAACTCAGCAGTCAAACTCCTCATCTGCTGCCTTCCCATCCCAATGATAGCCACTGTTCCTGCTCCCCACCCACTAGCCCCTCATCCAGTGCCCAAGGTCATCTCCCCTTAGTGTCAGCCAGCTTTTCCATTGTCTTGGTCCATATCTGAGTATAGGAATTAAGCTCATGAACTGAAGAATAAAGAATGAAGGAGTGAGGTGGGAGGGTGAGCACCTGAAAGCAGAAAAGAAAGCCCCATCTTGTGCATGAAAAAATGTAATCATGTTACCCTTTTTCTTCTGGTTCTGTATAAAAGTGATTGAATTTGGAGTCCTGAGTCTCCCCTTCGCCTTAAGTGGCTATAGTAAATATGAGACATCCATATCCTATTAGTAAAAATTGGAGGTTTGAGATATCATCTCTGAGGTTCCTTCTATCCAAGCATTCTATGAGTCTATCTTTCTGTTTCCTAAGGTGGGGAGGCTGCATATGAAGTAGCACTAGACTTGGAGCCCTGGGCTCAATATTATAGGCTGTCACTAACCTGATACACTCTTAAGTGAGATACTTCCCCCTTTTGCGCCCCCTCTCCCCAACTGTAAAAAGGAGAATTGTTATCAGCTAACTATCAAGGATTCTTCAAACTTCAATATTTTAGAATGGATTCAGTAAACCCTCATTCTATGGCATACCTGTATCTCAGATATCTGTTTTGCCAGGTATAGAAAAACTTGCATAGGCAAAGTCATATAAACTCAAGCAGCGGTGAATTTCCGGAAGCTCCTTAGCATTCCTGGTAGATAACACAGGGCACTCTTGGTGTGTATGCATATAGAGGGCTAGAGGGCCCCAGAGACCCTTGGCGTGAGCTGCTCCTTTTTTTTTTTTTTTTTTTTTTTTTGGAGGGAGGGGAGTAAGAGTTTTTAAAGTTTGTTACTATAAAGGTCCTGTCCCTCTTCCTTACTGAACATATGTAATCTCCTCTAGGTGACCCTGAGTTCTTCTTCCATTAATTTATTAAATTCTGATATATATCAAGAATTGATCTGAGACCCCCTTCTCCTACCTATATTCAAATTCTCATGCAAATATCTGCATAGATCTGATGTCCACATCTCTACTCATCCCTCTACCCTAAGCATATGTTCATTCTCTCTCTTAATTTTACCAGGGTCAATAGTATTTCATCAGGTGAAAACAGAAAATTTAAATACATAAGCAACTGTAGAAAATTCCAAGTTTCTTTGTTGCAGATTGTTTTCTGAACAACTTCTTGAGGGAATAAAGTGAGATAATGTGTGTGAAAGATTTTTAGGGCAACACAAGTAAAGAAGTTGTGATTGCTACCAGAATACCCCATAAATCATCATTATCATGACTATATTTTCAGGAACAACTTTACCACAGGGACATTCTTCTCTCTCAAAAGTTCAATTCTTAACTATGGAACATTATGGAAATTCTTGTTGACTACAAATTACAATTATGAAATTGTAATTTCATATTGTACAAACTACAATTATGAAATAATTGATAAAGAAATATGTATACTCCTTCATGGCAGTTTGGAAATTTTGGAAGCAACAAGATTCAGAAGTGTGAGCCTATTCAGGGTTAGCAGCTCATATTTCCTAAAACTTGTCCTTACCTGGCAAAGCCAGTTACATCTGATCTTGAGTCTTCTGGCTCTCAGATGAGTCACTTAAGGCTCAGGTTCCTCAGGTCTAAACTATGGGCTCAACTAGAGGTCATCTAGGCCCCACTCCCTGTGCACATCTATGGAAGCCACGAATTGACTGGCTGCCTCATTTGGGGGAGGGGTGTGTCTTTGAAGTGGAAAAGAAAGGAATGTGAATTTCTGCTTTGCCACTAACATCAAGCATGGGTAAAGCTGCCTTCTGTCTCTAGTCTGTTTTCACATCTTCAAAGTGGGAATAAACACTCTTATCTTTTGAGTTTTTCCTGAGGCTTTAATGAGCTAGCCTCTGAAGGGCCAAGCACACTTGCAAAGTGTACAGTAAACATTAGCTCCTACCTTTGCTCCCTGTTTTATCTAACTTTGGTCTTCCCCTCCTGGATGTTCTAGCAGAACTAACTGCTCATCCTACATGGGATTCACCTATGTGCAGTTAAGGTGCAGGCACAAGCAAAGTAGCCTGACTTTAAAATGTAATGTCCTGGGTTTCTCTAGAGTAGAATTGTGAGGGGTTTTGAAGATTCAGTTCAGAAGCTGGAGCCTTTGATGATGGAACAGGAGACAGAAGCCATTGCTCAGTCACTGGTGGTGCTCTGCCACCTTTTAACCACAGCAAGTCAGGGCTCATCTAACAGCCAACCTATTTTGCTTTATGAATGAATCCCTTTGGGTTTAGAGCAGGGGACAGATTCACCGAGTAAAACCTGAATGTAGATCCCAGCAGTTTTAAGGGCACCCCAAATTGACATGCAAATAGCTTTTATTTAGAGCATTTCATTGGTCTCTAAAATAATATACCTTAATTACAGGCATAATGCATCAGAAGAAATGACTAAGAAATTAAGTGATTTTTGAAGTGAACATATGGAATCTGCCTGACCTGCTGGGCCATTTGCTTTGAACTTGTGAAAAAGACAAGTACCTGCAAGGGAAAATAATCTACTAAGTTCGAAATATTTGTCTGGGAAGCAGCAACACAGTCCCTCTTATGTACAGATCTTGTGATCTAATAAACATACCATATGACTTTCCAGGGTAGCTGCTGTTGCCATGGGCATTTCATTTTCTACTGAGTCTTGACTTTTCCCTAGAACTAGAATGAATGGCATTTACAGGTGAGAATACACTTGACTGACAAAATATAATGCAGCATTTTGGACAAGCAATTTCAGCTGTGTCTTCTAGAGAGCTTTAAAAAGAAAAAAGTTTTGACAAATTCAGCATTGCTTCAAACAAAACAGTGTGGCAAATCCAATCAGGGTTACAATGAAGTTAAAAGGCAGCAGCATTCAGAAGAAATGTGGCTATAGGCCCCAACCAGGTGTCTTAATGCACCAGGCAGAAATTCAATGATCTTTTTTTTTGTTTTTTTGAGGTTGATATGTTTCTAGTAATTTTTTCTCTGTGATTCCAAGAGGAAATGCTTATAATTATTGGCCCTCCATGTAATGATTATCACATTTTTTATTTCAGAGAAAACACCCCTGGAAACACATTCCTTGTGGTAACCTGAAACCCCCCATTTGGGTAAGATTCTGATTGATTCTAGCAGAACAAAGGAACAATTGCATCTCATTTGAAACCCAGATGAGGCACTCCATATTTATTTTAAATTGAGAGTGATAATGGTTGGGTGGTCAATACTTCAAGGGAAGAGTGGGGGGAAAAAACAATATTTAACAGAGCTAGTGTACAGTGGCTATTTTTCTGGGCTGGAACTGGTTAACTAAGAATTGAAAAGTCATCCTTTGGTAGCCCGAACAGGAACCTATAGTCTGCAAACACTTACTCCCATCAACACTGCTCCAAGGAGGTGCCGAAATGCAGGGTCCCTCATTCTGATCTGTGTCTGTCCTGGTATGAATTAGCAGAGGGGAACAGGAAATGGATCGACACTGTTCCTAAGTAAGGAGGCCAGGCGGGGGGCGGGGGTCCTTCTGCTTTCAATCAAGAGAGAGGGGTGCAATCTGAAGCGTCATCAGTGCATCCCCACCCTGTGTAAACCCAGGCTTCTGCAGGGAGCTGGGATTCTTTATGGATGGAATTACACACTTTGCGAGTGAGAACTATTTCTTGTGGAGAATACCTGCTAGCTTACAGCAAAAATGTGGGTAGAAGGAAACACATGGGACTGGTGAATTAGGCCCTAGCCCTGACAGAGGAGTCATTATCACCATCATTACCATATTCTTCTTAATGTCATATTCTTAGTATTAATTTTACTAAGAATGATATTTTTCCCAATTCCCAATCTGGAATGCCCAGATCATTGTCTTTCATGAAGACCCTCAGAATCCAGGAATTTAGAAGTCATTGACTCCCTGCCATGGCATTATTTCTGTTGTAGTAAGCACTGCTAACTTTACTTGTCATAGGATGCTGATTCCTGCTTTGTTGACATCTTGGGTAGCTATAGTTAAGAGCTGGAAGCTAATTTGCTTAATCTCAATGTACTAATCCAGTAACCTTCCCTGTCTACTTTGCTTGCAAAACAAGTCCTTGAAAACCACTTAAGTCACTTCATACTCCCAGTAAGATTATTTTCTGTGGGCAGTTGGTCTTAATCAGAGAGAGAAGGGTCTTGTCCTAGGATGGATGTGGTTGGAAAAGCTGCTGAACAGAGAGGAAGGAGTAGGACCCTGGAGAACTGCTGGCTTCCTAAATCAGATCCTAAAGTGCAACTCCAGGATTCCCTTTGAAATAAGTTCCCCAAATGAAAGATCACCCATGTGTAAATGCCAGCACATAACCAGAAGACATGTTCCTTTCTGTTATTTGTCATTTTATCAGCCACATCTTGGTTTTTCTCCTTTTGTTCAAATCAGTAGCAGTTGCCTCTATTTTAAAGAGCATGTTGGAAATGAGGTACGTCTTGGAACCTTGTTTTATGTTCAGGAGTTTGATGTTTTAGCATCAGAGTAATCAAGGTGTTAGCCATCCCATTGCTATAAATCAGGTGTAGGTGAAGCTGTATTATTATTTTTCTTCAACACTGTGATCATTTATGAAAAAGACCTTGTATTTTTCATTTAAAAATTGTAGCACAGTAAGTTGTTTAGAAAAACCTGTAAGTACCCAGAGAATGGAGGGGGTCTAACTTTATAGAGATATTCCCCAGGCTTAGCCTAATGTTCTTCCAACACATACAGCAAATTTAACAAATATTTGATAAATGAGCGACTTGTGAGTGCTACAGAACAACACTCCAATCAGTTCAAAACAAATGCTTTATGCACTCAAAAAAATCACCATATCCGAGTCTCTATGAAGCCAAACCACATGTAGAAATCATTCCATCAATTCTTTGGCAATATTTAAGAAAAACTGATGGGCTATTTGTTTCTCAACCAGGACTGAGCCCCAGTTTCTAGTATTTGTGTCTATAACACAGGCCTCGGGCAGGTTCTCCAATATTCCCTTACATTTTGCTTGCTTTCTTCTCCTTTTTTTTTTTTATTAATGGAGCATGTTTCTCTTATAGTCCAAAGACAGGGCATTCCTTTCCATTTCAAACTTATCATAACAGTATAATTGGAGGAGAATATCCATGCAAATTTTATTTTATTGGCCCAAAGATCAGTCCAACGTAAAGAAGAAGTTTCTTGATTCTGGGACCACAAAGCTGTGGGGGAACTCTTGGATGAAAGTCATAACCCAGTAGAGGATGAAAGGAATTTAAAGGTGAATTTGGGGACTTGGGAAATTTAATACTGCAATTTGGTATCAGATTTAAATTCTTTCCAAAGCCACTGTGAAATCAAGATGGGGGAGGCGTTACTTACCAAAGTTGAATGTTATTAAAATTGTATCTAAAAGTATTTACCAGTCTTTTTTACCCCCTACCCCCCATCAACACAATTTATAAAACAGGTCTTCATTTAAGTTGTTGTATTTTATCACACTACATGTTCTAACAAATTAGATGACCATTGTTTCTGGTGCTGAAAGTAAGGGTACATATAAATGTGTAAATTACAAGGTTAAACAAAGATATTGTACCACAATTTTGTAAATCTGCAGATCCAGTACAATTTGACAAGAGAAAATATCAATAAAGCTACAGGATATTTCAGTTCTTCCATGAGAAAAGCCAAATAATCAGGAAATAAATTGCAATTCCTAAATGATCAGTTGAATTGATGGCTTTGACAGGGACATTCTGCCATAGCTTGGGCAGTTCATTTGTAGCAGAACTCAGAAGCAGAGAAATAAAGACGCCTGGCTGCATTGTATAGAAACACCTTCAACAAAGTGGCAGATAAAGAGTGCTTACTCTCCCAGGAGCTAAGTAATGTGGTAACTAATGTGTTGTTCTCCAGCATGCCCAGTTGGCCATGGCCATTCTTACAGTCCTGATGCAAGTGGCTGGTTTCACGGAGAGCCCAGAGGATGGAGTATGGTACTAAACGATAATCACCCTGGTTTCCTACAGTTCATGCCACCAGGGGGCGTCCTTGCCAGATTAGCGACTTTCCAGGTGGAGAGGTATTAAGCATAAGGGGTATACTGTAATGGCGTTAAAACTGCACAGCCTTCAGAGTTGAACTGTGGTTTGAACCCTGGCTTGTGCTTTCTCTTTCGAAGCTTGTATATCTTTATCTTAAAAATGGAAATTGTATCACCAATTTCACTGATCTGCTATAAAGGATAAGTAATGTATGTGTGGAGATTTTTTAAATTGGTTCTTTTTAGTTATATACAACAGCAGAATTCATTTTGATATAATTATACAAGCGTGGAATGTATCTTATTCTAATTGGACCCCATTTTGTGGTTGGACATCATGGTGGACGATTTTTAGTATAGAAGTTGTTTTATGTAAGCATTCAATGCCTGGCAACCCAATATCATCATTGTAAATTCTCAGGAATGGCAGATATTTGAAATTAATGGTTTGTTTGATAATACCCCAATCAAATGGTTATCCAGTTTATGTTAAGTTGTGCTTGGAAAACTCAAAACTAAAGCAAGCAAACAAAAATGTTGATGAAGTTTTCTAAATTCCTTCTCTTCCTCTTTCTCTTCCTCTTCCTCCTCCTCTTCCTCCTTCTCCTTCTTCTCCTCTTCCTCCCCATTCCCTCCTCCTCTTTCTTCTTCTTTTTTTAGTTTTTGACATTTGCTGTAAATTCTTTCTTTTTATAAATACTTATTTTCTATGGAGATTCATACTTGCTCAAATGATTAAATGTTTTAATAATTCTACCTTGACTGATTCATTTAGTGAGGCATTTGCTCAGTTGAAGGACAGGCTCACTCCTTTAAATATAAAAAGAGGATTGGGATTTTGCACTAGCCAATACTAAGGTTAGTAATCTTCTAAAAAAGAAATATCCTTTGACCTGGAGATTAAAATTCTTTTTTTCCCCTACTTTTGACATGTTTTCCTGCTGAAGTTTTTGGTTTTCAGGGTTTCATTTGTTTGTTTGTTTGTTTGTTTGTTTGTTTTTACTATGACTTCTCCCAATTGTTCCAGTTTCTTCTTTTAAACACCGTAAATCTGAGTTTAACTCTCTTTTCTGTCTTCTATATCTAACTTTTTTTTTTTTCAGTCATTTCAGTCTTTATCCTTTTCCACCTGAGTTTTCTCTCCTTGGTTTACCAATTTGTTTTTTCCTTGGGAACAATCATCTTTTATTCCTGCTTTGCCCAATTTGTACAGGTCTTAAATCAATTTGCAAATATATGTACATGCTTTCTGAATTGAATTAATTTTGGATTACAGTGGAACACAGATTGAAGGGATAAATTTGTGCAAAACTGGAAGAATGAATAACTAAAACCTAATAAGAGTTTAGAATATGTATATTCTTTTGTTTTACCTGAAACATTACTAAAACTGAAAGTGTTCCTGGTTAGCGAAGAGTAGATTAGGAATGGCAATCACAGAACTCTGGGACCAATGCTTCCCATGCCTGTGTCCATCCACACACGCAGGTGCTCATGGGTCCCAGCCTTCTTCCTTACAGATCCATGGTGGAACCTCACATGCCTTCTTCTCAGCTCTCATGCTAGCTACTGTTCATCAGCTGGAATCCACATATATCTAAAAATGTATTTGCCACTGCAAACCTACTGAAGCATTTTTTTTTTTTGGTCAATAGTACCAAAATGTGTGATGCAAAACTTTTTTCTTTAAGCTTCCAGTAGAATTTTTGAGGATTTTGGTTCTGGATGACTCCATTTGCCAGAACCAAACTCTTACTTTTGATGTCTGTGGGCCACTTTTCCTGGGTTTCACTTAGAAGGACAGGCAGTTTTCATTGTTCCCCAAATTGCTGTTCCTGATTATGTCCCTGTAATTGTGACTGATTTTTACCTGGCTGCTAATCCTACACTTATAGTGGTTTTCTAGTTTCATCTTGCGTCTTTTATTCCTGGAGTAATTGTTTGTTGAGGTGATATAAGACAATTTGGACACACATCATGAGTTTATTGAGTAACTAATATTAAATAAATATGTGGAGAGGTAAGAGAGGGATAGATAAAAACTGGAGGAAAATACCACACTGATTTGTGGATTTGGCACTTGACAATTCATAAGAACCATTTGCTGAGTATTAATTATGCACTAAACATTTCATCTAGATCATCTTATTTAACATTGATAACAACCCTATGAGTAAGATAGATTTATTATTCCCATTTTACAGATGGGGATATTGAGGCTCAGGAAAACCTAAACACATTGCACAGCTGTTAGATACCAGAGTTTAGATGCAGTTTAGACTGTCTGATTTCAGAATCCATTCTTCTAACAACCACGCTTTCCTGCTGAGGTTGTCAATAAAAGTACTTTCTTCAACAAAAACAAACTGCAAATTTTCTTGTAAGCCATCAACCAATAATAATGTCCTTTCAGATAATAAACCAGCTACTTCTGCTGTGAAAATGGGTAAGAATGGTGGACGCGGCAAGATTTTGGCGGGGGGGGGGGGGTGAGGGGGGGAGGGAAGGAAAGGAAACCCTGCCATTCACTGACCAGAAACATGAAAAAAGAACAAAGACAGCCTACCGCAGGCTGGTTTCATACTTTACATTGAAAACAGATTACAAATGTGTGTGTGGTCAGGTAACCTCATGGCCCTACCCCAACTCTTTTGTCTATTTCTCTGCCCCAGGAGGAGGGAATTTGGGGAATGCCCCACTAAACTGTTAGCTTCAGGGAGGTCAAGCCTGTGTTTTCCCTAGGTGTCCTCATAACCTAGCCAGTGCCTGTACACAGGAGGCATTGAATAAATGTTTGCTGAAGGCACAAATGCTGGAGTGCAAGGGATGGAAAGGGGAAGGGGAAAAGGAGAGGACAGAGAAAGAAAGGAAAGAAGCAGTGAGGAAAGAAGGTGATGTCCTGTAGCGATGGTGCCTAGTCCTGCTTCATGGCAGACCTTTCCATGTTGTCCTACTTCTCTGCTACTTCAGACTTATCTGCTTGGACCCCAATCCATTATGGACTTGTCAAACACCCAAGAGTTTTGGGCTTTTTTTTACCTATTCCTTTCCATCTGATTTTCAGTAAAGACCTCCCGTTGTTCACTGACATTTTTCTGGGGGAGATGTCAATAAGGGATGAGGGGATTGGGACAGATGGAAGAAGGTATGGCCTCCCAAATCTTAGTTAGGTTGGCCTATCTCACTCTTAGTCAAGCTGCTATTAGAGTAGCATTATGAACCTCAGACACTAAGGACCCTAACTAGAGACCCAGCTCTATCCAAACCCAATAACCATTAGGATCAGTAATGACTACATTGGCCAAAGGGAGCTATCACCTCGGAGTCATAAGAGTCACAGCCCAAGTGTGGCTTCTTCCCTACAAAATAGGCAGCTTCTTTGGCTTACACAATCCATCCTCTGTGAACTAGCTTTGCATTGAAAAGCAAGCACACTGCTCTTCAGACAAACCCTTGAAACTTATACCTGGAACACAGTTTTGGATTTTCCCATCAGTCTCTGGAGCTTTCCAGCTAGTTCTCCTTCCATTGTGTTGTTCCAGGATATTCTTTCTCTGTAATGGCACCTACTGACTTGCTCAAGTATCATTCCTGACTTCTCATCTCCCACATCCGAACTATCATCAAGCCTTTCACCTCTGCATTTTAAATGCATCCAAAATCTGGCCACTTTTCACCACTCGTGCCATTATTAAACCATGTCACTGATATCTGCACCTGTTCCACTGAAAGAGACACTTAGCTAGTCCCACAGCTACCACTTCACCACAGAAAAGTATCAGGTAGTCCTTTTTCAGACAAATTCAGATCATGACACTTCTCTGACCAAACAACACATCCAATTCTCCTATCACACTGAAGACAAAATCCAAAGTGCTTAACTTGTCTCACAGGTACCACATGAGTTAGTCCCTGCTACCTCTCTAACCTCATTTGCTGCCATTGTCCTACACACTCACTCCACACTGCTATACGTGACCCTTTGCTGTCTTTGAAAATTCCAGAACCTTCCATCTGAGGGCCTCTGTGCTTGTTCTTCATTCTGCAAATGTTCTTCCCCAAATGTCTGCATGGTTCAGTTTTCTACTGAAAACTCATTTTCACCTCCTTACAATTGACAAGCTTTCTCTTCCCCTCATCCTGCTGAACTTCCATTCACAACACTCACCATCTGTATATGTATGCATTTGTTTATTGAGCATGGATTGTGTCTCATCTAGCAGAAGGTTCATAGGAGTCGGGATTTTCTGCTGGCTCCTAGGGTACCACAACTCAGTACCTGGACTAGAGGAGGCAGTCAGCAAATGTTTGATGAATGAGTAAAGAAATAAATGTCTAGAAATCTTTTCCAGAGGGCTAAAGCAGAAGGCTGAGAGGGTTTCAGAGGATCAGGGCCCAGATGCTAACTAGAAAGAAGTAAGGCCAGTGGTTCTTTCCAACCAGTGCACATCCCCACACTGATGAACTACACTAGGCCTTGGCTGGGCAAACCTGGGTTTGGAGAGTAGAAACATGTGACCCCATCTATTACATTATATCTGTCGTGCGGCCTTTGATTCCTGCCTAATATGCTAACACGTCTGAGTCACTGTGATAAATGAGTTCCATCTCCAAAGCAATGAGGCAAGTAGGTTCCTATAAAGTTAAACTGAGGCATCAAGGCCTAATGATGGGCCCAAGGTCACACAGGCAGTTGAGCAAGAAATTAGGATTAAGATCTAAACCACATCCCTTCTTCTTTTGGGTGTTGGTTGTCAAAAACATTATGCTTGGAGCTGGTTCATGTTTTATGGATGTTTCATTCAAACAAAAATGAAAGAGAGTCCCTAAAAACTAGACCAGCATGTTGGCTTTTCAAAGCTGTGGTCACTGAGTGTGATAGGGCAGATGAGTTTAAGCAATCAGAGTATTAGCAAGCCTCCCTTTGGGTTTCTTTGACTGCTTCCCTGTTTGCAGACATAATATTCAGTTTCTCCAAAATATCTCTGGTTACTGAAAGTCAATTTTGTGGGAAAATGGTGACGACGGTCAAACAAAGAGTTAACGCAACCAAAACAAAATATCCAGTTCGAAATATTTTTACAACGTTCTTTACACTAGAGAGCGGTGGAGAAAAAACAGCATTTTAAGTGCTGCTCTTTTTCCCATTAGGTTGTCTGCTTTTACAGGTGGCAAGTTTCAGCAAGATCTGAAGGCGAAAGGCTCATGCCGAGATGGTCTGCCGCAGAAGGGCTTGACCCGCCTGACCTCCTGCCCATGCATACGACATAATCACTCACAAAATAGATACTAAAATAATGTTAGCAGCCGCCTGGCCTGAACTAATAAAAGCTAGCACATTGAGAGTTAAGGCAGAAAGCCTGTCCTTAGCTCACCCCCTCGGGCCTCAGCATTACCTCTTCCCTGGCCCGAATTAACAGAGCTCAAACCAAATGGCTTTCTGCACCTCCTTCTTTTCCTGGTGTCATTCTGACACTGTTGATTTTTTTCCCCTCTCAGGGCCTGACTCAGTGAGTTTAAATGCCCTTCTCTTTCTCACTCACCACATGCAAACCTTAATTAAGGCTGTCTCTACATAACACCAACCTAACTTGGGGAGAAGTGAAATATTGAGTCCAGTCACTGAGTTTGGGGCCCTAAGAGGAGGGAAAAGGCAAGGTCAGAGAAGGTCATATAGAACAGTGAAAAAACACCCCGTGTGTTGAGACAGGTCCCTTTTCTCCACATTCCCTCCTCCTGTGGGCTGTGAGCACCAAGCCACTGCTTTTCCTTCTAGAGCACAAGCATTTCTTCAGTAAAGGTGATCTCCATTTCCCCAGTGCCATCCCTTCTCCTCCTGGCTCCCAAGCTTCCTCTACTTCAACATCTCTGTGTTATTCATGTTGGAAGACAGGCTTTTGATCTTATTATCCTCTTTCATTGAAGAGAAATCTGTCGCTCAGAAGTTAAATGCCAAGTCTATACTCTGAATAAAAGAATGATTTTTAAAGTTAAATATGAAATTTTAAAAATTAAATTTAAAAAAGTTTAAAGATTAATGGAAGAAATAAAAGATCAATGGGGGAACCAAACTTGCACTTCTCCACTCAAGAGTTTCAAAAGTATTGGTATGGGATTGATTCATTTCAAAAGTATTGATATGAGTGTTGGTAGAGATACATCTAAGTGCAAATAACAAACAAGATTGTATACATGTTATGAAAGAACATCAAGACCCCATTTCTCTAGCTTATTTTGTAGTTTATTCATTCAGTGTGGATCATGGGATTCTCCTTAGCTTTGTGGACTTAAGGGGTACTTATTATCTTTACTTGGGAAGTGTCTTTGTCAGATGTCCAATGCTGTGACAAACTACCTGAGATAATTTAAAAGGAGGAAAGGTTTATTTGGGTTCATGATTTCAGAGATTTAAGTCCATGGTCATCTGGCTCCATTGCTTTTGGGCCTGTGGCAAAGTAGACCATAATGGCAGACAACATGGGTGGTGAAATTGCTCACCTCATGGCAGCCAGGAAGCAAAGAGAGAGGACAAAGTCAAGTCCCAATTTCTCTTCAAGAGCATGCTCCAATGACCACCGCTTCCAACCAGGCTCTACCTCCTAAAGTTTCTAACACCTCCAAAAAGTGTCATCAACTGAGGACCAAGCTTTCAACTCATGAGCTTTGGAGGACATATAAGATCCAAACCATAACAAGAGGTTTCACTGCCTCTCCAGGCTGTGCAGTGACTCATCTCAAGTTGCAGTTACAAAATTTCCTTCAGGTTGCAGTAAGAAAGGGACAAAACCCAGAGGCAGGAATCAGAGGCAGAAAGTGTCACAGCTTTGAGAAGGTTAAGATATGCCACACTATGCTTGTACCTGCAATTTTGTTGAGTGTATTAGAGCAAGCCACCTTCTTTAGGAATATAGCTGATGAACACCATTGATTTAAAATCTGAACTTCTGAAATATTTCGGATGGGCAGATTGATAATGGACAACAGAGCTGGCCCCAAAAGTTATAATGCAAATTTTTTTGGATTTTGGATGCAATATATTTATTTCTGGAATATAAGAAGGACAAAAGAATGACAGGATTTGGTTTGCTATAACTATGATAAGAAGAACTGGTAACATTTATGTTTTGTGCATTTTACATCTGTTGTCTAATTAATCCTAATTGCTATATGCCAACTAAGCTATGCATATGTTGCTTAAAACTTAGTTGGAAAATTTCAAGTACTGTTGCTTTGAGAAGGTAGTTGACAACATAAACGCTCATGAACTGCTTGGAAAAAGAACATTGATAATATGTATAAAAACTATAGTATACCCTTTGACCCCAAATTCCAATTTTAAGTATTTTAATACAGGAAATTATACATATTTACATAATAATTTTTAAAAAGATATTTTTTCCTGTACTAGTTACAAATGGGAAAACTGGAAATAACCTAAGTCTTTGTCAATAAGCCTTTTTATAAATAAATTTTGGACTATCCATAGCAGGAAATTTTAAAACTATAGTTTCTTGAATCAGACCACCCAATTTGGATTTTAGCTCTGCTTAGAGGTGAGAACATGATCAAGATCTTTCACTTACATATACTTATTTTACTTTTTTGTTTTCACCTGAAAAATAGTGAAAATAATATAATCTATGGATTGGTGGCAGTGACACTTTCTTATGGTAAATACCAATAAATCACTGAGCATAGCATCTGGCATGCAATGATTACTCAATAAGTGTTGCTATTATTTTTATTATTGTTATTATTATAATCAGTATGGACTACTCTGAAGTTATTAAAAATGATGAAGAAAGTAGCTCAATTTGTGTTGGCATTGAGACGTGCTGTCCAAAATTGTAAAACACATCTCCAATCAGTCATTCTCCCTAGGGGGTACCTTCCTCAAGCCCTGCCCAGCAAGACTGCAAATTCAATGAGGATATGGACCTCCCCTGACTTGTTCATCCTGGTACCCTGTGACCTAAAATAACACCGAGCCACTCCATAACATTTTATTAGATTAACAAATGAATACATGAGTTTTTAAAAGGTAGAATATTGTCTATGTTCATGTTTAAAAAGTTGAAGAAATCAGGTGTGGTGGCACATGCCTATGAACCCAGGTTAGTGATATTTTATTTTTTCTATTTCTTTGTTTTTATAATAATGCTGATGTTTTAAAATATTTTAAATAAATCATATTCAAATATCCTGAGAAATAATCTTTCAAAGAAAGGTAATCTATACTTTCACCATAATAAGAACTTTATTATGAAAATTGTAGGCATTCCTTATATAAATTTTGAAAACTACAAAAAATGAATTTAAAAATAAATAGTAAATTATGTACTAAATTTAGACGATCTCTTGCCCTATTCTTTTCCAACTTGGACCAGGCAGAATGGTTCTAACCAGAGGAAGAAGGATTGCTTTGCCGTCAAGGAGATGGTGACCAAGAATTCCACCATCAGCATCCACAAGTGCATTCATAGAATTGTCCTTAAGAAGTGTACTCTGACGCCACTCAGAGATTGGAAAAATTGTCATAAAGGAGATGGGGTGTCCAGCTGTGTACACTACAACTAGGTTTAACGAAGTGTCTGGGCCAAAGGAATAGGCAGTATCCCAGGTCATATCCATGTGTCTATGGAGCCTTGTCCAGATCATGTGATGGAGATGGAGATTCACCAGCAAGCTCCATATTTTGTTAACCTATGACCCTGTTACCACATTTGAAAGTTTATAGACAGCGTAGATGAGAACTGACCAAAATTGAACCAAAAAAAGAAAGAGAAAAATGTACTAAATTTAGATAATATCTTACATTTGAAGATAAGCCCTCAATCCCCATCTTAATATGTTATTTGGACAAAGTTTACATTGAAATGCACACAGGATGGAGTCAGAATTTACAACCAAAAGAATGGAGAAATCTTATGTTAGTGAAAATCATGTCAAACTTGCCACAAAGCAATACAGAGCATCAGTCTTCTTTTAAAATGATACTAATTGTCTTGTTATTACACTGGGCTAAACTGGAAGCTTCCTGAAGACAGCAACTGCATATTGTATATATTTCTTTGTTTTGTTTTGTTTTGTGTTTGGTTTTGTTTTGCATTCCAGTGCTGCATATAGAACCTGGTACATTGTGTGAACACTCAAGTTAATTTTAAATAAATGAAACATCTTTTGAAAGGTAAGAGAGAAATTTAAAAGAGAGAACAGGAAAATCTAGAGAGCAAGAGAGAGACAGTGAGAGAGAGAGAGAGAGAGAGACAGACAGAGAGAGAGAGAGAGAGGATGGAAGGAAGCAAGAAAAGAAGGAAGTAGAAAAAAGGAGAAAAAAGAAAGGAAGAAAATTTTAGAGAGCCAGAAAGAAAGAGAAGAGATAGCATGAGTCAGAAATCACCCTTTCTATCTTCTTTTCATTTCTCCCTCTAGGATTACAGCAGTCAAACAAGAAGTCACGCACACCAAGTATTTTTTCAGAGGCTGACTTCAGTAGCAGCTATGGCAACACTTTCAGAATTTATTAGCTTCTGGAAAAAAAAAGGATGAGACTTGAAGAGAGAGCCTATAACAACATTTATTCTGGACCTCAGTCTAATATGAAGCGACACATCTGGGAAGGTAGCAAGTCAAAAGGCCCAGCTCAGCCTTTTGGTTGTGGCAAAGGGCGGATGACTTCTTTATAAATAGCATGAACAACAACAGAAGACAATAGCTAGTTAAACCCAGCAGCTATTTCTTAGCAGTCAAGTAAAACAGAGATAAATCACATGTCTAGTGAAGGAGAATGAGCAGCAGGTTGTTGGTCATAAACCTAATCATACATTCTCAAAATTTCTTTCTTTTTTTTCATTTACGAAATGGGAGAAGGGGAGTAAAAGAAAAGGGGAAAGGAAAATAATGAACTATATTTCTTCAAGTCTTTTAGTTCTTTTTCCATTTTGATGTCTCTCTAAGATCCTTGGCAATCCATTTTGGATGAGTGACAGCAAAATTATGAAGCGTTTCTTAAGTAAACCTTGTTCTTGAATCCAGCAGTGCTAAAGGAATACACGCTCTTTCATCAAGATGTACATCCATCCTAGGATGGAGAAGCCTGAAAGAATCCATATGTATGCCGAGGCACATGTACTTTGTGTGTGTGTGTGTGTGTGTGTGTGTGTGTGTGTGTGTGTGTGTTTGAAATGTGAAGAGTGGTGGGGATTAGGATGAAATCAGGGATTAGGATGAAACCAGGCTGTAGATTAGGGATTATCAGGCTAACCCTTCAAGATAAATTAACCTTCACAGTCTGTCTCCAGCTTGCTTGTCCAGTTTTACCATCTCTTTTCTCTCTCTCCATGCATTTACACTAAACTTATTACTTCACTCTGGAAAGCTGAGTTATTCCTGGTTTATATCCTCAAATGTGTTGTTCCCTCTGTGTGAAATGCTCTTCCCATTCTATTTCTATGCACACCTCAAGATCCCATGTATAAAACACCTTTGCTATGGCACCTTCTCCAGATTCATCAAGTAGAGTTAATTGCAGAGTTAGTTGCTTCCTCTTCTGTGATCTCACAGCTAAAGAGCTGTCTACCACAGAGTTTTAGCACTTGTTTACATATATTTCTTTTCTATTAGACTTTAAAAATCTCAAGGGTGGTAGTGATCTTATTTTACCCCTAATTGCCAGGTAATGCATGTTATAAAGGAGATACTTAATCAACACATGCTACATACATCTGGGAGGGTTCAATTCTGATCGCTCCAAGGAGAATGGCTTCATGACACCTCAGCTCTTAAGATGAAAGAGTGATCCTGAGAGAGAAGTACTCTGGCATATCTGAAATCTGTCAGAATGACCATGCAAACATTGAGAACAGAGTGTAAAAATCAAAGAGGTGGGAAGACGTGGCTGGGGCCATTGATATTCCACAGGTTACACATGGATTAAGGGCATCTATGGGATCGAAAGGGAAGTAGAGACTGATGCATAAGAAAAAGCACAGACCATTGGTGCAAATCACAGTTTGCCCCTTGATCTCAAGTGAAATAACACACTTGGGTGTGCTCACACTTGGTTGTGAGTTTGAGAAAATAACTGAAACTTTGTGCCCACTTTCTCAGCTGTAAAATGGATCAATTGAAAAAATGAAATACATTAATAGGTAAAAATTCATTAGTCCCTGGCACAGAAGTAGACAATTTCATAACTCACTACACCAGTAAAATTCCAAAATACAAGGTGGCCAAGGTGGGAAGCAGAATCCAGCTGAGGCAGAAAGTTCAACCATCTCCCTCCTAAGGTGGATCTCCTCTGCTTGCTCTCTTTGGGGTGATGTGAACTTGAGTTGTAGGGCAACTAACCTGCAAAGGGTGAATTCATTTTTTGGCCTAAAAACATGCTATGTAGAAAATGGAACTATCAGGGAAAGAACAGGTAATGTGATCTGTCAAAGCTTTGTGGAATTAAATGAGTGCTGTAAGTGTAGAATAAACGGTGGGCATGTGTTAGGTGCCTGAGTGAAGTCCATGACCCAGATGATATTGCTGAGGAAAATGGTGGTGAACACTTCCCAGTCAAAGAGAGAATTGCTCTCATTTCCCCTGACATATAATCTGAGCTCAGAGCAGCCAGGGCTGACATATTGAATGAGGTCCTGCACTACTTCAAAACAGGTTTATGTTTACACTTCATTGTGAGGTTTTTAATGGTTTGGAATGACTCAGAGGAAGTTATGTAATGTTTATGGAGACACGTGCTGGAAAATAAACCAGAAACCACAATTGTAGTGTTAGAGGTAGCTCCTGAATAAGCCTTCTCGTTTATTTACAAAGTGTGTTTTAAATAACAACCAAGTAATTAGAGGAGTTATAGTTCTGGTAATGGCTGAGTAGCTTATATTGAACTAACCCTCTTGCCAATGACAGCCACAAATTCTTATCCCTCCAAAAAGTGTCCTGGAAAGCACTGGGAAGAACCCAAAGCAGGCAAATGCTAGAAGAAATATGAGCTTTGAAAGATGGGATGCAAATTAGGTGAGATTCACATTTGTCCAACTTTCCCTCTAAGGACATACCCCAGTTTACTTGGGAACAAGGCATAGAGCTCAGACAGACAATGTCCATCTTACTGCACAGACTGAAGTGTCAAAGGTTGGATTCTTGGCTGCTGGAATGACTGAGAATTAAGTTGTGGGAGAGGGGTGTCCTGGAAAAGAGGTAGCCATGGAGAGGAAACACATATCTGAGTAAAAATTCCTCCCCAGTTCTTGGCTGACTCTAAAACTGAGTGTGCTAAGTGAGACTCCAAAGAGAAATCACAATACACAGATAGAAGCAAAGGAGTTGATCAGAGATGTCAGCAGGTGAGATGCTAAGGAGGCAGAGTCGAGTTCAAGTTCTACCAGCTCAGAGTGAATTAGCAAACGCTTCAGACTTTCCAGTAAGACCTCTGAATGCTCGTGCCTTAAAAATAAGGAGCAGATCCCAGAACTAAGAGCTATTTCTTTACAAATAAAGGAAGAGCCCAACTAAGGCTTCCCCAATAAAGCCCTAAATTCAAGTCTCTGTGGAGACAAGATAATCCATCAGTAAATTAGCATTTGCTGAAACAAACTCAATATTCTAAAGGAACATGACAGTATCCAAAATATTCTGTAGCAGATATATTACAATATTGTCCAATTTAAAGTAAGAAGCTATTAGTCAAAGAAACAAGAAAAAGTGACCTACATTTCAAGAGAAAATATAATCTACAGAAGGAGACCCAGAGATGACACAAATATTAGCATTTACAAATAAGAACTTTAAAATCATTCTGGTGAATATGTTAAGTAATTTATAGGAAAAAGATGGATTTTATGAATCAAGAAATGGTGAATTTCAGGAGAGATATGAAAACTTTAAAAACATAGAAATCTTAGAATATAAAATAAAATATTAGAAAACAAAACTTTATCAATGGGTTCAGTAGGAGATCAGAAACTGGAATAGAAAGGAGAAGTGAATTTGAAGCCAGATAAATAGATATTGTTCAAACCAAAGCACAGAGATTTTTAAAATAATGAAAATAAAGAAAAAATCTTCAATAACTTGTAAGACAACATCAAATAGAGTTTACGTAATTAGAAACTCAAAAGGAGGGCAGAAAGAAAAGAGTGTGGAAATGTATTTAAAAATTCCCCAAACTTGATGAAAAAACAAAAATCCACTAATCTAAGAACACCAACCAGGATAAATATACAGAAAACCACAGTTAAGCTGTCATACTTATATGACTGAAAATTTAAGATATAGAAAAAAAGTCTTAAAAGCAACTAAAGAAAAAAGATAAATTGTAAAGAACAAATAATAAGAATTACAAATGGACTTTTTGTCAGACATTATAGAGGCCAGAAGACAGGAGCACAATGTCAAATGCTGAAAGAAAAAAGAATCTACAAATCTAAAATATCTGTAACTAATAAAAATATATTTCAAAAACTAAAACTGAGATAAGGTGTATCTCAGTAGTAGAGTAGGCATGAGGACTTGGGTTTGATCTCCAGTATCATGAGAAAAAATTAAAATTAAATAATGACATTTTCAGATCAAAGGAAGTAGAGAAAATTCATTTCCATTTTATGTCAACAGAAGAGAATAATGCCTGGTGGAAATGAGAATCTACAGGAGGAAATAAAATCACTAGGAATAGTCAATATCTCAATGTGAAAGACTGTTCCTTTTCATTAGTAATTTTAAAAAGAACTGTTTTAAGGCAAAAATAATAACTATTGTGAGAGTGAGAAGACAATAATGTCCCATGAACGATAGGGATGATAATAAAATTCTGTTGTTTTAAGGCTCTTCATATATGAAATGACTTCATATTAATTTAATGTAAACTACTAACGATTCCTATTTTAATCTCTAGAGGAATCTCTCTCTCTCTCTCTCTCTCTCTCTCTCTCTCTCCCCCCCTCCCTCTTTCACACACACACACACACACACACACACACACACACACACACACACATTTCAGGCTAATGAAAAGGGTTAAGTGATACTAAAATACATTTGAGTAATCTGAAGACAAGAAAGGAGGAGCCAAGAAATAAAGAACAAGTGAGACAAATAGAAAGCAAGTAGCAAGATTGTGGAACATCTCAAATATATAAATAATTAATGAAGAAAAGTGTATAATAGTGATAAAGGGTCCATTTAGCAGATAGACATAATGATCCTAATAACACTTCAACATACATTAAGAAAAAACTGACAGAACCCAACAGACAAATCCACAATCATCATTGGAAATTTTAACACATTTCTCACTAAGTGATAAAAGAAGTAGAAAAAATTTAGTGATGATATGCAAGATTTGCATAACAATAAAAACTTTGTTCATTTGATATTTACAAAACACTCTTTCCAATAATAATAGAAAAAACATATTTCTCAAGTAAACGTGGAATGTTTATCAAAAACATTGTATATTGGATCATAACATAAGAGTACCCTCTCTGACCACAATGAGATTTAATTTTAAATAAATAACAATAAGATATTCAGGAAATCCCCAAATATTTGGGAACTGAAGAACATATGTAAGTAACAAAAGAAGAAATCATAAGGGAAATTTGAAAATATTTTAAACCAAAAGACAATGAAAAGACAATAAACCACAATTTGTGAAATGAAGTTAAAGCATCACTTGGAGAAAATTTGCAGCATTAATTACATATATTAGAAAAGTAATAAAAATGTGTATTTTATCAAGCTAAGGCAGAGGAAAGAAAATTAAACACAGACTAAATATAAGAAAGGGAATAATAAAGATGAAATTGACAACCATTGAATTATAAAGCCAAGAAAATACAGAGGTAAATGATAACTCCTTGAAAATATTAATGTTTAGCAAAATCTACCAAGAAAAATCTATATACAAAAAGAAGAAACGCAGACTATCAATATATTCGACAACCAATATAAGAACATATAGAAAAATGTAAATATCTCTCTATGACTCAATAAATTTATTTTATAAATAAAAATAATTCCCAAAAAATAAAAGATAACTTCAGACCCAAATAGCTTTATGTGGAATTCTACTAAACGATTAAGGAAGAAATTGTAGCAATTCTACATCAAAAATTAAAGAGCAGAGAACATTTCTGAAGTTATAAGTCCAGTATAACTCAGATACAAAAACCTAAAAAGCACAAAACAGGAAATAAAAGTACAAAGTACCATTTTGGTAGATATTTACTAGCTGATTACAAAATTTATATAAAAATGCCAAAAACTGAAGATAATAAAAACAATTTTTTTCGAGTTACTGGTTTAATATGAAGCATTTTTACAAGTGTGTCTTCCTATATGTATTTAGGGTAATCATGGATAACTCAGTCTGCTATTATTCCTATCCCCTTGCCCCCTCCCTCTCCCTCCCCCCTCTTTGTTCTATTTAAAGCTCTTTCATTCCTCTCATTCCCTCTCTCTTGCCTTTATAAGTTAGTATTTTCATATCAAAGAGATCATTTGACCTTTGGTTTTGTTGGGATTGGCTAACTTCACTTAGCATTATTTTCTCCAACTCCATCCATTTACCTGCAAATGCCATGATTTTATTCTCTTTTAGTGCTGAGTAGTGTTCCATTGTGTATATATACCAAAGTTTCCCTATTTTGAAAAAGAACAAAATTGGAAGACTACTGCTTTCAAGAAACACTGTAAATCTTTTTGGTAATGAAAACAGTATGGATAGACATATAGATTGATGGAACAGAGTAAATTACACAGAAATAAACCACCACAATTAATTTTAAACAAATGGAGAAAGAAATGCATTTTCAACAAATGATAATGGAACAACTGGATGTCAATATGGGAAAAAAATGAATCTTAAATTTTTCTGTCAACACAAATAAATTTTAGTTATAGAATAAATCTAAACATGTTAATTAAAATAATAAGGCCCTGTAAGAAAATACAGGACAATCTTTTTGTGACTTTGGGATATGAAAAGATTTTTTAGACAGTAAAAAGCATATTAACAATAAAAGAAAAACTGATAAACTGTACTTAATTAAAATAAAAAACTCTTGTTCATGAAAGACTTTGTTAGTAAAATTAAAAGGTGAGTTCAAAGAACACGAAAAAATATTTGTAATACATATACCTGATAACATACAAATACATAAGACCTTCTATGATCTCTAAAATCAATAAGGAAAAGGCTTGAACAGTCATTTCACAGAAGATGATATATGAATGGTTATGAAGAAGAGTCAAGGACTGGGCATGTAGCTCAGTGAGAGAGTGTTTGCCTGGCAAGCTCAAGGCCCTGAGTTGATCCCCAAGGCTGCAAAAAGGGAAAACAAATGAAAATGAACATTCAAACTAAAACTACAAAGATTTCATCTCAGTAGAATTGGTAAGAAATTAAAAAAAAAAAAAAACTCATAATGTTAAATGTTGGTGAGGAAGTGTAGCAATCAGATGCTCATACACTATTAATGGAAATATACAGTGGCACAATAATTGTGGAAAACTATTGTCATGAACTTCAACAAATATCACCTATTAACCCAGGAATTGTATTCCCATTCATGAAAACACATTTACACAGAGAATGTTCATTTCAGCTTTTGTCCAAACTGGAAGTAGTCCAGTTGTTCATGAACAAGAAAATCAATAAGCAAATTGTAGTCTAATAATACTGTAGATTAGTCTCAAAAACACCATGTTGAGTAAAATATGTAGGACATAGAAGAGTTCGTGACATATAGCTTTATTTATATGAAGACTAGTAAAAAGGCAAAGATGAGCTATGGTAATAGAAACCAGAACAGTTCTCTCTGTGGAGGCTGGGTGGGGGAGCGGGCAGGATTGCCTGGGAAGGGGCATGAGGAACTTCTGGGGTGGCTGAAATGTTCTTTATGTTGATTGGAGATGTGGTTATATGGCTGCATACAATTGCTAGAACTCATGAAGTTCTACAGTCAGAACTGTGCATTTTATGTAAATTAAACAGTATTAAGAGACTGAAAAGCAACAGACGGGGAGAAAATATTTGCAAAACATATCTGATGAAAAATTGTGTCTAAAATATATGAAGCATCTTGCAATATTACAACTCAACAATTTAAAAAATGAAAAAAAAAGGGCAAAAGATATGAAGAGACACCTTACCAAAGGACACATACAAACAAATGTAAAATAAAAAGATAAAAAGATGCTCAACATCATACAACATTAGGAAATTACAAGTTAAAATGATAAGAGGTCACGATATACCTACTAGAATGTCTAAAATCCCAAACACTAACAATATCAAATGCTGATGAGGATTTTGAACAACAGGAACGCTCATTCACTGCTGGTGAGAATGTAAAAGAGTTGCAGCCACTCTAGAAGACAGTCTAGTGATTTTTTTTTTTTTTTTGAAGCTAAATATAGGCCTACCATACAATCCAGAACAATCCAGAAATAATACTTTTGTATTTACATGAATAAGTTGGAAATTTATATACACACAAGAACACCTGCCCACCCCCCAAATAAAAAAACCCTGCACTTGAATAAACACCAGTTTTATTCTTAATCACCAAAATAACCAAGATGTTCTTCAATAGGTGAATGGATAAATAGCAGTATAGACAGACAAATGGGATGTCATTCAGCAATAAAAGGAGGTGAGATATCAAGCTGTGAAAAAAACAGAGAAAACTCAAATGTACACTGCTAAGTGAAAAAATCCAATCTGAAATAATTACAGACTACAATTCCAGCTACATGACATTCTAGACAAGGTACAACTACAGGGACAGTAAAGAGTTGAGTGGTTGGGAGGCCCTTGGGTAAAGGAGAAAGGGATGGGGGTGCACACAGGGCATTTTTAGGGCAGTGGGATTCTTCTGCATGATGTTGTACAACACAAAGAGTAAATCCTAATGCATACTATGCATTTTAGTTAATAATTTTGCATCAATATTGGTTCATCAATCTTAACAAACACCACAATAATACAAGCTGTTAATAATGGGAGAAACTGTAGTGGGGAGGGGCAGTTGGGAGCTCTCTACTTTTTATGCAATTTCTCTGTAAACCTAAAACTGTTCTTAAAAGTAGTTTATTATTTTTTTTTAAATGGAAAGGGTTGTCTCTTGAATGATTCATGTTTGGGAGATGCTGCCTCAAACAAAATTAAACTAGCTTCTTTCCCGAGATCTTCGAAGAGCCTTTAATGTGCTGTTGTGAACTGTGCTCTCTGTGAGGGACTGTGTACAACTGCAGCTTTCCCCACATTTACTTCACTAAGCAACTTGTGTTTTTCAGTCTATAAGAGACTAATGTTCTCCAGAACAATGTAACAGAGCAGTGAATCAATGGCTTTTCTAAAAGGGCAAGTGATTACCTTCTAAGTAGTAATTTTAAGGGGAAAAGGTGCTATACTTACACTCTGCATTAATTTGTTAGGACTTCCAGAACACAGACCACAGTCTGGTGGTATAATAACAGAAGTTTCTCTCCTCATAGTCCTGGAGGATAGAAGTCCAAGATCAAGATGTTGGCAGCTCTGATTTCTTCTGAGACCTTTCTCCTTAGCTTGAAGATGCTACCTTCTTGCTGTGCCCTAATAGGACTGTCCCTCAGCCTGTCTTGATCTCCTCTTCTTTTTAAGACATAGATCATATTGGACTAGAGCCCACCCTAATGAACTTATTTTAACTTAATTATTTCTTTAAAGGTTTTATCTCAGAATACTGTTGCATTCAGGAATACTAGGGGTTAGGATTTCAACATGTGAATTTGGGGGAGACCCAATTCAGCCCACAACAGACATATAATAGGATGTTTATATTGTATCTTTTTCAGAAAAGTGTTAAGATGACTCTCAAGAATCCAACAAAGATTGCAAAAATTAAAAACATAGAAAAGAGGAAAAGATAAACAAAACCAGTATCACAAAATAAAATCAGGAGTTAGTCTAATAAAAGTATTCTATCATGAGTTCCATAGTTACTTAAGGTGGCCCTATGAATTGTCTATAAACTCTCAGGCAGCCACTGAAAGTCGTTTTATTTGTGATAGACAGGGAGAAGATGACATTGGGAAAGTAGTACAACTGGGGTTTACTCCAAAAATCACCCAGGACAGAGGTTGAATTGTGAACCTCTAAAAGATGTGTCTACACAGAACTCAAATGTGACCATATTTGGAAAGGTCTTTGGAAATATGATTAAGTGAAGAATCATGAGACAAAATAATCCTGAATTATATGGACCATAAATCCAATGACAATTGTTCATATAAGAGAAAAGAATGGAAGAAGACACACAGAGCAGAATCTATCTGAAGACAGAGGCAGAGGTTGGAGTGATGCATCTGCAAGACAAGAGCACTGAAGACAGCCAGTAGTGATGAGAAACCAGGAGAGAGGCACAGAACAGGTTCTCTCTCAAGGCCCTCGGAAGGAAAGAACTTTGCTTTCACCTTTATTTCAAACTTCTGGCTCACAGAAATGTGAGAGAATGCATTTCTGTTATTTTAAAAGCCTCCCAGTGTGTGCCAATTTGTCACAGCATCCATAAGAAACTCATACACCTAGACATCATATGCTGGGGTTGGTTTGCACTGCAAGTGTCTAAGAAAAGCTTGTGTGTCGAAGGCTTGGTCACCAGCCAGTGAGGTGACCAAGTGGGAGGTAGTGGAACCTTCAAAAGATAATGCCTCATGGAAAGAAGTTAGTTCTTCAGGGACATGCTCTTGATGGAGACACTGAAACCCTGGCCCCTTCCTCCCCCACCCCCTCTCTTTCTCTGCTTCTTGGCTACTATGAGGTGAGCTGCTCTACTCCGTGCTCCCTGCCACAGTGCTCTGCCTCACACAGGCCCCAAAACAATAAAGTCAACCTACCATAAACGAAAACCTCTGAAACTGTAAGACAAAATGAATTCTACTTAGAGGATAGCTGATGGTCATCACCCTTTTTTGCCTCTTTTCTACTTTCCACACTAGTGTGGTTGCTAAGAATGTTAACTGTGAGTCCATACACGACTGCATGATCCTGTAAATCATGGCAAAGAGGTGCCACTATATTCTGCTTACTGAGCAAAAAATTGAGTACTTCATTTCATTTTGTATTATCTTATTTGTTAAAAAAAAATACCATATTGGGCTGGAGCTGTGGATCAGTGGTAAAGTGCTCCCTAGCAAATGCGCAGCCCAGGTTCAATCCTTAGCACCACGTAAAAATAAACACATGTGAACAACTAAAGCAAATAAATATTTTTTAAAAAAAATACCATATTGACAATATAGTAAGATAGGGATGTGGAGAATTGGATCTATTATAATGCTACTACTTCTAACAAGTCACTTTAAACATTCCATTCTAGCTACACACACACACACACACACACACACACACACACACTCTACATATACTGTTGTGTAACTGCATACTTAAAGACTATTCCGAGATAAAGGCTTATATGGGTTTGTTATGTTATTGTTGAATCTTTTGGATCATAGCTATGTTAGCCAGCTTTTCATCACTGTGGCCAAAAATACCTGATAAGAATAGCTTAGAGGCAAAAAATATTTTGGTTCACAGTTTCAGAGAACGCAGTCCATAGTCAACTAGCTCCAAGGCAGAAACATCATGGTGGAAGGGCATGGTGGGGGAAAGCTGCTCAACTCACTGCAGCTGGGAAACAGAGACAGAGGAAGGGGCCAGAGACAGATAGAGTCCCCAAGGTCATGCTTCCCCAGTGACCTACTTCCTCCAGCCATGCCCCACCAGCTTAGTTACCATCCAGAAGTTCATTCAAATTATTACTCCATCAAACAGATTAATCCACTGATGAAGTCAGAACTCTCACAATCCGATCTTTTCATTTCTGAACAATGCTTCATTCCCTAACACATTCCAGATCCAAACCATAACAATGACTTTGGTTGTTATGATGAATAATTTTACTTATTTCATATAAAGAACAGAGCCTAGTCTTGATCTAGTCCTTCAATAACATCAGACTTTGAAAGCTATACAGGTGTAGTATGTATTTATGTTATGGTTGAGGCATATAAAACATTTATTAATAAGCAGCACATGTCCAATTTTCCATGCCTCCTTGTAAAAAATACCCAATTCAAAATAAAATTAAGAAGGCCGAGTTGTTATCTAGGAAATAATTGATTATATAAAAGTCTTGCATTTTGCTTAACATAGTCAGCATTTTATTTTTGTTGTTGTTAGCAAATTGCAACACATAGTGAGAAGGCATTTGTTATAAATTTTACCTGTGGGTGAATGTAAAAAGATATTACTACATGAAATTTGTATTTTTATGGTTCTTCTAGCAATGCCTTAATCAGAGATTCATGGACTGCCAATCAACAGCAAGCCTTTTCTATTTATTATTTTCTTTGATACCTAGAAGTGGATTAATAAATCCTGTTATAGCCTTTTAATCTGCATCATGAAAGAAGTCAGCCACTGGCAGGGGGTGTACAATGCCATGCAGTCTGTGATTATTCTGTGATACTCCAAACTCCCATTTCTGCTGCCATCACCATGGCCCTATCCTTCCTGCAGTTGTCCTTCCCCAGAGCAATGAATCAAAGAATCAACATCAACTGTTTTTTAAGCCAAATTCATAGCCTTTGATGTTGGGCTGTTCTTGGCCTTAACAACTTTTCTCTTACTTTATAGCTGAGAAGTCTGGTGCCTGGGTTCTTCTGGCTCTCCTATTAGGTTGAAAATATTGACACTGGTTCCTGAGAAAACTTGTCAACACTCTCAGAAAATTCAGGTTGCACTTTGTGAACTGAATGAAATAAAAGGTGACCCCTTCCTCTAGTCACTAATTCCATAATATGATTACCACTATTTTGGAATAATGTTTGAATGCTAGGAAATGTGCTAAATGTTTTACTGTCATGATCTTGTTTAATCCTCACAATGACTCAGTGGACTGTCTCCACTTCACAGAAGAGGAAAATGGAGTTTAGAGAAGTCTGGGCAAGGAGAGAGCTAATAAGCAGCAGGGAAAGCCCTCTGACCCGAGTCTGTCTTGCTTTGAAGCTCACACTCTAGTTGCTACACCATGTTGCTTCCCCATGGAGCCAATACAAGCAACACCTGAAACTCAGGATCTGCTTTTACTTTTCCACTTGTGTCACCAGCTGTGCTAATGACCACACGTATCTTCCTCTGTGAATGAACTGCAGATCAGAGGTCTTGTCACGATACACCTGTAACCAGAAGGGAATAGAAAAGTGTTGCTACTGAGTCTGATATTGTCAAGCATCTTGAAATCATCAGTGAATAAATGTGTCCATGCAGCTTTGTAATTAATTAATGGCTACACATTCCTAAATACTTCTTTAAGTTCTATTTGGGCAGATGATGCATAGTTCTTCAAACCCCTTGGCCTGGCTTTTCTTGTTTATTTAGGATATTTTCCTTTCATAATGGAAATCCTTTAGACAGCCCACACTGCATAGCTATAGGTTGGCATTTGACACCATGTACGATTCTCCCAACAGGGGGATTTTCTCATGTACAAGGTATCCTAATCCTGAGCATTAGTCTTTCTTTGCACATTTGTGAAAGCTGACTGATAGTGAAAGCAAAAATGAAGCCTTCATTTCCTCTATAAATATTTGTGCAGTGACCTCTGACTGTTGGCCAGTCCACCTGCCAACACCCCATTAGAAGTTGTCCCTTTTACAATCAACTACTATCATTTGATAACCTCTTGGGGTTAAGACTACAGATGTAAGATCTCGGAGATCCTGATGGGAATACTTCATAGTCCAAGTATGTTTTCCCTTGAAAATGACATCACCACAGGGATACATTTTTCAAATAATTTGGCCATCGTGTTATGAAAGCCTCCTTAAGAAATATAGAGAAAAAAGATTCAGCACCTCAAACAATTTTCAAAATCCATGGATGAAATACAAATTTTAAAATTTACTAATTAATTAGGTTTCAATGATCTTGGTGTGGCAAGGGGACAAGGATAGGCCAAGAATAGTTATTACAAAGGTTACGTTATATATGACTTTTGTATCAAATTCTAATATTAGGAAAACTCACAGTAAATAGTTTTTCCTTGAATAACAGTTTTTATACTTCTGATTTGGAGCACAGAGATGATTTAAGTTACATGAAAACTTACTCCTAAGTAGAACAGTCAAATGGCATGGGTTAAGAGTTTTGACCCCAAGTTTTCTTCTACATGTTATTACTTTATAGATAAATGTCACTGAAGCAACTCTATAACTTCTTCCTCTTGTATTAGTAAGAGACTGGGCTAAGGACAAAAGTCCCCTTTAAAGATTGATTCCTATGATAGAAGTAATATCTCTGGCAGGTGAATTTCTTAAATTCTAGTTTGCAGGGCAAAATGCTTCTATATGTGCATGCATTCCAATGTGAAGTTTTCTTGCAAGGTGTATAGTTGGAAAAATATATTAAATATTCATTAGGATCTACTATATACCAAATATGGGTATAAACTCCCATGCACAATTCACTGCCTACATAATGGTAGGTACAATAATTATTAAATAGATCACATTTACTGAGGAGTTACTATGTGCTAAGCTGTGTTATAAGCACTTTACAGGTAATTTCTCATTTGAGTTCTCACAACAATTTTATAAGATAGGTAATAGTTTCTGCACCATGCAGATTAAAAAAAAAAAAAAAAAAAAAACAAACATCAGAGGCT
Source organism: Tamias sibiricus (assembly GCA_025594165.1). Lineage (NCBI taxonomy): Eukaryota > Metazoa > Chordata > Mammalia > Rodentia > Sciuridae > Tamias > Tamias sibiricus. The sequence goes on from CM046658.1 coordinate 210,418,923, forward strand.
CAAAGAGATAAAGAAGCCAAAGACATGCAGAATATAGGAAATAGAGCCAGAATTCAAATCCAGATAGCCTAATTTCAAAGTTAAATCTCTTAACCACTATGTTATATAACCTTGTTCACACTCCTCAGGAGCACACAGTCTGCCAATACAAGAGGCAAACTCAGAAACTATCTTAGAAATCTGCAGAAAGTGGATATACAAAGGAAGAAGGTGTGCCTCTTCCAGATGTGGGGGCACAGTTATAAGACTGATGCTAAGGCTGATACATGGAGGGTGAGTAGCATTCTGACTTCTGGGTTGTGAGGCATGGACACATGGGAAGCTGGCTGGATGGGCAGGAACAAAAGAGGGGAAAATCTCAGATCCTATACCAGAGAGTGAGGGATTCTCTAAACTCTATGAGCCTCTGAAGAACTTCATTTAGAACATTTACCTGACCTTAATTTTATTTCAGAAAATAAACCGAAACTTTGTGAGATAAGATTCAAGGGGTTCAGGGCTGGAGGTAGGAGAATAGTTAGGATGCTATGAATCTATTCAGGTATAGGGCATGGGATCCGTACCTTAACAGTGCTGACGGGAATGAAGAAATCTGGGAAATTGTTTGTGCTTGCTATAGTTTGGACCTAGAATGTCTCCAAAGGCCCATGTGTTACAGTCTCGATCACCAGTTTAGTACTATAGGTAGTGGGAGCTTTAAGAGGTGAGGCCCAGTGTGAGGTCTTTGGGTCATTGGAGGCAGGCCCTTGAAGAGGATTAGGAGGCACTGGTCTGTCTCTCTCTCCTCTCTCTTCTCTCTCTGTCTCTCATGTTCCAGCCATGAGGCTAACAGCTTTGCTCTGCCATGCTGTTATGATATGGATCTAAAATTTTCTGGCCCCTGCCCCTCCCCACAAAAAACTCAGGCATTAGACAGCACATGAAGTGTTCATAGATGGAAAGATTGGATTATGACGGCTGTAACCTCAATAGCAGATTAACAGATTAATCATTTGATGGGTTAATGATTTGAATGGACTTCTGGGTGATAACTGTTAGGCAGGTGAGGTACGGTGAGGGGAAGTAAGTTACTGACATGAGTTGAAGAGCTCTCCTCTGCCACAGCCTTCCACCATGATGTTTCTTCCTCATTTCAGGCCCAAAGCAAGGAGTTGGCCAACCATAGACTAAAACCTCTGAAACTATGAGCCCCAAATAAACTTCTTCCTCTAAGTGGCTGTAGTCGCATATCTTGGTCACATTGAGAAAAGATGACTAACACACATACTCCCTGCATGATGTGCTGCCTTGCCACAAACCCAAAAGCAATGGGGCCAATTAACCAGGGGCTGAAACCTCTAAAACTATAAGCCAAAGTAAACCTTTACTCTTTATAAGTTTATTGTCTTAAGTATTTATTATAGTGACCTAAAGCTGAGATAGACAAGTTTGGATGTGAGGATGAGGAGATGATGGAGTCTCAGGCTGCCAGTTTGAGTAACTAAGTAGATGATAGTTTTACTCATTTCTATGAAAGGCCTAGGAGAGAGGGCAGTATCCCAGCAGTGAGAAGAGTCTTAGGTTCTGCATTGAACTCATCTCTTCACTTCCTACTCTTGATCCATCCCTCTTTCCTCTGAGCCTCCACCTTACCTTGTGATATAATTTTTTGAATCTCCACTTTGTATACAATTGCATATACCTGCAAATAAAGTCACTGTACTATGATGACATATTCATCATTCAATAACTTATTAAATAAATGAGTAACATTACCATTCTTTTCCATGAATGGATCATTGAGCACTCAAAGGAAACTCCCTCCTTGTGGTGCTCAACCATTTGTCCCTCTTCTGTTTTCAAAATATGTAGAATAAAACAAAACACAAAGTATGTTATGGGTTCAAAAACTGCTTATAACAATGCTCTGACTCTAGAATGTTATTTTTAATTTTACAACTTCCATTCCTTTCAAATGTTTCATATTCAACATAATAACTATGTACTTTGTTTTCCTACTGCCTCTCCTCTGGATATGTTCCACCATGTCTTTATTGTTCCTAAATGATGATACTTTGCTAGTCTGACCCATACAGAACACAATGTGGCCATTACTTCTGAAAAGGGGTAAAAATAAATTATCTTAATAATTAATCCAGAATTACTTTTAATGAAGAAACTATATGTAGGAAATTAAATCAGTAGGTCAAAGCATAAGTGGCATAGTTGGGATTTAAACTCAAGAAGTCTGTCTCCAGAGTCTGTGAGCTTAACTACTAGGTAGTAACCCATACTTTGTTAGCTTAGAAGTAAGTGTCCAAAAAAGTCTTGCATAGTTTCTGACTTTAGGCCAATAACTAAATCACCCCAGGAGATGAGATGAACTTGAGGAGGAAACATAGTAGAGTAAAGCTCTGGACTTTGATCCTTTCCTAATCCTCACCAGCTACAGCCTTGGCTAAGTTTCCTGATCCTTCTGAGGCTCAGTTTCCTTACCTATATTGTAGGAAAGTATTTAGTACATTTATATTTAATATAATAGAGTACTAGATCATTTATATAATGTAATTATAGATGTAGTGGGCTGATATCTAGCATATTATTGGTTTTATTTTCCTATTTTGGACATGTGTTTCACATTATTTTATTTTTTCTCATCCCCTTATGGGTTAATCAAATATATACTTATTATTCCGTTTTAGTTGTTGTTAGCTGTTAGTTTATTATTTCATTCCATTGTTAGTTGCATATACTCTTTTGTTTTCCTTTAGTGGTTGCCCTAGAATTTATGGCATGACATATCAGAGTCTAATACAAATTTTGACCTTTACAAGTTCCTAAAGTCTTAGATCTTTTAAACTTAGTTTATCCCTTTGCTTTCTTCTTATTATTATTTTGTCATATGTTTTAGTTGTATCCATATTTGAAACTTAAAAAGAAATTATTATCATTGTTTTCTACTTCTAATAATTGTATACCCACATATATATTTACCAGTGATATTTGTTTATTTACCCACATATACACCCTTTCTGAGATTATTTTTTTCTTTGCACTTCTGTTCTTCTATTTATCCATCTGAAATAATTCTCTTTTGCCTGAAGAAGTTCCTTGAGTAGTCCCTGTAGGAGACCTACAGGTGATTAATATCCTTGGTTGTTGTTTTTCCAAAAATATTTTTATTTCACTTTCACCTTTGAAGAATATTTTCACTTTTTTCCAATTGGCTCTTTAAAGAGATTACTCTCTTTTCTTCTGCCTTTGAAGAGATTACTCCATTTTCTTCTGATTTCCATAATTTCCTTTGAGAAATCAGAAGAAAGTCATTTCTGTCTCTTTGAAATCAATTTGTTTTAAATGTCTTTTTCCAATGATTCTAAAATTTTCTCTATGCATTTAATTTTAGAAGCTTGATAACTATGTGCCTGCATATGGTTATCTATACATTTATACAGCTTTGAGTTTGCTGAGCTTTCTTCAATGTGAGAATTTTGTTATTAGAACATGCTTAGCCATTACCTCTGACATTCTCCATCTCCTCTCATTCTGAAACACCATTTCTGCGTATAGTTGAGTGTTTTCCACTTTCTCTTATGCAATATATTTTCCATTGTTTTTTTCTCTGTGCTTCAGTTTGTGTATATTTTTATTGACGTAACTTTCAGGCCACTAATCTCTTTCATACCTTGTGACCAATCTGTTGCTGAACCCATCCCATGAGATTTTAATTTTGTTTGTAATTGTCATCTCTGTTCTGAGCAGTCCTCTACTCTCTAGAATTTTAGTTCAGCTTCACTGTGCACAGTTTTTACATTATGTCCTTAGAACATGCATATACTCTTATCTTTGTCTCCATTGTTACATTGGAAGAATAGATCTCCCACAATGTATTTATGTACGGAAAGTAGAAGTCTCTTGAGAGATCATTCTTTATAAGTGGACAAAATTGATACATGGTGACTAATCCAGTGTTCAATAATATTTGCTGAGGATCTTTGCACCTATAAGGAATACATTTTACTGTGGGTAATAGAAAACCTGATTATAGAGGCTTAAGGAAACAAAGGTTTCTCTTGCTCATTTAAAAAATAACGCTAGTATTAGGGAATTGCTAATATTGTTTTAGAGCTCAGTGGTGTTAGTGTTGATGTCTGAAATTCCCTTTGCCTTTCCTGAATGCATCTCATCTCAAGGTCACCAGATGGCTACAACTATTTTCATGTTCAAAGCAACATGAAGGTGGAAGAAAAGGACATGGTAGTGCTTTTTTTTTTTTTTTAAATCAAGAATACCAACCCCCCTCAGCTAAAACTGGATTTTATTTGATTGATAAGGCTACATCATATAGTCACCACCATTAATAAGAGGATGGAAATTTAGTACTTGTCTATGTAGAAGTTGAATAAATGGCACAGGTAAAGTCATCTGTGCAAAGGAAAACAGGTGCAAAGGACAATAGGTAAGGACATATATGAGTCTTTCTGAAACAAGAACAGAAAGCCACCTACGTATACATCATACAATAAGTGATTTATTACTTCACATAAGATGTCTAGAGGAAAGTTAGAATGGTTAATTTCCACAAAATCATCAAGGACTCATATTATTTTAATCTTCCTCTTTTGTCATTCTCAACAGTTACCATTTCCACTCTTGATCATAAGTTGAATATTGCAGTTCCAGTCATCACATCTTTGTATAACAAATCCTGGAGGTAATAATAGAATCCTAAAAGTCCCCACAAAACTTTCTCTCAGTCAATGGGGACACTAATGGTTAGAATAAAAATCATCCAGATTAGTATCATATGACTAATGTCAATGCCTACATTAATCATTTCAAAAAGATAATGAAGTGACCACAATATTTAATCCTCCAAGACCTTGGGAGGGGCCCTGCTTTCCAAAAGATATATCTGCTATGGGACCAGTAAATACATTTAGTGTTCTTTCTTTGGTAAGAAAGAATGGGAGAATGGCTACTACATTCTTCAGTGTTGGCTACAGACAGTAGGAGACACTCAGAAAATTAAAATAATTCAGTATGCTTAGAGTACAAAGGACAAGTTGGGAGTGAAGTAAGTGGAAAATCAGGGACAGGCCAGACCATGACCTGGTCTTCAGTCACTGGACTGAATTTAGATGTCCTCCTGAAATCAATGGGGAGCCATCAACCATTTTAAGCAGGGAAAATGGCACAGTCTCAATTTGGAAATAGTGTAGCTTTATTAAGGAGAAAGGACAGACGGGACAAGATTGAAGACAGGAGAGTATAATGAATATGAAGCATGACTATAAAGTAATATGACTTTTGTAAATTATAATTTCTAACAATGACCTAAATGAACTCCCAAGAGTGTCACAACAAACTGGTGAGGGAACTGAGCCTCAGAGAGGTTAAGTAACCTTCCCAAAGTCAAAAAGCAAGTGGTAAGGCTGGCACTGTAGCCTAACAGTAGAGCATGTGCCTAGCATGATCAAGGACCTGGGTTCAATCCCTAGTACTGGGAGGGGAAAAAATTGCAAGTACATGTGGCAGAGCTGGGTTGGAACTCAGGAAATATGCTCCAGAATCTGTGAGCTTAACCACTATGTTGTAATGCCTACTGGGCTAACCAAAGAGTCTCTGATAAGTCTTGCATAGTACCTGACTTAAGGCCAATGACTAAATCACCCCAGGAGATGAGATAAACTTGAGGAGGAAGCATGGTAGAGTGAGGCTCTGAGTTCTAATCCTTTTCTAATCCTCACCAGCTGTAGCCTTGGCTAAATTCCCTGCTTCCTGTGAGTCTCACTTTCATCACTTATATAATAAGAGGTCACTTCAACTTTGAAAAGTTTTGATAATTGAATTAAGTGAAAAAAAATGTTTGTAAAGTTTTCAGCACATTAAATTAAAAAAAAAAAAAAAACTCAGAATTGTTCAACCAGTTTCTTGTCCTTTGTCAAATAGGGATGCCATGGTGAAGCAGACATTCCAGTTATTTGATATTCTAGAAGTTAAGTGGTAATACATGATTGCTAAAAATGAACACAGAAGACCAGTTTAGAGCAGGAATCCTAAATCTGAGAGTGTATGAGTTTGTGGGGGAAAAAAATCCCTTCTTGGGTTTTATTAACCCCTAATTGAAATTTAGGCTATGCTTTCATCTTGACCATAGACAACAAATCTGGGTGGCACTAGTACCTGTGCCTCTGGCCACTAACAGAAATCGGGTATTTTCACATTACCTTTTAGTTATTGCAGACATTCTGAAATGTTTTTTCACACTTATCACTACTTTGAAATTACATTAGCTATTAGATCTATCACTAAATCCTGTTACTTAATGTTCCAATCACATATACACAAGCATTTCTGTCTCTCAAAAATGTTTTGTTTCTATATCATAAATTTAAAATTTTTTTGATAACCCAGTTTCAATAAAATTTTGTTTCTTTTGTAATCATGTGTTTCATTTGAGGCATCTTAAAATACATTATTTCCAGAAGTCCAGTTCATGGCACAAAACAGAGACCCTCAGCAGAGAGACAAGGGCAATGCCGATCCCCTCACTCAATTGCACTAGGAATGTTGGAGAGAAAAGCCCAGTGCTCTCCTGCCTGTGACCCTGGTAGAGCTGGGGCAGGATGCATTTGACCTGGGCCTGGCAGCTTCTAAGACTTTTTCCTGAGCATTCTTGTAAAACAGCAACCACATTGCCACATGTTCCTGGAATTTGATTTCTAGGCCAAGTGTCAGCTTTTCCATGCTAAGACTCCCTCAGGTTTTGGCCCAGGTTCCCCTTCTGTCAAGGCCCAGCCCTTTCAATACCTCGACCACCTGCCAGAGAGAACGGATTCATGGAATTTTGGATGCCACTTCTGAGTCACGTCCTCAGCCACAGGCTTCCACCTGCAACCTCCAGAGGCCCGGACTGCAAGATGCCAACCCCCTCCTGGTCAGGGCAGCATGTCCTTCCTTATGGGTCAAGAGCCTTTACAAAAATAGGCCAATTTCCTCCCCTTTGCTTTAAAGAGTCATTTTCTTTTCAAAGAGTGAGTCTGAGTTTTTCCAATCTTATCTAGAAATCTTGGTTTCTCCAAAGCTCTTTTTTTTTTCCCCCCTGTAGCCCAACAACAAATTTTACCACAGGAAATGGTAGGGAAAAAGTCTTATGAAATGACAGGATATTGTTATAAGAGGAACCCTTACAGTGAATTTTCTAAATAAACAGGTTGCTAATGTTTTCAGGCCGTAGTAGAGCTACTGTTCAGGGGCTGGGGAGAACAATTCTCCTTTTTAGGGAATCTACTTTTTCCAAACTGCTCCTTCTCCAAAAGTGAAGTGATACCATAAAAACTTTGGTGTTGCATGGGAGAGGCCCTCACTGAAAAACCCCTTTTCCTTATCCTTGTGACCAGGATTTGAAATTTTGTATACATTTACCTATTATTAAAATATCTAATGTTTTCACATACAACATTGTTCAACTAACTATCCCCCCTTTATATTATTTATCTGATCCTTTTGGTTTAATTACCAGCAGATCATCAATACACAGACAGGAAAACAGTATCACTAGATCCAGTGAAGAGACTCCCAGAGTCCACAGTAAATGAGAGAATGAAACCAAAACAGGACTCTGGAGGAAACTGGCCATTTTTGAAATGCTCAAATAAAGGAACAGGTAGAAATGGAAAGAATCATTGGGTCCTAGAAAAATGGGGGACACAGACAGTGAAAAACTATTAAACGAACCACTGGAAATTGGAAAAATAAAACCATTGCACCAGCTTGTCATTTTTATGTCCATAACACCATCTAATCTCCAACTGAGGAGGAACTGGGTCTTGGCTACAACTCAAGATAATATCTAGAGTTAGTCACTTCAGTGCTTTTCTAATCTTTGTGTAACTAAGGGAATATCCATTAATAGGTAACTAATTCAGCAAGGAGTCTACTTTAATGACTGCCACACCAAGAGCAGTACAATTTAAAAGTAGGAGGGTGTAATAATTAAATTGAAAACTAGTTAGGGGTGGGAATGAAGCAAACAAAATAGCATTGCCTTTCACAGTAACATGAAGTATTATTTCCACTGCAGACAGACTTATAAATTATAAGGCAGTTGGGAAACTATTCCTCTGTTTGTTTAGAGTCTATTTCCATTAAGAATTGAAATCTGTCCATCAGAAGTATACTTATGCAAGTTTTCAACATGGCAAGTGAAGATTTTCAAAATAGTTAATGTATGGATGGATGGATGGATGGATGGATGGATGGATGGGAAAAATGAAGGAGAGCATAAGTTAATTGTATGTACTAGAATATGGTATAATACTGAGATTCACCAGCTATCTTTCATCACAGATTAAATGCAGATTATAAATATTAGGAATTATCTTTGTATTTTAGAATTAGTAGACAAAAATAAAGTTTCAGCTATTCCTCTTTCGACCAATCTTATTATTGGCTTTTACTATTCAACTATCCCAATGTGTTTTAGTGGAAGATATGACTGAATACAATATCAAGTGGATTCAATTGAAGCTGAATTTATATTTTAAATATTTGTACCAAATGTTTAAATCTTCATGATGTAAACAAATAAAAACAAAACTTTCCCAGGGCATCTGTGTTAAATACTATAAAGAATGCCAAAGAGAAAATATTTTAAACTAACTTAATTGCATTTTAATGAGTCCCACATTCCCACCTAAGTAGCCTTATCAACCTCACGTCTACAAAAGCAAAGAGGAAGTATAGTTTTAGCCAATGTATGTCACCTAAATCCAGACAATCAAATTAGATAATCACTTTGGGAACTGAATGAATTATTCAGTTGGCCTAAATTGATTGTGTTAACCTCCTACTTGCTAAATCTAAATTTCTTTTTGCCCATTAGAATAATGGCTAATGCAGATTTAAATAAACAATGCAAAGTTCAAAAGTTACATTATGAAGTAGAAATGTCACTTCATTAGCAACTCATACAGACCTTCAGTTGACAGCTAGACAAAAATGGTTCCTGTCAAACATTTTTGGTTGTTAACAATTAGGAATTGGAATTTTTATTTTTCATAACCTGATAGTTCTGCAAATTGAAATACTTTATAATTTCTCTCTCCATTGGATAAGTTATAATTCTGTTTTTTTGGGGAAAAAAAAGCAACAAATAAATGGAGAACAATGGCTTTCTGAATGTGATGTTCAATGTCCTGCCAATTACATTGCACATTATTCTTCAAAATGCATTTCACAGTGCTTCATGCTAACTTAATGTGATTTCATATGGTGTTTTACTTGCTTCTATGATTCTCCAAGATTCATGGATAATCTAATGCATTCTTATTAGACAACTTAATTTAGCAGATTTAAAGGGTGGCTGGTTTTCTCTAAATTTAGTAAAACATTAATACCATTTATAAATTTCATCCCAACTATTTAAGACTTCAGGAACAGAAAATATATACAGAGGAATTGGAAAGTTTATCTCCTAATGCAATATCTATTATATGAAAGTGGTGAAATATTATTTAATTCAAGGACAGCTTCATCATATCATTTATATGATCTTAATGAAATTAGGATAATTAGAATAAGATAACTCAAAAAATGGCTTATACCTCAGTTTTTTATATTTAGCCTGGTATCATAATATGGACAAAGGTGTTCAGAGTGGTGAATTTGTCATAAATTGCTCCTATACCCTAGTGAAGTCAAGTCTTGTCATATACATTTTATTGATGAGCAAACTGACTCACATTGTACTAAAATGTTTTGTTAGGAGTACTACAACTGTTCAGTATGAAATCTAGTAATAGACTTTGCAACTAACTGAAAGTGGGCTCATTGAAAAATGACATTTTTTTAATTTTATGTTCTGAGTGTTCTAGTAAAAGAACATTTCCAATTCAATCAAAAAATATTTGGCTGCAGTACTTGCATGAGGCCAGGGTTGACTTGTGATTCCAGCAATTTGACAGTCACTCCTCATTTATTCTGCTGGTGGCCCAGGTGCAAGCTATTCTTACAGGTCACACAAAGGAGGGAAATAAGAAATCAATAGTCTCATTCCAGTGACACATCCATTTTCCTCATTCAATTCTGCAGAATTTGTAGTCTTAGCAAAAATAAATTTTCTACTCTTTCATTTTAGTGTGGGAAGGAACGAAGAGAGATCCCATTTATTATTAGCTTTTTAAAGAAACTCTCTATGTAAAGGTCATTAATATCTTTCATGCAGAGATTTTAAGAAGATGAAGTATAATTTTGTCATTTACCAGGCAGACACCTGTGTAGTTTTCAATATGTTTTTTGAATAGAATGGGAAATACAGCAGAAAATTATTCAGGGGTCCATGCAAACCATAGTTGTATTACACAGAGAAGCTGGAGATGAGAAATAGAAGCCAGGACTTGGGCTCCATACCACCACTCACCTTTATGACCCTAGAATATGTCATTTCCATTGTTTGGGATCTGACACTGATTTGTAAGTGAAGGTGATATACTGGAATAATCTTAGGCCTGTCATCTCTTAAACTCTATTGTGTACCTAGTTGAATTTGTTTTTATTCTCCTCATTGTGTTTGGTGGACTTTAAAGATGAAGAGACATTTCTGTCACAGCCTGACGACTTTATGGTAACTGCTTATTTCTATAGTTAGAAGCACTCTGGGAGACAGAATGAACTAGAAACTTTGGGCTTAAACAAGAAATTTTTGATAACTCAAATCATACCTTTGAAGGACTTCTTTGAGAAGAAGCAAATATAAAAATGTAATAGTAACAGTAATGCTATCATTAGAACAATCATTTTAAAACACATGAATTTATAAAAATCTTTAGTCACAAATGGTTTTTTTTAAAAAAATATTTATTTATTTACTTTAGTTGTACACAATGCAGTGCATTTATGTTTACGTGGTGGCTGAGGATCGAACCCGGGTCGCGCACGTGCGAGGCGAGCACTCTGCCACTGAGCCACAACCCCAGCCCCACCAATAGTTTTCTTAAAGCCACATTTTGGGGCATTACTCTGTCTCTTTGCACCTGCATTAATACTTTTTTGTGTATTTTTTAAGTTTTCATCTTTTCCTCTTTGTATTCTCCTTCTCTTCTTCTATCACCTTTTCCCCTTCAAATAGGAAAGCAGACAATTGTTTTGTATTTCTATTATTATTGTAACTTATAGTACTTTTAATAGATTTATAGGTCTCCTAATGTTCAGTTAAAAGTAGAATAATCCAAATTTTCTTTAAAAAAAAAAAAAACTGAACTCATATTGCTTTTTACATATGTGGTTCTTGATTGTTTGCAGGTGTATTCTTCACCCTGTTTGACTGTTCTGATTGAATTTCTCTGCACTCCCACACCCCTAAAACACATCAGCTTTCACTATGGAAACAAATGAGTAGTAATGAAGGTTCTTTTTGAATCCAAAATTGCTCCAACCAACCAGGCTGTGGTATCTTGTTTCCCTCAGAATTTAAGGAAAATGAATAAAATTGCATTACTCTTACACTAAGCAAACTGGAGCTTTAAGCATGCCGTGATTCCATTATGCCTGACAAACAGCTAATACCCAACCGATTTCACTGGAAAATTCAATATTTTAACAAAACAGATTCATCTAAATGTGGCCTGAAACTACAAAGGAACCGAAAAACCAAGAAACAGCCCCTTTTAGCTGAGAAGTACAGATGACTTTGCTTTTTCGTTGGCAAGGGCAATCGTTTTTGCCGTTAGACATTTTCTTTTCAAGAAACAGCTGTCCAGTTTGGACCTGTCATTTCTGTGACTATGATTAGTTAGAGATGTTAGAAATAGCATAGTTACTCAGAGAAGTGGAGCCTACCAAGGCAGGAAGCCCATAATCCAACTGCAAGCATTTTTTTTTTTTTTTTTTTTTTTTGGTGGGAGTGATTACTTAATGGAAACTGAGATAATAATTTTCCTTCTGTGAGTGATTGTCTTGATATTTTCCTCTTCTGATTAAAAGCCTAGTATAATTAGTAACTATTTTTAGACATACTGTTATTTGCAATGACATTCATGGCTGATAGATAATGTTAAACCCTTCATACTTGTTTTATTTTGTATTTTATAAAACCATTTTATGCCTTGTATAATGTTTTATTTTATCCTATCTGGTAGATAGTGAGAGTATGTTTATTCTAACTCAATGGACCATTGTTTACTCCAGGAGTAAACACATCTCCATATATCTAGTGGTCCTCCCTACACTGATTGTATTGTGAACGCTATGATGGTTATCATGGGTACATGAAAATAAATACTACTTGTTGCATTAAATTGTTTCAATTGCTAGTATTTGTTTCTTGAGGAAGGAGATCATGCCTTTTATTTCTTATTTAGGTCCAGTTCCTAACTGATAATACAGTAGATCCTCAACAATTTCCCATTGATCATTTGCTTCATCCGAGTCCAAGAAAAACTGACACAGAATAACCAATAAGCTAAGTCCCTAGGAAGTGCCAACCTGGTTCCTAGCTTTATACTTCCTGATCCATTAGCCACTTACTTTGTTGTGTAACTTAACCTGCATTTATTATCAGAGCTCTTATCTTATGATTAATTAATAAACTGTGGCATATTTGTCAGATCTGAAAACCTAGCTTCTGCATTCCAAAAGGGCAGAAATGGAGAGACAGACTTGGTCAAACAGTGTGAGTAAAAAAGCAAATTCTTAAAAAGAAAATCAGAAATATACAAGATCAATGTTTGTTCCAAAATTAGCATACATATAAACATGTATATACATATACACATAACCAGTCGCTCAAACTGCTAGTTGTCTTTCAATATCCTTTTTCCTAACTTAGAAAGAAAACACCAACTTGAATTACTGAAATTAGATCAAAAAGTGAATTTAAAATGAGAGTATGTGGAGACTTGGTTTCAGTTCAGTCATAAAAAGAACTTGAAAATTGTTAATCCCACACTTATAACAGAAGCAGCCTGTAAAAACAAACAAAACCCCAATGACTTTCTTAGACTCATCAGAGAGGTGACTTAACAGAGCAAATTACCCCTCAGAGTCTGGAGAGAGAAGGACCTCAATGAAAATAGAGGACTGAGCATTTGTTTGTGTGGAGCACATGCCTCAGAAACATTAAATCTGAAAATTTTATGAATTGCTGGAGAACAAGTATGAGATACCATCAGAGGGAGAGCTCCTGGAGCCACCACACTGAGCAGTCTCAGGGCTCCGGCAGAGGAAAGAGTAGCCACTTAAATGTTTCTCCCTTAGGTTTAATCTTCAAATTAGGCATCACCAGAGGTCAACAGTGAAATCCCATCACATCTTGGGCTGAGAGACTGTGTCCCACACCATCCTACTTCACCTAAGAAAATGACAGAAAAGTCATGGAAAATATAAAGAGAGAAGACTAGAGAATATCCACTGTGGCAGGAAAAGGTATTAAGGATGGAAGGCAGAAATCTCTATTTTTAAAGGGCATTTTCTTAAGAAACAGGCTCCATATGCACCTCCAAAGACTGAGAATCATATTAGAGAATGTGTTCCTGCCAAGACCCATATCCTACCCTCACTCTAATAATAATAACAACAGATTAAAGTTGAGAATACTGTGGGAGACAGATTCTCTCTGAGGAACAGAACAACAGGAAACCCCAAAGCCAAGAGGAGGGACAAAGTTAGACCACTAGAGGAATTGGAACCCTCTGGCATCCATACCTATAATAAACACCAAACATACACCAAGTCCAGGTCAGATTGACATAAATATTCACATTAAATGTCCACTTGCCTTATTATATATTGCTTTATACAACAATGTCCAACTTTCAACCAAAAATTTCAAGACACACCAAGAACATAGTCTGTAGAGTAAAAGCCATCTCGTCATAACCAGACTCAGATACGAAATAGATGCCAGAGCTCCCAGACAGGGAATTTAAAATAACTATGGGTAAAATGTTAGAGACATTAATTACAAAAGTAAAGAACATGCAAAACCAGGTGGGTAATGTCAACAGAGATCCAGAAAATGTAAGCAAGAATCAAAGAAAATTCTAAAAATCTACAAAAAAAAAAAAAAAAAAAAACAGAAATAGAGAATGCCTTGGACGGTTCATCGGTATACTTAACACAGCTGAGAGAAGAATCATTGAACTTGAAAACACACGAACAGAAGTGAACCAAAATTAAATACAAACAGAATAAAGAATGAAAACAAGTAATTAAAAATAAAATAGAACATCCAAGGACTGGGAGATGATATTGAATGACATGGTATTTGCATAATTAAGGAGAAGAAAGAGAAAACAGAACATAAAAACTCTTTGGAAGAAAATTTTCTAACATTAGTGAGAAACAACAAATAGATCAAGAAATACAAAAAACACCAAGGAGAATAAATATCAAACTCCCACACAATGCACATAGACACACTCACACACACATAGTCATATCATCATATTGAACTGCATTTAAAAAAGAGAGAAAATCATGAGGGTAACTGGAGTAGTAAATAAAACTCCTGAACAATAGAGGAATATGGATAAGGATTACAAAAATTAAAGTGTGAGGGCTGGGGATGTAGCTCAATAGTAAAGTACTTGCCTAGCACACATGAGACCATGGGTTTAATCTTCAACACTGCAAAAAATAATAATAATTAAGTAAGTAAAAGTGTGACTTAAGGTGAAAGGGGATGATTGGTTTGTCCCTAAATATTTGAGGTGCCAAATAATTATAACCCTGGCACTCTTTTAAATCAAGTACAGGAAACATCTTGTAGACATTATTGCTATGACATGATTGTTATATTTAATTGGGCAGCAGGTCTCAGGCACTGGATTGCAAATGCAGAGTGCAGGCTACATCACTCTGCAAAGTCAAAGTGTTCATTTGCACTTGTGCTTCAATTGACATTCATCTGTTTAGTATTATCTGCTTTATTTTCAACCGCAATCTCATTTCTGAATCATGGGAGTTGTCACATAGTTCCTAAGTGAAGGTCTAAAGGGAACTTATGTTGTAGTACAGAGAGTTCTTTGTGTGCTTATTACACGACTTTGGGAGGTCTTCAGAATTCACCAACACTAGAATACACCCTCCATCTGATATTAGATAAGATGGAATTGTGGTGGAATGGGTTTGTCAGCAAGCAGGGTGGAACTCAATTTCCATTGCTTCATTACTCTCTGTACCATTCTCGTTAAACCAGTTAGCTCATAATACGGCAGCACTTAGGGCAAGTTTATTTATTTACAGGTTTTCTTGACCTCAGACCTTGCATACAGCTGTGGCATCTCAACTTTGTGATCTAAACATCTTGTCTTTTGGAGAGTCCTTCCTTAAGTTATCTGTAGAATGAGTGAAAGTTATAAGGCTTGTACTTAAGTAGTACCTATCCCTTAGAAAACGTGCCATCCGTGAACTCCTCATTCGCCGTTTAAGGTGCCAGTGATCAAAATGAAAGCTAACTCTTCATGTCTTATACTTGCAAAGCATCTCATTAATTTCAAGAATTGGGAATAACTTCTTGGAATAATGGAGAAAGCAATTTCTGAATAATGATTTATGCACAAGAGTTCACATATATGAACATACAAGATATATTAAGCAGTAAAACTCTACTGGCAGATTGATTTTCATCCTAGAAATGAATGCTGCACATTATCCCAGACCAAATTTATTCGTAGAGAATATTCACCACTCTAGTTTATATGAGTTAACTCACTTGACAACCTGAAGAGAGACTTAGGACAGAATAAAGGAAAAAACCTCAGTGGAAAACATAGGAAGTAAGAGATGTTTAAACATGTAACACAGATTTTTTACCTTTAAATAAATGAACACAAAAACAAATTTAAATAAATAAGCCCTTTCTTTTTCCAAAGAAATCAGTGGATAAAAGAGTTAATAAAATTGATTCTAAAGAACAACCAAAAGACCATAAAGATGTGGGTTGCAAAGACAGAGGCCAACATCTGGTGGGCCCACGATGTTACAGACATTGTGTCAGTATTTGCTCACTCTCCCAAAACTGACACCAGCTGTATGTCAGGAGAGCTTCTCCATCCCCTCTGGGGAGTGAAACTTCACATGAAAGATGAAGGGTTTCAACTAAATCTAGGAGGGAAAATAGCTATTCTCATGCATGCCAAGACTGATCTGTTATAGGAACTTCCTGGGAAGCCAAGACAAGAAGGACCATGAAGCTATGTCTGGACCCAGGAAAGACAGGTAAGTAGATGTGATGTCATGTCATTCAAAGGCCTAGAAGCAACAGCACTTATAATATAAACTTCCAGACCTCAATTAGAAGATCTCTATGGCCAAGTGTTATCCAAATTTTGTAGCAACTGATAGTGCACAGGACTGGCCAATCAGAACAAATAATTGACCCATCATAATCGACACTGACATTAAAAATAAGACATACAGAAAATGGTATGGCTGTATTGGTACAGAAGTGAAATACACCCTGACTCTATGCCAACTTTCATCGACAACATTCTATAGTTACATTTTCAGCAGTCTATTAAAATGTTTAAGATGAACAATTGGGAAGGTCAAGATCTAATTGTAAGAGGCTGCAACTTCTAAACTGTGAGAAGTTTTTTTTTTTTTCTTTATAGTTTAAAAACTGCTTCTAAGACTTCCTGTTTCTTAGTTCTAAAAGTGGCCCCTTGGCTGAAGCTGTTATCTTCATATAAAGATAAAGTAAGATTCTTACTTCAAAATAGAATAATTGGAGGGACCCTGTAGCTAAGGATTCATAGTAAGTTTAAATAATGTCAGTATGTGAAAAAAAGTTGCATCTCTGAAGTTCGTAGTCTTTTTATAAGAAAGTTGGGGTTGTGTTCCCTCAGGGAATCTCAAAGTTGTGAAAACCAAGTTTCCAAATAGGGGAAACCTGCTGGAGGGTATTCTCAGAGAAAGAGAAGGTAGACTGTCCCTTGTAACATGGCAATTAACCAGGGCTGGTAAATCAAAATGGAAACTTCTAAAGAAGTCCTTGGTCCATGTATTTGGGAAGCAGTACCATGTGGTGTCTGGTATCCATGTTATATTACATGCTGTCATTGATATTATTTCCTGTATTATAACATCATTGGTCATCTGCATATTTTAAATATTTTTTCTTCTTAAAATAGCTGGTTCATGGCTGATTTGCTCTGGGAATTGAGAGTCAGATCAGCATGCATGGTTGGGGCAAAGGGGAAGAGAGCACCAGCAGCATGAGGACAACTGGATTAGAAAGGATGAGACATGGCATCATGGGCAGGAGCTGAGGCTAAGAGGGTCAAGGACCACCAACGTAGGTATGGACCTTGAGAACATGGAGGAAAGCAGACGTCCTGCCATCAAACCAGTGGGAAACTAAACTATTAATTGGACATTAAAGGATATCCTAAAAAGTTATTTGTCTTATTAGAATGCTCTGTGCACAAGGGCTGGAATACAGGAGACACTCAATGAAAGCCTGGGAATGACTGAATACCGAAACAAGTGCTGCTTCCTCTACTCTTTTTTCCTACCCTGACTAACTCCTACTCATCCTTTAAAACCTGGTTTAAATAACTCGTTCTCTACTCACATTTCCTGACATCCCCAGGCCAATGAGTCATATCCTCCCCAGGAGCCCACAACAGGCTGCACACGCCATCATTTGGTTACCTCGTATTGTGGGCATGTTTATGTGTCTTTTCATTCCCTGGTCTGTGAGCTCTTACAGGCTGGTTCTTGGGCACTACTCCTGTGTGCATTTTCAGACTGACCACAGAGTAGTTCCTCAATAAGTGTTAAAGTAAAGAAGAATGGAAAAGGAAGCTATTCCCCAACTGTTGTCTAACAGGATTGTTAATTAATACCAACATTGCTATCTCCTCCCTACACATTTTTTCATTTGTTCTAATTAGTTATACATGACAGTATATACTCTGACACATCATACATAAATGGAGCACAACTTCTCATTGTTCTGGTTGTACATGATGTAGAATCACACCGGTCGTGTAATCATATATGCACATGGAGTAATAATGTCTGATTCATTCTATTATCCTTCCTACCCCCATACTCCCCTCCCCTCCCTTTACTCCCTTCTGCCTAATCCAAGGTAACTATTTTTCCCTAGCCACCGCACCCCACTTTACTGTGAATTAGCATCTGCATATCAGAAAAAAAAATCTGGCCTTTGGTTTTGGGGATCGGCTTACTTCACTTAGCATGATAGTCTCAGCTTCATCCAAGAACCTCATTCCAAGAACTCAATGGCTGTCACAGATTCTGACAAAACTATAAATAGAAAACTTTATTTTGTCATATTAGTATCATTAATTATTGTTACACAAACAATGTGTGACAGTGATGCAGAAGAAGCATAGCTTGACTGAGAAGGAGCTCATCTGGGTTCAAACCTCAACTATACTCTCACTCACTCCGTGAATTCGGATAGACTTTCTCATTTCTCCATACCTATTTGCTTAATGAATGAATATGATCAACCACTAGAGGCACTGCCTCTCTTTCCTCCCTCCTACTGTTGCCTTCCCAGGGAACTAACTTCTTTCAGCTTACTATGTGTGATATCCAGATCAAGTGCAGAAGGGCCTCTGTATTCTGTCTAACGTCCCCTCCCCTGACAGTCTGAATGATCTGTACTGATCATGACTTAGGGACCCATTTTCTAATTAGTGTAAGAATTATTCTTTATAAGACTTCTCTGATTGCAAAATAATGTTTATTTATGAAAAAATAAAGATTTTTATGGTTCCATAACTGAGACTTTATTCATACACAACAGAGAGAGAGGGGGGGGGGAATCTATATACTTATGATGGTTATAAAAGCATTCATCAGAATTAAAAACTTCATATGAATTACCAGGATATATGAATGTGAGACTTTCAGCATCCTGAATTCATTCATATATATACAGAACTGTGTGAGTAATTTTCTTCATATCTAATGCTGAAGCAATGATAGATAATGGATACCAGTTTATGATGATCACCTTAGATCACATGGTAACATAGTGGCCCGTGGTCAGTTTCAGTTTCTGCTAAAACCCAATAATAAGCCAAAATCTGTTCTCAAAATAACCTATCTGCAGAGCATAATATAACTTTGCTACAAAATTCAAAGAGTATGGGCTATGATACAACTAGAGAGGACCACAAAAGATTCCATATAGCATCCCTATATGTCACTGACACTTCACACACCATTGAATCTGTTGGTTCTTGTAGTCCAGGTGGCAGAGAAGCTTGCATAACAGCTAAGCCTAGTCCAATGCCTGCTCTATTCTTATTCCTACTCAAAATAGGCAGCTTCTCAGGAAATGTGGCAAATGGGTTAGAGTGGCATGCCCAAATAAATCATATGTTGTGTCCAAAATTTAAAAAATAATCCAGTAAGCATTGTGCCTCTTTCTTAGTGGTAGGAGGGGCCAGATGCAGTGAATTGTCTTTCACCATGAAAGAAAGGGCCAAGAAGCATAATATCATCAGTGCAAAGGGCAGTGTCAAAGCCTATGAAATAAAAAAGATAATCAAGAGCCCTGTGGACTGCATTATGACAAAGAGCTGGAGAGTTGATACAGCCATAATGTAGGTATATTGCTGGACATACTAGCTAAAAACAAACTGCTTCCAGTGGTGTTGACTAACATGTATGGAGAAAAAAAAATAAGCAAATTAATAGCTTCACATGAATTGCCAGGGAATGTGGTGATTTGCCCTAGAAGTAAAACCACACTTGAAACACAGTTGCACTTCCAGTTACTACCTAATTATGTTTGTGGAGTCCACTTTTCTTAGTTTGGGATGCTATAACAGAATACCACAGACTGGGTGGCTTGCAAACAGGATAAATTTATTTCTTGTAGCTCTGAAGGCTAAAAGACTGAAATCAGGCTGCCAGCATGGTAAAGTTTTAGTGAGAGTCCTCTTCGAGCTTGCAGTTGGTCAGCTTCTTGCTATACTCCTGCAGGACAGAAAGAAAACTTGAGAGCTTTCTGGAGGTTTCTTTAAAATGGCTCTAATCCCAGTCCTGAGAACCCCATCCTTGTGACTTAATTTTCTTTGGAAGGACTCACCTCCTAACACATCACCTTGGGGGTTAAGATTTTAACATATTAATATGAGTTTTGGGGGGACACAAACATTCAGCCAATAACAGCCACATCATCACTTAAGATCCATCTGTCTTCTGCATCCACCAAATGTGAATTGCATGAGCATGAATTAGGAATCACCACTCCTGCATTTGTCAAGTCCTTAGTAGTGGTACTAATTAGTGAAATCACTTAAGGAATTTAGTACAGATTTTGATTTATGATTTTGGCAAGTAGAAGCAGTTCTAGTCACTTCCTCTTGACCTTCTCTGATATAATAGCCCACAGTTCAAACTACTCAATAACTAAGGAAATAATCACAGAGTAGTATCGGGGATTAAAAGAGCCTACTTTGAGATACACTTGACCAAAATCCACTGATGACCTATCTCCATGAGTCCCTACTCTGACTGGTGACTACAACAGTTTGAGCAGTGTAATAGGGTCCTTCCTCAAGGGGATTCAGATTCCTCATTACTTAAGGAGTTTTAAGGCTACAAATTGACTGAAATCTGAGATCACTTGAGGGCTCATAAAGCTAAAATGAACTTTCTTAGCACATTGCAGGTTAAGTACCCAAAAGCTTTAAGAGACTGGAATGTCACAGTGGATTTTCCAGGTAAGACCTGCTCCTCCATCTCTGACTACAACTTCAGGAGAGTTCAGAGGATGATTCCTTTACCAAGACCTGGGTCACAGCCCAGTGGAGCAAAGCAGTCTAGTCCATGCACTGTGGCAAGTGAAAACCATGAAGAACTGTGAACTTAACCCACAAAGGAACAGACCAAGAGAACAAAGCTGGAGAACAAAGTAAAGATCCAGAGATGTGAATGTTCTCTTACTGTATCCCCAGGATGTGTGTCTAGGGACAGAATTTTCATGCATTATGGGGTAAGGCAAACACTCTTGAGAGATTTTATTAATAGGCAGGCATAATAAAAATTCAACCTAAGATACTGAAGCATCTTTATTGTTTTCAAGAATTGCTTTTAATAATCAGATACCAGACTTAAGGGGAAGCAAAAAACAGGATCTGCTTAAGTAATACAGATTTATTAAAACCCTTCTTTTGAGTCTTTGTAATTAGGAAAATTGTAGTATTTTCTCATTAACAGATAACTTCTCTACCAGCAAATTATGCAAATTATGGTGATCCAATGCAAAGAAGTCACACTAAAGTAGAACAGTAAATAGAGTCAGACAGAACTCATCCATCAGAGATTGAAACACGAAAGATTTAGCAATCAGAACAGACACTATAAAAGTTTTTGTATGCCTAACCTGTTCTATATATTTTTTCTTATGATGTCTTTGGATTGCTTACATGGTGCTATGTAAATAACTCTCCTCTCTCACCCATTCCTTAACTGCCTTCCTTGACAATCTCTTTCACATGCCACTGATTTCTCAGTTCATACTACTTCTTGGTATCTGTCTTGAACTTCGGGGTCTACCTCCTAATATCCATTTGTCTTATATCTATATTTTACTGGGGTTCACATGTTTTCCATGAAAGTAATTCATGATCTGAAATTTAGTTTGCTCATAATTTTCCCTAACCACCTCCCAATTCAAAATAGAATGTAATTTACAAAAAAATAAATTAATAAACAAATGTAGTTTCAGAGTAACTCAGAATTTGGACTCTAGTGGACCTCAGTGTCTTGCATACTATCTTAAGGCATAAATTGAGTTCTCATTGTTCAGATATAAATATTCTTTACAGCATGATTTTTCGTTTTGAGATTAACCTCCATGTCATTCATTGAATGTTCTCCAGTTCAGCATTTTTCTCTTGGAGTCTGTGAAGTCTCACAAAATCTTTTGCAATATTCTAGGCAGAGAGCTGCCTGAACTTGTCTTATGTTGTATATAACCACTTATAAAACTTAACAATTGTCTGGTATGGTTAACACTTTTTCTACATGTCACTGAGTCTTAAGTTTCAAGTCATCAATAGAGCTAGTGTTGATTTTCCTCAAATTAAAAATATCCTCAACTCTGACGTTTATCAATTATATAATTGTAATCAACTGTGCAGGCAGAATACTTGATCCAGATAAAAACCACAGACTTCAGGAGATCAGGTGACTCACAAACTTCAGCATTTTTAAAGTTAAATATAAGGGTTTTTTAAAAATAATATACTCTTCAGTATTAAGTCTGGCAATCTCAAAAACAAAACCGAGTAACTTGATTACATGTCATGATTTGATTAATTCTAAAATAATACTGTGAGCTGCTTGGCTGCATACCTACTATATTTTTGAAGCAGTCAAATATTGTTCCTATTTCTCTGACTAGTGACTTGATCTTTATATTCTGTGAGAAATATATTCTCAAACAGCCAACTCTTGTACCTCCATACACAGACAAGAATTTAAACAGTTTCTCAAAATATCTCCTGTCCTAGACTATCCTTTAAGGAATCATTGATTTTACTATTGAGAACCTATGACATTTATTGTAATATTCTTCAAAGCTAAGTTTTAAGTGTCCATAAAATTTCAATCATTCATATTTCTCTTTCTCTAACTGAATTTAAATATCATTAAAATACTATGCAAAATGTATAAATATTCAAGGAATTGAAATCCATCAGATCATACTTTAATGCTAGACAAAACATAAGGAACACACACACACCGCTGAGCATGGCAGTTATCAACTCTGAGAGTCAGGATCCCTCTATCACGTGCCTCTATATGCAAAGTGTATGCTTGATCTGGGAGATACAGATAAATATAAAGTGATCTCTAGGAAATGAATTCATAACAGGAAACATGGCAGTTACTATTATCCATCTTGTGCAATGTCTCCCTACAACCTCTTTCTAAAACAAAATTTTCTTTCTCTTACAAATTTGTGCTATTAGATAATTTTGTACTAAAAGACAAAATCTTATAACAGCATCAAACAACTTCTTCAACCATACTTGCATATTGTAATCATCTGAAGAATGTTTTACTTTCAATTCTTCTGTACATTAGGTTCATATTTTTCTTTAATTTCTTGAGCATATTATTTAAACAATATGTCTTAAAGTTCTTATCTGCTAATACCATCATCTTTGTCATTTCTGAGGATGTCTCTAATGATTGTTTATCATTTTGTTATATATCACACTTTTCATGCTTCTTCATATGTCTAGTAATTTTTAATTAGGTGCAGACACTGTGTGTTTTATGTTTTGAGTAATAGATTTGGTAACTTTCCTTTATTCATTGGGTTTTGTGCTGGCATGCATTTAAGTTACCTATGACTAAGTCAATCTTTCTTTTTTTTTAAATATTTATTTATTTGCTTTAGTTGTACACAATGCCTTTATTTTTATGTGGTGCTGGGGATCGAACCCGGGCCGCACACGTGCTAGGCGAGCACTCTACCGCTGAGCCACAACCCCAGCACTAAGTCAATCTTTCTTGAGGCCTGTTTCTAAAGCAGATTAAGTCTCTCTTTTACTCCAGGGCCTAGTTTAGCAGTATTTCTAAAGCATGACTCATCTAGAGCCTCTCCTGAATGTTCTGGGTATTCAATAAGGACTCTCAATTCTGGCTGGTAAGAATTGGATGCTGCCCAGTCATGTATGAGCTCTAGGAATTGTTCAGCTCAATGCTATTTGGTAAGTCTTGCTTAGACTTCTAGAATTCCTCCCTACATACGTGTAGTTTAGTGTTCAGCAATGGACGGAACTCAAGAGAAATCTTATACAAATTTCTCTCTATACCTTCCTCCTCTCTCATACTTTACCCTGAGAATTATGGCAACTTTCCTGAACTCCACTGTTTTTCTAATTAACTGGGTATGATCTGCTTCAGAGAGCCCTTGTTGCAGAAGGTGTCTTTAGGCAGAAAGCTGGAAGATCACAGATCTCATGCCTTTAGTTGTCCTTCCTTCAAAGATCACAGCCCTATGTATGCTTCCGCTTTGGTCAATGTCTGGAAACATTTATTTCATACACTTTGTCAAATTCTCTATTTATTTGCAGCAAAAGGGATAGTCCAATCCTAGTTTTTACATTAGAGGTAGAAACTTGGGGTGTTTTAAAAATATCTCTTTGACCATAGAGATTCTAGTTTCATTACTGGATATGGTGCCTGAGTTTGATGTTTTCTTTAAAAGTGTCCCAGTTTTTTCCCACTATTTATTCTGGATTGACAGCCATTAAACATAGGAAGTTCTGATATTGGTCTTTTAGGACAAATCAAGTTCACATCTTCATAGTATGTGGAGGAGGAGTATGTGCTGAAATCAGAAAGTTTTATCTTCAGGGGTCATCCCTTATGAATGAGGAGTTGTGGAAGGCATGCACCTCCTCAGTTATAAGCAAGTGCAAGCTGTTCTAGACACATTTTCCATATTTTCCTTTGCTTCTTTTATCTTCTCTTCTCTTCTCTTCTCTTCTCTTCTCTCTCTTCTCTTCTCTTCTCTCCCCAAAGTTGCTGAGTGGAAGGGAGCCCAAATAAAATTTAGATTGGGGATTCTCATAGTGGCACAGTAGAATCAATTGGTGTTGTGGATTAAATTATTTTCCTAAAAAAACATTGAATTTCGAATCCAGGCTAATACTTATGGCTACAAAAGACAAGAAGAGAGGCATGGTAAAGATGTTCAGAGGAACCAACCCTACTGATACTTTGGTCTTGGACTTTTAACCCTCAGAACTGTGAGACAGTACATTTCTATTGTTTAGCCACCTAGTCTGTGGTACCTTGTTATAGCAACTCTACGAAACTTATACACCTAGCAAGCTTTCAAAAATATGTATGTCAGGCTCCAGCCACAGAGATTCTGATTTAATTGGTCTCTGAAGAGGCCTGAAAGGAGCCTTTTATAAAAGCCTCACCAGGTGATATGCAATAGTTTTTGAGAACCATTGTTTGAGCGACCTTGATTTGCATTAGTAGGAAAAACTCATTGTAGTCTTCCCCCTTCCTCCTTCCCCAGCACACAATCATGGATTGTTACCACGTCTTCAGGATTGAAAAATTTGGAGAATCATGTGAACCCTGATTAAGGCTTCTTTCTGGGGTTTCTTGTATAAAAAGGCCAGCAAGAATCTACCATTTCTAGACTCAAAAAATGAATATGTGAAATGTAGTCACATTACAGCTGCAACAATCACTCCATTAGCCTTATGTTATTAGAACTCTGTTTCATAGTTTTATATGACCGGGAAAAAAACTGCCAAATATTCGCCTGTTTCCACTTGAGTGCTGTGTGTGCTATTGATGTCTGCTGGCTCAAACCCAGAGAGGCCCTGGCTCTTCAACAAGTGTTATTTTTGGGAAGCCCTCCTTGACCCTGAGGTCCTGTTTGTGTCTAGGATTCCCAGCCCTTTTCCATTATGTTCCCTGACCCCATGCACCTGTGTGGGAACAGAGACTAACATTAACCTTCTTTAGCCTAGGCAACTGAGATTCCACACCTCATCATGTTTGGACATTACTTCTAGGAAACAGCCTTGCCAAGGATAAAAGGCAAACATGAGTCGTTATCATTTTTCTTTGATTAACCACTAACCATGGAGACTGATCATCCTAAGACACTTGGATTAGCATTTCCCGTAGTAAAATTGTCCCAGAAGATGTTGGAGGTGAAGGGGAAGTGGGACAAATAGCTAGTAAAATATTGTACTTATCAGGAAACATTTTGGAACATTTAGGTGCTTCTTGTTTTATTGGTGGGATATTCCAGAATGTAATCAAATATGTGTCTCCAAAGAGATAAATTCTTAGGTGGCACAAAAGCAATACCTACCATGAACCCTCCAAGTCCTCCCAACTCTGTTCATGGCATCACTATTCATCCTGACACCCTCAGTTGAACATCAATTATCTTTCTCTGCCATCCCCCTTCCATCTCCACATCTCAACAAATATTCAATTCAATTTGGCATGTATTTGCTGAGCACTTATGATATGTGCCAGGTATTTTCTAGCACTAGGGACATGGTTTAAGGTACTTTAATTCTTGAGGAAGTAAATGATAAATAACTTTAAAATATACTGAGTGGGCATATGTGGTATGAAAAGATATTAAGAATAGGAAATACTGAGGATATATGTGACTTTATTGAAGATAAACAGGGAAGGACTCTGACATATGGTAACATGAATAGAGAAGTAAAGGAAGTGATGGAGTAAACCATTTGGATATCTCCAGAAAAATTATTCTAGGCAGAGAACACAGCAGTTGCAAAAGGCTTTTTAAATCCCTTTGAGGGCTACACACAGAACCCGCTTATTCATTTTTGTTTCCTCAGTGCCAACTCTGGGCCTTTTACCATAGTACATGCCTCACATTCATTCATTGAAGAAGGAGAAAAAAATAAAACTCATTAATAAAGAGATAAGAATTCAGCTACTACATGTACTGCTAGCTGCCTGACTGTATCCATTGTGAGCCTTGATTGGTCAGTGCCCAAGCCAACACAGTTGTCAAATATCTTAAAGATCAAACTTTTTATTTTTTAGTGAGCAGTATTTATACTACACCTGCAGTAAATATCCTCTTGGCTCCAGTCCAAAGACTACAGATTTTTTAAAAACTTGTTATATGAGAATAAAAGAAAGGAAGAACCAAATCCCTATGGAATCTTTAAGGGTGAGAATATGTTGGAAATGGATTTCTCAAAATTCACATACAAATTTAAGAGTCACTAGAGAACTCAACACAGTGCCTGACACTTAGTTGGTCATCAATATCTACTGTTTGAGTGAGTAGGAAGAACTAAGGCTATGTTCTCCAAATCATGATACTGATGTTGTATAAAGTAGCCATGCCCACTCAACATCCTTTGGTTTACTGTAAGACAGTAACAACTGAGCATATATAAGTAACAGTGCAGTTTGCTACTGCAGCTGATAGTATTTTCCAAATATGGCCTCAATAATATCACCTAGCCCTCATGTTCATCAAAATCTCCACTAGCCCCATCAAACCATGGAGACTGTGTGTCCTCTACTTGAATTTTGGCGAGTTTTTCTGACTGCTCTGACCAATAGAGTACAACAGTAGAGAAGCCAGGTGATTTTCAAGTCTTCATTATAAAGATATCACGTACTTCTACTTTCTTCTTGGATCATGTTCAAAAACCAAGATGACATGTTGTGAGGAAATTCAAGCAACTTGCAGAAAGACCAGAGGAACTGAGGACACTTAGCTTGAGCTCTGGCTGAGCTCCCACTGAGAGCCAGAATCAATGTGCCAGTCATATTATTGAACCAGATTGAAATAGATCTTTTAGCCCCTATTAGAACTGCCTTGTCTAATGTTGCACAGGAGGAGCCATCTCTGCAAGTCCTACCCAAATTACAGATTCACAAGAACAATAAATGACTAGTGTGGTTTTTACACATAAGTTTTTAGATATTTTTTTTATGTAGCAATAGATAACCAGAGGAAATATCGGAAACATAGCCAGTATGAACCACTTTTAATGGTATATTTCTGGGCTCAATCACTAGAAAATGAGAATTAAGAGCTCCTGCTACTGGACTAGAAAAGACAACAAACTTGAAAGTTGTTATGAATATTTGTAAATTACCAAAAGTGGAGAGAATTCCCTCCTTGAAGAAACAAATCTGGATAGAACACGAGGAGTAGTAAGAAAACATCTTAAATGTTCTACAAATTGATGAAGAAGCCAGCTAAAGAGTTGGACTATTTGTCAAATCTGTACTGTTACTTATATATGTAGTTACTTTCTTTTATTTATAATACTTTCATAGTACTTGATAGTGCTAAATTTGATTAATTTGGAGGAATTTATTGTTGAAGAAGAAATAACAAGACCCTAAGAATATTAGAAGAATCACATGCCCTAACACAGGGATAGCAGGTCAAGTGCAACTCTGATCACTAACACCCCATGTTGACAAAGAAGAATGAAGATCATGGAAAAGTACTTTGATCAGTTAGTGATGCTGGTCTTAAGGAAAAAAGTGAGGCATAGAGTTGCCACAAATCAGATATCTGCTACCAGAGCCATAAGCCTTAGACCAGTGGACTTCATGACTTTCAGAGAATAGAGAAGTCAGTCCTATGAAATCATGTAAAAGCAGTTTCAGGGGGTCAGGCTGTTCTTCAAACCATAATCTGACTAGTTATTTACAACTGATCCCAATAAGGAAGAAATAGGTAGAAGGTGGCATGGCCTAAAAGTTAATGGCTACACAGAGAACTTGACAAGCAGCTTAAAACTGAAAAAGAATGTACAAAAGACAGAAATAAAAGCGCATAAACAAGGATCAACAAAAGAATGCAACAAGAATGGTGTCCAAAAAGCTAATACTGGGAATAAACTTAAAGTTACAAATGTGAAAAGAATACCAAAATGACTTTTTGATTTGGGGGCAAGAAAAATAAAGAATAGGACTAATTTTATAGATGACAGAAAGGTAGCAAAACTTGTAAGATATCCATTCTCTACTAAAACAATTGGTCCTTCAACTGGAAAGGATGAAGCAGATTTTGGGAAAAAAGAGTGGAATTGAAGCTTGGTGAAGGCCTGATGCTTGTAAGAACCAAATCAGATGTTCTAAACAGGTTCTGGGAACTTTATTAGAAATAAGTGCATCCCAGAAATTATGAGGAGATCAGCTACCTCCTGTCAGTTATCACTGTGGTATCACTGACAGTGTCAGAGCAAACATAAGAATGTCTTAAGATATTCTTCTATATTTTTCAACTATTTAAGGTGATTAAAATAATGATTGCACAAAGTATAAATCACTGAGTTTGATCCCAGTATAAGGCAAGATTCTAGACTATATTATTAAGAGGAGCACTTGGGAGTTTTCTGAGGGCAAGTCTTATTGGACAAGACTTACCTCACTTTGTCATAGAATTTCTAGAGAAGTAGATAAGAGAACACATAGCACAGTACTTTTGGATTTTAGTAAGCCTCTCAACAGTGTTTCAAGAAATTGTTGAAGACAAAACAAGAAATGTGACTAGTTAGATGGATTCCTAACTTTTTAATGACAGTTTGTGCTATATACCTTCAAGAAGATTGTACATGATATACAATAGAACTCTTTCCTACACCATATCCCTCTAAATATTTTATTATCAGATTGATTATTTTTTCACTCCTCTTTAATAAATGGAGGTAAGGTAGCAGTAAAATAAAACCCAGGTTCCAGAAGAATTATAGTCCTCTGATGCTGGAGAATCACAATAATTAAGGTAATTGAATTAGAACATTTACTAAAATTCTCAAAACTCTACTTGTTGCCTCACCAAAAACAGTGCAAGTTGTTACATTGTCACAAATGAGATTTTTTTCCCCTTTCTTCATCAGTGGATTAGGTAATTATGATAAGCACCTATGTGTCTTGTAGAAATTTGGAAAATTCAAATGAGTAAGAATAAAAAAATAAAAATGATGCATTTATATTAAGCAATATAGAATGTTTTCATATTTACATGCATATTATATAAATGTATATGTTACAAAATATGTGTGTATTTTTAATCTAAAATCAAATTATGTCACTCATACTATTTTTAATTTATTTTTCAGTTTCTATCTCTTCCTTTTTATACAAAAAAAGTCTTTATCCAATTTCTAATCTGGTTTTGAATTTTGCCCAGTTGAGCCAAAATGTCCTTTAAAAAGAGAATAATTCTGACCAGGTTCAATCCAGGACCACATGTTACATCTGGTAGTTCTGTCTATTACCTCTCCTCTAATCTAGCACACCACCCCATCCAACTGTGTTTTACAACACTGACTCGTAGAACTGTTTTCCTGAAGCTAAAGGCTTAAAGGATTCAAGTTAAACATTTTTGGCTTAAACACATCATAGGTGATATATTACATCGCAGCAGAAACATACTATCTGGTTGCCTAATAATGTACCTTTTTTTTTTTTAAGTGGAAGAGGTTGATAGATAATAAAACAGTTTTACACTGAGAAAAGTATAACATTAATTCAAAAGGAAAAATTGAAATACTTGAAAACAAAATTTAATGTCTATGCCAGAAAACAGAGTAGCTGGAGGATTAACAATTCAAAAGAGGAGCACAAAAAAGGCTCTTACATTTTTTTCCTCTGTCTGTGTTCACAGTGACATGTCAGACATCAAACAGAAGAACCTTCTCGGATTTATCACTAGAAGCAATGGTCCCTGAAGATGAAATAAGTCTAAGAAGGATTAGGAAGACAGCGGCTGTCCAAGACTGTCTACACAATTTATAAGGAGGGATCATTGATTTTTATTTCAATTAATTTTTTTTTTTTTACATAAGAGTCAAGGATCTGATTCAAATGTAAAATGTTTGCCATGTAAACCAGGGACAGGGTGACCTTAGTAACAGAGAACCCAGTGTGAGATTTTTTTCTTTTACATTCATGTATTTGTTCTGTCAGGAAAAAATTATGTGCTCTGAAATACCAGATAAGTTCAGAAGAGGTTATAAAAGATTGTTCTGTCCTTTCTCCTACTTTGCAAGCAGCAGTAAGCTGCAGAGTTTCAGCAGTTCCCTACTGTGGTCTAGGTCAAGACTGACTGTGGGCAGGAAAATGAGCCCTACGTAGCTGTGGCAGAGCTGGGACCATGATCTCTGCTCCGTTAGACTTTTCACCTAAAAGGACCTCAGACATAGGTTAATATGAATAGATACAGGAAGCCAAAAGAAAGAATCTTGCTGCTTAATCTCAAAGGAAAAATAAGTTAATAGCTTCATGGAAGAGGAGGAAAGAAAAAGATAAGGTAGCTGGAGGCTCTTCACTGCGTTGGGAAGGATGCAGCAAGCACCACACAGCTGCCTGGCCAAGCAGCCATTTGTAATGTCTCTCCACATGCCAGAGATGCCCACCTCCTATTTCAGAGGACAGAGGGACAGCAACACTCCTGGAAGCCCAGAGATAGACATTTCACGTCAGAATCAAGAATAAGAAGCTGACTGTATAGCAGGCTGTGATAAGCTAAAGAAATTGCAACAGCAAAGGAAATTTTTCCTTTCTTAGAAGTTGTGCGCTGAGTATCACTCATCTTTATTTCCTGCTGACTTTCTCAGTCTGTTCAGAATGCTGTAGCTGGCCCAAAACTGTTATTTATCTTTCATAAAAAGAGGAAACAGATTCCTGTCCTGACAAGGTCATCATGGTCTGTGGACGCAGGCCCAAGAACTAGAGAGACACCAGGAAGCATTTTAAAGAACCCACATGTGCTGGGTGATGTCTCAAGTTACTGAGACAGATGCCATCCCATCCCTAACTTGGTCACATCTAGAAGCTCATCACAGTCTACAGATCTTTAACCTATGGAGTCCACAGCTGACTCAAATATCTGTCTGGGAGGTATTACATGGGTCTGGAAAACAATATTTAAAAACTGTGGGGTAATTGCAAAATAACTTTTTAAAGTATGTTTAATGCAGTGGAATAACATTTTGAAAGTGTAATGGATTTCTTTTTCCCTGCAATTTCCCACTATTTCTTCTCACCACACAAACAGGCCATTCTGGGCTCATAGACTCAAGGAAAAGATGCAACAAAGAAGAAAGCCAAAGGATTCTTCCTGGCCCTGTTTGCAAAAGCCTCAATTCTTAGAGGAATAAAAAGGTTTCTATGGATAGATAAAATGTTTGAAAGAGAGAGAGCAGTACATTTTCTGCTTATCAGACAAAGTGCCCCAAATGAAACAAAGAAGCAGAGGATGAAATAGATGAGGAGGTAAGGAAAGTCAACAGTGGGAGGATCATTTGATGGCAATAAGGTGTTGGCAGAGGGGGACTTGTTTGAGCACCCAGGAGCCACGTAGGAGCAGAGTCAGCCAGTCAACCCAACATTCATTGTAATGAACATCTGTCTGTTCTAGGGCCCAGGTTGACTGACGCTGCAGAGGACTGCACTTTCTCTGTGTCTTCTCTAGTAGTAATCAAACAGAAGTAGTATCACTTTATAACTGAAAAAATTACTCCCATATAACTTCCTAGGACTACCCACAAGTCTTTTTTTTTTTTTTTTTTTTTTTTTTTAATGCTAGAATAATTATGTTGGAGAGAGCGGGAAAAAAATCTTTAGGACCCAGCCAGGTATTGAGCAGCACCAGCTCCAGATACCGCCGGAGCCAGGACAAAGAAGAACACAGCCCTCTGCACTGGGACTCACTGGATTAGGAATTTGTGAATCTGGTAGGATGTAAGTTATACCATGGGCTTGGTGACACCTAATACCTCAAGCCAAGCATTTCTCCCATTCTTTTAGCATTATTTAGGATAGTTATTAGATCACTAGGAGAGTAATAGAACAATTTTGATCCATTCTAACAGTAGGAGTTCTTACTGGGTTTGATGAGAATGGAAGATATTCAGAGACAAATTAGAATGTGCAGTTCTGGGGTAGTGTACCAGCAAAGCTGTGAAGTGAATGGAATTTGTCAAGTCTGCCAGTCTACTACCCCCATGATAAATTGGCCTAAGAATGAAAGCATGGGCATCTTGAAATGGTGACAAGGACACACAAGTTGGGTTGAGTTCTTAATATTTCATAGCTGGTATGGTATAGGTATGAATCAGTTACAGTGGTAAGTTAGCTTCCTAGAGCCACTTAACAAATTCCCATAAGCTTGGTAACCTACAATAACAGA
The DNA here is from genome assembly GCA_025594165.1 of Tamias sibiricus. Taxonomy (NCBI): domain Eukaryota; kingdom Metazoa; phylum Chordata; class Mammalia; order Rodentia; family Sciuridae; genus Tamias; species Tamias sibiricus. The sequence continues at coordinate 210,451,603 of CM046658.1, forward strand.
AATTTATTTCTCATAGTTCTGGAGGGTAAAAGTCCAAAATCAATGTGTTAGCAAGACCATATTCTCTCTGAAGGCTCTAGGGAAGCATCTTTTCTTGCATTTTCTAAGCCTCTCATTGCTCCTGACAGTGCTTGTTATTTCTGGGCTTATAGTTGAATCACTCCACTCTCTTACTCACTCCTTACTTACATAGCCTTCTTGTATGCTTCTGTCTGTGTCCTCCCCTCTTCTTATAAAAACATCAGTTGGTGGACCTAGGGCCCACTCTAATTCAGTATATTTCACTTAATTAACTGCATCTACATAGACTGAATTTCCAAATAGAGTCACATTCCTAGTATAGATAGACAACGAATTTTTTTTTGGGGGGGGCACTATTAAGCACACTACAAGTGGATATCAGCATAGCAGCAGAGTAGATTCTCAGGGGCCCTCTGCTGTGTCAAGATGACCATTCGGTTGTTGTATTATGGAGAGATTGTGGATAGGGGTGGTGTATAGGAAGAGGCTTGCCATGCCAAGGAGGTTTGGGAGAAGGTAGTCATCTAAGGGAGAGATTTGGGCCATCCTTCGTCTAGAGTGGGGAGAAGATGTAAGACAGCATTCATTTTCCAATTGTAATGGAAGTTATTCAACATTTTAATAACTTGCAAAATCATGTGAAACTCAACAAAGATTTTGCTCTAATGCTCTAATGCTCTAATGGCTGTTGTGGTTCTAAAAATGTTGGCAGTGAATTGGACATCTCCAAGGCCCAGCATCTGGGTTCATAGCAGATGACCTCACATCAATGACGGCACCACCTTGCACCTTGCACCTCTGCTCTGGAATAGATTTAAGAAGTGTTGAGAGGCATAGGTGGTAAAGCAGGCCAGAGACCCCCACCCAAAGATCCTTGCCATAATTGGGCTTCTCCTCTCGTCAGATCAGCAAGATTTCTGCAAGGTTATATAGTTGGTAGTTTCCTCTTTCTTGTAAATTCCAGGCTTGCACACAAAAGGTGTGACAGAATTAGTCTTCAAGCTTGTTGTACAAAAAGATATTATCTCTGTTTTCTTGGTAAAAATTTGTGAAACCTGTGTCTGGTCTTGGGGATGGAACAGAGAGCACTTGTCACATGAACCTCCAAGTGCCCCCTCCCCCACTATAAAATTCAAAGAATTTCCAAAATCTTCGTTCAGAGGAAGAATTCTTAGGCGAGAACCACTTCTGAATCCTGTAGTCAGGGCTAGGGATATAGCTCAGTCGGTAGAGTACTTACCTCGAATGCACAAGGCCCTGGGTTCAATCCCCAGCACCACACACACACACACATACACACACACAAACACACAAGGAGTTACCTGGTTACCTGGACCCTGTAATCAACAAACCTGCTTCCTGAAAATTCCTCAGGTGTCCACCCTCTTCTGTCCTACTTCAGTAGCACTGACGAGTTTTTTATTTTCTGGAGGGGCATGGGATTCGCATCACATTTAGAGATGTAGAAACCATTGCCAGATAGAGATTGTTGTGATAAAATGTAGGACAGATATACAGCAGACCAGAGCTAGTTCAAGTGATGTAGAGCAGACTGAACTAGTCTAAGTGGAAGCTTCTAAGGTTCAGCAGGTAGAATCTGGTCCCCATCCCTCCTTCTTCTGATTAAGGAAAGGCAAAAAGAGGAAGCCATGGCTCAAAGTGGATAAGGAGGGAATCATGTTTTAAAAAGAAGAAGGAGGTAGTTCCAGCCAAATCCCAGAAGGAGGCATCTCCAGCCAAATCCCAGCAGCAGATACAGATGAAGAGCCCTTGGGACAGCCAAAAGGTTGGATAGCAATATCACAGGCCTTTGGCGAGATTGGGAGTGTTTCCTTAAAATTCCTCCCTGAGCTGGTTGCCTGGGTGAATAAGCCCTAAATTGTTCAGTTATTGTGAAGACCCCGGGCACTGAGAAAACTGAGATCCTGGGGACACTTGAAAACATCTGGAAACAGTGAAGACAGGCCATGGGGGGCCTGTGGCAGATCACCCTACCATTCCCATTTCACTGTACTTATGGGACTTTGAAAGAAGTTGGTGGTGAAATGTAAGGAGTTTAGAGTTAGTAACTACATAGTAGGTTGAAAAATACCCACCCTAATGTTCACATCATTGCAGGGCAAACATATGAACCACCTCCATTTCAGAGTTTAGAACTATAAGCTTTTGTGGCTCATATTTCTAAGTGTAACTTATACTTCCATTTTGCAATGTTAAGATGGAATTTTCTAGGGGGTGATGTGGTCATCAGGTATGCAGATATACCTATGCTGGAAGCTAAAATCCTGGGACCATGCTGTGACTGTCAGTACTGATTAAATAAATCTAACCTTTGAAAAACTGAGGACTCAGAACTCAGCAGCTTAAAGGCACCAGATAATACAATGCGTTTATCCAACAACTTCAGTGCACCAATATCTACACACAGATGGAAAGTGGAGAGATGGCTTTTTTACAAACATTCAATGTCATCTTCCCAAGAAGATAACTATAAACCACCTTCTTCTCTTAAAATTTTAGAGCTTTGATGTGGGATGTTTCCTGATACTGAGGAGGAGGAAGAGAAACAAGAATCATAACATTTTCTTTCTCCAGGAACATTTCTGGGTTGTATTTCATGTCAGAAATCCAAGAGTAGAATTGAATGAGCTCTGAGCTGAGAGACAGAGAGATAGAGTCAGACAGACATATACAGAGATAAAGAAACAGGAAGGATGATTTCATTTTTGTCTGCTATAAAACAATCACGTAGAAAATATGGTAGGTTGGTTTCCCTGAGAATTGAACTCTGAAATAGATTGGTAAATTGGGAGTGTTCTCTGAAACAACTTTGAGTGAGGAAAACATAGATAGGGAAGTTGAGTTTACATGTAGCTCAACAAAGCTACCATCAATCTCATGGGGATCTCTGGAGCTGGAAGGCTCTATAGAACCTGTCTTCAGTAGAAGAAAGAGGACAAGAGCTTTGTCCTCCATATCAGTCACTGGATGTGAGTTGGCCACAGAGAGAAAGCAAGCCCTGGCCAAGGCAACTCTCTCAAGGCAAGGTCAATTTCTCCACTCTGCTATGTTTTGGGGGCTGATGGCATCTCACTATTCCACTCTCAATTTCACCTTGTTTCTGATCTCTACCTATGTTCTGATTCCCCCACAAACATACCTCAGCAAAGGTTTTGACACCTGATTTAGTTTTCCATCCTATCCAACTCTCACCTTTTTCCTATAATGTCCACCTTACCCCTGTTGCTAAGCCAAGAAGCACAGAAATGTCAAATGCTCACTGGAAGAAAGAAACAAAGAGAAGAACTGTGCAGGGCAAAGACAACGTTGATTCATAACACATTTTCTCTGCTCTAAGATACTTTATCCTATGATACCCTGTAGGAAAACCCTAAGAAGCCCACTAAATCCTCTGTGGCCACAAAATCATCTCTGAAAGAAGAATAAGTCACATACCCTGGCCCTAGAGAGCTCTTAGACTATCCAGGTGGTAAGCATTTTAGCAAGGTTTCAATAATGTGATAGGTGGTCATTTTCATGTTTATACCACATTGTAAAATATAGATTTAGAAGTTATTTACTCTGATGTTGGGGTGAAGATCTTTTATAAAAGTTATAACTGATCAGGAGACAGTTGAGGTAGACCTGGAAGAAAAAATAACCAAGATCACCCAGTGTGCTAGTTAACTTTTCATCACTGTAACCAAAATACTAGACTAGAAAAACTTAAAGGAGGAGAAGTTTATTTTGTTCATGGTTTCAGAGATTCAGTTCATGGTTGGCCAACTCCATTGCTCTGAGACCAACGTGAGACAAAACATCATGGTGGAAGGGCATGGTAAAAGAAAGCTGTTCACATCACGGCAACCAGGAAGTGGAGGTGGAGGAAGCACAGGGAAGGTGAACCCTTCCTGGGCACACCCTCAGTAACCCTCCTCCTCCAGTCATGGCCCACCTACCAACAGTTACCACCCAGCTAGTCCATTCAAACTTGAATGGACTGATTAGGTTACAGCTCTTGTGATCTAATCTTACCTCTGAATGTTCCTGCATTGACATGGGAGTTTTCAGGGACACCTCATATCTGAACCTTGACATATGAAAAGAAATAAAAAGAGTGAAGATGTTACAGGTATGAAAGAACCAGGTACCATTATTACCAACTTTGCTATCCCTAATCTTCACCTTAACTCTCACCCCCAACTCCCACCAACAAATGCCTCCCACACTGCTTTGAACAGAGCAGGAGCCTAACATATTTATTTATTTATTTATTTAATTGAAGAAGACTCACTTTTTCTTGTCAGACCTATTCTATAAAATTCTTTAATATATTTTTTTTGTGACTGTTCTTTTTAGATATATTAGTATATTTTGACATAGATGGAGTATGACTTATTTTAATTAGGATCCCATTCTTGTGGTTGTACATGATATGGAATTTCACTGTTTGTGTATTCATATATGAATATAGGAAAGTTATGTCTGATTTGTTCTATTGTCTTCCCTATTCCTATCCCAAATTGTCATCCTTTTTTAACAAATAGCAAAAGAACTATTTTAATCATGAAATGTTTTGACAATTCAAATCAGTGTGATAGAAAATTATTATATAAAACCTTCATCCACTGGCATCTTTAATGAATTCAAAGGCAAAATTAATATTCCTGCCTCTGTCCCTCTCTAATGAGCATTGTCATATGCTTACCCAATAACCATTCTCTTTCCTTCCAACATTTCTAACTTTTATATGCTGATATCTGTGTGTCCTTCATTGCCTCTCCAGATACATTCTCCCACCTTCTCACTAACTCTCCAATCATTGGGGATATCATGCACTCAACATGTTTTTCCACTAATGCTCTCAGTTCCTATCAGGTGGCCCTCTCCATATAGCCTCTCTCTCTAGGTGTTATAAATACTCCCTTCTTTCATCTTTCAAGCCCAGAGGTGTTAACAGCTTCTATTCCTGGTGGCCACAAAATACTGTTCTATTTCTTTTATTTTCCTACAATTGCCTACACATTTGTAAAGAATCCCTCTATTAGAGTATCATTAAATTTCTCAGTTGAGTGATGCTACTAATCCATTCTTCCCAAGCTCTCAGGTCCAACTAGGAACCTCCCACCCAAAGGACTAGAGCTGATAACTCAGGCCTTAGCCATTTAGCATATCTTTCACTGGCCACAATTATTAGGTTAGCATATGGCCATTGCTGGCCTAATCAAATAAATGTCAACAGCTTTGTTGAGAATTGTATGACAAAAATGTTGACTATTTTCTGCTGGATGAGAAATAGGAAAGACCTACAACTGGAAGCTAATACAGGACATCTTGTAACCATAGGACATGCCTGAATATTGAACCAACGCCTATGAAGTAAACCTAAGAAGCATATGTAAATTCTATGGGCTAAACAATGGTCACAAAAAATGTCCATATATCAATCTGTTAGACCTATTAATGTGTTAGGTTATATGGTAAGGGAGAAGTAACACTGACAATCAGCTGACCCTGAGATAGGTGGGAAAATTAATTTAGATTATCTGGGTGGACCAAATGTGATCACAAGGGTCTTCTATAAGAGTGAGAAAGGGGGATCCTCAGAAGATGGTGGAATAGAGGGGTCACTTCCATGGTGGCTCCATGGTGTAAACCAAGAAAAGCAGACAAACAGCTTTTTAGCAAGGTGGGTGAATGATCAAGAATTAGTGGGAACTTTACTGGAATTTAATACTGGACACTCAAAACAGATTGGAGACTCAGGAGATCTTATATAATAAAATAAGTGGGGGAAATTTCCAGTTCCCACAGCCACAGCAGTGGCTGGAGGCACACACCAGAACAGTTCCTCTGTGAACACAGTGAAGCAATAAAGGGATTAAAAAAAAAAAAAAAAAAAAGAAAGAAAGAAAAAGAAAACATTTGTGGGAAGACTGAGGTATGTTGGGTACAGAGAGTTTAGAGATAAGAGTCACCGCCTGAGAAAACCAGTAAACTGTGCTGCACAGTATCCGTGTATGGGAAAGAAGCCACCGTCTCTGCCAGTGGTATGCGTGGAAGACAGTGGAAGGAACTATTTTGCAGCTGCGGTGTGTGGGCTGACAGCAAGTGGAGCAGATTACTGGCAGGACCCCCCCCCCCTTTTTTTTTTGACCAGGAGAAAATCAAGTATGGAGGAGGTTTCCACAGGGGAATACTGATCACAGAAACCCAACAGCCTCCCCTTGCCCTTCCATTCTGGCTGCTGCTTGGACTGGCTGGGAGAGAAGTACCTGACAGGGAATTCGAAAGCGCAGAGGTGGGATAGATTGAGTTTGGAGACTAAATCAGAGACCAAGAATCATGGGGTTCTCAGGTGAACTAGTAAGCAAAACTCCTGAAGTGTGGGACTGGGGTTGTGGCTAAGTGGTAGAGTGCTTACCTAGCATGTGTGAGGTACTGGATTTAATCCTCAGCACCACATAAAAAAAAATAATAAATAAAATAAAGGTATTGTGTCCATTTACAACTAAAAAAGAATTTCAACAAGACTCTGAAAGTGCAAGAAATAAAGTAAAAATCAATAAATGCAATGGAATCAAATTTTAAAAGCTTCTTCACATCAAAGGAAACAATCAATAATGGGAAGAAAGAGCCTACAGAATGGGAGAAAATCTTTACCACCTGCATCTTAGATAGAGCATTAATCTCAAGGATATACAAAGAACTCAAAAAACTCAACACCAAAAAAGAAAAATTAACCCAATCAATAAATGAGCAAAAAAAAAAAAAAAAAAAAAAAAAAAAAAAAAAAAAAACTGAACAAGCTTTACAGTAGAAGAAATACAATCAATCAACAAATACATGAAAAAATGTTCAACATCTCTAGCAATTAGAGAAATGCCAGGTAAAATTATACTGAGATTCCATCTCACTCCTGTCAGAATGGTAATTATCAATAATATAAGGAACAATAAATGTTGGTGAAGATATGGAATAAAAAGTACACTTATACATTGCTGCTGGGACTGCAAATTGGTGCAACCACTGTGGAAAGCACTATGGAGGTTCCTCAGAAAACATGGAATGGAACCACTGTTTGACCCAGTTATCCCCCTCGTCAATTTTTACCTAAAGGACTTAAAATAAGCATATTATAGTGACACGGCCACATCAATGTTTATGGCAGCTCAATTCACAATAGCTACACTATGGAACCAACCTAGGTGCCCTTCAAGGGATGAGTGGATAAAGAAAATATTATATATATATATATATATATAATATACATACATTATATATAATATATATATATATATGCACAATGGAATATTACTCAGCTATAAAGAGAAATGAAATTATGGCATTTGCTGCTAAATGTCTGGAGCTGGAGAATATCGTGCTAAACGAAATAAACCAATCCCAAAGAACCAAAGGCTGAATATTTTCTCTAATATGCAGATGCTAATTCACAATGGGGGTGGCTAGGGAAGAATAGAGTCACTTTAGGTAGAGGGGAGTGAAGGGAGGGGAGGTCATGGGGGTAGTAAGGGCAGTTGAATGAATCAGACATTATTACCCTGTATGCATATGTGAGTACATGATGGGTGTGATTTTACATCATGTACAACTTGAAGAATGAGAAGTCATCTCCATTTATTTGTGATGTCTCGAAATGCAGTCTACTGTCATGTTTAACTAATCAGAATTTAAAAAGAGACGTGCTGTAGCAGAGAAGGAAGCAGAAGATGGCAACATGAGAAACACACAGCCCCATATTGTAGGTTTTGATAGAAAGTCGTGGGGCCATGAACCAAAGCATGCAGTTAGTCTTTAGCTGATGGCAAAGGCAAGAAGAATAAATTCTCTCCTAGAAAGCTGGGCAAGAACACAGTCTCCTTGATATGTTGATTTTAACTCAATGAGACTCACTTCAGACTTCTGAGTTCCAGAACCATAAGAGAATAAATTTGTACTACTCTTTAAGCCAATGAAATTTATGGTAATTTGTTATAACATAAATAGCAAATGAATGCCTTAAGGAAACTGAAGCCAACTGAGATCTGTTTTTGCTGTTGCTAACCTAAATAAATGGCATTGGATATATTGCTTGAGTCATATAAATAAACTACCTACTGATAGGTATCTTCTCCACTGGCCTGATACGATCCTCTTTCAAAGATTCTGGCTATCCAACTTTTACTGAACGATGAAGGAAGTGACAATAGAGCCCTCTTGGGGCACAGCAGAGATACTGAGAAGGTGAGGGACTTAACATGTAGAAAAAGTAAACATAGTACATCCAAGGGAGAGGAGAAAAGTAATGAGATAGTGAAGAAAGGGTATTTGAGGAATGACAACATCATATCAGATGACAGGAATGCTATACAAGCCTTGTAGAAAGACTTTAATGATAATTGTTTCCTTGGCAATATTAACACAGCACTTTTTTTCAAGAAAGCCATGAGTCCATCTCACTAATGTGTACATCAAGGATCAAAGAGGTTAAGCAACATGTTCAAATATGTACACAGCTAAGGAGTGACAGCATGAATTCACACATATCCTTTCTAACCTCAAATTCTGTAGATGTAACCATTTGGTTATACAGTCAATATAAACACACATTCCTAAGATTCATATTTCCAACAGTCAAATCCTCATATGTGTATAAAGAGCTCAATGAGAATATTGTACCTTTCAATTTTCTATTCAGGATGTTATGATTTCAGAAGTACATGGAGCCAGCCTATATGTCCTTCAGTAGATGAATGGATAAAGAAAATGTGGTGTACATACACAATGGAATATTACTCAGCAATAAAAGAGAATAAAATAATGGCATTCACAGGTAAATGGATGAAATTGGTGAATATAATGCTAAGTGAAGTTAGCCAATCCCAAAAAGCCAAATGCCAAATGTTTTCTCTGATATAAGGAGGTTGATTCACAGTGGGGTCGGGACCGGGAGCATAGGAGGATTAGATGAACACTAGAAAGGCCAATGGGGAGGGAGGGAAAGGAAGGGGGAAAGGGGGTAAAAAATAAATAAAGGTAGTAGAATGAGATGGATATCATTACCCTAAGTGCATGTATGAAGACACAAATGGTGTGAATATACTTTGTATACAACTAGAGATCTGTAAAAATGTGCCCTATATGGGTATTATGAATTGTAAAGCATTCTGCTGTCATATATAACAACTTCAAAAAAAAAAAAAAGAGAGAGAGAGAGAGAGAGAGAAAGAAAGCTTGGTTGAGGATTTGATCTCCTTCCTCTATTTCTAGCTTTGTCATTTATATCTGCGAAGCCTTGAAAAGGTCATTTCATTTCTCTGGGTTTCAGTTTATTATCCTTTCAGGGGAACAGATGTGCTGATTGTAAAATTCTTTCAAGTGGTATCCCTTGTGTTTTTGAAAGTGTGAAGCTGAATAATTTGAACACTGTGATGAAGTGTTTACATTTCACAGAGTAGGAAGGAGGGGGTCAGCTCCTGAACAAGGATATGATAAGCCATTTGAGAAGAATTATTCAACCATTGAGTATAAACATGAACAGGTAGGTAGGTCCTGGAGTCAGAGAGATGAGAGAGAAAGTTATTAAATTCCACTCCTATCCTCTCAATAGACCATAATTTATTGAGATAATGACATGGAACAAAAAAGCTTTCCACTGCAGCACCTCTGCATACCCTACTTCCCAACATCTCAGACTAGGAAATCGTTGACATGTGCCGAGGTGCTGGGAGTCTCTGGGAAAGGCTTCAGGTTGCAATGTTGGCCTTCAGCCAGCTGGGTGAGAAGGACTAAGCTGGCATTGGCACTGACCATTGGCAGCCAGAGGCTCTCAGATTGAGGGAGTGGTCACGGGCAGGCTGGAGAAGAGAGAGAGAGAAAAGGGTACAAAAGCAGATCCCTGAGAGCTGTGAACACAGGCGCCAAGGCAGGGGGCCAGGTATATCACTCTACCTGGAAGGGAGCAGCGAGGACACAGTGACAGAGCATGGCAAACATTCTCCCGGCTGCAGCTTCTGAGCCAAACTCTTCTTCTGTTTCACAGACGAGAATAAAAACAACCCTGGAAGCAGCCCAGGGAAATGAGAAGCCTGGACAAAGAGGATGGTTAGTGGCTGTTATTATTTTGCTGCCATTGTCTTTTCTGGAATCAGCTTTCTGTGGCCTCGTCATTGCCTCTAATAAGTGGACTCCAAGAATCTCGTCCAATGAATCTGAGGTGCTGCTTGGTGTCTCACCACAGACACCTTCTGTTAACTGGTGTGCACAACTGTATAGAAGCCTTCAAAACATTGGCAGAAGTTATGAGCAAAAGTATAAAGGAATGAAAGGGAAATTTGAGTTTATGTTCAAAAATCACAAAGTACAGAGATGAAAAAAACACGTTAATCGTGAAGGAAGTGTGGGAAACAGTAGGTATTTGGGGTAAATGCCCAGTGGATCAGTTTTCAGGTACTGTCAGTGAAGAACCTCCAAGTGACCAACTTATGGTAATGTTGGATGAAATGCCCTTGAAAGTTCACAAAGGTCAGGTCTCCACAAACTGGCCAATTCCCTAGGTCAGTGAAATCTCTAAGGAAAACATTTAAGGACTATTTACCATGTACCTACCCAGCACATGGCAGGGTGAGGGTCAATGCAAAGGTAGAAAAAAGACTCACTCCACTGAACTCAAGAGACTTACAACTCTCAGAGATAATTTTTGCTTTCCTCAAGGAGTTCACATGCTGTTTCCTTGTGGACATATATAGGGATCAGGCAATTCCTTGTTTTGCTCTGAATGTTAGGAAGATTTGTATTTACTTTTAATGAATATCAGACCCAGTAACCTGCATATCTGTTTTAATTTCTTCTCCTAGCCCCCAGATCTTGATTCCTTAATCTATCCATGACTTCCAGAATCTACTGTCATCTGTCACCCTAAGAACAGAAAAGTCATTATGAATAAGGAAGGCTGAGGCATGTTCTCAAAGGCAGAAAGGCCTAAGTGTCACAAGAGAGCTTCCTGTCAGGAGAGGGTTTAGATGAGAAAGATGCAAATTTGATCCAGGTATAAACAGGGATGTCTTGCAGAGGAGATGATCTTTAAAGTAGGGATTGAAAACTCAGATAACTAGGAAGGGCTGGCAAGCAATGTAAATAAAATAAACAGGCAGGAAAGAAACTAGGGGAAATTGTAGAATTTGTGGACCCTATAAAGGTGATGGTCACTCTGCAAATCCAGCATTTAAGGCATACATTGCTTACAGATAGAATTATGCTTGGGGAAAAATCCATGGAAGGACCCACAAATTATAGAACCAGTAATTGAACCCGCCAAAACCAATGCATAGATATGCATATGTGCTAGGACACTAAGCTAATTGGTATTTATTATGATATGTTTTAGATGACAGAACTGGGAAATTGAAAAAAAAAAAACAGTTCCTCAGTCATTCTTCTTGAGAAACAAGGAAGTAGAATCTCTGGAAGTTAAATTTTATGCTATTTTCTTGGATATTTCATCACCAAAGTATAGCTAAGGTGGAGCATCTCATGTAGAAAATAGCATAGGTGACCTTGGATATGTTGGTGTCACCTGCCAATATAAGTTGACCATGAGGATTTTAGTGTTTCAACCAAGATTGATAAGCTGGTGAGCAATCACCAGGAAATTTCTAACTAAAACTGTGCAAAAAAAATAATAATAAGAGAGCAAAGAAAGCAAAAAAAAACCCAAAGGGAGCCCCAAAAGGATATTGTTGACTTGCAACAGTACCCTGGGATAAATTGAACCAACAATTGAGACATGGGCAGAAAATTCCATTTTGGCAGCTTGGCCAGAGCCCAAAATGGTGCTTCTAAGTATCAGATTAGCAGCAAACTTTGGTCTCCAGTTTCTTCTAAACTTCACTCTCCAAAGTTTCAGTTCTGACTATTTCACTCCACCAAGGCATTTGGGAAACAGAATCTACTTGATGGCATTTCAAATCTAACCTTGTACTCAAATGTGCACTGTACAATTCAGTCAATTGTTTAAAAGAAATCAGCAAACCTTTCTCAGCCACTGAGGCTACTGAAAGCATCCAAGTTTATAGATTTTTAAAGACAATCTAAAATAAACATGATTGGATTTCAAGGGTTTAAACAAACTCTTGCAATGAAATAACCTGACAAAAATCACCTTGAGAAAGAAAAGCAACTGAGAAATCAGAATGCTGTAGTGATAACTGAAATAATTTTGTGCCAGAAAGAATGATGTGGTAATAGTGTTAGAATCTAATCAGGACAAATGTTTTCTTGTTAAAGGGCTCAAGTCTACAGTGCCCTCTTGCAAAATTAACATTTTCTGTCTTTTAAAACGAGCTTGAGGTCACAAATGGAATAGTAATAAAATACTGTCCTTTCTTCTCTGATTAACCCCCAATTCTCATTCCCCACCTTGTTTTCATGAAGAGTCCTATACAATGGGAAGGAAAAGTGGTACAGTTGTAAAAGACATTCCATGTGAGGAAAAATTTGCCAGGATCTATTTGCTTTATTTTTGGGCTTCTCTTCACCAACTACAATTGTGTGGTCTGTTTTTAGAAAACAGAGAATCCAAAAGACTCCTAAAGTTAGAGCTGTGGTGTCTGAGGACCTGAGTCAGATTTCTATGGAACCAGGAAAGGCAACTTGTTGTCAGATATGTGTTATTATCAAGTCATCTGTGAATAAAGACCACACCAGACTATAAAGCAAACGGCGCCAAATCCAGGGAAATTACTTTGCGTTGCTGGTGGAGGAGGGGAAGGGACACCTTTATACTACTGAGGAAACATCTGTGGCTTATACAAATGGTTCTGAAAAGTGACTGGGGGTGTTATTCCTTTAGAACAGACTGATCCCACAAGAAATATATTCCATTTAAGAAGAAAATGTTTACTAAAGTTTCAGACTTCTGCCACTTTACAGGGCACAGCCCCAAGGGGAGCAGGTACAAGTGGAACAGACACAAATAGAACAACCTACATGACTTCAAACGGGAGGACAGGACAGGCTCCAAAAGAACAAGGTGTAGTTGTGGTTTGGCTGCCTTTCTTAAATGATTATTCCCACTTTCCCACTTCCTTTCTGAGCTAAGCCACTTAAGAGGGAAATGAAAGTCCTTGATGAGAAAGGAGGGGGGGAGCAAAAATGTAAATATTTCCCAAAAGGCTGACAGACTAGATGTGGTCAATGAAATTATGCTGGGAGTTGATTTTGCAAACCTTTGGCTTAGCTTCTCTCCTGCCTGCCCTTGAGTCAGGTCATTACTTCTTTGCCACCATCAGAAAGAAAGCAGAAAAGGACAGGAATAATTGGAAGTGAACCAGAGCTGAAAGCATGGTTCTGTGGAGCAAATCTGAAGTCTAGGTCCTTGTGTGGCTATTGAGTGTTTCATAAAAGCCTCTATGATAAAATATGAAGAAAATTCAATTATATGATAAATCAGATTTATGCAATGATCAAAAATAATATCATAATTGAAAAACTTATAAGTCAAAAGACAAAAAAAGTATTCATCAAACCAAAATGAGGGATAATTCACTAGATATAAAATCTATAATTCAAAATCTATCAAATTTTTAGCAGAAAAAACATGTTTAGCCCTTTTAATTCCATTGCTGTATTCTCACTCCTACCTCCTTTACATCAGGAAAAAATGAGAAATGATGATATATTTAAATGCTTTCTAAAACATTGCTAATATAAAATAGTTTTTAAAAATTACTTTTGGTCAGGGTGACCACACTAAATTTAGTTTCTTATTATCAGTCTCATAAAACATTTCTGGAAGTGGTTGTTCCAATTTTATATGATTCTGTGATATTTACTAAGCAGAGACTATATGCCAGCTATTGTTCTCAGTCCTAGGGAAAAGCAATAAATAAAATGCAAGTCTTTTGCTCTTATGGAGTTTTTATTCAGTGTGTAGATGAACAGAGAAATAAACAAGAAAACCTACATGAATAAGTTGAATTAAAAGAGCTTAACTGTTATACAAATATCAAACAGCACAAGATTGGGATGGGCTGACCAGTTTGGGGTCAGAGAAGGCCTCCCTGACAGAGATATCAATTGAATTGAGATTTCATTTTTAAAACAAAGTCGTCAATTATAGAGAATCAGAAGAAAAACTACAAGATTCCTTGCAAACGAGGCCTTGTTGTCCTCGGTGGGCGTGTCTGCAAACGGAACGTTCTGCTGAGAGGTGTAGAACAGATAGAGAAGAAACAAGTAGTTTATCAAAAGTAATGGGTGAAGGTGTTCTCGCAAACGAGGCACTTATCACCCCCTTGGTGAACATACTGCAAACAGTATGTTATGCCAAGAGGCTAATCAGAAAGTTTGGCAACAACAGTTCTTGCAAACGAGGCTTTGTTGCCCTTGGTGGGCGTGTCTGCAAACGGAACGTCTTGCCAAGAGATATAGAATAGATAGTAAAGAAACATTGCTTGCAAATGAGGGTGTTTCTTTCTTGTTTCTTCTATATTTAAAAGAAGAGGAGCTCAAAGTGTTCTAGCCCTAACTAGTTTAAGATATTCTTTAGGGAAAGTTTATCTGGCTGATTGCTGATTCGCAAATTTATGCTCGTCATTGCTACTGGCTATTTGCCTTCATTGTCTATTAATGTTTGCTGATGGCTAATTGCCCTCTTTGTCTGGAAGATGTATAAAAAGGCTGAGAGAAATATAATAAAAAACACTGCATGCTGATCCTGTGTTGGAGTCTGTCCTACAACAGTCAATAATGGGAATAATGGACTCAATGTTTTGAAAGACTAATGGGAATAATGGACTCAATGTTTTGAAAGATTCAAAGTTGATTGTGACTAGAATATATTTAAAAAGAGGGAGGATGATATTAGATTCGGAGAGTTATACACTAGCACATGGGATAGGATCTGGTCAACCAAAATAAAGGGCTTGGATTAATAAGAACAATGGAAAATCCATTAAGCATTTTAAGCTTAGGATTTGATTTCTGTTTTAAAAAGATCATTTTGATCCTCCTTTTGGCCATGACTGATTAGATTGTTTAGGATCAGTCTTCCCACTGAGAACAATAAGATTAACAGCTGACTTCTCAACAGACACATGAAATCCAGAAGCAAATGGAATGATAAATTCAAAAAGCACCAGTGAAAAATAATTGCCCTCTTAGAATTCTATACAGACTTTTATTCCACTTCTAGGTAAATACCTCAAAGACATGTAAATATATGTACATATGTGTGCACACATGAATCTACACACAAACAAAAATGTTCATGGCAGTATTCTTCATAATAGAACAAAGTGAATGCAATTTAATTGTTCATTATTAGTGGATTACACAATTTAATCAAAATATACAGATGCACTGATATGGTATATAAGGATGAAACTAAATAAACTGCTATATGCAATAACATCATCAACTTCATTTACCTAAAATCCACAGAAATTGAAGGAAAAATAAAGAAATTTTCAAACAAGCAAATGCAGAAATGATTTGTCTCCAAGCAAACAACATTAAAAAAAATACAAAAAGGCATACTTCAGGCAAAAAGAAAATGAGTTCAGAAGGAGGCTTAGAGATGTAAGGAGTTATAGAGAGCAGTAAAAGCAGTAAATATGTTAATAAATGCAAATGAATATTTATAGTATAAAACAGTAATGTCTTAAGATGTTTATATAAATATATAATTAAAATACACAAAAACTATAGTACAAAAGTCTGGAGGGAATAAGAGCTAAGCTGTTCTAAGGATATTTCATTGTTCATGGCCAAAAATAGGCAAAATATTCTTGAAAAAGGAGGAGGAAATAAATGAAGAGAAAGAGGAGCAAAGAAGAGGGAGGGGAAGAAAAAGTAGAAGGACTTAATTTTTTGAATCAAGACTTACTGTTTAGGTATAGTTATTAACATAGTGTGGTATTGGTTTCAAAAATAGATGCAGAATAGAATAGAGTGTCTGGCAATAGACTGAGGGATATAAAGATACTTGATATATGACCAAGTGGCACTGCAGAGTAGTGGAAAAAGGATGATCTTCTTGACAATAATGCCATTCAATTTAACATATGTAGGAGGAAAAAATGAAACTTGACCTCTATCTCAGAATGTACACAAAGATCAATTTCCAGTTGGATTATCTAGCTCATTTTGAAAGATATAACAAAGAATATAGGAGATGAGAAAGATATGCTTTTTAAAGCTGAAATCAGTAAAGACTTTTTAAATTGGGCACACACACACAAATCTAACCATAAAGATAATTACTGCCAAACTAAACCACATTAAAGCATGTGGAAATTTTAGTACATCTTTAAAGAAGTGAAAAGTCAAGACACAGAGTAGAAGAACATATATGTGACACATACAATTGAAAAAGGGCACAAATCTAAAATACAAAAGTATTTTAATCAGAATAATATATACTAATATACTAATCAGAAGAATATATACACAATATAAAAAAGGGTAAGAGATTCACCGTTTCTTCATCAAAAAGGATATCCAAATAGTCAAAAAGTGCATAAAGAAGTTGCTAGTTATTAGGATATAATATATAAAAACTGTATGATGGTGCCAATAAAAACTTACCAGCATGGATAAAATGAAATGACATATGATACAAAGTATTGACAAGTAAATGGAGCAAATGGAACTCTTACATCCTGCGAAAAGAAATGTATGGTGGAATATGCACAGTTTATTAACCCAGAAATTTCACTTCTAGGTATATATCCAATCAAAGTTTACTTATACATTTATGTGTACACACACAGAGTTTATAACAGCATCCTTGATAATAGTCCAAGTTTGTAACAAACCAAAAGTCCATTATTCATAGGTTAATAAATGAATGGAGGTGTATTCATACACTAGAACATAGTAAAACAATGGAACTAAAACTCCCATTCTATACAATATGTTGGATTTCACAAACATAATGTTGAACAATGCAATGATATATACACATATATTAATGTATTTATCCATTTATGTAAAGATCAAAGAAAGGAAAAGCTAATTCATGTCAATAAGTGTCAGGGTAACGTTCTCCATTGGGGAGGAAGAAAAGGAAAACAATAGACAGGTATTAAGACTGGAGGGTGTCTAGATTTCTGGGTAATATTTCATTTTGGTCATGTGGATTTTATTCATTTTTCTATCATTTAATGAACTGTATCTTAAGCTTTTAAATTATGTTATACTTCAGGGTTTTTTAAATATTTTGTAGGTTTAGAATTTTTTATTTTTTAATTTATTTTTTATTCTAAGATGTTATAAATGACAGTAGAATGCATTACATTTCATATTACACATATAGAGCACTTTTTACAAATCTCTGGTTGTATGCAAAGTATATTCACACCATTTGTGACTTCATACATGCACTTAGGGTAATGATATCCATCTCATTCTACCACCTTTTTTTTTTCCTTCACCCTTTTGCCCCCTCCCTTACCCTCCTTCCCCATTGGCCATTCTAGTGTTTGTCTAATCCTCCTATACTTCCCATCCCAACCTGACTGTGAATTGGCCTCCTTATATCAGAGAAAACATTTGGCATTTGGCTTTTGGGGATTGGCTAACTTCACTTAGCATTATATTTTCTAACTCCATCCATTTTCCTGCAAATGCCATGATTTTATTCTCTCTTATTGCTAAGTAATATTCCATTGTGTGAATATACCACATTTTCTTTATCCATTCATTTACTGAAGGGCATCTAGGTTGGTTCCACAGTTTAGCTATTGTGAATTGTGCTGCTATAAACATTGATGTGGCTGTGACCCTGTAGTATGCTGTTTTCAGGTCTTTTGGGAGTGGGATAGCTGGGTCATAAGGTGGTTCCATTCCAAGTTTGCCAAGGTATCTCCATAGTGCTTTCCATATTGGCTGCACCATTTTGCAGTCCCACCAACAATGTATGAGTGTGCCTTTTTCTCCACATCCTCTCCAACATTTATTGCTGTTTGTGTTCTTAATAGCTGCCATTCTGACAGGTGTGAAATGAAATCTTAGAGTGGTTTTGATTTGCATTTCTCTAATTGCCAGAGAGGTTGAGCATTTTTTCATGTATTTGTTGATTGATTGTATATTTTCTTCTGAGAAGTGTCTGTTCAGTTCCTTGGCCCATTTATTGAATGGGCTATTTTTTTTTTTTTTTTTTGGTGTTAAGATTTTTGAGTTCTTTATATATTCTAGAGATTAGTGCTCTGACGTGCATGTGGTAAAAATTTGTTCCCAATTAGTAGACTCTCTGTTCACCTCACTGATTGTTTCTTTTGCTGAGAAGAAGCTTTGTAATTTGAGTCTATCACATTTATTGATTCTTGGTATTAATTCTTGTGCTACAGGATTCTTATTAAGGAACTTGGGGCCTAATCCAACATGTTGGAGATTAGAGCTTACTTTTTCTTCTATTAGGTGTAGTGTCTCTGGTCTAATTGCTAGATCCTTGATCCACTTTGAGTTGAATTTTGTGCATGGTTAGAGATAGAGGTTTAATTTCATTGTATTGCATATGGATTTCCAGTTTTACCAGCACCATTTGTTGAAGAGGCTATCTTTTCTCCAATGTACATTTTTGGTGCCTTTTTCTAAGATAAGATAACTGAAATTATATGTATTAGTCTCTGTGTCCTCTATTCTGTACCATTGGTCTACCGGCCTATTTTGGTGCCAATACCATGCTGTTATTGTTACTATTGCTCTGTAGTATAATTTAAGTTCTGGTATAGTGATGCCACCTGCTTCACTCCTCTTACTAAGGATTGCTTTAGCTATTCTGGGTCTCTTATTTTTCCAGATGAATTTCATGACTGCTTTTTCTATTTCTATGAGGAATGTCATTGGGATTTTGATTGGCATTGCATTAAATCTGTATAGTGCTTTTGGTAGTATGGTCATTTTGACAATATTAGTTCTGCCTATCCAAGAACAGGGTAGATCTTTCCATCTTCTAAGGTCTTCCATAATTTCTTTCTTTAGTGTTCTGTAGTTTTCATTATAGAGGTCTTTCACATCTTTGGTTAAGTTGATTCCCAAGTATTTTATTTTATTTTTTTAATGCTATTGTAAATGGGGTAGTTTTCCTCATTTCCCTTTCAGAGGATTTGTCACTGATATATAGAAATGCCTTAGATTTATGGGTGTTGATTTTGTATCCTGCTACTTTGCTGAATTCATTTATGAGTTCTAGAAGTTTTCTGGTGGAATTTTTTGGGGTCTTCTAGGTATGAAATCATATCATCAACAAATAATGATAATTTGAGTTCAACTTTACCTATCTGAATCCCTTTAATTTCTTTCGTCTGTCTTATTGCTCTGGCCAGCATTTCAATTACTATGTTGAATAGAAGTGGTGAAAGAGGGCATCCCTGTCTTGTTCCAGTTTTTAGAGGGAATGCTTTCAATTTTTCTCCATTTAGAATAATGTTGGCCTGGGGATTAGCATATGTAGCTTTTACGATGTTGAGATATATTCCAGTTATCCCTAGTTTTTCTGGTGTTTTGAGCATGAAGGGTGCTGTATTTTGTCAAATGCTTTTTTTCTGCATCTATTGAGATAATCATATGGTTCTTATCGTTGAGTCTATTGACGTGGTGAATTACATTTATGTTGAACCATCCTTGCATCTCTGGAATGAACCCCACTTGATCGTGGTGTATTATAGTTTTGATATGTTTCTGTATCTGTTTTGCTAGAATTTTATTGAGAATTTTTGCATCTATGTTCATTAAAGATATGGGTCTGAAATTTTCTTTTTTGGATGTGTCTTTGCCTGGTTTTGGGATCAGGGTGATGTTGGCCTCATAGAATGAGTTTGGAAATACTCCCTCTTATTCTATTTCCTTAAATAAATTGAAGAGTATTGGTATCAGTTCTTCTTTGAAGGTCTTGTAGAACTCAGCTGTGTATCCATCTGGTCCTGGGCTTTTCTTGGTTGGTAGGCTTCTGATGGCATCTTCTACTTCATTGCTTGAAATTGGTCTGTTCAAATTATGTATATCATCCTGCTTACGTTTGGGCACATCATATAACTCTAGAAATTTGTCGATGCCTTCGGTGTTTTGTATTTTGTTGGAGTACTTTCAAAATAATTTCAAATTATTCCCTGTATTTCCGTAGTGTTTGTTGTGATATTTCCTTTTTCATCATATATCTTAGTAATTTGAGTTATCTCTCTCCTTCTCTTTGTTAGCCTGGATAAGGGTCTGTCAATTTTATGTATTTTTTCAAAGAACCAACTTTTTGTTTTGTCAATTTTTTCAATTGTTTCTTTGGTTTCAATTTCATTAATTTCAGCTCTGATTTTAATTATTTCCTGTCTTCTACCACTTTTGATGTTAGATTGTTCTTCTTTTTCTAGAGCTTTGAGATGTAATTTTAAGTCATTTATTTGTTGACTTTTTCTTCTTTTGAGGAATGAACTCAATGCAATGAACTTTCCTTTTAGAACTGCCTTCATAGTGTCCCAGAGATTTTGATATGTTGTGTCTGTGTTCTCATTCACCTCTAAGAATTTTTTAATCTCCTCTTTGATATCATCTACAACCCATTGTTCATTCAGTAGCATATTATTTAGTCTCCAGGTGTTGGAGTAGCTTTTATTTCTTATTTTATCATTGATTTCTAATTTCATTCCATTATGGTCAGATAGAATGCAGGGTAGAATCTCAACTTTTTTGTATTTGCTCAGAGTTGTTTTGTGGCCTATTATATGGTCTATTTTAGAGAAGGTTCCATGTGCTGCTGAGAAGAAAGTGTATTCACTTGTTGAAGGATGAAAAATATTCTATATAAGTCAGTTAAGTCTAAGTTGTTTATTGTATTTTTGAGTTCTATAGTTTCTTTGTTCAGCTTTTGTTTGGAAGATCTATCCAGTGGTGAAAGGGGTGTGTTAAAGTCACCCAGAATTATTGTGTTGTGGTCAATTTGACTCTTAAACTTCAGGAGAGTTTGTTTGATGAACATGGATGCTCCATTGTTTGGGGCATATATATTTATAATTGTTAAGTCTTGTTGGTGTACGGTTCCCTTGAGCAGTATATAGTGTCCTTATTTATCCCTTTTGATTGACTTTAGCTTGAAGTCTACTTTATTTGATATTAGGATGGAAACCCCTGCTTGTTTCCTCTGTCCATATGAGTGGTAAAATTTCTCCCAACCTTTTACCCTCAGCCTATGGATGTCTTTTCCTATGAGATGAGTCTCTTGGAGGCAGCATATTGTTGGGTCTGTTTTGTTGATCCAATCTGCTAGTCTATGTCTTTTGATTGGTGAGTTTAGGCCATTAACGTTCAGAGTTATTATTGCGATGTGTTTTGTATTCCCAGCCATTTTTATTTCTGGTATTTACTTTGACATGATTTCTCTTCTGATTGTTTTTTTCCTTTAGTGTAATACCTCCCTCTGTTGATTTTCATCATTGTTTTTCTTTTCCTCTTCATGGAATATTTTGCCGAGGATGTTCTGTAGTGCTGGCTTTCTACTTGTAAATTCTTTTAACTTTTGTTTATCATGGAAGGTTTTTATTTTGTCCTCAAATCTAAAACTTAATTTTGCTGGGTATAAGATTCTTGGTTGGCATCCCTTTTCCTTCAGAGCTTGGAATATGTTGTTCCATGATCCCCTAGCTTTGAGTGTCTGAATTGAAAAATCTGCTGTGATACGAATTGGTCTCCCCCATATGTGATCTGATTCCTCTCTTTTGTGGCCTTTAAAATTCTATCCTTGTTCTGTATGCTAGGCATTTTCATTATAATGTGTCTTGGTGTAGATCTGTTGTAATTTTGTACATTTGGTGTCCTATAAGCCTCTTGTATTTGGTTTTCCAATTCATTCTTCATGCTTGGGAAATTTTCTGATATTATCTCATTAAAGAGGTTGTGCATTCCTTTGGTTTGAAACTCTGTGCCTTCCTCTATCCCAATTATTCTTAGATTTGGTTTTTTGATGCTGTCCCATACTTCTTGGATGTTCTGTTCATGGTTTCTTACTATCTTCATTGTGTGGTCAACTTTATTTTCAAGATTTATATACTTTGTCTTCATTGTCTGAAGTTCTTTCTTCCAGTTGATCTAGTCTGTTGGTGATGCCTTCAATTGTGTTTTTTATTTGGTTAATTGTTTCCTTCATTTCAAGGATTTCTGACTGGTTTTTTTTTCAGAGTTTCGATCTCTTTTTTGAAGTAATCTTTTGCTACCTGTATTTGCTCTCTTATATCTTTGTTGTAGTGGTCAATTTTTGCCTATATTTGCTCATTTAGGTCATTCTTTGATTCACAGATCATTTTAATTATGAACCTTCTGAACTCCTTCTTTGACATTTCTTCAACTTCGCTGAGCATGGGTTCTGTTATTGTAGAATCCTGGTTTGTTTGGGGTACTCTCCTCCCCTGTTTTTTCATGATGTCTGTTTGGTTTACTTTTTGCAGTGTAGATCTGAGTTATTACAGATTCTTCCCTATATTTTTAATACCCTTGCAGGTTGTCTGTGCCTCCCTTTAGCGCTGGACTATCAGAACCTGCCACTGACCCTCAAAGTATGCTACCCGAAGCTGGGTTCACACTAGTTGGTGCGGGCCGAACTGGTTGAGTCTGAGCTCCTGTGGTGGTCTGGGGCTAACTGCACTAGGGTGAAGGTCAGTGGGACTGCCCTGGGCCGGGCTGGGCTCAGGCAGAGTTGGCAGGTCTGTCCTTTCTGTCTCCTGCTCTGGGGCAGAGGTCGGGGGGACTGGATGGAGCCTAGGCCTGTCGGAACTCTGATGTAGGACCCCGGGACTGCCCAGGGCTAGCCTGCACTCTGCAGAGTTGGCGGGTCTGTCCTTGCTGTCTCCTGCTCTGGGGCAGAGGTCAGCGGGATTGGATGGAGCCTGGGCCTGGCGGAACTCTGATGTAGGACCCCGGGACTGCCCTGCGCCTGCCTGCACTCTAAGCAGAGTTGGTGGGTCTGTCCTTGCTGTCTCCTGCTCTGGGGCGGAGGTCAACAGGGCTGGCTGGCAGCTGGTCGCACACACCAGCGGGCATCGGTGGGACTGACCTGGGGCTGGCCTTGGTCAGGTGAAGGTCCTTGGGACTAACCTGGGCTGGCCTGGGCTCAGGCAGAGTTGGCAGGTCTGTCCTTGCTGTCTCCTGCTCTGGGGCGGAGGTCGGCGGGACTACTACTTCAGGGTTTTTTAAAGATCACTTTACTGTGGAGAGAATAAAAAAATTAAAGGGAATGAAAAAAAAATGGGAAGACTTATTACAGAGCAAGTTCAATGGCACAGGTAAAGAATGATGGTTATTTAGCCTCAGGTATTCAGAGTAAAAATGAAGAAAAGTGAAGGATAAACTTATTGGGGATACATTTGGAGACAACACCAATCAATCTTACTGATGGATTCAATGCAAAGAATTTGATAATTAGAGGGATCATGGATGAATCCTACCTAATAGATGAATGGTAGAATCATACTTAACAAGAAGTCTACTGAAGTAAAAGAGTAGGTATATATATATCTTAGGAGTGAGTTGGAAAATTAATAATTCTTCCTAAAAGTTGAAGCTGGAATACTATGAGATATTTCCATCGGGCAAGTAGTCCATCTGTCAGGCAGTGGCATGGAAATGTTGGAAATTTCTACTGGGGATAAATCAATAGAGAGATGGAATCTCCATTAATTAATGTCCCTTTCTTGTCCTATCTTTTAAAAATTGGGGGTAGAATAATAATAGCTTGTCCTAAGGCTTTACTACTTGTCAACCACTATTCTAGGTATTTCATCTGCATTAAGTTGGTTGTCATTTATGCCACCTCCACTCTGAGCTAAAAAACATTATCTTCATTAGCTCCATTTTACAGATTAAAAAACTGGAGACACTGGGAGGCTAAGTAACTCTCACAATGCCCCATAGTTAGGAAAGCAGGGCTTCAATCAAAGAAGACAGATTTCAAAGTCATCATTTTAACTACTATGTGAACACCTTCTCAGGAAGAGAAAAAAGGTATTCCCATTACGTACTGCTGTATTAAAAACTTAATGAGTTAAAACACCAATCATTTTATTATCTCAGTTCTTGTGGGTCAAAATTTAGGAAGGGCTTGTCCAAGTCAGGATATCTCATGCCATTATAATTAGATTATGCTCAGAGCTGGAACATCTGGGGGTGGAGATTTAAGTACCTAGGGGTTGGCCAAGCATCTTTATCCTTTCAGACAGTCCAAGAACCTCTATGTGGGATCACTCCATGCAAACTAGGTTGGGCTTCCTCACAACATAGAAGTTTTGGGTCAGTCAGACGTTTTACATGGTAATTGAAGGTTTCAAGGGAACCTGGTGAAAACTATATTGCTTTTCTCTGACTTATTCTCACAAGTCACATAACATTACTTCTGCAGTCACCATGAGCACCGTCACATTCAAGGGGAGGGAATGGAAAGTAGGCTCCCAACTTTTTTGGGGGTGGGTGGGTACCAGGGATTGAACTCAGGGGCACTCAACCACTGAGCCACTTCCCCAGCCCTATTTTGTGTTTTATTTAGAGACAGGGTCTCACTGAGTTGTTTAGCACTTTGCTTTTGCTGAGGCTTTGAACTCATGATTTTCTTGCCTCAGACTCTGGGATTACAGGCATGTGCCACCACACCCGGCTGGCTTCCAACTCTTTTTTTTTTTTTTTTTTTTTTTTTTTTTTTTGCCATTGCTGAGGCTGGCTTTGAACTCGCATGATTTTGCCTTGCCTCAAAGTGCTGGGATTACAGGCGTGTGCCACCGCCACCCGGCGGCTGGCTTCCAACTCTTGATGGGAGGAGTGTCAATGTCACGATATAAGAAGAGCATATAAGACAGTAGATATTGTGGTAGACATTGATGCAAAATAAAATATACTAAACAAAGAGAAGAGATTAGTCAAGGAGAAAAGAAAACGAGATACACAAAGAGAGGGCAAAATGTGTCAACTAACATTAAAAAAAACCTTTCATTCAACAAATAATTATCAAACACCCTGTGTGTGTGTTGGACAGCACCAAGAATTATGAGTACATTGGTAAGTCCAATGTTACCCTCACCCTAACAAAGCCAAAATTGTCTAAGCGGGAAAGTTATACATACAACAGAGTGGATGGATTTAGGAGTTCTTACACAAGGACAGCAACAAAATTCATGGTATTTTATGATGTAGAACAGGTATTGGCAAATTTCAGCCTGCAAGTCAAATCAAGCTTCGTCATTTTTGCAAGGACGACCTTATTGAAACACAACTGCACCTGTTAATTAACATATTGTCTGTGACTAGCTTTATGCTAAAAAGACAAAGCTAAATATTGAGAGAGAGACTGTATGGCCCTCAAAGACTAACGTATTTAGTATCTGCCTTCTTACAGAAAAAATTCTGTCTACCTCTGGAATAGAATATTGTGCATCCACTCAGAAGAGAGAAAGGAACTGAAGCCATGAGAGAACACCCTAGATTTCCAGCACGGCATAGGACGCACAAGGGTCTCTGATTCAGAAGAATCGCATTATTGGACAATCAGTAGAGAGGAATGCTGATGGAAGAAGGCATGCAAATGCTCTATTTCTTTTTGACACAGTTCCTTGACTGTCCATAATTGCTGAAGTACTAGAAGCATTGGGGCATTTTAAGAAGTCCTAAGAAGACTCTTCTGTAGAAATCTTTGGTAATCTCTTTCAAATATCTGATCCCATGACTATATTGACAGGACACAAACATTCCTACGCAACAAAACCACACCACTGTTCATTGTTGGGCCTTCATTTTCTGTATCCTCTCATGTCACCATATTAGCTGCCAATCCCCCCTAATCTAGGCAATTTGGCACTGGGCAACTCCTTTCACCTTCTTCTCATTGAGTATCATCTACACAATTTACAGTCTCTAAAGGATTGGACTGGTCAGGAATATCTGGCCACATGGAAATGTAAGTAGTCATGAAACTTTCAAACTGGAATCCCCCATTCAGAGTATCCTAATTTCACCACTTGGTTCCGTTGAGACATTCAGCTCTTGTACTTCCGAGCCAGCTGGTCATTTCACACACATTCCATGCACAGGAAATGTCCATGTATCAGTAACCTCACTAAATAACTATGACAATAAGCTCAAGAATGTTATGGCCAAGGACACAAACAGAGCAAAAGGATTTCAGGAGTTCTTCCAGAGGGAACCACAATGTGATTCCTGGTATTTCATGGTGCAGAATAATTGGGAAAGTAACTGTGGATAATAATACAACAGAAGAATGCCTGACCAAAATTTAGACACACATTTCGTTTATACACTCAATTTGAAATTGAGCTTTACTAACTAGTTGTAGAAGTGAACCATAGTAATGAGACTCTTGCAGACAGCATGTTAATGTCAGATTAAGGCCACTGGAAAACAGGTAGCAATGCATTTGTTTGAAAAGCATAAAAAATTGTCTAGAAAGAGGTTAAAGGAGAGCTAGATCATATATCATATGTTTTCAAAATATTTTAAGTCGGGAAAAGTTCTACTTACATAGTAAACATAGTATTATCAATTTCTCATCTACAGATTCCTCTAGGTGCAACTCATTCAGGCTCTTACCACAATAGTGGGCTTGAGCAAAGCTTTTAGCTTGAAGCAACTTGTATAAAATTGGACATTCATTGGACCTTGAAAATGGTCAATTACATGCTTTGTTGAATGAATGAATTTGTGTCCCAGCAAAAATAAAAGCCTACGCCAAGAGGGAGATATGCTAGTGGAGCAATGTGATTCTTTTATGTTTTCCATTTTTGTATTTCCGGATGTCATGTTTAGTCATGTCTGTGTTTTAGTTCTGTGTGCCATGACTCTCCTACCTAACATATTCATTGGGGATACAAGAAGAATGGTGATATGACATCAAGGTTACTTATTATATTGTTGAATCTGGAATCTTAAGCAGACTTAGGAATCACCTAGTGCCATGGCCTCAGAAAAGCTATATACTGACCAGTTCTATGCAAGATTAAATCCTAATAAGCCAAATAAGACAAAAAGAGGGGTAAAAAAGACAAAAGTATACAACTAAAGATGATGTGTGCATGTGAGCATCAGAGTGTGAGCAACTGTATTTGTCACCTGTCATTTCTCATAAGGAGCAAACTAATTTATTGTGTTAAGATTCCCTTTCTCTTATATAGTGCTAATTGTGGCAGGTGTGTGTGTGTGTGTGTGTGTGTGTGTGTGTGTGTGTGTGTTAATATTTTCACTGGGAAAATGAAAACTATGGCAATGCTTTGTCTTTCCTAACCACCACCATCATACCACCACCCTCGCCAAGGCTTTTAAATTTTACTGGTACGGTACATGTAATCTGAAAATCCTACTTCTCCTTTCTCCAAAATTATCCTTCCTAACTAAAAGCCTTTTGTTCTCATAAAGAAATATAGATAAACAGTTTGGGAAAGAGCCTTCTTTAAAAGTTAATAGGAAACAATATGTGGAATTCACCCAGTTCTTGCTCCCCTCTTCTAGGAAAAGTTAGAATCCTTTCCTGAGTCTTGAGTTTTCTCTTTTTGAAAAGATATGGGTATGACATGCCCCCCTCCTTCACATTCCTGGAATCAGCTGCAGTTTTTGTGGGTGGATAGGAGTCTGTGGCCTTTCCTGTTAAATCAGAAAAGGGACAATTGTGAAATGGCACCCAGTCTCCTAGGAGGTAACAAAGCATGGCATATCCAGAGCTATTCCAGGAACCATGCTCAACCCTTGCCGTTGTTTGGATCTGGAATGGCCCCAAAAGGCTCATGTGTTAAAAGCTTGTTCCCCAAAGTGGTGTTACCAGAAGGCTGTAGAATCATTAAAAGAGGACTGTTGGGAGGTTTTGGGTGTTTGGAGGCATGCCCTCAAAGGGGACTGTGGGACTCTGACTCTTCCTCTTTCTCTTTTTTTGCTCTTCATCATGAGGTGAAGAATTTTACTCCACCAGGTACTCCCACCATGATGTATTGTCTCACCACAGGCCCCAAAGTAACAGGTTCAGTCAATCATGGACAAGAACCTCCAAAGCTATAAAGCTTTTCTATCTAGAAGTTGATTATATCAGGTATTTGTTACGGTATCAGAAAGCTGAACAATGCAGCCAGTATCAAAAATTCAGTCCTGACCACTTCTGTGGCCCACGAGGATATTGATGTTGAAAACTAGTTCACGTTTTTCATTTTTTTCACCTCTACTGGGCATGTTTTCCAGGAGATAGTGTTGAAGAACACACTCTCTCTGTGCTAACAAAATTCTCTGTTATTAAATCCTGGATGGCTCTGGGCCAGAGGGCAAGGAAAGAAAATTAGATGATTTTAATTTGGTTCAATATCTTCTAAGAACTAGTTTGCCTGTATGCTTATTTTTATTTTCACTTATTGAAAACACTTCCAAAGATGGCAGATCACTAAGGACCCAAATGAACACATTACAGATAAAGTAGTAAAAATAAATGGGAAGTGGCCTACTCTCTAAGAGTAGATGGTTAATTTTTGCCCTCTCTATTCAGAGGTAACCTTGTGGAAGGGTGTGTACCATGAGGTGTGAGTGTGATCAACTTCCCACAGATGTCATTTCCACATGGTACTCTGTGGTTTTGTAGGTTCTGGTGCTGAAACTCCACACTACAAAATGTTTTATCTCTGTTTTGGGGACAACAGCCTACCCTGAGTGTCATTCAGTTATTTAGCAAATATTTATTTAAAACAATGTACCATTATATGGTAATGCAACAATACATGAAACATAGTTCTTATCTTTAAAGATGATACCCTACTTGATATTTATTGACTGCCTACTGTTTACAGGTATTATATATTTGTATCCCCTAAAATTAATATGTTAAAGCCCAAATCCCCAGTGTGACTACATTTAGAGACAGTCCCTTTAAATTAAGTAATTAAGTTCAAACAATGTCATCAGGGTCCAGACCTAATTCAATAAGACTAGTGTTCTTATATGAAGAAGAACACACAACAGAGATCTCTCTTTGTCCATGCAAGTACAAAAAGGCCATGTGAGCAAGATGGCAGCCACCTCGGAGCCAAGAGTAGAGGTCTCACTCAGCATAAAGCTTACCTTGCCAATACCTCGATGTCAGCTTCTAAGCCTCCAAAAGTCTTAGAAATAATTCCGATTACTTAACACTCAGTCTGTGTGATTTTTTATTCCCAGCTCTACAGAATAGGACTCTGGACAATGTAGGAGGCATTTTACACAGATGCCACAAGTGATATTGCTTATTTAGAACTATGCTGTAATGGATGTCCTTATAACCCATACTGATTCTAGTTTTTAGAGTGTTTTGTTTTGGATTTCCCTTTATAAACCTGTTCTCAGAAAACCCACTGCTCTCAAACTGCTCTCTGGCTGCACTGAAGCTTTTCTTGAGATCCTTCTTCTGAGAAAAAAGTGATCCTCTCTCTCTTTATTCTCCCTCTCTCCCTTCCATCAAGACCTTAATGTGGAAAGCAGTATTGACAGATATACCCATTTATACAAAGGTGCCCACAGTGCTATTTTTCATCTGAATGATGAATAATACACTACTCCTTTGCTACTAAAAGTGTGGTCAGCAGATCAGCAGCATTGGGAGCTTGTTAGGAATGCAGAATCTCATGCCCTTCTCTAGACTGATGTGTAGGTGTGGTAGAGTTTGAGAAGCTCTGCTTTACCAATAGTTAAAGAATCAGTCATAAATATGCCTATGAACCCAGCAGTACCTCACCGAGACAGTTTTCACCCTTAAAAGAAATATGTTCATTCGAATAATCTTCCACTCCACCCCAGCCTTCCTAGCCATATTGCAATAAGCCTGTGAAGCTACTTTTTGGCTCTCACATACTATCTTCTGCCACCTTTCAAGAACACTGTGTCACAAATGCAATCTTTGATCCCATCAGTGAGGGCCTTTCCATTTCTTCTGTGACATGATCTCCTCACTCTAATTAAGGCAGTTCTCAATTCCTTCCTCAGGGGAGATCTCAGCCTGCTGTTATGCTGTCCCTCTGTTATAGTTTGGGTCTGAAATGTCCCCTAAAGGCCATGTGCTGATGGCTTGCTTTCCAATCTTTGATGCCACTAGAAGGTGGTGCAACCTTTAGGAGATAGGGCCTAGTAGGAGGAAGTAGGTCACTGGGTTGTGCCTTTGAAGGGTATATTTTGTCCCCAAGCCCTATCCCCAACCTCTCTCTCCTGCCTGAGCAGCTTTGCTTTGCTATGTGTTCCCTGACATGATGTTCTCCCTCACCACAGGCCCAGAATTAATGGACCCAAGAGACCCTGGACTGAATTCAACCTCTGAAACCAGGAAATAACTCTTTCCTCCTCAGGCATTTTGTCACAGTGATAAAAACCTGACTAACACACCTTATATCCCAAACTTCTGGCACCAAGTTCCCCCAATCTTTCCCTTTACTCAGGACTTTTTTCAAACCAACTCCTGAAGAAATTCTTCCTAAGGCAAACTAGTCAAGACTTTTATTTCTTTGAACATTTTCTCAATTAGATACACACATACAATCCACTAAAGAGAAAAAAAAAAAGATATCAAAACCATAAAGACAACAAAAGAAAAATACTTTAAAAATGTTATCAAGAGACAGTATATACAAAGGATTAGCTACGAATATCCTGAGGCTATCTGATCTAATGGTTAATGAATGTGGGCTACTTGAATAAGATTCACGAGTTGACCGCAGAATGATCATGGAAAAATAACTAACTCCTAAAAATGTTCTCTACTTAAAAGCGAGAGTACCTTGTGCAATATCTCTGGTCATTGGAAAATTCAAGAGATGCAATTGTTTTCCCTAGCTAATATTGAAAAGCTGTGAAAGTTAATTCTGTTTCAAAAATATGTATAACACTTCTAATAGCACGAGTGTTATAGGCACAAGTGCTAGAGCATAGTGACCTGAAGTATGAATCCTAATTACCAGGTTTGAATCACTTACCCACTTGTAGCTTTGAATAAATGACCTAGTCTCACTATTAAATTTTCTCACTGACAAATAGATAATAATAATGCTTGAATTATAGGATTGTTGAACTTACAATAGTGTATAGCCAATAATGCCAAAAATGATAGCTATCATTTTAGTATTATAGTCTATTGAGTACAGGGGCTTTTTCTATCAAATATTTTATCTCCCACAGCAATTGCTAAGCTCAATGAAAAAATGTGATCTTATACAGCCCTTAACTGTTACCCACGTATCACTCTATGAGGTCCCTATAACTCAAACAAAAAACGTTGGATAAATAGGTGAAGTTAATAAATAAGTAAATTTATTATTTCAGGTATCCATTTAAGTATTTTAAACCATTTACTGAGTGTCTACTAGGTGCCATGTAGGAATGCCAGCCAGTGAACAAAAAAATAACAAATATAATCTCACACTGTAGTAAGTGTTCTGAAGGGAAAAAACAATTCCCTGTTACAGAAAAAAATGAGGGGATATACTTGGTAATGAGGTAATAGTGGCAACTGAAGAATCTACAAACTCTTTTTCATACTTAGCAAAATACATTTCCCAATTTATTTTGAAAGAATACAAGTTCCAGAGGGTCAAATCCCTCTTAGAGAAATTCTTTAAAACTCCTCTTGGAGTTTTGCAATTCACATTGTCTTATAAAATTTAGTTCCTTTATCCTACGGATCTGGAATAATGATAAGTACATTAGAGAAATTCAGTAAACACTTGCTGAATAAATAAATGAGAAAATGAATGAACAAACCATGGACCCATTTTTATATAACACCTATTAAAAACTTCTAGAACTAATGTTCTGGGGAACACGGGGTTCAGGGGGTAGGTAGTCACCAAGGAAACACTGTACTTAAGGGAAAACAAAAGCTTAACCCTCACCACAATTTATGCCATTCCAAAATTAGTCCAGTAGAAGAAAGGACACAGGGGCATGACTAAGTCCAAAAAGGCTAAACACCTTTTTTCTCCTGTCTTGATTTTGTACAGAGATTCCAGAATCTCTGTGTTTGGCACTTATAAGTTTCCCATATGCTCCCTGCTGATTCCAGTCTCCATCCAGTTTTTATGTCTATTCTGGCATCTTCTTCCACACTAATGATTGACTTCATTTAAAACATCCTTTATGGCTATTGTTAGGTCTTAAGTCATGGATGGGTGGGGTTGAGAAACTGTCTTTCTTGCAATGTTCATATTGTCACATGTTAAATCAGGGTTTCAAGAAGTCTGGGCCATGTCAGATCTAGATCCAATTCATCATGCATTTAATTAGTCTCCTAGATATTCTCTATGAGAATGCAATGTTTTAGTCCATTCTGTTGCCAGATACTTGTGGCTTTGAGACCTTCATCACTTAGCTGTGGAACAAGACACATTGAGAAGTTTGTTCAAATAAGTTATATGGTTGACATTTCTATCCAAAAAATATGGCCCTTGCATAGAGACAGAAAGCAGATTAGTAGTTTCCAGGAGCTAAAGGGAGTAGGAAATGGGGCTTAGTGGGCATGGAGTCTCCTTTTAGGGGTGTTGAAAATATTTTGGAACTAAACAGAAGTGATGGTTGTGTAACATTGTGAGTGTAATAAATAGCATTGAGTTGTTCACTTCACAAGGTTAATTTATGTTATGTAAGCTCATTTTAAGTTAAAAAGACAAAACAAACAACAACAACAGCAAAAAACATGACCCTAGGAGATCTTCTAAAATTGCAGCCTCTAACATGACATAAAGGAAAATGCCCCAATATCAGAGATACAATATAGTTCTACAGTTCTGTAGTTCTACGGAGCTCACACTGCTCCACTCCAGCATCAGGAAGGAAGATAGAGAATTGCTATTGTTAAGAGAAAGAAGAGCTGTGGCCACCAAGACTTTGTCATCAGGACATTGTTACTCACTTGAGATGTGTAAACTTCTAAGGAGCTTCTGATCTCAGGATGAAACCCAAGTAAGGACACCCTGCATGAAGCCAGCCTACTTATGAGATTCAGTATTTTTTTTAAAAAACTAGTTTCTGTGAACCTGGCACTAAAATATGTATGGTAATAAGGATAGGAGAAGAATTGCTAGGGTGGGAAAAAAATATAGCTGTGGGAAAGAAAAAAAGGAAAAAAATCACTGTTTCTTTAAACACATGTATTAATCATAGTTCAGATCAAATTCAAGGTAGGAAGCCACAGCTATGAACAGGAGAGTAGGGGGAGGGCATTATTATTATTTAAATATATTTATATTAAATCATTTCTTAAAAATGGAGTACAAGACAGAATTTGCAGCTGGAAGGAGGGCAAAGGGAACTTAAGTCTCTCTCCTTAGAAATGTATGTGTTAAGTGGGTTTCCAGCTAGGTCAAAGGGGGCATCCTCTGCAGCTGGAAGTGGGAGGACCACTGGAGAATGCTAGTTTGTCTATCTGTCACTTTAAAATATGCCCCTTCCCTCTAAGCGCAGGAGCTTCTTGCAAAATAGACAACACTGGGAAATGGGAGAGAGGGATAACAAGATACCTTCATAGACTACTTTGATCTCTCAACTTTAAGAAACTCCATGGATTTTTGTAACACATGCTATTCCCCCCCCCCGCCCCCCGGGGAATAAGTACCAACACTTTTGACATTTTGCAGATGCTAGAAAATTTCTTTAGGACAGAAGAAATTAACTTCCTACATTAATTTCTGCATCA
Source organism: Tamias sibiricus (assembly GCA_025594165.1). Lineage (NCBI taxonomy): Eukaryota > Metazoa > Chordata > Mammalia > Rodentia > Sciuridae > Tamias > Tamias sibiricus. The sequence continues at coordinate 210,485,288 of CM046658.1, forward strand.
CAGAACCTTGAACAATGTCTGGGATGATTATGGATGAAGCGTGGATACACAGATGGAGAGATGGATGGAAGGATGCAAGGATGGAGAGATGGACACACAGGTGCTCTCAAGAAACCAGGGCCAAATATGCATTCAAAAAATGGACATGGACAACACGTAGGGAGAAACTAGGTGTTTGTTCAGAACTCTAGAGTCAGTTTGGGGAGTTTTATAGACAGAATGAGGATAAGGAAACATAGACATTAACTTAAATACACCTTATCATAGCAGCATAATAGAAACAAAAGGGGGGTGGTCCAAAAGATGGCAATAAAAGAATTATGAAATTTCTTGAAAAAAATCCCCACTATATCCCCAGTTGTTCTGCCTTCTGTAGAATAGTTATCACATCACTCATGAAATAAAGCTTACTTACCAGGAAAAGTAGTGGCTTTAGCAGTTTCACAGACCTGATTTCAAATATGGGCTCTGCCATTTGCTGATGATGTGAAGGTTCCTCAAAAAAGTAAAAAATAGAGTGACCACATGAACCATATGTACTGGGTATGCATCCAAAGGAAATGAAGTCAGTCTGCAGAAGAGATACCTGAACTCCCATGTTTATTACAGCACTGGTCACAGTAACTAAGATATGCAATCAATCTAAATATCCACTAACAGATGAATGTATATACATACACATAACAGAACACTTTTCAGTCATAAATGAGTCATACAAGAGTAAACCAGATTATAAATATTGGTGTATCTTATAAATGTTTTCATATTTTAATACTTCCATAATTGGGATGACTCTCACAATCACTGTTATCTAGTTGATGGTTAGGACATAACTGTCATTGGGGGCACATGAACAAGCTTAGCTGTTAATCCTCGTGAAAAATTAAACAATTGCAACTTCTTAACAGTTCAGTTAAGAAGCCATGTAAGAAGTATTTAAATACAGAATATGAGCACTGGTTGTTTTCTGACCATCTTTCATTGAAACCCTGTGGCCAAATAAAAAAAAAATCTCTATCATCAAAACTTTCAGAGCAACTTAGTGATTAGAGATTATACTAGAGTACTCTTTTAAGAAATACTGCACCAGTAACAAAGGATTATGTTGTGTGGGAAAAAAACATAGATATCAATAACTATGAATTAGAAACTGATGCAGGACAGGACTTCCATTTAGAACAGAGTGAAGTGACTGGAAAATCCTCTGCCCTGAAAACAAGTTTAAATTGACAAAATTGTCAGAAATATGCATTCCAGACTCTGGATATTGGCCCCAAATAAATAATATATTAATAAGTGTTAATTCATAACAAGCTACTAGAACTTGGGATAAGAACATTGAGAATCTGCAGATGTTTTGAGTGTGGCGGCTCTGCCCTCAATCAGGGTGGCACTAAGAAAACCATCCGCCTCCTGTCAGCAGAGACTATTTTGGAGTGCATGACAGAAATTAACGCCCAACAGTGTTGTTAGTAAAAATAAGAGTTGTGAACAACTGTACTAGCCTGAGGTTGAGATCCCAGACAGAAATTTAATGGGGAGAATCTAGATGTGAGAAACTCATAGAAGAGCTAGGCAAATTTATCCTTATCCCTGATTTCCTGGAAACTAGACGCATGCCTGGGGACACAAAGAGAGGGCCACAGAAAGTTAAATCTGAGGCAAGAATGAACATTGCCTGACCTTTCCATGTGTTCCTCAACGCAAACACAAATTAACTGGCAGAGAGTGGAAATCTTATGAGCTGAGGTATTTAAGCAAAACTCCTGACCAATGACTTGCTGGCTAGTAAGCTATGCAGACACAGGGACAATGCCTTAAAATTCAGGCTAAAAATATAAATAGGATTTTTTTAAACTTAAAAATATCTGTGGTCGTACATTGCAAGGGAAACAGGTCCTGCAATGAAGCCCAGGTACGTAATTTTAAAACAATAATAACAAATCTTAAGAAAAGTTGTTCAGAATCCATAATTTCTAGAATTTGTTATATAAAATGCCAAATTTTCAAAAACAACAACAACAAAATGAGACATGCAAAGAACCAAGCAAAAGGGGAAAATATCAGTCAACAGAAACTGATGGGGCCCAGATGTTAGATTTAACAAAGACTTCAAAGTAGCTATTAAAAATATGTTCAAAGAATTAAAGGAAAACCATGTCTAAAGAATGAAAGAAAAATATGATGGTAATGACTCAACAAATAAGTAATCACAACAGAGAAATAGGAACTATTTTAAAACCAAATGGAAAGTCTATGGTTGAAAAATATAATAACCAATAAAAATTTCATAGATGAGTTCAACAGAAGATAAGAGGTGGCAGAAGAAAGTATTTCTACTGAACCAATCTAAAGACCAGAGAGGAAAAAGATCAAAAGAAAAATGAACAGAGCTTCAGAGATCTGTGGGACCACATCCAATATATCAATATATGTGTAATGGGAGTTCCAGAAGAGAGACAAGGACATTAAAAATGTTTTAAAAAACAATGACCGCAAACCTCTCAAATTTGATATACAATAAGAAGCTCGATAAATTCAACAGAGGTGAACTCTAAAAGATTCACATCTAGTATATCATAGTCAAACCACTGAAAAAGAAAGACAAAATCTTGAAATCATCAACAAAAATGATTCATCTCACATGGGGTAATAATAATATTACGAACAGTTTTTTTGAATTAAAAAAATGGAGATCAAGAAAGTAGTTGAATGACATATTAAAAAGAAAAAAGAAACAAAATATAGTCAAACAACAGTTATGTAGCCACCAAAACTATCCTCCTAAAATGAAACTGAAATAAAGACAAGCCACAAAACTGAGAGAAATATTTTTAAAAAGCCCATTCTGTGGAATACCAGTGGGAGTCTTTCTAGTGGAAAGGAAATGACACTGGATGGTAACAGGGAGATAGGAAGAAATGATATACACCCCAAAGGGTAAATATGTGGGTAAACACAGAAGACTGAATAAATATGTATTTTCTTTTCTTTCCTTAACTTTAAAAAACCAAGAGATTGCATAAAGCACATTTAAAGTGAATGGACTAAATATTCTAATCAAAATACACAGATTGTCAGACTGGACAAAAATACAAGAGTATTGCCTAAAAGAAACATACTTGAAATTAAAAGACACAAGCAGTTCCCAGCAGCTCAGAAGCTGAGGCATGAGGATCACAAGTTCAAAGCCAGCCTCAGCAAAAGGGAAGTGCTAAGCAATTCAGTGAGACCCTGTCTCTAAATAAAATACAAAATAGGGCTACAGATATAGCTCAGTGGTCCAGTGCCCCTGAATTCTATGTCCAGTAACCACCCCCTCCCCCCAAAAAGAAACAAGCAGTTGAAAATAAAATGATGGGAAAAGATATAACATGAAAATATCAACCATAAGAAATCTGGCTTGGCTCTATTTATATCGGCCAAAATATACCTTAATTTTTAAAAATCCTGAAGAAAAAAAGATCCGTTTCTAAATGATAGAATGGTCAATACACTATGAAGAGCTATAACAAATGTATAGTCATATATGATACATGAAGACATAATTGACAATTGAAAGCGGAAATAAGCAATTCAAAAACTGCAGCTGGAGATTTTAAAACTGCATTATCAATAACTGATGGAATACCTAGAAAGAAATTCTTACCAACAAACTTGATCTGATATTACATAACACTTCATGCAACAGCAGAACACACATATTCTTTTCATGTATAAACCTTTTACAAAGACATAAAACAAGTCTCAATAAACTTAAAATGGTCAAAATTATTCAAAATGTGTTTTCCTATTACATTCAAATTAAATTCTAAGTAATCAACCAAAAAAATTGGAAATCCCCAAATTATTGAAAATTAAGTAGTACTAGTACTTCTTAATAACTCATGGATTAAGGAGGAAATCAGAGCTAGTTAGAAAATATTTTGAACTGAATAAAAATGAAAACACAACACTAATTTATTTCAGAAGGCTATAATGATCAAGGTAATATGATATTGTTGTAAATACAGATATAGATCAATGGAGCAAAGTAGAAAGTCCTCAAAGTCTTACACATATTTTAAGTTTGAAAGTCTTACACATTTTTTAAGTTTAATTTGTTAACAAATGTCTCAAGATAATTCTAGAGAGAATGAATAGTATTTTCAGTGGATTATGCTGAGACAATTAGATACATATATACCAAAAAAATGAAGTTCAATACATTACATCATACACAAAAATAAACTCAAAATAGAATAACCAAAGATTTTTTGTAACATGTATCAGTAGTTTGCTCCATTTTATTGATCAACAGTGCAAAAAAAGCATGATTCATTAAAAAAAAAAATTCATAATGTAGACTTCATCAGAATTGAAAACATTTGTCTCTCAAAAGATACCACTAAGAAAATGAAAAAACAAGCCATAGACTGGGGGAATATATTTACAAGAAGATTTGAATTCTGAATATAACTTTAAAAATGTGTAACTTAATGATAAGCAGACAAGTAACACATTTTAAAAGGGACATAATATTAAATGATATATTTCACCATATAAGATGTATATGTAGTCAATAAATGCATTAAAACACTCAGCATCTTTATTCATTAGGGAAACACAAATTAAAACCACAATAAAATACCAATACAGAACCAACAGAATGAAAATTGACAACACTAAATGTAGGTGAGAATGTGGAGAAACTGGAACCCTCATACACAGGTCATAGAAACATGCAATGGTACAGTATAGTCACTTTGGAAAATGTTGGCAGTTTATTAAAAATTCACATATGGCCAAACAATTACATTCCTAGGTTTTTACCCAAGAGAAATAAAAACATATGTTCACACAAAGCCTTACACATAAGTGTTCATAGCAGCATTATTCATAATGGCTCCAAACTAGAAACAATTCAGTGTTTTTAAACAAGTGTGCCATAGCCACATAATGGGATACTACTCAGCTATATGAAGGATCAAACTACCGATATGCCACATCATAGATGAACCTCAAAGTCATTGTGCTAAGTAGAAGAAACCAGAAACAGGCCAGGTGAGGTGGCACATGCCTGTAATCCCAGTGGCTCAGGAAGCTGATTTGGGAGGATCCTGAGTTCAAAGCCAGCCTCAGCAATGGTGAGGCACTAAGCAACTCAGTAAGACCCTGTCTCTAAATAAAATACAAAATAGGGCTGGGGATGGGGCTCATGGTTCAGTGCCCCTGAGTTCAAATCCCACTACTCCCCAATAAACAAATAAATAGAAATAAAGAAACCAGAAAGAGCAAAAGTACATGCTTAATCAATATATTAATACTCAATTTCCAGAAAGACAAATGTATAGACCTAGAAGGTAGGTTACCGGTGGCCTCAGGCTTAGAGTAGAAGAAAATACTGAATGCTTCTGAGGAACTTCTGGGATGATAAAAATGTTCTAAAGTGATGGCCACACAACTCTATATCCTTTCCAAAATCATTAAATTATACACTAATACCAGGTAAAGGTTATGGTACATAAATTATGTTCCAGTAAAGCAATTCAGGGACTGGAGGTGTAGCTCAGTTGTAGAGTACTTAGGGCCTGGGTTCAATCCCCAGTAATATACATGCAAGTAATTTTGAAGAGTTGAGGTATAAATATAAAAAGGGTTAGATGAAAGGATTTTGAATGTTTGCATCATAATGATAAATGTTTCAGGAGACAGATGTGTTTACCCTGATTTGAACATTATACAATGCATACACATACAAGAACATCATATGGTGTCCCTATGAATATGAACAATTTTTGGTGTTAGTTTAAAATGCTTTTTTAAAAAATGTGAATTCTAAAAAAAACAACAATAAATAAAAAGGGTTTGGGAACTTTTTCACTAATGCCTTCTTTCTTACATATGACAAGATGCTGAAGAGCAAGGATAAAGTAATTTGCTGAATATCATAGGTGTAGTTTACTGAAAGTCAGAACCAGAATGAAGAAATTCCAGCCACTGGAATATTTGCCATGAGGTATCACATCGGCCATGGCAGGTGGGGAAGTAGCTGCTTTAAATCATCTTTGCAAAAAAAAAAAAAAAAAAAGTGAGGAAATAGGTGAAAAATGAGTAGAAATATGAGTAGATAAATATTTCAGACATTCAGTATCAATAAATTCAATAAATTCTAGTCACATATCCACACATGAATTTTATTACCTTACCTTTATGTACTCTGCCCAACATCTGCTCCCTTATTCAGTGTTCATACTTTCACATACACAGGAATTCAATTTCCCAACTCACAATGAAGCTCTTTACAATCATAGATCATGGTTTTCCTGCATGCACCTACCTCAGCCTGTGGCTGAACTCAGAGTACACCCTCAATAAGTGTTTGGGTCCTCTACAGCTTTCCACAGGGCGTTTGCCACTACATTCTCCATTGGGCTTTTTATTCCTCACAGTGACCTTGAATTCCTCACAGGTTGACCAACTTAACCCAAAGCACCATCTTCATTCTCCTCACTCTTCTTAACCCAGAGAGATCTCAAGATTTGTAGGGGAAATAAGAATCTCAATTTCATACATAAAAATGATAGGAACTTACAAGATGCTTTGATTTTCTTTCTTTATACAAAGGGAACCCACACACACACACACACACACACACACACACACACTAAAGACCTACAAGCAAGCTTTCCATATATACATATATTTTAAAACTTGTGGCAGATGAATGGACACCCATATGTTTTGCCTTTAAACTGTGGTGTATGGCTTGGACATGAGGAATTTTGAGAGAAGAATTGTTCTTATCTCTTATTTCTGGCTAGATTCAAGAAAAATAGAGAGCCCTCTAGTGGCAGAATTGCTATGCTCACAATCAAATTCCCTTAACAAGTCTCTCTTCCTAATCCAGCAGCAAAGACACATTTCATACCCAGAAACTTGGCAATTCTTGATCTTCAAAGGGCCTTTTTATTAAAATGAGGGTACATTTTTACTTTAGCCCTTTTTTGTGAGGAGAGGGAAGTTTCTTGACAAGAATTTTGAAACGAATAAGTATTTAAATCCAAGCAATAGCACTTTCTAAGTTATATTAAAATAAACTGGAGGTTACCAATGAGTTCCAGAACCATTCTGATGATTAGTAGTTCACTTACAATGGTCTCTGACCCCATCTGCATCCTCTACCCAATATTTAAATCCTTTCATTGATAGATGAAATTGTTCTCTTTTATTGCAATAGTTAAGCAAGTACCTTTATAAGATGCAGTGGGTTTGTTAAGATTATCACTTTTGTTAAGACATTGTCACTTTTATATGATATCTTCTGTTTTGTAGGAATCTCTCTTTCAGACCATAGATCCAGTTGGCTTTGGTAGTTGACGTTGGTCCCTCCCTTTTCCCTCCTTCTCACTACAGAAAAACAAAATACAGATGCCTGGAGCACATCCCTTAACAGCCAAAGTCCAATACCTGTAGAGACAAGGAAGAAAAAAAAAAAAAACCAACAATTTTCTAATTGCTTTTTCCTGAATGCTTTTGTTCTGTTTTTTTAACCGTCCAGGGTTCAGTATGAAATATGTTGATTCATCCACTACCAGTTAAGAGGTGCAACTTTCTGAAAAAGCAGATTTGCTTCCACTTTGTGGAAAACATTGTTTGGTGCAATGAAAGTCAGAAGTGGGTTAGACACATGCATTTTATATAACTCCCCACATAAGCAAACTTGACCTACCCATGACTTGGGTTATTTCCTTAGCGCTCACACTGGACAGTTCTTAGACTCCTGTTTTATTTTCAGCAAATCAAAAGTCTCCTCTCCTCTTCAGATTCAATCACACAAATTGCATCAGGCCTTAAAGAAAGCCATACCTCGGGACCTCACAAAGAGGTATCTATTACCAGGAGCTCTAAGAAAATGTTCTTTTAATTAGATACATTTATCTTTAATCCCTGTTTTGACAGAAACTCTAACATAAACATACATTACCAATACATAAAACCCAGCTCAAAGTATGGTTAATTTTTATATTTGACAGAGCCAGTTGGAAAAAATAACTTTGACCTTTCTCCGTCTTTGTGTGATGTCACTTCGACCTAGTCTCAGAGCCTAAAACAGAAACAGTGGCATCTGCAGCTAAAGTACAATAATGATTCTTAAACTGCTCCTTAAAAGTGGCAATAAAAACCCTAATAAGACCTCTGGGTCTTATGTCGAAGCAGCTGCAAAATCAAGTTAAATAATTTCTGCAAGGACTACAGTAATTATAAAACTGATTAAAGTTTACCTACACTTCATTCCTAGAGGGTTTTCACCAAGGACTTGGAAACCAGATGGTTCAAGACCATGCATGATGGATATATTCCATGAAGCATGTCCGTTGTCATGGGAACAACAGAAATAACATTATCTTTACTGTCTATTCCTTTACAAAGCCATGCATTTAGGAGTTCCCACCAACTTAAGACAAATTCAAACAGATACTTGGGTAGCAGGTCAAAAACCAGCACCTCTACCTACATTAAATATCAAAGCTAAACTGTGGAATTCACTTAAATGTCTGTAGTGAATCCATCTGCTTTCTACAGGGGTGTTCAAAGTCAGCCTTCATAATTTTATGATTTTAGTACTCCAGAGAAAATTGGAAAAGCTGAGCAATTGGAATTAGGACTCTGAGATTGCCCTTGGACAGGAAAAGATAATGCCTAGGGAGAGAAGCATCCATCTCTGGTGATCCCATGAAAGTTCTAGTCCCACTTCTCCCTGGAGCTAACCCCTCCAGCCACACCCAGACACATTCCTACTAAGAAACATATTCCTGCTATGGAATCATTTTGCCAGTTATTCTTTTCTTTTTCAAGATTCTCCACTTCAATCATAACAACAACAGGCACTGAACCTTTATGGCATACTTCCTCTGTACTTAACATGAATGATGCCATTTCAACCTCCCAACTGCTCTTTGCTAACTTTTTGTAACTTTACAATCGCTATTTTAAAAGTGAGGGAACATCGGGTTTTTTTTTTTTCAAAATACCATGACCAGAGGCAGAGACCAAGATTCTACATTTCTAACCAGCTTTAGATGATATGAAATGTTGATCCACTGTGAGCAGCAAGGACTTGAATGGTTAAGAAGCATGACCCCATACACCCGACTCTCAAGGAGCAGAGCCTGGCGTTCCAGAGCATAGCTTCCTGACTTGAGAGCTCCAGCTGTTAATCACTATACTCTGGCTCCCAATTCCATCACAGGCACCAGCCTCTTCCCCAAAGTAAAGAATAGAAATCACACAAAAGGACAAGTTCTATATATGGGCACGCTGATTTGAACATAACAAATATGTGTGATTTTTATGTTTTTATGTATCAGCTAAAATATTTTTAAATAAATTAATAAGATAAGTTCATTACAACCCTGACAACTGTTATCCCCATTCTTTCCCCTCAGTCAAAACTTTCAAACCAATAGTTTGTAGGGGTTCTGGTGTTTTTCATACAATCCACTTTCCACTCCCATTCTAATACCTCACTTTCAAACCTTTGACTTCCCTGGATATACTCTTTTTCCATTGTTGGTTTCTCTATGAAAAAAATAAACCTCATCTTATTTGTACAAACTGCATAAGTGCGTTTTTTGCAGTTCGGTGTACATTGAGATATAAATTGGATTCTTACTTATGTAAATGCAAAATAAGTAACTACAGACAAGATACTACTAAGAATATTTCAAAGTATGGAAGGAATCAAAAGACAGCTTGGAAAATTGAAGATAAGAATCAAGAGAAAAATAAGTTCAAGAGAACGTTTGTAAATAAAGGACCTGTGTCGATGTGGGGACTTTGGGCAGATGAGATGTGACTCCCAATACCCAGGGGAAGGAAGATGGTATGTTTTGGGTATAGCCTTGAGATCTAAGATGAGAAACTAGGCTATCAGGAAAGGCCTTGGTTAGAAAAGGAAGTTTTCAGAAAATTAGGCTAAGAGGATCTCCCACCAATACAACCTTTCTCTCAAGCTGGACTAAGCAGCCCTCTGTGACTCCGCCCCTGAATCTGAATTGACACATCTGAATTTAGAGTTTTCTTCTGATGAGTTTTCAAGCAGGGGGGAAATATTCTGGGCTGGGTTGGGCATACAAACCATGTAACCTATGGGGGTTAATTTTAGGGAGTTCTACAGATATCTCCTAAACTTGTCCTTGCCCCTCAGATGCCTCTCCCACGTTTCCCTGTGCTAAAAATGTTCTACAATTGAGCAGGGCTCTGAAATCAAACAAATAAGGCCAAATCCCCACTCTACAACTGGGCAGGATACTAATATGTGTACAAAAGGTCAAGTACCATCTAAAACCTATGGGAACTGGGCATATTGTTATTTGCTTTCAAGTTCCTCTATGATGTACCTGTATTATTTGTTTCTGTATTATTGCACCTTTCCATTTTGTCACACCTCTGATTGTTCAATTTTTCTTTTTCATTGTTTTTTTTTTTCCACTGTATGCTTCCCAGTCTCATCACTTTATAGTACAGTGGGCTGAATAGAATGATCTCAAAATTCCAAGATTCTAATACTAAGATTCCTAGACAACTACATTTCCTCTCTTGCACTTCACCTAGTTCATAGGCTCCTAAAACTTAAGCAAGTCAATGTCCTGGTGACACCAGAAACTACATTTGCAGGCCCACTGTTTTTAACTAATTCTAAATCCAATTTCTAATTGCCTAAAGAAAATCTAAAAACAAACCAAAGATTGGTCCTAAACAACTCCTTTGGCAGAGGCTCCATTGTAGCACCCCCCCACCCATGTTTTGAATGGTCCCTGGGCTTCAAACCTTGCAGCTATTTTGGCTATTATTTCAAACCCATGCCCTAAGACAAAGGCAGTCACCTGCGAATGCATACCTCTCACATCTGGGAAGACTGACTGTGGCTACCCAGCTATTCTGCGTCTCTCCTCATGCCCACATTAATTTAATTGTGCTTTTTCTAGTGTTCCCCAGTTTTCTTTGATCACAAAATCTCTTGTTTTTTCATTATGGTCTTCGTACATAGTGTTCCATTAAATAACATTGAAAAGATGTTACTCCTAATTTTACAGATGAAGAAATAAAGACTCAGAGGGTTTAAGGAAGTTACCCAAGGACAAATGACTAAAACAGGCTAGTCCAGGATGAAAATACTTACCTAATACCAAGATGTTATATCACATCTTTCTCATTAAAATGTCTGTATTGTGGTAATTCAAATAAAAATGAACTAGGCGCAGTGGCACACGATCTGCAACCCCAGCAGCTCGGGAGGCTGAGGCAGGAGGATCACAAGTTCAAAGCCAGCCTCAGCAACGGTGAGGCACTAAGCAACTCAGTGAAACCCTGTCTCTAAATAAAATACAAAATAGGCTGGGGATGTGGCTCAGTGGTCAAGTGCCCCTGAGTTCAATCCCTGTTACAAAAAAAAAAAAAAAAAAAAAAAATGAAATGATGTACTTCTAAATATTCTTAGAATGTCATGATCCTATTTTTGGAGGTTAATTGTAATCGTTTAGTCTTGTCATGTATTTTTACAAGTCATACATTTACCCCCATATGATAGGACTGCCAGAAAGAAAAATGAATAAGAAAAGGAAAGAGAGAGAGAGAGAGAGAGAGAGAGAGAGAGATCTTATTGGAGTAAATTTCACAGGCTTTCTATGAAAAAAGACAAATGTACAGGAGTAACAGCTTAATGTCATACTCTGTGGGTGGTTCTATTCTCGATTTCTCCCCAATTCTCAGTGCAATCAGCAGCAAGGTCTTTCAATATGTGCTTTCCTTAGGGAATTCAGAGCAAGAATAAAACATTACACTCTGGACTTTTCAGTTCTGAAATGGACTTTTGTGCAGCCAGAGCAGTGACAACATTCTTAACAACTGTGGCTTGTCAGTTGCAAGAGGCATGCAATCAAAAGTGAAAAAGATTTTCTAAAATTCAAGAGGTTGGTTTCAATAGCACAAGCCATTGGGTCCTGGGGGAACCAAACACATGATTTCTACCATGAAGTGGGATGCATGCAGGGTGATGTAATGCCATCCACCCACCAGAAAGGAAAAGAGGGCCCCCTCACCTTGGGAAAGAGAGAAAAGGGAGAAGCAGGACCCCCTCCCATCACCCAACCCCCATCCCACTCTACCTCAGACCCTGGAGCTGCCTGAAAACAGAAAGTTCAGAGGAGTCTGAGAGATCCCCGGGCAGGATAGGCTCTGATCTTTCTCCCAGAGCTAAAGCCGGAAGCCTGCCAGCCACCAAGGATTCTTCCAGAATCCTAACTTTACTAATTAATTTACACCCCTCACTACTAAGGGAGAAAATGTTAGAATAGAAGTTAGTAAATTTTCTGGAGCTTGCAAGATCAAGTTTTCTACTACCAAGCCAAGATTCACCCATACTAGCAAGGAAGCAAAGACTAAAGAATGTTTCTGGAAAGGCAGAACTTAAAGAAGCCCCACAGAATCCTGGACGTCCTGAAGCACTGTGGGGAAAGCCTCCGGCCCACATCCTCTCACACCCCACCCCCAAACACACACACAAGGACTGGAAGGACTGACAGACCCAAAACAGATCAGAAGAAGTCTTATAGTTGATATGAGGGCAATGTAGAATCAAAAGAGAACAGAGTAAAAGGATCTAGCCCACGGGAGCCATGGAGAAGCTGCTGCCACCACAGTGGGGGATGCAGACTTACAGAGCACTGCCCAAGGCCTGGGGGAGAATTGTATCTCAGAACAAGCTGACAAGCACCAAAGGTGCTCGAGGGCACATGCCAACCTCCCCACACCACACCTAATTGTGTCCTGTATGATGTTGACATCCCTCCAACACCAGAGGAAGAGAAAATATACGTAGAGGGGAGCATCCTAACTTGCTAACTAATTCCCACTCCCTCCTTTCTAAGGGACCCTTGGACTAGAAGCCAGTGAACGTTCTAGAGCTGGCAATTCTCTACTACCAAGCCAGTGTGGGTTTTAAAATCTAGGCTAAGTCTAGTTATAGACAAATAAAACCATTATTATTATTTTTTTTGGTATACCTAACTTTGTAACTGTGTAAAATTCATACACAGTTCATAATCGTAAGGAAATGTGTACTTCCTGTTGGCATGGTATGACTTGGTTGGGTATTCTTTTTCATTATTCAAATTTCTCTGATATGCCCCATTTATAATGGTATGAGTCATAAACTTGAAAGAAGGTTTATTTCCATGGTAGAGGGAGAAACTGTGGAATAGGATGACGTTGGCTTAACAGTCACTACAAAGTATGAGAAGGGCTCATTGGTGACCCAGTTTGCTTGTGAAGACAGGAGCAGGGAGCTGACAGGCAGCTTATGGGCCACCTGAAACAGCTTTGTGAGCCACTCATGGCTCATGAGGGAACAGGTGGGGAACTATGGGCATGGGGGAGGAAGCAATAAAAACGAGTGAGTGTGGAAGAGAGTGGGAACTGCAAAAAGAGAAAATAAACTAAATTTCACTAAAAAAAGAGAAAATGTAAATATCAAGAAATAGATTCTTTGGATTCATAGGGGACTCTTCAAAGATGTGAAAGCAAAAAGAACTTTTTTTTCACTAGAGAGAAAAGAAACTGAGAAAACAGTGAATTGAGCTTTCAGCAAAGAATGCTAAAAATAGATCTATATAAATAAATACAATTTAAATTTTTAATGAAATTAAAACCTCCAGAAATTAAACAAGGACCAAAAAGGGAAAGATCTAAAATGGATATTATAATTAATATCCATATTATAGATAGATATTAAATTATTTTTAAATGTTTTAATGTTAAGTAATTTTCCCCCACCACAATCATTAATTAGTGTAGCAGAAAGAGGTTAAGAAATGGCTGTCAAAATCAAATTCAAAAACATATCAAAAAGATAGTGCACCACGATCAAGTGGGGTTTATCCCAGGGTTGCAAGGCTGGTTCAACATTCAGAAATCAATAAACACAATACATCACATCAATAGACTTAAAGATAAAAACCATATGATCATCTCAATAGACACAGAAAAAGCATTTGACAAAATACAACACTCCTTTATGTTCAAAGCTCTAGAAAAATTAGGAAAAACAGGAACATATCTCAACATTATAAAAGCTATCTATGCAAAACCTCAAGCTAACATTATCTTAAATGGAGAAAAATTGAAAGCATTCCCTCTAAAAACTGGAACAAGACAGGGATGCCCCCTCTCACCACTGCTATTTAACATAGTACTTGAAACTCTGGCCAGAGCAATTACACAGACGAAAGAAATTCAAGGGATCCAGATAGGAAAAGAAGAGCTCAAATTAGCACTATTTGCTGATGACATGATAATATACCTAGAAGACCCAAAAAACTCTACCAGAAAACTTTTACAACTAGTAAATGAATTCAGCAAAGTAGCAGGATACAAAATCAACACCCATAAGTCAAAGGCATTTTTGTACATCAGTGACAAAGCCTCTGAAAGGGAAATGATGAAAACTACTCCATTTACAATAGCATAAAAAAATAAAATAAAATACCTGGCAATCAACTTAACGAAAGAGGTGAAGGACCTCTATAACAAAAACTATAGAACACTAAAGAAAGAAATCATAGAAGACCTCAGAAGATGGAAAGACCTACCTTGTTCTTGGATAGGTAGAATTAATATTGTCAAAATGTCCATACTACCAAAAGCTTTATACAGTTTTAATGCAATTCCAATCAAAATCCCAATGACATTTCTCAAAGAAATAGAAAAAGCAGCCATGAAATTCATCTGGAAAAATAAGAGACCCAGAATAGCTAAAGCAATCCTGAGCAAGAAAAGTGAAGCAGGGGGCATCACCATACCAGACTTTAAATTATACTATAGAGCAATAGTAACAAAAACAGCATGGTATTGGAACCAAAACAGACTAGTAGACCAATGGTACAGAATTGAGGACACAGAGACTAATACATATAATTTCAGCTATCTTATATTAGACAAAGGAGCCAAAAATGTACAGTGGAGAAAGGATAGCCTCTTCAACAAATGGTGCTGGGAAAACTGGAAAGCCATATGCAACAAAATGAAATCAAACCTGTATCTCTCACCATGCACAAAATTCAATTCAAAGTGGATCAAGGACTTAGGAATTAGACCAGAGACAATACACCTAATAGAAGAAAAAGTAAGCTTCAATTTCCAACATGTCAGATTAGGCTCCAAGTTCCTTAACAAGAATCTGGTAGCGCAAGAATTAATACCAAGAATTAATGAATGGGATAGATTTAAGCTAAAAAGCTTCTTCTCAGCAAAAGAAACAATCAGTGAGGTGAATAGAGAGCCAACTTACTGGGAACAAATATTTAATATGTGCACATCAGATAGAGCACTAATTTCAATAATATATAAAGAACTCAAAAAACTTGACACCAAAAAAAACAAATAATCCAATCGATAAATGGACTAAGGAATTGAAAAGACACTTCTCAGAAGAAGATACATGATTAATCAACAAATACATGAAAAAATGCTCAACATCGCTGGCAATTAGAGAAATGCAAATCAAAACTACTCTAAGATTTCATTTCACTCCAGTCAGAATGGCAGCTATCAAGAACACAAACAACAATAAATGTTGGAGAGGATGTGGGGAAAAAGGCACACTCATACATTGTTGGTGGGACTGCAATATGGTACAACCATTATGGAAAGCAGTATGGAGATTTCTTGGGAAAACGGGAATGGAACCACCCTATGACCCAGCCATCCCACTCCTGGGTCTATTCCCAAAGGACTTAAAAACAGCATATTACAGTGACACAGCTACCTCAATGTTTATAGCAGCACAATTCACAATAGCTAGGTTGTGGAACCAACCTAGATGTCCCTCAGTAGATGAATGGATAAAGAAAATGTGGTATATATACAAAATGGAATTTTACTCAGTAATAAAAGAGAATAAAATAATGACATTTGCAGGTAAATGGATGAAGTTGGAGAATATAATGCTAAGTGAAATCAGTCAATCTCAAAAATCCAAATACCGAATGTTTCCTCTGATATAAGGAAGCCGGTTCACAGCATTGTTGGGTCGGGGTACATAGGAGGATTAGAGGAACACTATAATGGTCAAAGGGAAGGGAGGGGAAGGGAGGGAGCAAGGGGGAAGGGGGAAAAAAGTGGTTGAATAAAACAGATATCATTATTCTAAATGCATGATTGAAGACTTGAATGCTGTGAATATACCTTGTATACAAACTGTTTTGTGTAAAAAGATGCTACATATGTATAGTATGAACTGTAATACATACTACTATAAATAAAAATTTAAAAAAAAGAAATGGCTGTCAGATGTCCTAAAGTCATTAAGTGTTAAAATTGCTGTATCATTTCAGAGAATAAGTATAAATAATGAACTGAAATATATTTATTCATATTTATATTTAGAGTATTTACTCCATAGAGCCCAAACTATGAATCTTATTTAATATATATTAGCATATTTTATAAATTAAAGCTAGCCCGTCAACCATCTTAATTGTTTATTTTTTTCTCTCCTTTGTAGAGACATGATACAGATGATAGATAAACGCTTTGTTCCAGTTCTAAGTGAGGTAATTATTGACAGACGTTTATAACTCGGTTTCTCATTTTTAAAAAGGAAATGTACATGCATACAATGCGATGGGTGTGGTACTAACATGGTGAGAATCTCACAGAGTAACCAGACGGACACAGAGTCAGAAATAGACCCACCCTGTCTGGATCTAAGACAGATGGAACTACAGATCAAGGAACTTACTTTACACCATGTCCAAAATCAATTCCAAACCAGCTAAACATTTGAGTGTAAAGTGAAAAAACATAAATAAAGCTTTTAGAAAATGGTAGGAGAATGTCATTGTGATCATGGGATATATGACAGAGATAGTGTTTTGGGTTCACCAAATCCAACATTGTTTATTGTGGACACTGTAAGAGTCCCAGGGAGCATATGTTTGACATCTGTCCTTGGAATGCAGGCAGAAATTACTGATAACAGCACCTTCAGTTCTGACCCATAAAATCCCCACCTGATCCTCCTCTTCCCTCATTTAGTCTCTCTTCCCTCATCTGGGGCCAAAGGCAAAAGGATCTGTAGGTGGATTCCTGGGTCTCTGAATGACTGCATGGAACAGAGATCACAAACCCCACACCCAGCACACTATAATATAAAGACACCATTCAAATCAATAAGAAAAAATCAGATAACCCAAGAGGAAAATGGATAATTAAACAAAAGAAGACAAACAAATAGTAAATAAACATTTAAAAAGGTATGAAACCTCTTTGGTAATTAGAGATATACTAATTAAAATCATGTTTCATATGGGCAAAAAATTTTAAAGTCTAATGATAACAAACATTGACAAAAAATACAGAGCAATGAAAACTCTCATATATTGCTAGTGTGAGTGTTCACTGGTACAACTGCTTTGTAAAAGAGTTTATCATTATTGAGTACAAAATGAAGATACCAAATCCCAATGATTCAACAAAATATAGTGCATGTATTCAGGAGGAACCATGTACAGACACACCAGGATATACACCCAAAACTGTGCATCCAGAGGCAACTCAGACTTTATTGCATTCATGCATAGTACAATGAATAAATAAATTTTGGAAATGACCCACAACTACCTGCAAAAACTCCAGAGTCTCACAAACATGGTTTTGAAATTAAATACATTATTGTTTTCATATGTAAATTTCAAGAATAAGCAAAACTAAACTATATCATTTAAGTATGCATAAAATACTTAAGAAAAGTAAGAAACTTTTTTTTTTTGAAGTCAGGATAATGGTTACTGCAAGAAGTGATTGATGAGTTGTTTATGCATCTAAATAGTTCATGCACTTTTTAGCATATGTGTATGTGTGCCTCTATAATATTTGCAAAAAAAAAAATGTGAGGATAAATAGTTAAAAGATAACTTATGAAGAAAGTTAAAATATTGAAAATGTTAAAAAATAGAGGAAATCATTACAATGTAAAGAGAAGAATTTCAATACTAGAGAGCCAATATTTAATAGGAAAAAAATTATAGAGTTTGAAATTCCAACAGAATCAAAGAGATGATCATTAAAAATTAACAAAAAATTAATATCTAACTTTGGAGCTTAGTCATACATACCAATAATTTCTCTTTGGCCCAACTTAAAAATTCCAACTTCTACAAAAATCTCTTTTAGAGGTCAAATACACAGAGTTTACAAAAGTTCCTGAATCAATCCAAGTACTGAAAGGGGATCTGCTTGGCAGAAAGGTAATGCCAGCATTTACCTGGGGAAGGGGGCTGAAGAGCAAGGCTGGAGGAAAGGCAGCTCTGAGAACTGCCCCCCACAAATGCAGAGAGAAAGAGAAAGAGTTTTGAGGTAAACCCATTTGCATTCACAGGGAAAAAGTATAATGTGATACATGAAATGTAATTTCAAAAAGACTTTCCATCTCTGGTTTCAATGTTTCTATAATCCTCAGAAATAGTAAGACAAGATTGCAAAAAGAGACAGAAAAGGCCAGTTTCCTTGAACTGAGTATAATGCTGAACACGTACATAAACTACCAGTGGGACTTGGGTGTTCCCAGAGGTGGAAATCCTAGGACTACTGGGAGGGTAAGTGGGTTCCAGCAGATCTTAAGCTTTCCTTTTCCCACTTAAATGCCTGTAGTATTTCAAATAAAACGTTTAGGATCCAGAGCAGTGCTTTTCCAAATGGAAACAGACAGATTTCCAAGGTGTGATCTAGTTACCCTCCTTATTGCAAGAAAAGGCCTGACTCTTTACACTCACCTGAATTCATAAATTTTACTCTTGTTGACAAGAAGAATAACAGCTTTGAAGTAAAGAGGTACACCATGCTTAAAATATCCACTCTGTCTCCCTGTTTCATTTTCAAACACAATACGCACATTATTTCAGATAGACATTTAAAAGGACAGATATGTACCGGGTACTTTAAAAGATATTAGACATTTTCTGGAGCCAGAGCACGCAGATGGTCCATTTACCACTTCTGGGGATTGGCCACTGTTTTCCAAGCAGTAAAACTTTCTTTTTCTCACTTTTTTTTTTTTTAAACTTCCCATTCTCTTTCATGATATTCACTAATACTATGAAATTCTCCAGACATTTTGGAAGTCATTAAAAAATGGAGAAATTTTCTGTTCTCTAAGAATGTGGCTCTATTATTTGTTTTTAAACCAAACAGGTGAGTTGAAAAAGGAGGTACAGGGATTTACACTTCCAGAGCAAGTTCACGGCACAACCAATCACTTCAGCTGGTCACTTGCACAGATGAGGAACTCAAGGCTTATTGGTTAATTGTTTCATCCATTGTTTAATATAACAGGTTCTACTTGCCTCCTTTCTTTGGGACCCGAAAGTTCTATGGAAATCAGGAAAGGATAAAGAATGATAGGCTATCTTGGACAGAAAGAGAAACAACCATCCCATAAAATGTGAAATGTCACATTTTATTAAAAAAAAAAAAAAAAAAAAAAAAAAAAAAAAACTCCTTGCAAAGAAATATTTGAAGATGTCTTTTCAGAATTTCAGTTAGTCTTGAAAGCTGGTTAAATAAAATAGCAACAATACTTCATTAGAAATTTATATAAAATATAAAAATCTGGGTGTAGATATATTCAGAAGTTAAACAACACACTATTTCCAAAAGAAGTTTACAGGAAACAGATATTTGATAGTTATGATACAATATTTAATAGATATTTACTTAGAAACTATTATTTTTTGTCATAGCCTGAGTACTGGTGATACTAGTCTGAATAAGGTAGACAGTACCTGCCTTCATAGATCAAGAAGCAGATAATAAAAAGGTAAGAAGAGAGCTCCAATCTATCCTACTTCAGGATATTGTATTCCAAACAGGGATTAGAGGGGATGACATCGCACTAGGCACAGGTGGTAAATTCAGAACACTTCTGTTTGTTTTCAATAGCATTTGTTTCATAAATGAATAGGAAGAACGGCAGCTTCAAATTCTTTTTTATATTAACTTTTTTTATAATTAGTGATACATGACAGCAGAATGCGTTTCATTTCATTGTACACAAATGGAGCACAACTTCTCATTTCTCTGGCTGTACATGATGTAGAATTGCACCATTTGTGCAATCATACATGTACCTAGGGTAATCATGCCCTTCTCATTCCATCATCTTTCCTGCCATGTCCCTTCCCCTCCTCCCCTCTCCTTTGCCCAATCCAAAGTTCCTCCATTCTTCCCACGCCCCTCCTGCCATTATGGATCAGCATCAGAGAGAATATTTGGCCTTTGGGCTTTTGGGATTGGCTTACTTGGCTCAGCATAATAATCTCCAACTCCATCTATTTACCTGCAAATGCCAGAATTTCATTCTCTTTGAATGATGAGTAATATTCCATTGTGTATATATATCACAGTTTCTTTATCCATTCATCTATTGAAGGACACTGAGTTGCTTTCACAGTTTAGCTTTTGTGAATTGAGCTGCTATAAACATTGATGTGGTTACGTCACTGTAGTATGCTGATTTTAAGTCCTTTGGGTATAGACGAGGAGTGGGATAGCTGGGTCAGATGGTGGTTCCATTTCAAGTTTTCTGAGGAATCTCCATACTGCTTTCCACAGTGGTTGTACCACTTTGCAGTCCCATCAGCAATGTATGAGTATACCTTTTTCCCCACATCTTCACCAACACTAATTTTTGCTTATTTTCTTGATAATTTCCATTCTGACTGGAGTGAGATGAAATCTTAGAGTAGTTTTGATTTGCATTTCTCTAATTATTAGACATGTTAAGCCTTTTTTCATATATTTGTTGATTGATTGTATATCTTCTTCTGAGAAGTGTCTGTTCAGTTCCTTACCCAGCAACTTCTAAAATTATTATTAAGGAATTCTATAAGTGGTTGGTGCTAAGGAAATTAACCATCTCATCAAAATGGAAACTAGGAATTTCCTCAGTGTTCTTCTGCTTTAATCCTTCCATCTCTCATATCTACTATTGCTTAAAAAGAAAACAAAGGAGAAGACAGTGAAAAGATGGAGATAGGGAGGGATAGTTAGTTGCTCAAATTGGTTTGTTGACTGATTTTTTTTTTTTTTTTTTTTAACCAGGGATTGAACCCAGGGGCACTTAACCACTGAGCCACATCCATCCCCAGGCCATTTCATTTTCTATTTTGAGACAAGCTCTCACTAAGTTGCTTGGAGTCTTGGTAAGTTGCTGAGGCTGACTTGAATTTGTGATATTCCTGCCTTAGCCTCCAGAGCTGCTGGGATTACAGTAGCACACCAATGTGTGCAGACAGTTTATTGATCTTGTCAGGGTAAAGTGAACTATGCTATATTGGTGGTGTGAAAAACCTTTTGAATTTCTAAGTATCCACTAAAACTAATCCTACCCTCCCAGTGCAGCATAGATTGGGTTCCACAACAAATGAAATGTAATTATCCTCTAAAGTCTCACTACACAACATTTTGGCAACCAGACTGAAAAGATCATCCCTAGTTGCTGTTCAATACAGATATGAAGGCTTCAGGCCAGACCTATTTCCATCTTGTTCCTCTGAAGCCCTTTTACACATATTTCTCCTTTAGTAAAATATTGTTTTATCTAGGCATATCAACTTATGAGTATGTTTACTTGTAAAGAAATACTGTTTCTTCAATTGTCTGGGAAACAAAGAAAAAACATTTATTGACAATAAAAACAAATCCACAGTGAAAATCAACCATAACTCATTGTAACAAATTTATTATGAACTCCCACAGCCAAAAACCCCTGTATTTGTTATAGTTAACCAATTCTACTTGTTATGAAATCTGGACAATTCAACATTCAAAGACCAAAGTATGTAAAAACTCAAAGATCCCATCTAATTGTGCTTAAAAGGATTGCTCTTTAATTCCCCGAAGCAACTTCCCTCTTTCTCTTCCTGTAGCTTATACAAGGAGGGCAGGCAAGGATGGGTGTGGTCTACTTTCCATCTTAAGTACACCAAAGGGGTTGAATGAAGTGTGAAACATTCACAACTTGGGAATATTTGCATTAGTGTACATTGAGGGGCTTGGTACAGACACAGATTTAGGACGACAGTGGTCCGTTCTCAGAAGAGACCTCGAATTTTCTCAAAACTATTCTTTTGACCTAGGACAATACCCATCACTTATGATGCCTGGCAGTCATGACGAGGTAAAGCCTAGGTACACCATCCAATAGGATAGCCACTAATCACAGGTGGCTATTAAAATTACATACAACCTAGAATTCAGGTACCCAGTCACACTTTCCATATTTTAAGTGTCCATCAGCCACATGTGTCTAGTTGCCACAGTTTTAAGAAGCACAGATCACTTTCTCCCATCTCAGAATATTGTATTATAGGCAGAGTTATAAAATCTTCTTGGGAAGTTCTTCTGCTTACTTGGAAAAGAGGAATTGAGACTTCAGAAAATCCTGTTGAATTAAAAAATAATTACATTTGCTTCTCTGTAACAGGTAATGACTTAGGACTCCTGCCCAAAATGAAAACCATTATGTTAATGTTAGATCTTCCCTTCTCTTTCACTTTCCCTTCAAATTTGTCTGCTTGGACTGCCCACTCCTTTAAGCTTCCCCTCTTTACCACTTTCACCATCTTTTACATTACCATGGTCCATGCACCATGCTCAGACTTGCCTCTCAACTTTACATACACTTTCTATCAAATCAGTCTGGTTCGTGTATCTTCTCACCATTACAATGTTTTTGCATCTTAAAAACTCTTTCTGTGGGACCCAGGGCATTCCAGAGGGAGGGGAAGATCGCAGGTCCTTAAAATAATGAAATTTATTAAACCATTCCAGATCAAACATTTTAAAGTTTTTTCTCCTTCATCCATATCTACTCCCAAATAATAAGTGAATATTTAGTCATACTAGTTCAGCCTGATAAGAGATAAATTCTTGATTATATAAAAGTCAAACTTTTCCTTTAAGCCTCTTGACATGAAGAAAATGCTATAACTAAATTTCAAACTGTGTTCTTTTGGGCAAAGGTTTCTGTTATCCAAATATACCTTTTGAAGCCAGTAGAAAATACTTGCTGATAAACGTTTCAACACCGCGCTTTATTAAAACAAGTTATTCCTGTTGTTTACTATGTGGTTAGACCATGATGAAAAGCAGATCTTCACCAGTGCATTTCTGTGCAAATTCCTTACCTTTCTGTTTACAAAAGAAAGTGAAGACCTTTCAGGGCTATTTGTCACCATGCCCTAGTAGCCAACAATGCACATTGTCAACTGCATAAGGTTTCACTTCCTAATTAACTTTCCTAGAAGCACAAGAACTGCCCCAAACACAAAGCTCTCCCATTTAACCAACCCTCTTACCTCTCAGTTCCACTAGGTTGATGAGTATGTTGAACCTCAAGTGGGGTTGCAACTGTCCTGTGCACAGAGAGAGTAATCTGAGAAGGCTTTCTTCAAACAAATTGGTTATCTACTTCAGTTAGAATCTTTTTAAAGGATTATAACATTAAAGCAGTCTTGCCTCAAACCCATGCACGAATGTTGAATTTATTCTCAAATATTCTTATTTCCCTCGTTCCCAAGGTGATATTCTTTTTCATTTAATCACTAACAGTATTTCCCAGCCCTTGACTGAGGGATTCCAGATCACTTGTGCATATATACAGTATTTCAATGTGTTAGTTACTTTAAATAGAAGTGGAATTTTCTTTTAAATCCTTGTTTGATTTGGCCATTTGTAACTAAATCCACCCCACTAAAGAATTAAACAACTCCTCAAGTATCTTAAAATTATTATGCTACTGTTCGTTTTAATTGAGAGAATTCTTTTGGCAAAATTTGGGACATGTTTGTAAAAAAATGCAATAATGCATTTTACATACTTTCTCACAGATTCAGGGGTTAGTTTGTCCATTTCACAGGCAAAGGAAGTAAAGAACAAGAAAGTTTGAGTCAGGAAACTCAATTTGCACATTGTTGACCATGAAACCAAGAGCTCTCCTGACTCAAAACAAGGCATGTGGTTTAAAGGTACATTTTTTTTAATTATTTTTTTTTATTTATAATAGTAGTGTGTATTAAAATTCATAATGCACATATATAGCATCTTTTTACATGCAACTGTACACAAAGTACCATTCAGGTCTTCAATCATGCATTTAGGATAATGATATCCATCTCATTCAACCACCTTTCCTTTTTTTTTTTTTTTTTCCTTCCCCCCTCCCTCCCCCGGTGCTCCCTCCCTTCCCCTCCCTTCCCTTTGACCATTCTAGTGTTCCTCTAATCTGAGATCTTTTATCCTAACCACTTTGGGACACTCTACCCATCTTTGAGAACAAACCAGGGTATTTTCTCAGGCAGCAAGTTCTTATTGATTTCAGAATATGCCTAAATCTGTGCAGTACTTTTATAAGGACTAGAAATTACAAAAGAGTAATTATGGTACACTTGACACTCCTCAGTGCGTGATTCTGACTTCTTTCTGGTGAGACCACTATTTCTTCAAGTCTGACTTTTGCAGAAAACACAGGCTTAGTCATGAAGAGCTTTGCCTTTTCTCTAGATCATAATTAGACAACATTATTATGCAGGTATCTGAGGACATATTTTCAACTCAACTGGGCTTCCCAAACCACCATTAACTGCATAATCATCTGCTTTCCATTACAAAAATTTGCTTTGCATAGAGGACAAAAAAATGCAGTTAACTGCACTAGTACTTTCTAGTAGCCTGTAATACCTACTAAAGAGAAAAATTCACTGCTGGAAGACTAAAGACTATGCAGCATACATTCAAATAGGAATGACTGTCACTGAGTTCTACTGCCAGTTGGTCACAAGGATAAGCCCAGCTGCAGACCAGCAGAGATTATGTTTCTCCTATGACTCAAATATGGAGAAAGAATGCCCATCTTGGTAAAGCTCCTGAGGCCCAGTGGCTGGGATGAGCACACAAGATGTAGTCTGAAACAGGTTTTCCTTGGCAGTTAACTATAGACTAGGAAATTTAAGGACAAAAGTAAAAATAGTTTGCTCAGAACATCAAGGGAAGAGTCCAGAATGGGAACACATTGACTATAATCCCAGCATGTAGGGAGGCTGAAGCAAGAGGATCAGTTTCAAGGCCAGTCTGGGCAAGTTAGCAAGAACCTCAACAACTGAATGAAAACCTGTCACAAAAGAAAAAAATGAAAAGGTCTGGGGATGTAGCTAGGTGGTAAAGTACGTCTGAGTTAAAGCCCCAGTGCCAGAGAGAGAGAAAGTCAGAGTCAGTCAAGGGAAGAGATTCTGATCTTGATATCAAATGTACATGATCCTTCTCATGAAAGAACATTTAGAAAGACTGGTTGGATGTAAGTGCTGCCAGGTGCCGTCTGTAGAGTGGAAGAGGCAATGACATTAATAATTTGCAATCCTTGTGTAGGCAGTGTGGTTACTTGCCAGCTCAGCTTAAATTGACCGTGACCTGGGTGGGGGAGTGGGGAGGGGAGTGACTTTCCAGGACCATCAAGAATGAACTGGCCTTGCTGCACATGAGAATCTGAACAATTATTTATCTAAATGTTCTCATGCCGAATAGTGGCAATGCTTTCTTTCTTGAAGCCCTGCCTAGCTAAATACATAAGAAAACAGCAAATCCCACCTGAGCCACATTTTATTTCAGCCTATGCACACTGCCAAGATATAAAGAGATAACTATGTGTGAAATTGTTGTACAGAGCCTTGAACTAACCAAGAAGCAAAGGGAAAGGAAGATGAAAGAATTTATAATTGTGCGACTGATGAAATAATGGCCAAAATAAAGTTTGCTTTCCAATGTCAACCAAGTGCAAATTCACTCTTTCCCTATGAAAGTGCAGCTTGGCGTGGAAGCATCACACTCAGTTGTTGTTTTCAGCAGATCTGAAAAGCAGGTGACTGAAGTCACTGTTGGGGAGTGCAGTTCACCTATGCTAAATCTCCAAAGGAGCAGCAGGAGGCAGGTAGCAAAAGGGAAACACTTCTTTTCAGTTAGGGCCAGATGTGATGGTGCTCAGTATGAAACGGGGGGGGGGGGGGGGGGGGGGGGGGGGGGGGGGGGGGGGGGGGGGGAGGCTGAGGTTGGTCAATGGAGACAGGTGATACAGGTGACACAGGTGAGCTGAGGCAATTGGTCAGATCAGTGGCTCCACAATGAACATGCACATGAGGAGACCTTGAGAACATTCCAAGGCAGGAATCCCGAGAGCAGAGATAAGGCTGAATTTGAAGCCAATGGGGGTGACCTGATACCACAGAGCATGGAAGAATCAGGTGCCAGATGGTTTTGCCTGCATGATTTGCTGCTGTGTCAATGGGTTTCTTTTTAAAAATATTTATTTGTTTGTTTTACTTGTATGCAATGCCTTTATTCTTTATGTGGTGCTGAGAATCAAACCCGGGTCGCAGGTGTGCTAGGTGAGTGCTCTACCACTGAGCCACAACCACAGCCCATGTCAATGGGTTTCTATGAGCCCAATTCAGAATCCACAGCTCTTGCCAGGAGAAATAAACCAAATAGCTGACAATTAATTTACCTCTAGAAACAATGTTTTCAGTTACCAAGTGGGAGACAGAAAAGAAGTAGAGTCAAAATATTGGTTCTAAAGTCAAGCAAAATGTTCACGTGTTATTACATATGGTTAAAGTACATAACATCTTTTCCCCCAGACCAACATTTATCTAAATTAGTTTACATAACTTAGCATCAGCATCTCCACATGAGAAGTTGCATAAAAATCATGAGAGGGAAAGAAAAAGTCAAGGTGTTAGTAAATGTGCTTTTAGAATGTTTTAAATTATAAATATCCTCCCTACACCATAATTTATAACTGTTTTCATACAAAAGTATCCTGTGTGTTGAAATGTCAATTGGGTACCCAGAAAAGTTGAAGAGAAACAATTGCAGGCTCTGTGCAGTTGAGCAATAGCTCAGAATACTGTTGATGGAGAAAAATAGGAGTAGAGAACACATAGTCTAAAATGGTGCCTAAGGTCAAAAACAGGAGGAGAAAATGTAAACTTCATCAGTCACACTACTTAAGGCTATTCTAATAATCACTTTGTAACCACTGTATTCTTAAAAATTGCAAATTGTAATGTCCTTACTGAAAAGTTTACCTATTTTAGTCAACTTGTAACATTGATTGCACTTTAATGCATTTGCATGTTTGATGTTTCCCTTCATGGCTAAGTGCTATGCTCCATGAGGTCAGGTTTCTGTTTACCACTGTATTTCTGACCTCTAGGACTTTTCATGACCGTCTAAATGCTTAATACATATTCTTTATTAAGGGAGGAAAAGGAGGGAGAGGGTGAAATAAAGGAAGGAAGGGAAGAAGGGAGGGAGGAAAGAAGTTGAAAAATAAAGGAATGACATGTAAATTCAGTGATTAAACAGGTACTTAATATTTAAATAGTATAATTGGATTGAGTTATTTGTAAATTTGAAAGAGCTTCAACCATTGGTGTTTCCAAGATTATGGACATAAAAAAAAATACATTTTAAAACTTTTGAAAAATGAGAATATATATGGGATGTCAACTTACCATAGATAAGATTTTGAAATTTGAATATGAGATTCAATAAAATTAAATACAGAGTATTTTTGGTATTTGCCCTGTGGTACCTTTGTGTACTTCTACAGAGTTCTTGCAAAAGAAGTAAATTGATATTAACAACACATTCCTCCTTCACTCCCCTCTACCTAAAGTAACTCTATTCTTCCCTAGCACCCCCCAACCCCCATTGTGAATTAGCATCTGCATATCAGAGAGAACATTAGGCTTTTGGTTTTCTTCCACCTACCCCCACCCTTCCCCACCTCTACCCTCTCCCACCACACCCCCACCACCCCATCCCATGGCTTTTAAGGGATACTGTAAAGTTCAGGATTTAAAACACAATGAAGTGATCAAAGATTTTAGCAATTTTGCTTTCCAGAAATGGTATCAATTTGATTTTTTGAAAGCATACCATATTTGTAAAACATTTAGATACATGTGATATCCTAATGTCTTAGCAAAATATAAGTGAAACCTAAAAAGAAAAGAGCTAAAGCTACTTTACAAGTTACTGATTATATTTCTCCCTTGATTTTCATGATAGAAAACTGAGGAAGTCAGACTGAGGAGTTCCCTTTTCTCAGAAATTACCTGGAAAGGAATCATACACAACTTCCAATTTCTTAACATTTACTTTCATAAAGAAATCAAACATTATTTTGCAAGCAAACTTTACAAGGAAAGTATAGTATTGTTCTTTACATTATGAGTGAATTCATGTAGGAGGCTACATTTAAGAATACATGAGGATACAAAAAGACTAATGTCCTACAAGGCCTGCGATCAGCAAAGCAAATATCAGAAGAATTTCATTTGGGAGAGTTTCCCATGAATTTGTGTTTCTTCGGCTGCCTTCCCCATTTACAGTTTTCAATCAAATGACTAATCTTGAATTAAATTATGTTCCCATGTCTTCTACCTGACATTCCACATAGCCCAGGTCCCTTCATGGCTTGGCACAAATATCCTGGAAATTCAGCTGAAATTCAATCCTGGTCTGTGAACCTTGGCAAAGCATCCTGGTGGCCTGCTCCAAGATCCCTGCAGCCTCCAGCATGCACTCTTCCCCGTTTGGAGGACCCAAGAGGCCAGTTTTTCTTTGAGTTTGTGTTGGTCGGCCTCCCAGGTCCAGGCTGATGTCTCCTTTCTCAAAGTTCCACATTCTCCTTTCCCTGATATTGGTCAACATACTCCAGAGAGAAAAGTAACAATCTCAGACCATCCTAAATGCAAAAACAGTCCATAGCATTTTCCAAAATGGTCTGTTTAGCATTGGACTCCCTCCTTTGCAGACACCACAACCCAAGAGCATTCTTGCACCATCCCTTGAAATGTTGTCCCCAACACTGCTTTGGCTACGCTCCCCTTTTCTACCTGTCCCACAGCACAATGTGAAGTCTATTAGAGAAAATCTTTGCCACATGTACCTGTGATAGAGCATTAATCTCCAGGATATATAAAGAACTCAAAAAACTTAACACCAACAAAACAATTAACCCAATCATTAAACGGGCTAAGGAATTGAACAGACACTTCACAGAAGAAGAAATAAAATTAATCAACAAATATATGAAAAAAGTGTTCAACATCTCTAGCAATTAGAGAAATACAAATCAAAACTACACTGAGATTCCATCTCACTCCAGTCAGAATGGCAATTATCAAGAATACAAGCAACAATAAATGTTGGAGAGGATGTGGGTAAAAACGTACATTCATACATTGCTAATGAGACTGAAAAGTGGTGCAACCACTGTGGAAAGCAGTATGGAGATTCCTCAGAAAACTTGGAATGGAACCATCATTTGATCCAGCTTTCCTACTCCTCGGTTTATACCCAAAGGACTTAAAATAAGCATACTAAAGTGACACATCCACATCAATGTTTATAGCAACACAATTCACAAAAGCTAAACTATGGAGCCAATCTAGGTGCCCTTCAACAGATGAATGGATAAAGAAAATGTGGCATATACACACAATGGAATATTACTCAGCCTTAAAGAAGAATGAAATTATGGCATTTGCTGGTAAATGGATGGGGCGGAAGACTAGCACGTTAAGCAAAATAAGCCAATCCCCAAAAGCAAGAGTCGAATGTGTTCTCTAATATGCAGATGCTGATTCACATGCAATCCCCAAAAGCAAGAGTCGAATGTGTTCTCTAATATGCAGATGCTGATTCACAGTAAGGGAGTGGGGAGCTAGGGAAGAATAGAGGTAACTTTGGATTAGACAGAGGGAAGCGAACACAGGGGGTATGGGAGTAGGAAGGAGGTAGAATGAATCGGACATTATTACCCTATATGCGTATATAATTATACAACCAATCTAATTCTACATCATGTACAACCAGAATGAGAAATTAAACTTCATTTGTGTATGATGTGTCAAAATGCATTCTACTGTCATGTATAACTAATTTGAACAAATAAGAAAAGTATATAAAGACTATGAGAAAGTCTACAAAGTACATCACTTCTAATTTGGTCATGATTGCAATTCAAGTAAAGTGGTTTTCTAATATACTATATGTCTGTGCAGAAAGAATTCCATTCAAGAAATCTCCAAGCTTCGACCTAATTATCTCTTCAAACTATAATCTGCTATCTCCTCAAATTATCAAGTACCTTTAGAACAACTGCAATTATAATTTTATGATTACGTTAAATCCCAAAATGACTTTCTAAAGGAAATTATTCTAAAATCCATGGAAATTAAGCAAGCAAAATACTCAATGTAATTGGGGGGCAGGGGAGCAAAGTGTCATAACTTCAAAACGTCAGTGATCTATATAACAAGGGAAGGATTTTTTTCCTAAAATGATATTCAGTAGACTATGAAATTTATTTTAAAAATGCAGAAAAATTTAATCAGTGTTACAAGTGAAAATTCAAACTGGAGTATTTGTGTATCCAGAGAAAAATACTTTTCTATCCCATAGCATGTACTAAAATGCCAGGTGGATTAGAAATTTTTAAGAAGTCAAAGTTTATTTTTTAATTCAGGTTATTTGGTCTAAATTCCATTGTTTTAAGAAATAGGAATTAAAACAAAATACAATTTTTCACCTATAAATTTACAAATATTAAAGAATAATCCAATTGTGCTGAGAGTGGTAAAAATAGTCTTTTGCATCCATGACTATTGAATTTAAGTGATAAAAATTATTTAAAAATATGTATCGGGGGCTGGGGTTGTGGCTCAGCGGTAGAGCTCTTGCCTAGCACATGTGCGGCCCGGGTTCAATCCTCAGCACCAAGTAAACATAAATGCATTGCATCGTGTACAACTAAAGCAAATAAATAAATATTAAAAAAAATAAAAAATAAAGAAAAAAAAATAAAAATATGTATCAAGAGCCCTGATTTTAACCTAGGACATACATTTTGACCTGCACAGTCAAGTGGCCAGACATTAGGCCCAAGAAATTAATTTTAAAATATGCAAAGATATGAATACAAGAATATTTCTCATAATGGCTTAATTTAGAATGGAGGTTGTCGTTTTGTTTTTCAGTGGAAATACATGGGCAAATCACTGCGCGAGTGAAGTAGGCAAAGACCCTTGCTCCATATATCTGTTTTCATCTGTACATTTCCATGGGGGGTGCAGAAGGTTTACATTCAAAGTTATTAAGAATGTCTGATGTCACCAGGAGGGTCCTGATTGAGACCAGATCATACAAATGGGCAACAAAAGATGAAGGTTTGGTTTCAGTGAGAAGAGAAAACAAAAAACAACAACAACAATAACAAAAACCTCTACATTAAAATCACATTGGATTCACATCTCAGAGACTTCAATATATTTGCTTGGCTCCACAGAAAACTCTCCTCACCTGGAAAGACAGGTAGATAATCACTACCAGGAAACAAAACAAAAACAAACCTGTGCCACCTTAAGGCAATGATAACCAGAAGACCCTTCAACCCATTCTGCCTTAGGCAGTCCTAGTTTACTCCTGTGGGCTAAGGGTAAGGGCCTATAGGCAACTCTTTCCAAACTCAGAAGCACCCCATTATTTGGATGATAAGTCACAGGTCCTCATAAGGGCTTATTTGTCTTAATTAAATAAATTCCACTTACCTGAGTTCAATGGTGTTTGGGGACAATGCAGTATGTTTGAAGAGCATTAAGTGAAATAGCTCATCATAATGCATTATAGTATTTGCTAAGGATGTTGTCCATCATACTATGCTGTTCTTTTTAAAAACTGAGGATAGGCATACCTCTCTATTCTCAGCTGCAGTGTTACTGTGTTTCTCCTAAGTATCTGGCATATTTTTGTCTCCTGGACTCTGAATAGCAGATCCTGTACTTTTTCCCATTTTGCATCTGGCTATTGCTTGATTCTTAGAGCCAAATGTATGATTCACCTTCAGTCCTGTCATGGCCCTTAAGTTCTTGGATATAAACGATTATGTCCTTGATTTACTATTTGACCTCTCCATCAGACTGAAAGTATTTTATATGGGTTTAAAAATGGCAGAAATCTCAATCCAAATCCTTCCATTAAACAATAGCAAAAATTTGTTCTGCAAAAGATATATGTGACACTAGGAATGTGATAGGTGTCTGCTAGTATAGATCACATCCATCAGGTACCCCTCGTTACCACCTATCCATATTATCCACATTAACTGTGCTGCATCAGCCATAGACCCTCAGAGTTTGGCCAGGAAAGGAAACCCAAGGCTTATGTTCTGATGATGAGGTGCTGAGGAGGTTATTCCTAGAACTACTACCTCTCACCTGTTTCTGAATTTTGGTCAATTTTATAGGTCCTAAAAGCTGTCACTCCAAATGTCACCTGGTGACTTAGTCTCTGATCAGTCTAAGAATATGACATAATTCTTCTTCCAATTGTTAATAGGATGGTAGAGGCATCTATATCCAGAACTTCAGGTTAGCAGGGAAAGTCTAGGATTGACTGCTGCCATTGGCAGAAGGCAAGGACATATACTTTGTATGCAAGCAGTTGTATGTAAAAAGATACTATACTTGTGCATTATGAATAAGTAAATAAATAATTTAAAAAATAATTTAAAAAAGGAAGACACATAATTCAAAATGTAATAGCTATTTCTAGAAATTACTCCAATTACACAGTATTTAGCCCTTTTCAGAATCTTTGATATAGACATAGATACACAGAATTAAAAGTATATGTATAAAAACAAAAAAAAAAAAAATCACCAGAAAATGGATTTAGTTAACTTTGATTTTATTCCCCTGTCTGGTGTCTCTTTGGACTGAGCATCGCCATTTCTTCAGTTGTAAAGTTACATTGTTGAGGAGAGGGGGTCAAGATGGAGGAGCAGAGAAGATTACTTGACAAACTGTTCAGGTGGTGCAGGACCAGGAAAGAGGACAGATTCTCTTTGAGGTCAGATAAAGAAAAAAGCAGAAAGAAAAAGAAAGAAAGAAAGAAAGAAAGAAAGAAAGAAAGAAAGAAAGAAAGAAAGAAAGAAAGAAAGGAAAGGAAGGAAGGAAGGAAGGAAGGAAGGAAGGAAGGAGAAATCCTACTGGGATTTAAGATTGGATTCTCAGACTAGCCTATGGACACACAAAGTTCAATAGAATAAAATTATTAAAATTAAAGAAAGAAAAAACCCACCCCCAGCAACAGTGGTTGATGGGGATCCACCACAGGCAGGTCCAAGACAGACACTAAGAGAGCCCGCATTTCGGGTGGCGCTGAGGCATGTTTTAGAGTGAAGAGAATGGTGATCAGGGACATTATGAGCTGATCCAGTGTGTGAGCTGCATTTTTGTGTGTGAGAGGGATGCTGCCTGTCTCCTGGTGATCTGTGGAGAGCAGGTCCACCTGCTGTCTTTTCCCACTATGCTACGGTAACCAGAAGGGGTGGGTCCAAACCCAGGCATCCAGAACTGTGTAATTGCAGCTGAATCTGAACTGGCAGAGGCATGCTGGACCCAGAGTGTGACTACAAAACAGGTGAAATTCAGGCAGGGAAACTGTTGCACCCAGGGGAATTCGAGATGCTCAGACCCAAGAGATGCTGAGTGCCTCTCACTCTTTATTTGAGCCTCACAGTTGGCAGGACCAGCTAGAGACCACTGGGGACTTCGTGGGGGTGGGGGCAGGGGGTGAATGTGCATTTTGAGACTGAGCAGAGATGGGAGCTGTGGGAAGCAGAGCGGGGACTGGCTCCTCTGCCTTTAGAGTAGAAGCCAGGGAAGAGTCAAGCAACACAGATGCCCAGTGGAGACAGGAAGCAGCTGGGCTCTGGAAGTGTGCTGATTTAAAAGCTTCACCAAGGGAGATACAAGATGGTGAACTAGAAGGAGGCTCTGCATTCCTTGTTGCTCAGTGACTCAGGATTCAAGCAGAGGAAATGCTGTTTCTCTGCAAAGCACCCATCACTTCCCACCGATCCCCTGCTATTTACCCACCATTCACCAGCCATCTGCCAGCATATTGCCCACCTTTTGAGCACAGGTCTTTCACTGACTACCACTTATAGTCCGTCATTTGCCCATTTGCCTGCTTCTTGCCCTCCCATCACCGGCCTTTCACCTACCCATCACCTGCTCCCTGACTGTTCACTCACCAATTACCTGCCATTAGCCTGCAGATGACCTGCAGATCACCAGTGGATCACCTGCTATCCACTGCCAAATGCCCGCCACTGCCTTGAAGTCCATTGTCACAGTACCCTCAGGTGAGGTACTGGAAGCCTTTAGGGACACTATAAGACTACAGTGTAGAAACTGTACTGCCTCATATTCATATCACTAGGTGGGAAGACACACAAACAACATGAAAAAAACAAGGGAACAAAACACCTCAAACAAACCAAGATGTTCCAACAATAGAATCCATAGACAACACAGTAGAAGAAATGTCAGAGAAGGAGTTTAGAAAATACATAGTTATACAGATCTTTGAAATGAAGGGTGGTATCAGAGAGAAAATACGGGCAGTGAAAGATCACTTCAACTAAGATGAAGAGATTATGAAAAGGAATCAAGCAGAAATCCTTGAAATGAAGGAAACAATAAACCAAATTAAAACTTCACCAATAGACTAGACCACTTAGAAGACAGAATCTCAGAAAATGAAGACAAAATATATACTCTTGATAATAACATAAACTGCACAGATGGTAAGAAACTATGAACAAAACTTCTAAGAAAGATGGGATAATGTAAAAAGACCAAATTTAAGATTTGTTGGAATAGATGAAGGTGAGGAGATATAAACCAAAAGAATCTTTTCAATAACATAATATCAGAAAGTTTCCCAAATCTAAAGAATGAAATGGAAGGCTTACAGGGCCCTAAATGAACAAAATTACAGCAGACCCCACACCAAGACACATTATAATGAGAATGACTAACATACAGAATAAGGATAAAATTTTAAAGGTTGCGAGAGAAAAATATCAAATTACATACAGGGGGAAACCAATTCAGATTTCAGCTGATTTCTCAACCCAGTCCCTCAACACCAGGAGGTCCTGGAATAACATCTATCAGGCTCTGAAGGAAAATCAATGCCAAACGAGAATTTTATATCCAGCAAAATTAAGCTTCAGACTTGAAGATAAAATAAAAACCTTCCATGATAAACAAAAGTTAAAAGAATCCACAACTAGAAACCCTGCACTACAGAGCATTCTCAGTAAAATATTCCATGAGGAGGAATTGGGAATAAACAATGAAAACAAGCAAAGGGAGGAACTATGTATAAGGAAAAGTCAATCAAAGGAGAAATTAAGTCAAGCTAAAAACCAAAATGACCAGGAATACAAATCATGTCTCAATAATAACCTTGAATGTTAATAGCTTAAACTACAAGACATAGACTGACAGATTGGATTTTTTAAAAAGACCCAACAATATGCTGTCTCCAAAAGACTCACCTCATAGGAAAAGACATTCACAGACTGAAGGTGAAAGTTTGGGAAAAAAAACATATTACTCACATTGACTGTGTAAACAAGCAGAAGTTTCTATCCTTTTATCAGACAAAGTGGACTTTAAACCAAAGTTAGTCAGAAGGTATAAAGAAGGACATTTCATACTTCTTAAGGGAATCATACATCAACAAGTCATAACAATCATAAATATATATACCCCAAATGATGAAGCATCTATGTACATCAAATCCTTCTCAATTTCAAGAATCAAATAGACTACAACACAATAATATGGGGTGACTTTAACACACCTCTCTCACCACTGCATAGATCTTCCAAGCAAAAACTAAACAAAGAGACTATAGAACTAAATAATACAATCAATGATTTAGACTTAACAAACATATATAGTATTTCATCCATCATCAAGTGAATACACTTTCTTCTCAGCAGCACATGGATCTTTCTCTAAAATAGATCATATGTTATGCCACAAAGCAACTCTCAGCAAATGCAATAAAATAGAAATGCTACCCCACATTCTGTCAGATCATAACAGAATGAAACTAGAAATCAATGATAAAATGAAAAATAGAAGCTATTTCAACACCTGGAGACTAAATAGCATGCAATTGAATGATGAATGGATAGCAGAAGAAATCAAGGAGGAAATTTAAAAAATATTTAGAGGTAAATGAGAACATCAAAACAGCATATCAAAATCTCTGGGACACAATGAAGGCAGTGCTGAGAGGAAAGTTCATTTCCATGAGCTCATACATTGAAAGAATAAAAAGTTAACAGATAAATGGCCTAATGATACATCTAAAAGCCCTAG
Source organism: Tamias sibiricus (assembly GCA_025594165.1). Taxonomy (NCBI): domain Eukaryota; kingdom Metazoa; phylum Chordata; class Mammalia; order Rodentia; family Sciuridae; genus Tamias; species Tamias sibiricus. Next base: position 210,521,635 of record CM046658.1, read on the forward strand.
AAAAAGAGGACAAATCAACACTAAAAGCAGCAGAAAACAGGAAGTAATTAAAATCAGAGCTTAAATCAATGAAATTGACACAAAGGAAACAATTGAAAAAATTGACACAACAAAAAGTGGGTTTTCTTTGAAAAAATAAATAAAATTGATAAACCCATAGCTACACTAACAATGAAAAAGAGAGAAAAAACTCAAATTACTAAAATTCATGATGAAAAATAATATATTGCAATGGACATTACTGAAATACAGAAAATAATTAGAAAGTATTTTGAAAATTTATATCAAATAAAATAGAAAATCTCAAAGACATCAACAAATTTCTAGAAACACATGATCTACCCAAACTGAATCATGAGGACATACACAATTAAAACATCAATTTTAAGCAATGAAATAGAAAACACCATCAAAATTCTACCAACCAAGAAAAGCTCAGGACTAGATGGATTCTCAGCCAAGTTCTATGAGACCTTCAAATAAGAATTAACACCAATATTCCTCAAATTATTCAATGAAATAGAAAAGGAGGAACCCTTTCAAACTCATTCTATGAGATTAGTATCTCCCTGAAATCAAAACCAGAAAAAGACACATCAAGGAACGAAAACTTCAGACCAATATCCCTGAAGAACATAAACAGAAAAATTATCAATAAAATTCTGGCAAATCACATACAAAAACATATTAAAAAGATAGTGCACCTTGATCCAGTGGGGTTCATGCCAGGCATGCAAGGTTGGTTTAACATACAGAAATCAATAAATGTAATACATTACATCAATAGACCTAAAGACAAGAATCATGATTATCTCAATAAATACTGAAAAAAATTTGACAAAATACAGTACCACTTCATGTTCAAAACACTAGAAACACTAGGAATAGTAGGTATATACCTCATCATTGTAAAGCTATCTATGCTAAACCCAAGGCCAATATAATTCTAAGTGGAGAAAAATTGAAAGCATTCCTTCTAAAAACTGGAACAAGACAGAGATGCCCTCTTTAACTACTTCTATTCAACATAGGCCTTGAAACTCTAGCCAGAGCAATTAGACAGATGAAAGAAATTAAAGGAATATGAATATGAAAAGAAGAACTCAAACTATCACTATTTGCTGAGGATGTGATTCTATATTTAGAAGATCCAAAAAATTCCACCAAAAACTTCTAGAACTAATAAATAAATTCAGCAAAGTAGCAGGATATAAAATCAATAACCATAAATCAAATGTATTTCTGTATATCAGTAATGAATCCTCTGAAAGAGAAATTAGGAAAACTACCCCATTTACAATAGCCTCAAAAAAAAAAAAATTAAAATACTTGGGAATCAACTTAACAAAAGAGGTGAAAGACCTCTACAATGAAAACTACAGAACACTAAAGAAAGAAATTGAAGAAGACCTTAGAAGATGGAAAGATCTCCCTTGTTCTTGGATAGGCAGAATTAATATTGTCAAAATGGCCATGGTACCAAAAGCACTATACAGTTTAATACAATTCCTATTAAAATCTCAATGATTATGGACTTTCTGTCAAAGGAACCGCTGAGCTAGAGCCAGCACCGCCAACAGGTGGAAGAGCAGGCCCCCCGCCTGAGGAAAGGCCCAGCTGCCCGCCTGTGTGACCCCTGCCCACCCATGCCGCCATCTGGCCACCTGGACTAAGAGCAGCAGGCCCCAGGCCAGAGGAATGGTCCAGCTGCCCACCTGCATGACTCCCACCAGCCCACACCACCAACAGGTGGAGGAGCAGACCCCAGGCCGGAGGAAGGACCCACCTACCTGCCTGCCCAACCCCCACCGCCACACCTAGACTGGGAGGAGACCCAGGAGGAGGAAAGCAAGGAGAGGAAAGCCAGACTGCCTGCTCCACTAAGCTGCAGCCAGGAGGAGATCTGGAGAGAGAGGCCCACCCCACGCCCGCAACTCAGAGAGGCAACCTGCACTTGCCTAGAGAGGCACTCCCCACTGGGGTTCTGTGGCTACATAACCCAACATCAAGATAATTATAGGCTTGAGGCTGCCACTGCCACAAAACTAAGATAGCTAAGGAACAACAAAAAGGTCCTGGTAAGACACCACTAAGGTCCCTGTGGACCAGGCTGTACCAGAGGATTCACTAGTAGAAGTGTTAACAATTATCCTGTTGTGAGCTAACAGGGAGTCTTAGATGGGGATGCTTATCTCTTGTTTCTCCTACTAACCACCAAATTCTTATGATTACCCTCTCACTAGTCGAATAATCTAATATCTCCGTTTTCTCACATCCTACCTCATAAACATCTTAGCCAACCCCTAAGTCCCCCCTTCTACTATTAGATACTGTAAACCACCATGCAAAAATAGTAACTATATGGTAAAAGATAACTGATCTCATCATTTCTGTTTATAGTGACAAAATTGTAAATATAAAAATAGAAACTAACTGATATATGACTACACGTTGGGTAAATTGAATGCTGTAATATTAATATTTCCCTAAAAAGTGAGGTTTTGGGTAACAAGTAGGGACAATATAAGACAATAGGACAGAAGCCTTAATACCTCAGACTTACCCTGCAAGAGAGGAAAACACATGAAAAATCCAAGGGAGGAAAATGCCCAAAACAAACCAAGATACTGCAACAATAGAATCCATAGGAAGCACAGTAGGTAAAATGTCAGAAAAGGAGCTCTGGATATATATAATTAAAATGAGTTGGGATTTTTATTTTTATTATTTATTTATTTATTTATTTATTTATTTATTTATTTATTTTTTGTGGTACTGGGGATTGAACTCAGGGGCACTCGACCACTGGGCCACATCCCCAGACCTTTTTTGTATTTTATTTAGAGACAGGGTCTCACTGAGTTGCTAAATTCCTCGCCATTGCTGAAACTGGCTTTGAACTCACAATCCTCCTGCCTCAACCTCCCAAAGTGCTGGGATTACAGTAAAAGTTTTCTGGTAGAGTTTTTTGGGTCTTCTAGGTATATTATGTCATCAGCAAATAGTGCTAATTTGAGCTCTTCTTTTCCTATCTGGATCCCTTTAATTTCTTTCATCTGTCTAATTGCTCTGGCCAGAGTTTCCAGTACTATGTTAAATAGCAGTGGTGAAAGGGGGCATCCCTGACTTGTTCCAGTTTTTAGAGGGAATGCTTTCAAATTTTCTCCATTTAAGATAATGTTAGCTCTGGGCCTTGCATAAATAGCTTTTATAATGTTGAGATATGTTCCTGATATTCCTAGTTTTTCCAGTGTTTTGAACATAAAGGGGTGCTGTATTTTGTCAAATGCTTTTTCTGTGTCTATTGAGATAATCATATGATTTTTATCTTTAAGTCTATTGATGAGCTTTTTTTCTTTTCTCCGTCATCTTCTCACCAGCTCTCCCCTTCCCTGTTCCCCTTTCCCTTTATCCCTTCCCTCCTTTCTCCCCTTCCCTTAATAAACCCCCCCTTTTCTACAAAAAAAAAAAAAAAAAAAAAAAAAAAAAGTCTATTGATGTGACGTATTATGTTTATTGATTTCTGAATGTTGAAATAGCCTTGCATCCCTGGAATAAACCCCACTTGATCGTGGTGCACTATCTTTTTGATATGTTTTTGTATCCGATTTGCTAGAATTTTGTTGAGGAGTTTTGCATTTATGTTCATTAAAGATATTGGCCTGAAGTTTTCTTTTTTGGATGTGTCTTTGCCTGGCTTTGGAATTAATGTAATATTGGCCTCATAGAAAGAGTCTGGAAGAGCTCCCTCTTTTTCTATTTCTTGAAATATTTTGAAGAGCATTGGTATTAGTTCTTCTTTAAAAGTCTTGTAGAACTTGGCTGTAAACCCATCAGGTCCTGGACTTTTCGTTGGTGGTAGCTTTTTGATGACATCTTCTATTTCTTCGCTTGTAATCGATCTGTTTAAATTGTGCATAGCCTCCAGATCCAGTTTAGGCAAATCATACGACTCTAGAAATCTGTCAATGCATTCAGTATTTTCTATTTTGTTAGAGTACAAGTTTTCAAAGTAATTTCTAATTATCTTCTGTATATCTGAGGTGTTTGTTGTGATACTCCCTTTTTCATCACGAATGTTAGTAATTTGAGTTTTTTCTCTTCTTCTTTTCTTTAGCATCGCTAAGGGTCTGTCAATTTTGTTTATTTTTTCAAAGAACCAACTTTTAGTTTTGTCAATTCTTTGAATTGTTTCCTTAGTCTAAATTTCATTAATTTCTGCTCTGATTTTAATTATTTCCTGTCTTCTGCTGCTCTTGGTGTTGATCTGTTCTTCTTGTTCTAGTGCTTTGAGGTGTGATGTTAAGTCATTTATTTGTTGATTTTTTTTTCCTTTTAAAGAATGAACTCAGTGCAATGAATTTTCCTCTTACTACTGCCTTCATAGTGTCCCAGAGATTTCTATACGATGTATCTGTGTTCTCATTTACCTCTAGGAATTTTTTAATCTCCTCTTTGATGTCTTCTTCAACCCCTTGTTCATTCAGTAGCATGTTGTTTAGCTTCCAGTTGTTGGAGTAGTTTTTCTCATTCCTTGTTTTGTCATTGATTTCCAATTTCATCCCTTTATGGTCTGATAGCATGCAGGATAGTATCTCTATTTTTTTATATTTGCTGAGATTTGCCTTGTGACATAATATATGGTCTATTTTGGAGAAGGAGCCATGTGCTGCTGAGAAAAAGTGTGTATTCATTTACTGAGGGATGAAATATTCTATATATGTCCATTAGGTCTAAGTTATTAATTGTTTTAAGGAGGCCTAAGATTTCTTTGTTTAGCTTTTGTTTGGATGGTCTATCCATTGGTGAGAGAGGTGTGTTGAAATCCCCTAGAATAACTGTGTTGTGGTCTATTTTACTCTTGAACTTGAGAAGAGTTTGTTTGATGAATGTAGGTGCTCCATTATCTGGGGCATATAGATTTATGATTGTTATATCCTGTTGATGAATGGTTCCCTTAAGTAGTAAGAAATATCCATCTTTGTCCCTTTTGATTAACTTTGGTTTGAAGTCTACCTTATTTGAAATGAGAATGGAAACCCCTGCTTGCTTCCGCAGGCCATGTGAGTGATAAGACTTTTCCCAGCCTTTCACCTTCAGTCTATTGATGTCTTTTTCTATGAGGTGTGTTTCTTGGAGACAGCAAATTGTTGGGTCATTTCTTTTAATCCATTCAGATAATCTGTGTCTTTTGAATGGCGAGTTTAGGCCATTAACATTCAGGGTTATTATTGAGATGTGATTTTTATTCCCATCCACTTTTATTTGTATTATGATCTTTAGCTTGATTTGGTTTCTCTTCTGGTTGGTATTTCCCTTAGTTTAATATTTCCCTTTGTTGATTTTCGTTGTTAATTTTCTCTTCTTCTTCATGAAAAATTTTGCCCAGGATGTTCAGAAGTGCTGGCTTTCGAGATGCGAAATCTTTTAACTTTTGCTTGTCGTGGAAGGTTTTTATTTCATCTTCGAATCTAAAGCTCAGTTTTGCTGGATATAAGATTCTTGGTTGACATCCCTTTTCCTTCAGAGCTTGAAATATGCTATTCCAGGATCTTCTTGCTTTTAAGGTCTGGGTAGAAAAATCTGAACATAGTCTGATTGGATTCCCCCTATATGTAATCTGCTTCCTTTCTCTTGTGGCTTTTAATATTCTCTCCTTGCTCAGTATATTAGGCATTTTCATTATAATGTGTCTTGGTGTGGATCTGTTGTGATTTTGTATGTTTGGTGTTCGGTAGGCCTCTTGAACTTGGTTTTCCCATTCATTCCTCAAGTTTGGAAATTTTTCTGTAATTATTTCATTAAATAAATTACTCATTCCTTTGGCTTGAAACTCTGCCCCCTCCTCTACCCCAATCACTTTTATGTTTGGTCTTTTTATGTTGTCCCATAATTCTTGAATGTTCTGCTTTTGGTTTCTTACCATTTTTGCTGTGTAATCTAGATTTTTCTCTAGGATATATATTTTGTCTTCATTGTCTGAGGTTCTTTCTTCCAAGTGATCTACTCTGTTGGTGATACTTTTGATTGAGTTTTTATTTTGGTTTATTGCTTCTTTCATTTCTGGAAATTCTGTTTGGTTTCTCTTAGAGCCTCTATCTCCCTATTGAAGTAATCTTTTACTTCCTGTATTTGTTTATGGAGTTCTTTGTCAAAATGATCTTTCATCTCCTGTATTTGCTCCCTCATCTCATTTTTGAGTTCATTCATAAGTTCCGCTAACATTTGGAATATTTCTAAATTCCATCTCTGGCATTTCACCAACTGTGCATGCCATGGAATCTACTGAGGAGGTATATTGATTTGTTTGTGTCACTTTCTTCCCTTATTTCTTCATGTTGCTTGTGCGTCTATTCTTCCTGCACTGTGGGACCTTGTCTCTTTCATTTTACCTTAAAACCTTACGTTGTTCCTGTAGTACAATGCTATCAGATCCCCTTATATTTCCTTTACACTTTAAAATCAAACACTTTCTATTCAGAGAATCCCAGTTTGATCACAATGTACAGATTTAGTTAACCCAAATATTGTTTCCAATTTACTCTGTACGCTTCTGATGGAGTTTTATAGTTTCAAATAATGGACACAGAGGTGATATGTTTAGGAAGAAGGAAGTGAGTGTATTGACTTGTTCTTTCTTAGAAAGTATGAAAAGAGAGTTCTATGGAAGTGGTTTAGTATCAGCCGATGAGAGAGGAAAGAGAATGGGGTGAATGATTAGGTGGAAAGACCAATTTATATATAAACCTAACTTATGCAGTGGTTGAGAGAAGAAATAAAGAAAGATGGAAAAGAAAAAAAGAAGAGAAAAAAATGACCAAGGAGTAGAAATTAGTGTAAGAGAGAGGAGAGAGTGAGTCTAGAAAATAGAGAATAAACTATATATAACACCACTTTGCTATATATTTCAATTGTACCCGTTCTAGAAATCCCAATTTCTACGTATAACTTGTTTTTGCCTCTGTTGAGAATGCAATGGCAGGGTATAAATAGGGAAGATGAAGGAAGAAGAAAAAATATAAAAGTGAGAAGGAAGAAAAGAAAAAAGGAGCAGAAACACACAAACACACTGTCAATCAAAACAGAAACAAAGCAAAAACAAATAAAAAAAACCCCCAAGAAACAACAAAACAAACAAACAAAAACAAAAACGTTGAACCCAAGAACAAGTCTCAAACAAAATGGACCCTTGGAAGCCCTTCTTTTTTCCCTTCCAGTTTAAGCAAATTGACCCGGATCATGTCCAGTCAGCAACCCTGTTAGTGGAGTCAAGGCTGCACCTTTGGTCAGTTGCAGAATGGCACAGTGGAATAGTGGAAGGGGCTTATCCTCAGGCTGGGCCCTGCTTACAGCAGCAGGGAGATGCTACTATGGGCCCTGGATGCCAGGCAAACTGGTGGCTGGGTCTCTCCTTCCAGCGGGCGGGTGCCTACCTCTTGCTCTGGTCGCAGCTGGGCAGGTCGCACTCTTCCCGGGAATGGAGGAAGCACTTCCCCAGGTCTGGCCCTGCGTCCAGCAGCAGGGAGATGCTACTCTGGGCGATTTCAGCTTCTGTAGTAAAAAACGGTCTTTGTTCCACACCAAGACACAGAGGATGAGCAACTAAATATCCCTTTGACCCTTTACTAGGGGTTTAGATGCTGGACCAGAATGAAAGAAGAGTCAGAATAAATGACAAATGTCTATTTTTGGCAACACAATTCAGTACACAAAACGTGAGAGCTCCTTATAGTGTGCACACATGTAGCTTTTCAATCTACCTTGTGGCCAAATAACACACAGTTTTATTCATCCCTATGCACACAGTCCATAGCTACTATTTGAAAAGGCAAATATGTTCATCTACTTTATACCAATTCCCAAGTTCTTCCTTTGCCAATGACTAAAAGGAAGGCAGATATCCTTCTAATTACATACTTAGATGAAGCAACAGCGATTTTCATAAGCAGAGCCAGCCCCCCAAGTTGTTCACAAGTACACTCCACTTGCCTGGGTGGTTTCAAAAATGTCAGTCCATTTGCCCAAGGTACTAGATTAATTTGATGTTAAATAAAAATATGTTACTCCTGGTGCTGAAGTAAGATGCCAACTTTGCTACTCAATCACAATGTGCCTTTATATATCCATTCATGTGATATTTTTTTACCACTTATAAAATGATCCATTTGACAGCAAGAAGATCCCCAAAGGGCTTCCAGATCCCAAATTGTATAATTCAGTAAACCACAATCTTAGACGATGCCCAGGTATAACCTCCTGGCCTAAACATGGTAATAGTACATGGCAGATACTTAATAAATGTTTTCTGAATGGATGAATACATAATGAAAAGATAAAATAAATCTATTAACAATGAAAGAATGAATGTTTCTTTGATTCTTTGTTGAATGAAGCATAACTAGTCTAAGAAATAGTACTCCACTGGACTCCTTATGCTTATCTTCTACCTTTTCAATTGATAGGTCTCTTCCTTCCCCAGACCAAATATCACTGCTTAGCTGAGACAAACTAACCATTCAATTTGTCCATTTTATTTTATTTTTTTTATTGGCAGTAGTGCTGGAGATCAACCCCCCTTGTGCATGCAAGGAAAGCACTCTACCAACTGAGCTATATCCCCAGCTCCAATTTGTTTTTTTTAAAAATCTTATCGAGATATATTTCACACACCATACCATCTGCCCATTTAAAGTGTACAATCCAATAGTTTTTTGTATTTTCACAGAGCTAAACCGTTATCACAGTATACTTTTAGAAAATTTTCATTACTTCCAGCCAAAAACAAAAACAAAAAAGACTTACACACATTAGTAATCCCCAAGCCCATCCCTGAGCAACCACTACTCTACTTCCATTCTCAATAAATTTTCCACTTCTGGAATTTCCTGTAAGTGGAGTCATAAAATACATGTTCCTTGTAACTTGCTTCTTTCACTTAGCATATTGTTTTTTAGTGGTTATCCATGCTGTAACATTTACCAAGGTGTTCTTGTTCTTTATGACTAAATAGTATTTCACTATATAAATATGCAACCTTTTATGCATCCACTCATCAGTACGTGAGCATTTGTTTCTCTTTTTTCACTATTATGAATAATACTGCTATGAACATTACTACACCAGTTTTTGTGTGAATGCATGTTTTCGCTTCTGGCTATTATGATTACTCCATATTTAACCTTTGGAGGAACCACCAGACTGTTTTCCAAAGTGGCTGTACCATTTTACATTTCCACAAACAATGTATGAGCATTCCAATTGCTCCACATTCTCATCAGCACTTGTTGCTATCTCTTTTTGATTATAGCCATCTTTGTAGCATCGCATTGTAGTTTTGGTTTTCATTTATCTGATAGCTAAATCATGTTGATCATCTTTCCATGAGCTTATTGATCATTTATATATGTTCTGTGGAGAAGTGTCTATTAGGATCCATTGACTATTTTTAATTGTACTTTTTTCTTATTGAGTTGTAAGAGCTCTTTACATATACTATTTTATCAGATACATGATTTGGGAAAATATTTTCACTCATTCTGTGGATTGTGTCCTTGTCTTATTTATGCTGTCCCTTTTTAAAACATAAACTTTTTAATTTTGATGAAGTTTAGTTTATCTGATTTTCTTTAGATCTTTAGTCAGTTACAACAAATTCTGATTTGCTAATAATTTAGTGTTTTGACACATAGTTGTTGATAGTATTCTTCATAATCCTTTTTTTTTATTTCTTTGATGTCAATAATTAGTCTCCCTACTCCATTCCTAATTTCTACAACTTGATTTTTCTTACCTTTTAGGCTTCATTGACTTTCTTTACTGTAGTTGTTCTCTATTTCATTAATTTACACACTAATCTTTATTATTTCTTTCTCTGACCTTGCTTTTGATTTAGTTTATTCTTCTTTTTCTAGGGTTTTAAGGTAAGAGTTTAGGTAACTGATTTCAGATCTTTCTTCTTTTTAAATTTAATCATGTTAGCTATAAAATTTTCGGTATGCATTGCTTTAGCCACATTCCAAAGTCTGCTTCATCTTCATTTCCTTCATCTAAAAGTATTTTCTGACTTGTGATTTCATCTTCATCCATTAGTTGTTGAGCACTCTGTTGATTAATTTCTGCATATTTTTAATGTCTCACATTTCTTCCCATGATTGATTTTTAATTTTGTTTCCTTGTTTCATGGAGTATATTTTGCATGTCTTTAACACTCTTAAATTTGTTGATGCTTATTTTATGTCAGTTACATGATCTATCCAGGAAAATGTTCCATATGCACTCATAAAAAATGTGTTTTGTGGTTTGGATGGGGTGTTATATAGATATCTGTTATAGTTGCTTTATAGTTTTAATCTTCTACTTATTTGTTCTATCCATTATTAAAAGTAGGATATTGAAGTATCCTCATATTGTTGAATTGTCTGCTTCCTTCCCCAATTCCATACACACACACACACACACACACACACACACACACACACAATCACTAAGTTGCTGAGGCTCACCTCTAACTTGGAAATGTCTTGTCCTGGCCTTCAGATTTGCTAGGAATACAGGCGTGTGCCACCATGCCCAGCCTAATGATATATTCTTGATTGATTGCACTTTTTCTTGTGAAATGTCTCTCTTTGCTTCTGGTAATTTTTTTTTAATTCTACTTTGTGTGATATTAGTATATCTACTCCAGCTTTTTTATGGTTGTTTGAATTACACATTCTTTTATACTTTTTTATTATTAAAACTATTTATATCTTTGAATTTATAGTATGTCTCCTTTAGACATAATGTTGTTGGATCTTGTTTGGGTTTGGTTTTCTGTCCAATATGACCATCTCTGACTTTTGACTGGATTGCTTAACCCATTACATTTAGTGTTATTATTGATACTAGTTGGATTTATATGTTCCATTTTTATTTTGTTCTCTATTGCATGTTTTTTATTATTTCTTCCACTTTTACTGCTTTCTTTTGCTTCAAGTAAACTAACTTTTGCATTAATTGATCAGTGCTTTCATCATTCTAATGATTTTTTCAGTATTTTTTTTTTGTTGTTATTTTCTTAGTGGTTTCTCTAGGAACTTCAGATCAAACTAACTTAATTCCAACAATATATAGATATGTTGTTCTTATATACCTTTATTCCCACTTCTTTTTTATGCCAATGTTATTAAAAATTTAGAATTAAATATGATCTTCCTCATATTCTGTTACATTCTGTTTCTTTGGGTAGAGCATTGAACTCTGTTCCTATGGTCTTCTCTCTGGCTAGGCAAGACTTCTGCTATTAAACAGGAGTCTGGGTCACTGACTTACTTCTTTCAATTGATATCCCTGACTCATGAGCATGGTTCTGGGTTAGGGTTTCAGCCTTTGGTTTTCTTAGCTTAGCTCTCCCAGTGGGTAGCCTTTACCTTACAAGCAAGACCGAAAAAAAGACAGGGCTCCAGCATTCTTGGCCTGCCATGCTTGGGATAGAGTCTTCACCCTATGCATAAGAAATGAGTAGAGGAAATGAATCCCAGACTCCTCAGCCACTCTTTCTGGGACTAGAACTTGTGTAACATGGAGCTGGGATGAGAGATGAGAAAGGCTAGTGGCCTGCATCTCCTGGGGAAATACAAAGCTCTCAACTGGGAGCTGGAGACAGAGGGAGCCTTGTGTTCTTGGCCACACCGACTTCCATTATGCTGAACTGCGAGAGGGAATAGAGAAAGCAGGTTGTGGCTCAAATACCAGAGATTCCTTCTGTCCTTACTGAGATAGAGTAAATTTTCTTAAATAAATTTTTCTCCATTTAGTCTTCAAGTATAAATATGCTTCATCCAAGTATATTTTCAAATATTTTAATTTTCGGGGCTGGGGTTGTGGCTCAGTGGTAGAGCTCTCGCCTGGCACGTGCGCGGCCCGGGTTCAATTCTCAGTACCACGTACAAATAAGCCCATTGTGTACAGCTAAAGCAAATAAATAAATATTTTAAAATATATATTTTTTAATTTTCCATTTTTAGTAATTTTTACCAGTTATGATTGTTTAACTGAAGAGAATATCTACAAACTCATTACTTCAATATTCCCAAAGTCATCTTTTATGCATCATATAATTGTTGGAACTTCAAAGAGTTCAGATTAATCAGCCATGCAATTTATATTACAAAACCTTCCTAACATCAAGGTGTGTTGTCATCCTTGCTTTCTTTTTCATGTTTATGTTGTTCACTCTATTAAAGAATCAATTTGAAAAGGTTAGTTATTGTGTCAATCTTTCATAATACCTTAGAAGCCACTGGATCACAGACCTATTGCAATTTATTAATAACTTTGGGGAGGCATACAGCCTATCTTGTTTCATATAAGACCAAGAATTCAGCTGCAATTTCCTTCCATTTTTTTTTTTTTTTTGCCTTAAGTTTAATTTTAAGTACACTTGCAATGTCATGCATCACTCTAAGCTTCTCCCTTAGGAAGCATTGGATATACAACATATGCTACACACATATACTTAAAAAGGTGATGTCACTCTAATGACCCAGTAGTGTGACATCAACCCTAACACACTGAACCACATCCATTGTGAAGCAGCCTTAGGTCTTGGCCAATTGCTGATATTACCATGTACTTACTGAACATTTGGCAAAGTCCAATTTTGCCAACATTTAAAACACATTTATAGCAACACTTTTATCATTCCCTACATTTTGCTTATATTAGAAACAGAATAGTGAGCATGTTTTTGTTATTAATGCAGTTGTATAAGGTCCTTGCCAACTCATCTGCAAATTTAATGAATATACTTCATCCAATCTCATTTAGTTATGACTAAAACTATAATAGTGTGCCAGCCAAGGACTGACTCCCATAGAATCATACTGGATGTCTCCTGCCTTGTAGTTCATAGAAAAACCATTGATAAAACACTAGGAATAACATTGTAACCAACTGTGCATTCTCCTGGCAGTTGCTTGATCTAAACTCAATTTTGAGGAATTCCAAGTGAATCTACCCAACAATTCTTGATCTTAACTGAAGGAGCCCCAATTAGGGAGATGGCTATTACGGTTAGCTGGAAACCATAAGTTCCACCTGATAATAAGTATGTATGCGACGCACCTGTAAATGCACGTGATGCACCCGAAAAGCTAAAGGTATATAACCAGGTGAAAGCGGTCAGAAGCGGAATTCATTCAGTCAGTCGTGCAGTCGCTCAGTCGGTCGGAAGAAGAGTTCGGGTCAGAGAGGAAGAAAAGAGTCAGAGTGGCCAGAACGTAGTCAGAAGAAGAAATAAGAGTCAGAGCGGTTACAGAAGAGAAACCAGATAGAAGAAGTAATTGCTGGTCAGAGTCAGACCAAGGCTGCCGAAGAAGAAAGAAGAAAGAAGAAAGAATCTCTCTCTCTCTCAAGCTCTCTCTCAAGCTCTCTCTCTCTCTCTCTCTCTAAGTAGAAGTATCTTCATTCTGCCTCCGAGTTTTTCTCCTGCAGCGTTGTGGCTGTACGTCAGGCAGCTACACTTAACAAAAATTTGGGGATCCTTTCTTTTTTTTTTTTTTTTCCAACTTTAAACAAAGAAAGGCTTTTTAAAAAAATTTATTTATTTTTTATTCTAAGTTGTTATAAAAGACAGCAGAATGCATTACATTTCGTATTATACTTACAGAGCACATTTTTACATATCTCTGGTTGTATGCAAAGTATATTCACACCCTTTGTGACTTCATACATGCACTTAGGGTAATGATATCCATCTCATACTACCATTTTTTTTCCTTCACCCTTTTACCCCCTCCCTTCCCCTCTCTACCCATTGGCCATTCTAGTGTTCCTCTAATCCTCCTATGCTCCCCGTCCCAACACCACTGTGAATGTGCCTCCTTATATCGGAGAAAACATTCAGCATTTGGCTTTTTGGGATTGGCTAACTTCACTTAGCATTATATTCTCCAACATTACCCATTTACCTGCAAATGCCATTATTTTATTCTCTTTTATTGCTGAAGAATACTCCATTGTGTATATATACCACATTTTCTTTATCCATTTATCTACTGAAGGGCTTCTAGGTTGGTTCCACAGTATAGCTATTGTGAATTGTGTTGCTATAAACATTGAAGTCCTTTGGGTATAGACCAAGGAGTGGGATGGCTGGGTCATAAGGTGGTTCCATTCCCAGTTTTCCAAGGAATCTCTATACTGCTTTCCAGATTGGCTGCACCATTTTGCAGTCCCACCAGTAATGTATGAGTGTGCCTTTTCCCCCACAACCTTGCCAACATTTACTGTTGTTTGTGTTCTTAATAGCTGCCATTCTGACTGGAGTGAAATGAAATCTTAGAGTGGTTTTGATTTGCATTTCTCTAATTGCTAGAGATGTTGAACATTTTTTTCACGTATTTGTTAATTGATTGTATATCTTCTTCTGAGAAGTGTCTTTTCAGTTCCTTGGCCCACTTATTGACTTGGGTTATTGGTTTTTTAAGTGTTAAGATTTTTGAGTTCTTTATATATTCTAGAGATTAGTGCTCTACCTGATGTTCATGTGGTAAAAATTTGTTCCCAATTAGTAGGCTCTCTGTTCACCTCATTTGTTGTTTCTTTTGCTGAGAAGAAGCTTTTTAGTTTGAATCTATCCCATTTATTAATTCTTGATATTAATTCTTGCACTACAGGAGTCTTATTAAGGAACTTGGGGCCTAATCCGACATGTTGGAGATTAGAGCTTACTTTTTCTTCTATTAGGTGTAGTGTCTCTGGTCTAATTCCTAGATTCTTGATCCACTTTGAGTTGAGTTTTGTGCATGGTGAGAGATAGAGGTTTAATTTCATTTTGTTGCATATGGCTATCTTTTCTCCAATGTACATTTTTGGCTATCTTTTCTCCAATGTACATTTTTGGCGCCTTTGTCTAATATAAGATAACTGAAATTATATGCGTTATTCTCTGTGTCCTCTATTCTGTAACATTGGTCATTCCGTCTATTTTGGTGCAAATACCATGCTATTTTTGTTACTATTGCTCTGTAGTATAATTTAAGGTCTGGTATAGTGATGCTACCTGCTTCACTCTTCTTGCTAAGGATTGCTTTAGCTAATCTGGGTCTCTTATTTTTCCAGATGAATTTCATGACTGCTTTTTCTATTTCTATGAGGAATGTCTTTGTGGTTTAGATTGGAATTGCATTAAATCTGTATAGTGCTTTTGGTAGTATGGTCATTTTGACAATATTAGTTCTGCCTATCCAAGAGCAAGGTAGACCTTCTAAGGTCTTCCATAATTTCTTTCTTTAGTGTTCTGTTCTTTTTGTTATAAGGTCTTTCACGTCTTTAGTTAGGTTGATTCCCAAGTGTTTTGTTTTGTTTTTTGGTGCTATTGTAAATGGGGTAGTTTTCATCATTTCCTTTTCAGAGGATTTGTCACTGATATGTAAAAATGCCTTAGATTTATGGGTGTTGATTTTGGATACTGCTACTTTGCTGGATTCATTTATGAGTTCTAGAAGTTTTCTGGCGAAATTTTTTGGGTCTTCTAGATATAAAATCATATCATCAGTGAATAGTGATAATTTGAGTTCTACTTTACCTATCTGTATCCCTTTAATTTCTTTTGTCTGTCTTATTGCTCTGTCCAGCATTTCTATTATTATGTTAAATAGAAGTGGTGAAAGAGGGCATCCCTGTCTTTTTCCAGTTTTTAGAGGGAAAGCTTTCAATTTTTCTCCATTTAGAATGATGTTGGCCTGGGGCTTAGCATAGATAGCTTTTATGATGTTGAGATGTGTTCCTGTTATCCCTAGTTTTTCTAGTGTTTTGAACATAAAGGGGTGCTGTATTTTGTTGAATGCTTTTTCTGCATCTATTGAGATAATCATATGGTTCTTATCTTTGAGTCTATTGATGTGGTGAATTACATTTATTGTTTTCTGTGTGTTGAACCATCCTTGCATCCCTGGAATGAACCCCACTTGATCATGGTATACTATATTTTTATATGTTTTTGTATCATTTTGCCAGAATTTTATTGAGAATTTTTGCATTTATGTTCATTAGAGATATTAGTCTGAAATTTTCTTTTTTTGATGTGTCTTTGCCTGGTTTTGGGATCAGGGTGATGTTGGCCTCATAGAATGAGTTTGGAAGTACTCCCTCTTTTTATATTTCCTGAAATAAATTGAAGAGTATTGATATCAGTTCTTCTTTAAAGGTCTTGTAGAACTCAGCTGTGTATCCATCTGGTCCTGGGCTTTTCTTGGTTGGTAGGCTTTTAATGGCATCTTCTATTTCATCACTTGAAACTGGTCTGTTTAAATTGTATATATCATCCTGCTTTAATTTGGGCAGACTCTAGAAATTTGTCAATGCCTTCGGTGTTTTGTATTTTATTGGAGTACAAGTTTTCAAAATAATTTCAAATTATTTCCTGTATATCCATAGTGTCTGTTGTGATATTTCCTTTTTCATCACGTATATTAGTAATTTGAGTTTTTTTCTCTCCTTCTCTTTGTTAGCCTGGCTAAGGGTCTGTCAATTTTATTTATTTTTTCAAAGAACCAACTTTTTGTTTTGTCAATTTATTCAATTGTTTCTTTTGTTTCAATTTCATGGATTTCAGCTCTGATTTTAATTATTTCCTGTCTTCTACCACTTTTGGTGTTGGATTGTTCTTCTTTTTCTAGAGCTTTGAGATGTAATGT
The DNA here is from genome assembly GCA_025594165.1 of Tamias sibiricus. Lineage (NCBI taxonomy): Eukaryota > Metazoa > Chordata > Mammalia > Rodentia > Sciuridae > Tamias > Tamias sibiricus. The sequence continues at coordinate 210,538,314 of CM046658.1, forward strand.
TAAGTCACTTATTTGTTGACGTTTTCTTCTTTTGAGGAATGAACTCAATTCAATAAACTTTCCTCTTAGAACTGCCTTCATAGTGTCCCAGAGATTTTGATATGTTGTGTCTGTGTTCTCATTCACCTCTAAGAATTTTTTAATCTCCTCTTTGATGTCATCTGCAACCCATTGTTCATTCAGCAGCATATTATTTAGTCTCCAGGTGTTGGAGTAGATTTATTTCTTATTTTATCATTGATTTCTAATTTCATTCTATTATGGTCTGATAGAATACAGGATAGTATCTCTATTTTTTTATATTTGATAAGAGTTGTTTTGTGGCATAGTATATGGTCTATTTTAGAGAAGGATCAATGTGCTGCTGAAAAGAAAGTGTATTTGTTTGTTGAAGGGTAAATATTCTATATAAGTCAGTTAAGTCTAAGTTATTTGTTGCATTTTTTAGTTCTATAGTTTCTTTGTTCAGCTTTTGTTTGGAAGATATATCCAGTGGTAAAAGGGGTGTGTTAAAATCTCCAAGAATTATTGTGTTGTGGTCAATTTGACTCTTGAACTTGAGAAGAGTTTGTTTGCTGAACATGGATGCTCCATTGTTTGGGACACATATATTTATAATTGTTCAGTTTTGTTGGTGTATGTTTCCCTTGAGCAGTATGAAGTATTCTTCTTTATCCCTTTTGATTGACTTTAGCTTGAAGTCTACTTTATTTGATATGAGGGTGGAAACCCCTACTTGTTTCCTCTGTCCATGTGAGTGGTAGGATTTCTCCCAACCTTTCACCCTCAGCCTGTGGATGTCTTTTCCTATGAGATGAGTCTCTTGGAGGCAGCATATTGTTGGTTCTGTTTTTTTGATACAATCTGCTAGTCTATGTCTTTTGATTGGTGAGTTTAGGCCATTAATATTCAGAGTTATTATTGAGACATGTTTTGTATTCCCAGCCATTTGTGTTTATTTTTGGTATTTAACTTGACATGGTTTCTCCTCTGATTGGTTTTTCCTTTAGTGTAATACCTCCCTCTGCTGATTTTCATCATTGTTTTTCATCCTTTTCATGGAATATTTTGCCGAGGATGTTCTGTAGTGCTGGCTTTCTACTTGTAAATTCTTTTAACTTTTGTTTATCATGGAAGGTTTTTATTTCATCCTCAAATCTAAAACTTAATTTTGCTGGGTATAAGATTCTTGGTTGGCATCCCTTTTCTTTCAGAGTTTGGTATATGTTGTTCTATGATCTTCTAGCTTTGTCTGAGTTGAAAAATCTGCCATGATACAAATTGGTCTCCCCCTATATGTTATCATATTCCTCTCTCTTGCAGCCTTTAAAATTCTATCCTTATTCTTAATGCTAGGCATTTTCATTATAATGTGTCTTGGTGTAGATCTGTTGTTAATTTTGTACATTTGGTGTCCTATAAGCCTCTTATATTTGATTTTCCAATTCATTCTTTATGCTTGGGAAATTTTCTGATATTATCTCATTGAAGAGATTGTGCATTCCTTTGGTTTGAAACTCTGTGCCTTCCTCTATCCCAATTATTCTTAGATTTGGTCTTTTGCTGCTGTCCCATAATTCTTGGATGTTCTGTTCATGGTTTCTTATTATCTTCACTGTGTGGTCAACTTTATTTTCAAGATTATACACTTTGTCTTCATTGTCTGATATTCTTTCTTCCAGTTGATCTACTCTGTTGATGATGCCTTCTATTGTGTTTTTTTGTTTGGTTAGTTGTTTCCTTCATTTCAAGGATTTATGACCTTTTTTTTCAGAATTTCTATCTCTTTTTTTGAAGTAATTTTTTGCTACCTGCATTTACTCTCTTATATCTTTGTTGTAGTTGTCAATTTTTGCCTGTATTTGCTTATTTAGGTCATTCTTTAATTCATGGATCATTTTAATTATGAACTTTCTGAACTCCTTCTCTGACATTTCATCAACTTTGCTGAGCATGGGCTCTGTTATTATAGTATCCTGGTTTGTTTGGGGTACTTTCCGCCCTTGTTTTTTCATGTTGTCTATTTACCTTCCTTTCTTGCAGCATAGATATGAGATATTACAGTTTCTACCCTATATTTTTGTAATATCCATGCAGGTTGTCTGTGCTTCCCCTTAATGCTGGGCTTTCAGAACCTGCCAGTGTCCCTCAATGTATGCTACCTTGGGTTGGGACCCACGCAAGTTGGTGTGGGCTGAACTGGTTGAATCTGAGCTCCTGTGGTGGTATGCTGTTTGGAAGAGGCAGTCCTCTTCCAAAGGGAAGAGTGGAGGTTGGTGAAGTTGTCCTAGGCCTGCTTGAGCTCCATGGGTGTGGGCTGGGCTGACCTGGGCCTGCCTGCACTCCAGCGAAGGTTGGCAGAACTGCCCTGATCCTGGCCACACTCAAGCATGTGTCAGGGGGACTGACCGTGGTCTGGCCGCACACAAGTATAGGTCCTTGGGGCTGTCCTTGGCCTGCCTGCACTAGAGCAGAGTTGGGCGAGATTGTCCTTGCATCTCCTGCACTGGGGTGGAGGTCAGCAGGACTGACTGGAGCCTGGTCACACTCAAGGGGAGGTCAGCAGGACTGACCTGAGCCTGACCATGCTAGGCCCATGACCTGGGCCTGGCCGCACTCCCAAAATTTGGGGATTCTAATAGGTAGCTGGCCCAAGGAAATATCCTTTAAACATCTTCCTCTAGATATGCCTTTGTATTTGAAAATTGTATTAAGAACATTGACTTCTCCTTGTGGGATTTCCTCTACTCCCACAACTAGGTCCAAATGAGAACAAGATGAGAATAAGATGGTAACCAACTAAATCTACAGAAGAAGAGATGGAATCTGTCTTGGTTGATTCAGGTAGATTATAGATTACATGGACATTTAATTTGGAGCCAATTCTAACAGATTATTATTAACTAACTAGAATACTATGCTGAGAAAAGTCCTGTGTTTGTACCTGGATTCAGTGGGAAAGAAGTTACAGAATTAGAAGGGTTCAGCAGGGATTTTGAAGAGAAGAGTGCTTATGCCATCTATGTGTAACTGATACATAGATGCACACATGTCAAATCAGTGAGCGGAACACCATAAATATATATAAATTATAAAAGAAAGTTTTTTAAAATTCACTTAGTATTAACTGGGAACAAGAGAGTGATTCCCTCCATATCAGCATAAAGTAATCAGTTTGGGACTCAATTTTCATTTATTTGAGATGATCTGCAAATTAGTGTCATTCTTTAGACTCTCAAAACACAAAAACACCTAAGCCTTATTTAAAGTCTATTTCTATCTTCTTATATAAACATTTTCTTTACTCTCCTTTAGTGCTTCAGTGGCTAAAGGGTTTTGAGATCTAAGTATCCATTTCTCTAGTTATTTGGATTTAAAAGCAGCTGAGAACCAAAATGCTTTAGTTTTTATTTTCTTGAACCCTAGAATAGGTTGAAGTTTTTAGTCTTAGACACCTTTCAATCTAATGCAATCAAAACTGCTGCTATTCAAAATGTGGTACATGAACTAGAGATGGTCAATTGTTAGTGATCTATGAAAAGTATAGAACTGGAAAATAAGTCCCTATAAGTATTTGTTGCAACTTAACAAAGTAACTTTCTAATAATAAGAAGTTTAGAATTGATTTTTGTATGTCTGGTTTTTTATACTGATTCTTTTTAATGTATTTTGTAAAAATATCAATCCATAATAGATTGGCAATTAAAAAAAAAAAAAACAGAATTTGACGATGGAGAGTCAGAGATAATTGAATTCTCAACTATGCCCCTCCTGGCTTCCCACCTATTCCCATGTGAAGTTGATGATGATTAATAAATGTAAATTTTCCTACTCACATTCCCCATAAAACACAATTGTATTCCTTCTCTTAGTTTGTACTCCTGTGTAACAAATGACCACAAGCTTAGTAGCTTCAAACAATACCACTCATTAGCTTGTTCATCTGTAGATCAGAAGTCTTGAGTATTGTGGTTGGGTTCTTTGCTCAGGGCATGAGATGGCCAACATCAAGACATTAGCCAGACTAAGTTCCCATCTGAAGGTTCTGGGGCAAAGTCTGCTAAGAGTTCCCTCTTGTTAACAGCATTTAGTTCCTTGCTGGCTAACAGCCAGAGTCTGCTCTCAGCTCCTGGACACTGTCCACAATGTTTCTGCCACTTAGCTGCTGTCTTTAAGCTAGTAAAAGTGTGTGGAATATTTCTTCTACTTCCAACCTCTGGTCTCCTATTCCACAACCAGAGAAAAGAACCTCTGTGGTGAGTTCAGGCCCATATGGATAATCTCCCTAACTTAAAGTCAATTGTGCCATTGAACATAACCCTATCACAGTCATTCACAGTCCCAGGGACTGCACAGCCAGATACAAGCAATAGCGGGTCAGGACAGAGGGAAGCCTGAGAACTTCTTAGAATTCAGCCTACTGCTCCTTTGAAATTCATATCTGAGCCAAGCGCAGTGGCACACACCTGTAATCCCAGCACTTGGGAGGCTGAGGCAGGAGGATCACGAGTTCAAAGCCAGCCTCAGCAATGGCGAGGCACTTAGCAACTCAGTGAGACCCTGTCTCTAATAAAATACGAAAAAGGGCTGGGGATGTGGCCCAGAGGTCCAGTGCCCCTGAGTTCAATCCCAGGTACCAAAAAAAAGAAAAAAAATCATATCTGAATTTGGCAATTGTCTTCTTTAATTCTGGCCAATAAAGCCTCTTGATTATTAAATAACATTCTTTACATAAATCTATCCCTTGTTTGGAGGGAGTCTGTCTTTGTGTAAAATAGGTCAAAATTGTTTAACTTCAATGCCAAAATAATATTCATTGAATGCCTCCTGTTAAAAATATAAAGAGCAATTGCACCTGTGTACTACATATTATGGTGCTTAACTTCAATGTCTCAAGTTTCACAGGGAGTGAATAAAATGAAATTACTTTCTGTAAAAATACATTTTGGGGGGTATGGAGCAGGGAAAGGAAAGGGAAGGTACTGGGAAACAGAACTGACTAAGTTATATTTTATGCCATGTGACTGTACAAATATGTAAGAATGAATTCCATGATTATAATTATAATACAGTCATTAAAAATAATAAAAATTCATTTTAGCAAATTTTAAATATATTTTTTAAAGTTTCCCATTAAGCATTATTTCTAAGGAATGCCAGTGGTTCCAGGTAACTTATTATAGATCCATCTTTTTATAGCATAAACTAAGGACTGCATGATAAAGTATTCCAGTTAGAGATATAAACAGATGTGTTATAGATAAGTAATGTTTTGCTCTCCTATGAATACAATTTCTGTTTCTTAAAATCTGGACTCAAAGGAAGCTTATTTTTGGAGATAGAGTTGGGAGATGTTTCAAGCAAGAGCAACATTAGCTAATTAAATCAAATACTACTCATGGTCTCTGTAGCATTTGAGGGTTCAGGATGAAACAAGATGGAAAAAGTATGTGATCCCTTGATAAAAGTATAACTCACAACAAGTTGGCAAAGTAGTAGGAATTAAAAGCCAAAAATAGCAGTTTTGCTGTGTAATTTTTTTTGCAATGACTTTATAGCTCCTCATCCCAGCTTGCATTACTCATTTTGTAAAATAAAGAGAAAATATATTTTTTAAAAAACTTATTTTAAATAAATTACTCCAACAAATTGACCAGCTTAAAGAAAATATTGCAAGGGCTGATGGTGTTTTGAGTTTCTATATGGGAAAAGAAAACCAAATATTCTTTGACATTGAGAATGACAAAGTCAAATATGAAGTAATAATTACAGTCAGTGCAATTAACCTCTGTTCAGTAATGTGGCGGCTTTACTTAAGCTGAAAGTACCTAAGGTAGTACCTTGTTTCTGAATTCTAGTTTTGTATTACTAAATTTTTCATTGTTTTCCATGTTTTGTTTCTATATCAAATTCATCTTAGGTATTGCAGTCAAGAGACCTCATTAACTATGGTTCCCAAACATAAAATAAATAGCTAAGTGTCAAATGCTATAAATCTTAAAGACTTTTTTTTTTTTTAATTTAGGGAAAGATAGGTGCATGAAGACAGAGTAAAATGGAATCAAATATTTTTATTGGGCAAGTTCAAATTCGTGATTCTTGCCTGGTGTCTGGATTATGAGGCTTGCTCCAAACTTCACGGGACCAGGAGGTGAGGTCTATCCCTACTGATTCCTTATTTTATGTATTGACTCTATTTATTTTCAGGCAACTGTTTCCAGAAACTAGGTGAAGCAAGAACTGGCTGGTGCCTAGAAGTCATGAGTGCACTCATCTTCTGATAACCTCCCAAATGGGAGGTTACACTATTGGTGAAGGAATCCCTACCCTAAAAAGTAGGAGATGGTGTATCCAACACCTGATACTGGACAGGTGAAACTGATAGCAGTTTATTAGTTGCATATACTCCCATCTTGGGAGAGGAGAGCACCATATGCCATTCTGGGCCACACAAAGGTTTCCTTGGGAATAAACTAAGCAACTAGGAGGTCACACTATTGGTGAAGGAATCCCTACCCTAAAAAGTAGGAGATGGTGGAGTATCCAACACCTGATACTGGACAGGTGAAACTGATAGCAGTTTATTAGTTGCATATACTCCCATCTTGGGAGAGGAGAGCACCATATGCCATTCTGGGCCACACAAAGGTTTCCTTGGGAATAAACTAAGCAACTAGGGGCTGTGGGAGGCAGTGGATATAATACCAAGAGGGTGAAGTGCCCCCCAGTTCCCATGGTTGGTTGTGATCAGCTTGTTTGAATTTTCAAAGTGTTAAGGACTTGGCTGAGTGCTGCCAGGTAGCTAATGAGTCCAGTAGCTGAGAGGGCATCTTTTTCACGTGTGGGGGCATATTTGGTGATAGCAGAGAAACTCACAATTAGGCCTTTGCTGTCTTGTGAAGTTCAAAGATGTGAAGGGAGCACTTGGAATTTTGGCTTTATAATAAATCTCAAGTGAAGAAACCATTTGAACAAATCAGGATTCCACTCCAGCCTTATCAGGACAAGGAGCAAATCCTAACCACTAGCCACTGCAAAATCTCTCTTCAAACAGTAGTCATAACAATAATGATAACAGCAATCATTCCAGAACCTTCTCTTAAGGCTCCAGGATGAAGGAATTCCTAACACCTCTCTGCCCAGGTGCTTTACCATTCCCTCTGACTACTATTAATTATGATTCTCATCATGATATTTACCCACATATTTATCTTCCTCACTTTTCCTTCCTAAATAATCCCATATTTTTGTCCAGGAGCAAGACCTGACTACTCCAGGAGGTGACCTGGTGGTTGCTCTAACTACTCCCTGCTCACTTCCCTCTTGGCACAGAGACTGTCATTTCTATGATGGGCTGTGTTTGTTTTTTTCCAGAAAAGTAGTATTGAAGTTTTATTTACATGAAGTGATTCATTTCCACCTTTTTGTCCCCCTCCCCAGTAGCTCAAAAAATGCCAAAAAACTCAAAGTACTTCATGCTGATGCTGAATCATCTTTCAATGTTCTTGGAGTACGACCCCAGGTTCATGAATGTGACTGTCACAGGAAGAGCTGCCTTTCTACCATGGCAGACCCTAAGCAGAGTTGCTTTCCCCAAACCTGTGCACCACCACCAGAGAAATATGGAGAGGGAGCAGGGAGGGAGTTGGGGAACATGACAAAGAGAGAGAGAGAGAAATAAAGAGAGAAATCTGCAAGATTCAAGTATATTCCAGGAAGCAGTGCCATCAATAACATGTGTCACTCTTGATGACATTAGGAGCCAAATTCTGGACTTCACAGCCAGCCACCAGGGGAAGTTTTTGCCGGTACAGTCACTACATAAACTCCCATTTGGTCTTTTTGGTACCCCCTGCCCTGCAGGCATCCTGTAAATTTTCTTGACTTTATTTCACAAGATTTCTGAACCTGCACGTCCTCCCTTTGCAGCAAGTGCCAGCAGGACTGAGGTCACAGCAAAACTCGCTGCTGGGCTTCAAGGAAGCCGAGGGGAAGCGGTTACTGGAAATCACCTGCTGCCTTAGCGAGGCCAAACCCCACTTCAGAAGAATCCAGACTTCCTGCTTTTGTGCAATGCTTGCCCATTCATTCATTTATTAAAAACTAGAGAGCAGTGACCATGGGCCAGGCATTCTTATTGCCACTGGTCCTACATGGATGTGCTCAGGGAAAGGGAAAAACTGGTGCACCAACACCATCCCCCAACCCCTTCTTAGCCAATTCAAGTATTGGAGAAAATAGAACATAAACTTTGAAATATGTGAAGACCTTATATAGAAACAATATTGGGGTAGATAGTTTTCTTTAGGGTTGAAACTAGGTCAAATGAATTATGGGTTGGGAAGCTACCTGGAAATGTTGTAATCAATCTGGTCAGCTTGCTTTGATCAAATAATCATACCTATTTGATAAAATTCATTGGAACCAACTGGATTGGACTGAGTTTGTGTGCCAAGTCCAATAGACAAAACCAAAATGGAGTTACTCATGCTAAAGTTCCTTCCATGCCACCAACCCAAAATTAAATTGTTTATCTGACCTTCAAAGAAATTAAGAAGAAATAATAGCCAAATTCAATTTTATCTGGCAGGATAAGGGAGTCCCCTCTGCTTTAACTTTTATAAGGAGATTACCTTTGAATCTACCAATGTGTTTTATTTGTTTTTGTTGTTCTACTTTCTCCCTCCCTTTTTAAACTATAAAGTCAAAAATTTCGATTTAGCTCATTGGAACACTTATTCTATTTTATAGAATGAGGTGTTGCCTAATTTGAGAATCACAAATATAAGCAAATTAGATCTTTAAACTAAATTTGTTGTAATTTTGTCTTTTGACATACCTAACCCTGTGAATGCAACCTGTAAACTACCCTAGGACTGCTTTAGTTAGAAAACTAAAGAAATCCATCTAAGGTTGACATTGACTTTCAAAATAATGGATCAGATTTTAGTTTCTACTAAGCGCTTCAGGCGACTACATAAGTGTATTATTTTTTAAATCTCATTTGTATCAGCAGACTACTGGAAATGAGTAGGTACCAATTGCAAGCCCATATTAATAAAGAAAACAATGTCTTCACTGGTTTCATAAAACACCAAACAGTACATTTATGACTATGTTCATGAGTGTTCAATCACACATTAGGAGTAATCGCTTAGGCCATTGAAAATTTTCAGTCATTTTCAAATGTTAATAAATAAAAATGAGCATTAACAAACTCATGAATCCTTTTAGAAAATAGGAGAAAGTAAGAAAGACTGTGATATATGTAGTAAGTTAGAAAAGTAAAAGGCTTGTTTTTAGTAACTTTTGTAAACTAAGAAAGTCTTTCTCAAAAACCAACCAGAAATTTTATTGTTGAAGCAATCCTGTGTTAAATACACTCAGTGGTCCAGATGGCCCTAGATCAATGAGGCCAGGCAAGGGGGGGTTCACATCTCAATTTTCAATGGGCTGAGGTCATGAAGTTATAAGAACTTGATTTAAATAAAAACATACACACAGAGAAACATTAATCTTTTCAAACCTGTAAAAGATTCTATGTGTGTTTATTTTTTAAAAAATAAACAAAGAGCATGAGCTTTTATGTTAAGTAAGGAAAAGATAAACCATCGTCCGAGCTGAGCATACAGGTAGGAAAGTGGGGTTCTTGGTTAGTGTCCATGCCACGGCATAGAAATCTGCAGGAAAAATAGAAATCACCCCTATCATTTGAAGACAGTCTTTTTCTCTTTTTGGTAACCTAAAGAAGTAATAATAATGACAGCTGACTTTGCCAGCCTCTCAGTAAGATCTCGGGCTGGCCAACACCATGCTGCCAACTTTAGGAGACTCTGAGCCCAGAACCAGCTGAGTTGCCTGTAGTTCTGACCCATAGAAATATGAAATAGTAAATGGATTTTTTAATGGAGCTATTAAATTTGTAGTCCTTTGTTACCCAGCAAGAAAACTAGTAAGTAAAGGAGGTGACCAAACACTGATTCTCTGCTTCTAACTGAAAGTCTAAGCAGATCTGCCAGAGTCAGTCCTTACCCACACCCTATCTCATTCTCAACATTCCCCATCACAGCTGTACACACTTTGTGCCCATCCCATCATGTGGGATGTGGGAGGCTGTTTTCTGGTTATGACTTGGGTTCCTTCCACCATGTTCTTCTATCCCCATCCTTGGACCCACCTCATAAGCATCTTTAGTCCAGTAATGCTGAACTCTGTACCCTAAGATCTCCTTACACCTCCTTCTCAGTTTGTTCTGACAGAGAAGACAAGAACCACAAAAATTCTAACATAGTTTATTTGGCATATTTCATCCCTGAAGGCTGCCCTCCTGGGGGTGGGGTAGTTGGGTATAGAAAATAAAATTAGCCAGATTTGGAACCAACAGGATACAGAGGATGAAGAAAAATCACCAACAGTGTAGAACCTGGGAGGCATGAAGAATGGGGAGGTCACTGCCCCACATTAGCAGGACCTTAACGGGACCTGGTTTTCAGAGGCAAGATGATGAGGTTGATTTTATCATGTTGAGTGTCCAGTGCTAGAGGGACATCCAAGCCTACCACATCCCCCTCAGAACAGTAAGTTCCTTGAGGTCATCTTATCCACCTTCCAGAGTGCTAGTCACATTTTACGTGCTCATTCAATCTTCAGTGAATTAATGGAGATGTAAATTATTCATTTAACAATTGTAAATACTCAGTTGGGGTTTGAAAATCTCATCTCTAACAGAGAAGGAAAGCCAGAATCTAAAGCCACAAATAAACATTTAAGAAAAAAAAATCTCATAGGAAGGTTGGAAGAGATGAAAATCACATGCAAATTGAATATTAGATAGTATTATGGATTGATGATTGTTAATTTAGGGGGTTGATAATGACTTCTGTGGTTGTAGATTTTTAAAGTCCTCTTCTGTTTGTGATATAGACTAAAATAATTGTGGGTGGAATAAAATAATAATAACATAAAATAATTTGGGTTTTGATTTAAAATAACCTCCAAAGAAATGGGGAGTGGAGAATGATGAGGTAGGAAAATGGATAGTTATTAAAGATTGGTGATAGATACATCGGGGGTTCACTGGGAAATTCCCTCAACTTTTGTGTTTGTTTGAAAGTTGCCATGATAAAAATTGTGAGGAAGGAAAGAAGAAAGGAAGGGAGAAAGAAAGGGTAGGCAGGCATGCAGGTCCAGAAAAACAATTAATAACTGCAACTGGTTGTCAATTATTTTTTATCTACTTTCTTCAATGCCCTCTTTTTTTTTTTTCAGTTTTTTTAATTCGAAGTTGTTGTATATATAACAATAGCTTACATTACAATTCATAGTACATATGTAGAGCACCTTTTTACATAACACTGTGTACAAATTATATTCATACTATTCGTGTCTTCAATCATGCATTTAGGTTACTGATATCCATCTCATTCTACCATCTTTTTTTCCCCTTCATACCCCCTTGCTCCATCCCTTCCCGGCCCTCCCCATTGACCTTTCTAGTGTTCCTCTAATCCTCCTATGTTCCCTGACCCAACCCCACTGTGAATCAGCCTACTTATATCAGAGAAAACATTTGGCATTTGGATTTTTGAGATTGGCTAACTTCACTTAGCATTATGTTCTCCAACTTCATCCATTTGCCTGCGAATGCCATGATTTTATTTTCTTTAATTGCTGAGTAAAATTCCATTGTGTATATGTGCCACATTTTCTTTATCCACTCATCTACTGAGGGGCATCTAGGTTGGTTCCACAACCTAGCTATTGTGAATTGTGCTGCTATAAACATTGAAGTGACTGTGTTTCATTGCCCTCTTATAGTCTACTGTAAATCCAGTTTGTTGGACTGTACAGATTTGCATGAATTCTCCAGAGAGTTTCATTATTTTATTTATCAATGAAAACTCCAGAGAGTTTTCATTCTTCTATTTATCAAATGTTTACTACATGGTGACCTCATGCGACGTACTATACCAGGGTTGGGCTGACAGAAATAAGAAATAAACATGTTATGTGGAAAATCAGTATAATATTTTATTTTCACTCTAAAATATAATTCGTTTGCAATTCAGCATGGGATCAGCCTTATTGAACAGTTATAAAATACATTGGCACAAGGTTCCTTTCATGTTTTCAAATATCCTAAAAACAAGGACTCACTCTCATTACCCTTTTGTGTCACTACTTGGAGTAGGGCATCTGATTCTGTCAGGGAAAGGCAGGTTTGGAAAAAGAGACCACCTGCTTCAGAGGGGGAGCTGAAAGGCGGTTAATGCCACCCAGTCAGAAGAGGCACCAGTCAGCTCTAAGCAGCCCCTTGACCTAGTCCTATAACAACAATCCCAACAGAGAAGTTAATCTCCTTAATGGAAAACAGATATGTTTCTTACTTACATCCCTTAGAGTTCTGGTCTTAAACATTTCCTGCCTCCTAAATGCTGTGCTCAGCTAAGAGGAGGTAAACGGCCTGGGGATCTGAGATGCCTCCAAGTGCGCCAGGATGAAGTATAGCAGACAATATTACCTGGATAGCACCTATTTCTTCTTTTCCTTTCTTATTGCTACCCAGGGGAGTGCAAGGAGAAGGAAGGAGCTTGGGAAACTAATAGAACAAAATGTGGTGGCTAGGCAAAGGGCACCTCATTCTTTGTTTCTAATTCTTCTTCTCTGGTGGCATTGGACGGTGACTTCAGAAGAAAGAATTCTGCTGGGTTTATTAAATATCAGTATTGCATTTGAAGGAAACATGCTGTATTTCAGACATGTGCACAGACTCCCCTTTAAGGCACAATAGAACAGGAAAATAACACCATGTTATGGACAGAATTTCAGAAAGATGATCTAGAGTATGTTAATTTAGTAACCATCTAGACCTTATATCATGAAAATAAATCCCAATGCAATGGATAGGGTTCAAGACTTGTGAACAAAACCCCAAGATTTAATTTTTGCTCTCCCAATTACTAACGTGAAAGTCACTTAACTTCCTTGACCTTTAGCTTCTTGGCTTGAAAGTGGGGTAATACTGCAGCCCAGTGGTTGTGATGGTTAAACTGGCCATTCATTCATTCATGTGCAAGAGCAAGGTGTTCTTTATTCTACTGAATAAAGCAGATATAGGTTTCTCAAGCTCAAGTGTGTGAAAATCCAAATTTATCTTTTTCTGTCAATTGAATCTAGATTGTGCCATAAACTCCCATCCTTTCAGTGGCAGAAATCAATACTAGTCAGTTGCAGGCAAATCAGCTTACTTCAAGATAGTCTCAGTTATGAGTGTTGGACACTGTCCTTTTGGACTGTATAAATGTGAACCTTCTTTCATTGGGTAGTGTGTGGGGGGGTGAGGAATACCACAATAAATGGCAAAATGGCCCACCCCAGCAGAATCAAAGCCAAAGGTGGGTCCACTCCCTATTCCCAAGTAACCAGAGCATGGGCACAAGACAGAAGATGGCCAATAGGATAGTCCTACCTAGGACTTTGAATCAGCAGTGAGTTGGAAGTGAGGGACCCTGGAGAATTTATTCTGGCAGCAATGGCAACAGTAGCATCCAAAGCCCTATTCTGGGAGTGGCGGAAGTTGACTGAGTGATGTCCTGTGTCCATTTCTGACTGTGGTGATGCCAGTGGTCATGTCATCGGCATCTAACCAGGCGCTTCCTATGCTGTGGTTTTGGCTGAAGGCGGTCCACCCTTTTCTAAGCCCATTGATTCTGAGGACTCTCTGCTATCCTTCCCATAATTTCCTTTTCTGCTGATGTTAAACAGAGTTGGATTCTTTGTCTGCAACCAAGAATCCTGACAAATTCAGTTAAGTGTTTCCACCTATATCTCTCTAGCACCCTAGACCCACGGGGTTTTACATAGCAGCATCTCCTCAGAGGCATCTTCTAACCTTGGTAATGACTTGCTCAACACAAGCATCTGCTGAGATGACTATGGTTCTATCCAGTCCTTAGTCATGATCCTTTGTCCGCTGGCTACCCCTGACATGACCTTGCCACCATCTGCCAGCCCTGTTCTTATGGGTCACATCACAACTATTATGGTGTCTTCACTCTACAAGTCTTCCAGCCTCAGGTTTACATTTTGGACAAGGTCTGTCACTTGTAAAGAATTGCCAGCTGGCACCCCCCACTAAGGCACATGGAGGTCTAGAGGTTACCCTTAAGTCTGTCTGCCTTGGCACTTGATATTGGCTGTTTTTTTGCCTGACTCACAGTGTCATGAGGAACTCTGAGGACTTGCTGCCTCCCAATTCCCCAATAAGAAGTAGAATAAAGGTAGGACTCCTGCATACTGAGATCCCCAAATCAGCCAATGATTTCTAGAGCCATGACCAGGCAGGAATGAGGAAGGCTGCAGGGTATATGCTTGAGGATGTTCATTGGATTCTAATTATCTTTGTGTTCATCTCTCTCCCATTTCCAGTTTGGAGAATATGACACTTCTTTGAGAAGACAGGAAAAAGTAGCCTGGATGCATCCTATATTCTTCCACATTTATTCTATTTATTTTTTAGACCAAGAATTTAGCATATATGCCACTTTTTAATTTACTATACACAATATAGTTTTATATATAATGGTAGGGTTCTTGACACATATATGCCAATTTTTATTTTAAAAACATATTCATAGAACTACTTTAAAAAGCAAATCACATTTTTTAAAATCTAACATTTTAAAATATATGTAATGAAAAATAGTTGTTTCCATCTCACACTTATATCCCCTCCACCCCCTGCAGCAACTACTTATATTTTAGGTATTTTTCCATAAAATTATATTACCTTTTTCTGATTGTTGATCTATTAGTTTCCTTTTATTAAAAAATGTGTATTTAGATCTATTACATTTCCCTTTTCACATGCCTACCCTTCCCCTTAAAAACCCCAAACACATTAATCAAAATTATAATATTGAGAGATAGGATATTCATTTGATTATCAAACGACCTATTGCCAGAATATAGAGAAAATAGCACTATGTTTATGTAGCTGAACTCACAGAGGATAAAATATGTGTGAAAATATGTTTAAAAGATTATTAAAAGGGACTATAGACAAAACTTATATATTAACAAAATTACAGAGAAGTAAGGGAAAATGTAGGGTGGGGAAAATGTGAAAACATCTTACACTGAAAAATTCAAAATATGAGCCAGGTGTGGTGGTGTATGCCTGCAATCCCAGTAGCTTTGAGGCTGAGGCATGAGGATTGCAAGTTCAAATCCAGTCTCAGCAACTCAGCAAGACCCTGTCTCTAAATAAAAATATGAAAAGGGCTGGGGATATGGCTCAGTGGTGAAGTGCCCCTGGGTTCAATTCCGAGTAAAAAAAAAAAAAAAAAATCAAAATATATACATACTTGGCTTTGTTTTCCAGAAAAAATAGCATATTATAAAAATATTTTTAATAGCTCAAGACTACCAACCAAATTAAAACAGGATGAATATTTCCTAAATTGTTGGAGGTAAGAAAAATATTGTAAAAGTTTTATTTTATGTAGAAAAGGAAAAAAAAAAAAAAAAAACTCCAGAAAATAAGGAAGGCTAGTTGACTTGAGTACATAAAAATAGCATAAGGAGATTACAGAGGAACAAACACAACACTTTCAACAATAAATATAATTGGTTTAAAATTCTTTATTGAAGTCAAAGACTCATATTTGGTTTAAAAAAATCACAGTACAATTTGTTTTTTTTAAAACTTCTTTGAAATAAAAAAAAGGCCTGTTTTTAAGCCCAGGCTGTGCCATGTACTAGTTGTGTGATCCAGGCATGTCTCTGAATGTGTACCTCAGTCTTCTCATCTATATAATGAAAATTACATGTTAACTTTCTACAGTTGTTGAAGGATTAGATGAGATCAAATAAATCTCAGAGCAACCACTACAGTCTTGACATATTTTTATACCTAAACAAGCCCAATCCAAGATTCAAAATCAATGATTCTCTTTTCTATAATTTTTGGTACATTACAATTACACATAATAGTGGGGTTCATTATGCCAAATTTGCCCATGAACGTAACATAATTTGATCTGATCTGTTTGCTCTATTCTACTGATTTCTCTTCTAATATCATCATTATTTTAATTAGTATATATATATATATATATATATATATATATACATACATATACATATATATACATATAAATGATTCCTTGTGCCATATTTGTACATGTAATTTGGGAGGTTTTGTGCTCCAGTGATTCTTTCTTTATACCTCTTAAAGAACATAAAGAAAATTCAATTTTAACTTAAGGAAGCACTTTTTTTTCATTATTTAGAGAATATTTTATTAATTAAGAAACCATTTCTTAAAATTGTTCTAGAGTCTCCAACCAAGTCCTTCATACTCTACAATTTTGCCAAGCTGTCCTCAATATTATTCTCTCTTGCATTCTTTTTCCTTCCCCACTTTTGTCCTGAACCATACATTCTTGACTCTCTATCTACTTTCCTGATTCTGGAGTTATAAATCATAAAAATCTGGCTGCAAATTCAGATATTTTCTTATAGGGAAGATAAAGAGAGAAGTTGCATTGATTAAGAGGTAGAGAACAGGGCTAGGGCTGGAGCTCAGTGGTAGAGTGCTTGCCTAACATGTGTGAGGCACTGGGTTTGATTCTCAATACCACATATTAATAAATAAAATAAAGGTCCATCAACAACCAAGAAAAGAAAAATATTTTTTAAAAAGAGGTAGAGGACAAGGAAGAATGAAGTAAAATCGGAATTATGCCTTAGTAATTTCATCTCCACCACGTATGTAAAGGGCCTTACACTTAATAGATACTATTTCTTTTCTCAGTGATTCCTAACATTTCACAAATGCTTAGTCTTTGTTTTTGATATATCTTCCATAAGTGAAAATACTAGCTTAATCCTTAAATACTAAATTTATCAACACTCTTTTCCCAGCTCAAACAAATCTGAAAATGGGAATTGATTCACAGGAATCACTGCAGAATCCACTGCAGTACTAGGGGTTGAACCCAGGGGTGCTCTACCACTGATTTTACCTCAGCCCTTTGATTTTTTTAAACATGGTTTTGCTAAGTTACATAAGTTGGCCTCCAACTTGTAATCCTCCTGCCTCAGCCTCCCAAGTCTCTGGGGTTACAGTGATGCAAAACCATGCCTAGCTTAACTGGTGTTTTAAAGCAAACTTATAATTCAGATAAAATTAAAAACACACCTTATAATATGAATATTCACCTCCTAAAGCATGTATTCTGTGCTTGATTTTTTTTTCATTGAATTTTCTTAAAGCAAGGAACACCTGCACCCTTACCATCCCCAAGAGCCCCCGAGTGAAACCAGATCCCACAAAAGAGCCCCTTGGTTGTTCCAACCTTTCTAAAAGTAAGACTTTTTTTCCTCCTGACATTTTAGAAGTGTTATTAAAACTCACTGGATTCTTGGGATTTGGAGAGGGAAGAAAAGAAACAACTGAAACCTTGATTTTCCTCCCCTGGATATCATGTTTGTTTTGACATGTGGGTGTGGTGTGCTTTTCTGGCAATGACTGCACAAATTCAACCCTGGGTGTCTACAGGACACAGCACAGCCATGTCTAGGCTGCTTGGACAAGGAGTAGTGCTTTTCTTTCTGTAGGTCATTCACACACAGCTAGCTGCTGGACTCAGGTGTCATAACACCAAATTGCTTTGCTCTTTCATTAAGATCTTAAGCTATATATTCATGTGTCTGACAACAACAACAAAGGGAAAAAAACAGGGAGAAGGACTAGTTAAGAATTTAATGTAGTTATGGATATAGATGGGGCTTTGGTGGTCATGGGTCTCTAGGAAAGTTACAGGTTGCAAGTTTGTGATCTTTCGGATATCTAAACATCAGTGTCTTTTTATATGATTTTTATTGAGTATCAGGATACTATCATTTATGATGACTCTTTTATTCCATTCTCTGGTTGTTTCTGCCTTAAATTTCAGTGGGAGGTCTTCTTAGACATCTTTGAAAGTTTGAGGATGCATCTATCTCAGATATCATGGTACCTTGTGTAAATAAGTGACATATACATTTGTCACAGAATTTCTTTTGTTGAAATGAATTCTAATCTTTTTTTTTTTCCTCAGTCACCATTCTTCCTCTCATGGATTTCTCTGGTTCTGTCATATTCAATGAATTACTTGGCATTCATGCATTTGTCATATTATATCACACCTCCAACTTCACATGTGCTGTTCCCTCTGTTTGGTTCCCTTTTAAAACTCAAGTGTCACCTCTGCCCAGAAATCTCCTTGACTCTTCTGTGATATTCCCAAAGAAGCTTGTTCATAGCAGTACCATTTTTAAAACTAATATTTCTGAGCATGCAACTGTTATTAATTCCCTTAATCCTCATGACAATCTTATGTCATAAGAACTATTGATTACAATCATTTGTATTAATCATTTAATTTTTAAAAAGGTATTAAGCATTAAGGAATTTGCCTACACCATCTTGCTCATGGTAGTGAAGTCCAAATTCAAGTTCAGGCTTGACTTCAAAACCAGTCCTCACTATCACTGAACTATTCTATCTTTTCTAATAGTAAAGTATATTTGCTAATATACTTCAATTATTGGTGTACTTTAGTTTGAAAGTTTCTTGAGGTCATAGCTAATATTTTATTCATATTTTTTACTTTAGTGTATTCTAGGAAAGTGTCTGGCATAGATCAAGTGCGCAAAAAGTGTTTTTAAATAAATGACTGTGGGTCCCTATTCTGTTTCCACATTGAGCTTACATCAGAATGCCTCTTTTCTCATTTGAAATTAAACTCAGCTTCACCAGGTCAAACCATACTGCATGCTAGTGAGGAAAAGCAGAAGGAATCTGAGGCAATTGATATATTGGCAGCTCTGAGTGGGGTGAGTAGGAAAAACAATGCGTAAGTGCATAGGGATGCCAGGCTCCAGGAGTAAATTCATTTGTTCAGCTGGGAGTCAGTGGCAGCCAGCCCACCAATTTCACATAGGAAGCCATCATTGATAGAGCAGCAGACCAAATGCAGGAGAAAGATAAACTGTGAAACCAAAAGCTGATTGAAGGAAGTCAAAATAAAGGAGAAAATGGCATAGACAAGATGAAAAGTGGTGTCTACTTCAACACTGGTATTCTAGAACTGTAGGATGCGCCCAAGCATTGATTTGCAGTTATTAAAATCACTTACCTTTAGGACTTGTAGGGACACCCAGAGCAACAGAGAAATGGTATTTGTTTAGAGCATTTATAATGATGAAAAAGAGGAACTGCACTCATAGAAGAAAGAGATAGATATGCACTTTTTCTGCCACCTCTCAATAGTGTCACAGGCTTAAGACCCAGTCTTTAACACATGGGAATTTGGGGGTCATTCCAGTTCCGCTATAGCAGAGCTCTTCATACGGATCAATCAGAAGTACAGATCTTCAGAGTTTAATATGTTTTATGAAAGTTTGAAAATTATGTCAACTCTAATAAAAGATACATAACCATGGCTTTGAATCTTATGAAAAGAGCTACTATTAAAAAATCACAAAAACATGAAAGAGAAAAATTATAGAAGAAAATAGCCCTTGTCCTATAGATCATTGTCTTCATCTTTCTTAGCTTCAGGTTAAAATGCTGTGGAAACTTCTTTAGCCATACCAATATCTGGATTCCAGCCCCCAAATATTTTGAATTAATTTATTTGGGGTGAGTCATAATATCAATTTTTTTTTTGGTACCAGGGATTGAACTCAGGGGTACTCACCCACTGGGCCACATCCCCAGCCCATTTTTGTATTTTATTTAGAGACAGGGTCTCACTAAGTTGCTAAGTGCCTCACCATTGCTGAGGCTGGCTTTGAACTCATGATCCTTCTGCCTCAATGGTGTTTTTTTTAATATTCATTCCTCTGGTGGAATCCAGTGTTAAAACATTGCTACACTGCCACATGTCACTTGGTGGTAAGAAGGAATTTCATTTGTATTAGCTGAGAAACATGAAAAGTGACCATCTAATATTAAAAATTTAGACTCAGTCTGTAAGAAAATCCAACTGAAGAGTGCTTACTTATATAAATCTATTTATTATGTAGAACTGCATTAGAATAGTCACTGCCTCTCTCAAGAAAAGCGTTATATAATATATGTGCATATATTATATCCTGTATTAAGAATAAAAGTAAAACTTGGAATTTAAGAATGGCTGAAATAAAAAAAACTGAGAAATTTTGTAGGAATATATGAGGAGCCAACACATTTTGTCAAAATATGAAGAAATTCAAAATAAAGTAAGAGGAATACACTCAAAGAAAGAAGACTATGATCTTTGGCTTCCTCAATGATCTGGTATGAAAAGGAACTCCATAAATTTTTGTGAATAAAGGAAATCTATGAGATGAGGAGGAGGAGGAGGAGGTGGAGGAGGAAATCTGTGAGATTATTATTATCCTGTGGATAAAGGGTATGTGTAAGAGATGGGGAGTCAGGGAGACACTGGGACAGAAAATGAAAGAGGTGAACTGTGCATTGGTGCTGGACTCCACCCACCAAGCTTTACATGTGACTAAACAAATCAACACATCCATCACTCATTCCTGGACCACCTGGACTCTCTAGTTCTCAAAGTTCATGAGTATATCATAGTTTTTAAAACTGAATAAATACTCAAAAGAAAAGAAGTCAAAAGCTTCAATAGCAAAATGGAGTGTACCAGATGTCATTAATGGAATCCACAGATAGACAAACTGCAGGTGAAGAAATAAATGCTAAAAGATCAGAAATAGGTATAAGTAAAAGAACAGTACATAAACATACTAAAATGTAAGCTCCCCAAGGGCAGCAACTTTATCCATCTTTTTCCCCACCATATCACCAATACCCAGGATGGCCCCCGACTCCTAATGAGGGCAGACTTGTCTGGGAAGAGGGGAAATGCCAAATTTTAACACAGATTCAAACCAGACCCTGGACTGGAAGGTGCTATGGAGGAGATAGTCAAAGAAAAACATGTCCAAAAAGTGCAAAGTATTCACAAGTCATCAACATGCATATCCTCATGAATGATGTCTTACAAGGGGATTTCCATCAACTTATCTTGGTCACACCACATCCAGTAAGTACACCAGGGGATAGTTCACTTAAAATATTAGCTCAAAGCTGAATGTGGTGACATGGAATTAATTCATGGATTGCAAAGACTATAAGGCACTACAATACTGCCAAATTACTTTTTTCTCTTCAGCCAAAGGCATGTGCTTTTTCACAGAAAGCCAAGAGGCCTTGATCATGAGTCCTTATTGATAGTGCAGGGTCATTCCCTTGGGAGTACCTGGATTATAATCAAAACCTCCCTCAAGTGGCTCCAATGGCTGAGTTCTAGCTCAATTTTTTTTCCAGTGAACAAACCTAGTTAGCTAATTTATAACTTTTCAAAGAATAATAATTTTAACAGGAGTTTGGATTTACCTGTCTTGAGTTTGAAGATTCTGTGGACTGCAGTTACCCCTTCTTGTTCCAGCATGCTGAAATCAAAGGCTTGAAAAAAGAATGGGGCAAACCAAAACAGAGGCCCACATCCATGGCCAATAAGTTGGGCCAAGTTTTCCAGGGCTCCTGTGACATTCCTTTCATCCAGTGTCCAACCTCTTGTATGGAACTCCTGTTTTGGGCACTGTGCTAAGGCTGGGGACTAGAAAGATTAGTATGTCAAGGTGTCTTCCTAGAGCACTTCCTGACTTGGTGGGAGAGACAGGTCCATATCCAAGCAGAAATGGAAAAGAAAGGAAACTAATATTTTTAAAGTATTTACTAGAGGCCATACTAGGTGCTATATGCATTATGTACTCTCCTTTATATAATCTCACAATCTCTCACAGATAAGAAAACTGAGGTCCAGAGAGGCTCTCATTCAAACCTGAGCATAGCAGAATAGGAAGGGCATCCAGATCTGTCTCCTTGAAAGTCCACTCTTTTGCTCCTTTACCATACTCAAATGCAATTTCCAAAAAGTTAAAATGACAATGAGTGATCAATGCTATGCTAGTAGTTTGAACAAAGGACTATGGGAGCACAAAGGCAGGGTGAAACTCTGACAAAGAGAGGCAGGGGGTCAAGGGAAGGCATCAACGAGGATGTGACATTTGAGCTGGGCCATGTTAAACAGCTGGAGTCAGTCCTGCTGGATTACTAATGTGTTGATTTTTTGACTACACCTCTTGGGTACTTACCAGAGCCACAAAGTGAAGGAAGCAATAATTC
Source organism: Tamias sibiricus (assembly GCA_025594165.1). NCBI lineage: Eukaryota > Metazoa > Chordata > Mammalia > Rodentia > Sciuridae > Tamias > Tamias sibiricus. The sequence goes on from CM046658.1 coordinate 210,560,554, forward strand.
TTCTCTGGCCACCAAAACTGCTGAAATGGAGTCACCTGCTATTTCTACACCCACTGGTTTCACACAGAGAGTTTCTCAAATAAGGTTGCAGGATGTTAGCTTAGGGAACAGCAGGTGTATGGAGCAGAGAGGGGAGCAGGCTGTGAATGATGGGAAGAAGGGATGCTGTAGGTATTTGGGGACCCACTTGCTTGTATGCTGGGACTGGAGGTACCCAGATTAGAGAAGTTGAAGCAAACAGCACCAAAGAGTATATTTAAAAGCATATGGAGCAATTTTCATCTGAGAGTTGTTTTAAAAGAGACCTCAAGCATAGCTTTGAAAAAGGCAGAGTTTCTGTTTACCTATTGATGATGAATCAACAGGGTTGCATGCAGCCAAATGGGTCTTTGAATGTGCTGCTTCATTTTTCCCATTAAGTCCAAGGAGAGTCCCAGAAATGGAAAAAATAAGGCATTAAACTTCACCAAAGCAAAACTTGGAAAAATGTGTGTGATCCACTGAACAAAAGACACTGGGTTGGACATTAATGGAACGTGCCTAAGAGTAAATTATGGAAAGTTTAGTGACTAGGTATTCTGAAAATGAAGGTGAATAATAGAGTGCCCACATAAAGCACACACAGTCACCAGGTAGGGAGGGAAAAGGAAAAAAGTAAGATTGTTAAAGTAATATGATGTTTCTCTATAGGATACAAAGAGAGCACTGGGAATTTTTTGAATAATCCAACACTGGATGAGTGAAGCAGGGGCACCTGAGCAGTCTCCCAGTGATCTCTTGGCCTTCAGCTTTGCCCCTTATAAACTAATCCCCCCATGTTGACCAGTTGCCAGTTGCTGACCAACTACACATTAAATATTTGCTAGTCTGGTGCATGTGAAAATCTCTAATACCAGTTTTCAGTTGCATTTTCTTCATCACTAAGGTTGAATATGTCTCCATTTGTTGATTGGCCATTCATATTTCCTTTCTACAAAAATGCCTGTTTAGGATTTGCCCATTTTTCTCATTAATTCCCTTAAGTTCTTATTATAGATATTAAATCTTTGCAATTTTATGTGTTTTGTTCTGAATACTTCCCCTATACCATAATTTTCTTTTTTTTATCTCCTCATGAGATATTGTAAGGAGTAGAAATTTTTAATTTTAATATGGCTAAATTTAGCAATTTTTTTATTATTTATGTTTTTAAGTAAGAAAAAAAATCTTCCATATCATAAAGTTACAAAGGTCATATTTAAGTTATGCTTTCTCCCAAAAGCGTTTAACTTTCATTTTTTTCTTCATCCAACTGGAATAAAATTGCACATGTAGTATGAGATAGGGATTCAATAATATATCTCCCATAGATAAGCAGTTGTACCAGAACCAGTAATCTGTAATGCCAACTGTTTAAGACTTTAACATATTTAAGATTGCAAACAGGCCTAAGTCTACTTGTCTTCCACCAGTCTAATTCTCTCTGACTTTGCCAAAAATGCACTATTGCCATTAACTTCTGGGTCTGTAATAAACCCCAATATGAGCTAGGCCAAGTCTTACCTAGTTCTTCAATAATGTCTCAGCTATTCACAGTCCTTTGCTCTTCTGTTTATATCTCTAGAATTCATTTGTCAAATTCTATGAAAAAATCCTACTGAAGTTTTCATTGGAATTACACAGAATCTATAGATAAATTTGAGGTAAGTTGATATCTGTGATATTGAATCTTTCATCCCTATGAAAAGATGAAGTGTTTTTTTTTTTTTTTTTTTTTATCTAGGTCTTATTAACATCTTTCAATAGATTGTCACAATTTCTGCTTTAAAATTTGTGTGTCTCTTGAGGCTGGGTTTGCAGCTCAGTGCTTAGAGCTCTTGCCTAGCACATGTGAGGAACTATATTTTTGTTACTGTTATAAATAGCATCTTTCAAATATACACATTTTATAACTACTTGTTGCTGGTTATGACATAGCAACTGATTCTTACATATTGACCTATATCTAGCAGCCTTCCTACTCTTGTATTAATTCAAATGAAATTGTCTATTTATTTTCTATGATAATAATCCTATCATCTGCAATAAAGGCAGTTTTGTTTCTTCCTTTCCAAATTGTATATCTTTGATTTATTTTTCTTCCTTTACTATGTTGGTTGGGATTGTCAGTAAATTGGTCTATGAAAATGGTAATCTGTTATTGTTTTATTTCTGATTTAAAAGGAACTACTTAGATATGTCATAATTTAAATGAATATTTACTGTAATTCTTTGGTAAATACCATTCTTCATATCAGATAATTTTTATTCATAGTCGACTAAGATATGTTTAATGTAAACAGATTTGAGTATTAATCAATGCTTTTATTTTGTATCTTGTTAAGATGATTACATGATTTTCCACTTTAGTTTGTTAATTATTTTCTAACATTAAATAAACTTTATAACAAAGAAATTCAGCTTGGTAATAAACTACATTTCATTAGATTTAATTCACTTATTATTTCCTTTAGAATTTTTGCATTAATATCAGTGAGATTGACCGATATTAACTCTTCTTCATGCCATTGTCTGATATTGATAATAAGGTTTAATAACCTCATAAAATAAGTTAAGGAGTATTTTCTCTTTTCCTATTTACTGGAAAAATTTGTGGAATTATCTGTTATTTAAATATCTAAAAATATTTGGAAGAAATTCCTAATAAAATCATCTGACCCTAGCATTCTCTTTGTGAGATTTTAAATCACTGATTCAATTTATTTTATGACAATGATTTTTTTTCCTCTTGACTTTATTTGAAGAAGTTATTTTTAAGGGATTTTTACAGTGCATCCAATTTATCATTTATTATTATTTTATATTTTTAATTTCTTCTGCATCTGAAGATATGATGTTTCTTTTTAATTCTTAAAACTTTTTTACTTCTATCTCATTTTTAAAAACTCAGTCTTACTAGACATTGGACAGTTTTATTTGTCCCTTCATAAAAAGACAACATTGGCTTTGTTGATTCTGTTTTGTATTTCATTAATTTCATTCATTTCTGTTTGTTTTATGTTTATTCTTCTACTTTTGGTGGGTTTTCTATTTCTATTCATTTATTTTAATTTTTAAGCTGAAGGGTTAGCCTATTAATCTTCAGTCATTCTTTACTAATATTTAAGTACTTCAGTCATTCTTTACTAATATTAAACACATTCATTATCTGCAGTCCATTAATGTGATATGAATTTTTTTCATTAAATTTTAAATATTTTCCAAATTTCATTTTGTTTTTTTTTTTGACCCCTGAATTGAGCTTTAAGTTTTCAAAAGTATGATTGTACTTTAGTAATATTTTTGTAATATATTTCCAACTTAATTGCATTATGATTACATACTCTACATGATAGGAATTCCATAAAATTTGATGAGACATTCTGGTAACTAGTAAGTTTTCATATATGTTCCATGGATGCTTAAAAAGAATAATTTTATCCAAATATTTGATGAAGGAGTCAATACATCAAGTTGGTTGAATATGATAGACAATTATTTATCCTAAATTAAATTAATTTTTTGTTTCATTTATCAATTGCTGAGTTGTTTTAACATTGCTTATAAATGTTATTGTTATAATATTGCTTATAAAAACGGATTTTTCATTTTATCTTCATAGTCTTTTAGACTCACATTATACATTTTGATGTTATTATATACAAGCATGTTTCCAATTGTTAGTATTTCCAAAGATGTGCAACCTTTTATCACTATGTCATGATTTTTCCTTTTGTTTCTAGTAGTTCTTAGTGTCAAAAGGCCATATTTTGTCTAATGTTACCATAACCATGCTAATCTGCTTTTCATAACTACCTTGGTTGCATATCCTCTTCCAGCCTTTTATTTTCAATTCTTATATCTTTATATTTTACATAATTTCAGGTTTGCTTTTCTCTCAGACTTTGAAACTAGTATAAAACTGTATTCTAGTTTTTCATTTTTATCTTCTAATTGTTATTTGTTTATTGCTAATCTGTCTCTTTTCTATTCTTTAGATTAAAAAATAAAATCTTTGTTGTTCTGCAGTTTACTTACAACGTAACTAGGCAGATGTGTGTTTGCATTGCTCCTGTTTGAAATTTAGTGCAATTCCTAAATCTTAGAATTTGCATCTTTCATCAGTTTGAGGGAAACTGTCACTATTATCTTTTAGAATATTACCTATTTCCCCCTATTTCCAGCCTCTCTATAATTCTGATTATTTGCACTTTGGACCTTCTCACTTCATGCTCCATGATTTCTGATTTCTTTTCTCATAGTTACATGTCTTTTTTGACTGTTGTGCCTTCTGGCAATTTCTTTAAATTCATCTTTTGTACCTACTCTGCTTTTGAAATTTTGTTTTTCTTTATTTCAATATTGTTTCTCAGTCTATAATTTTCTTTTCAATCACGCCTTATCATTGCTGAGAGTCTCTGAGCCTTACTCATACTTCCTATAGCCTTTTATATTTCTTTTAAAGTTGGAAAAGAAAATTTTTGTTTTTTTATTCTGCATTTGATAATTGCATATCTAACTCTAGGTTGGATCAACTTTGGAGTATTTGTGCTAATTTGCAGCCAAGTTTCTTGTTCTCACCCTTGGTTTGTGGTGTTTTGGTGTTTAGTCCATTATTTGATGCAATTTTATCTGAAGGACATCTTGAAGGCCTGAAGATGAAGCTTCTTTCAACTGGAAAGGATTTACACTTCCTTTTTCCAGCTACCTTTAAAACTGTTTTTTTCTAACTACTTTGCTTTTCCCTGCACCTAGAGTTGAAGTTAAAATAGGCAAGTTTCGCTTGTAAAATAGGATTTCCCTCTTGTTTGCTATTCAATGAAGTTGTGGACCTTTGGGGTGGGTAAGGTCTTGGCTTCATATGGCAGTCTTTGATCTGACTCCTTACATTATATGGACACTAAGATTTGTTTTCTGCCCCCTATAAGGCCATTAAAACCTAATCTCTGGATCTCTAGGAATTCACGAATGCCCTGAGAGCAGTCATGGACTTCTCTCCCAGGACTTATACTTTTGCTTTATGTTTGACTTCTGGGAATTTCCCTACTGTGTTGCCAGCTCAGCCATGCATTAAAGAGTTTTTCTAAACCCTTTAAATAGTATCTTAGATTATTTTGCAGTATAAAGATATTTAGGGTATCAAGTTTGGAACACTGCCAAAAATGGAAATCTAATTTATTGGGCTCTTTAAATTTTGCCTAAATTAGAATAGTCCTTTTTGTGATGCCCAAGTTATTTTCTATTAAAAGTTCTTTTTATAATTATAAAAATTGGATGTTTCTCTAAAAATTATAAATTATAAAAATTTACACAATATTCCCCTAGATATTTCTCTGTTAATATCAGATTGAACCAGGTAAAATAGTTCTTCCACTGGTCAATACCAACAATCGTACAAGGTACAGCTAAGTATTTCCTTCTTGCCTTTTAATGACTATTTTACATGGTTGAAATAATTATTAATATATAATGTTTCATATTTATTTTTCTCTTTACAGAAATATTTTTCAGTAAGATTTTCATAAATAATGTTTATATAATTTTTATTTATATGTTAATTAGAATAGATGTCTGGTTTCATTTTCTTTGGAAATTTTAATTTTTTCCTATTGTAACTAATATTATGGTAAGCATCTTTGTGCATAGAGAATTTTCTAATTTTGTATCTTCCCTTAGAATGGAAAAATAGAAATGGAATTGCAGATCCAGAATATTAAAGTTTTAAGAATCTTGTTACCTATCAACAAATTATACTCTCACTTGTAGAATTAAAATGTCAGAAAAGAACTATTTAGGGCCTCTCTCAATTTTCTAATTTGGAATTTCAACACTTTATTAAAAAAATACACATGCTGCTTTAGCTGTAACATTTTTCTCATCTGTTGTGATCTGTTCTCATTATCATAGCACTGTTCTTGGTTTAATTAAGTCTCAGACACCCTATTTTGTGCAATGACTGGAAGAATCTCATCCAACTTCCCTTGGAACATTGTTCAAAAGTCCTTATAAAAGTCAAATTACAAAATCCTATCAAAAGTAATTCCTCAAAAAGTTATGCCAATTCCTACCAAATGCCTAAAATTTAGTTCCAAACAAGTGTTCAGATTCCATTTCTATTTGTGGAAAAAATCAATTTGTTCCTCTCTTCCAAGTTCCTCACTATTTGACCAAATACATGGCAAATAATTTCAACATTTTTCTCTCATTAGACTGTAAATAATAATACTAAAATTTATCCTTTACTGCATGCCTAATCTATACCGGGACCTACAGAATGCCCTTTAAATCACTGACTCCCCAATTGACTTGCAAGATATCATCCTGACAACCTTAGAATTGAGGAAAATTGAGGCCCAGACAGATTAATGATTCACACAAAGACAAATGAAGTGATCAAAGTTGAAATGGATTTGGACTAAGTCAAGTCTGTATTTATAGAGACATGCACTTACATGGCTAGTCAAAGATACACCTCAAAAATCACAAACAAAAAACAAGTCTCTTCTTTGTCTCATACCCAGTGTCTAAGGCAATCCAAAGACCTGGGGACATAACTAACTGGCTCATCCTTTGGGTCATGGATGGGATTTAAAGGCTTCAGTGGGGAAACATAGCTACCAAACTTGTGAAATCACTGCAGAGACACAAACAAACAAAAAAAGCTGAGAAAATGAGTGCATGGCCCAAAGATGATTTTCCCTTGTGGCTCTAAGTTTAATCAGCAAGTAACACCCAAGAGCTGCACAGCTTAGCCAGTTCTTTCATTCAATGCCACGTTCAAGTGATGTTGTTTCACAGCTTTAATAGTCCTGTCAACGTTCATCAGGAAATCAGTGCAACCCTCCAGAATCCTACCATAAAAACACCCTGGCTTTTTTAATTAGTGCTGTGCAACTTTCACCACACCACAATTCTATGTTGAGTTGATGTGTCTCACTCTCACCTTGAGCTCACCAAGATTCAGATGCATCCAAAGGAAGCAGCAGAAAAGGTTCCGTGTGGGCCCAGCTGAACAAACGTGTTGTGTTAGGATTTTCACTGTAAACTTTTCATTTTTTATGTCCATAGCCTTTTTTAAAAAAAAAAAAAAAATTAATGTGGTAGGAAAATATCTACATCCCATCAATATGAGAGTTATAAGTGACATATATTCCAGACACAAGCTCTGTGAAATGTGGGAAAGTAGATATAAATTCTTAAGTTTACTGACATAAAGGTTGCCATATATATACATACCGGCACAGAGAATTGTTATGCAGGCAAGAAATTGGGAAGTGAATTTAATGAGCTGCTTTTATTATTCTATCAAAAATGACATTGTCTACCGAAAATTTTAGATTTACTTTGTTTTGTGAAAAGTATAATGAGCCTTCCATGATTATCACCCCTGGTTTCTGGATGGCTCTGTACTCAGGGAAGACTCATAGATAGAGGTCTTAACAAAGAGCAGGGAGATGCAACCGTAAAATATACAGGTAAGTAAAGATGTTTCAAAGTAAAGTATAAAGATTTTTCTCGAAATCCTAAGGAGTCAATCTCCTATTCAGCACACAGTACAGTATAGTAAGGGTCACTTCTGGGTTTTCAAGCTTCCATTGTACACAGATTAAATGGAAAAGGATTGTTCTTTTAACTTTTGTAGTATAATATCCAGGAATTTGAAATCTTGACCAAAAATGTAATTTTGTATTTAAAAATAAATGGCTCTGGGTACAGGAATGCAGCCCATGCTTACCACATGGAAGGCCCAGGGTCTAGTCCCCAGCACCAAAAAACAAATATGTAAACAAATAAATATCTCTTGCAGTGGCAAGAAGGAGAAGAATTCATACTTTGAATCTCCACCTACTATTGTATTTTTTGCCATAGTCACTGGTTTCTCTGGGGTCAAACAATATAAGCTAAAGATGACTTGGTCTTTCAAAAAGAAATCACACTTACTACAAAACAATTATGTTAAATTTGATCTCAATTTTTTTTTCAAATAAACATGGATACCACCAAGTAGTACAAATAGAAATTCAAAGATTCCACCAAAGTACATGTTCATGCAAATCATAAAATTAAAATTTTTCTAAAAATAAGTTTTTGCAAACTAGTGGTTCCCTGAAATTTGTGTACAAATTTTGACCTCACTTTTGTAATTTTCCTTGGCCAATTTTTTTTGGAATAAATTAATAAAATGCAAGCTCCCCATAGGAAATGCTCTTCTAAAAAAAACAGCTTTCTCCAAAGTCGGTATAATGACAAGCAAGCTCTTCAATTTACAATGTAAAACCTGATGCTTATTTGCCAAATAATTTATTTTTATTGATAACAAGAGGCTTTAATAAGAGATTCATTAGATAGGTGAAATAATTCACTTCCTGTTATGTCCCAAATGTTGAGATACAGATAGATCTGAATATCTAAAATAAATGGATTGGAAAGAGAAGAGCAAATCTGGGGTCATATTTTCACTCAGTTAATAATGTAAGAGCACTTCCACATTTTGACAAATTAGGTTTGAGGCCAAAGTGGAATAAACCAGGTAAGGAAATTAAACTTGTTAAATTTCTTGTAATCGTTGTAATGGGAAGTGACATCTCATAAACTTGCCCAAGAAGAAAATCCTGCCCTCCTGTAATAAAATCAATATGTGCAGAGAAATGGCAAGAAAGCCAAATTAAGGGGGGCTGTGCTGTGCCTTCCCCAGAAGATAGAGTAGGGCACATTTGGTCAGGACTGACCTCATAAATGGGCCTGAGAGGGGGATACCCAAGCTGGACGGCTGACCATGTCGGCTGTCCCCACACACCTCCCCAAGGTCTATTACCAATATCTGAAATTCCACCATCAGTAGTTTATTCCCCTCCTTTCATGTTTTGTCCCTTGATAAAAGTAAACACCAAAGAGAGGAATAGTACATAGAGCTTGTCAGTCATTTCCACCTTATGGTATTGAGTTGTTGTAGTTTTAGTTGCACATATTCATGAGGTACAGTGTGATATTCAACACATGTATACAATGTGAAATGACCAAATTAGAGTAAGTAGCTTTTCCATCACCTCAAACACTTATAATTTCTTTGTGTTTGGAACATTCAAAATTCTTTCTTCTAGGGTGGTGGTGGAGCTCAGTGGTAGTTTACCTCATAGGCGTGAGACCTGGGGTTTTGATTTCCAGCCCCAAAAAACAAATCCTTTTTTCTATTTAGAAAATTAAAATAAACTATTAACAATCTCATCAATAAATGATGCTAGGAAATTTTTATATCCATATTGCAGAAGAATGGAACTAAACACCGATCTCTCAGCAAATATAAAGATAAATTCAAAATAGATCAAAGACTTAAAAGTTAGACCCAAAACTATGAAGCTTCTAGAAGAAAACAGGAAAACACTTCAGGAAATTAGCATGGGCAAATATTTGGGGGGTATAAGACTCCCAAACCATGAGCAACAAAAGAAAAAATAGACAAATGGGACTTTGTAAAACTAAACAACTTCTATAGAGCCAAGGAAACAACAGAGGGAAGAGACAGCCTTCGAGATGGGAGAAAACGTTCCCAAACTATTCCTCTAACAAAGGATGCATAGATTGATGAGTTTTAATCGAAGAGGAGGGTAAGAAAGTTTTAAATCATCATTTTAGGAGTGGAAAAAGCAATGCTAGTAAAGTGGGAAGGCTGTGGAAGTTGCAGTTGGACGCTTGGCTTTGTGGAGGGCAGCAATCATGAAGACAATGGGAGACCCCACAGTTCCTCCTAATATGGAGTCCATAATGATCCTGGAGCAGTAGCTGTATGGGCGAAGTGTTGATGGCTACGCCCAAACTCTACATAAAAGTGCTAGAAAATGCATGGGCAAAAAGCATGAGTAAAATATTCTCAAACAGAAAATTCCATATAAGCAGCTAAGAAAGCGGAATACTCTTGATTCACAAATATGATACCCTAAGTGTCATTATCTCCAGATGCTTCTAACTGTAGCATTTCTTTTCCTGTTTTTATGGAATACCTGGAAGATAGGAACCCAAAACAATCCTTAAAGAGAGGCATACAAAGGAAGAAACATAAGTATTGCTCAAAGGGTGTTCCATGGAATACTTGAGTAGGTAGAGGTTAAAATGATGGAACTGAAAGGGAAAATCGGTGGATAAATGAGTTTGAGAAAAGTTTATATTATAGGTCTGTCTTAGAGAATTAAAACTTGCATGTGGCAGAGACTACTATGTGATCATTAAAACCTTTTGCTTGTTCTCCTGGGCATCTATCTTGATCACATTTCCCAGCAGTCATTGCAGTTAGGTGTGGCCACATGACTGAGTTCTGGCCAATAGGATACAACATCTCTGGAGAGAAGCCATGTGCATCATTTTATGGCCTGGCCCATAAAAACCTCTCAGGTACCATCTTCCCTGTTCTTCATCCCTCCAAACTGTCTGGAATAAAACCTGGGGTGACTTTGGAAGCGACAATCAAGGATGATGAAACTCTAAAGGGTGGAGCTGGGTTTTATGAATTACCTCTTAGAGGCAGCCTTCTAAACAAGAAAATCCTAACATTGGACTATGTCATGAGCCAGAAATACTTCTTATTATGTTAAGCCACCGAGAGTTCAGTATTGTTTCCTTTTACAACAGTACTTATCATAACTAACAAGATGTTCTATATTTTAAATACCTGAAAGGTATTACATTTAAAAATTATTATAACCTTTATTAAACCCAATTTTTCCCGAACTGTTTTGACCACAGAACCTTTATGGTTTGTTTTATTTTGGTGTTTAACTCAACAACTCTTAGCCAGTAGAACTCGTTTTCTGGTTTGGGGAAAATGGCACTATGTCTGTCTTCACTTCCCCACCCTTCTGGAAACTTATTCTAGCTGAGAGAGGGCAGGATTATGAAAGAAGCTATAGCCAGGATGATACAGACGCTACAGCACCAGGCATTTAATTACAAACTCAGTCACAGACTGGTGTTCCAGATAAACATTGTATTTCAACACAGAATTAATTGAGTGAGCTCAAAGGACCAAGGCTCTAAAATGAAATGAGGGAAGAACCAAGAATTTTGTGCATTTTAACTAAGATTAGTAAGAAGAACCTAGTGTGGTGACAAGGTTCTAAATTTTTGAATTTTGTATATTTTTTTCTATTTGCATATGACATCATCTTATAAAAGTCATAACTACAAATAAAGACCTTATTCAGCACTTATACTGAAGATATGTATTTTTATCTTGTTTTAATTAGGACTTTCAGGCAAATGAGCTTACACTGGCTTAATGAATAAAGGGGATTTATTGGTGTTGGGGTAGGGCAAGCCTCAGGACTGGTTGACCAAATGGCTCCTCACTGTCTTCAAGGACTGGCTTCCTTTTGTTTCTCTATTCTTCCTTCTGTGAATTCAGTGGCATTTGGGGTTCTATAGTTTGGATCTGGGATATTTCTCAAATGCCCATATGTTAAAGGCTTGCTCCCCAGAGAGGCACTGTTGGAAGATGGCGGAAACTTTAAGAGGTGGGAGGTCCTGTGTTGCTGGAGGAGTGCCCTGAGGGGACTGCAGGACCCTTGTCTGTTTCTCTCTTTCTCTTTCACTTCCCAATCACAAGACTGAACAGTTTTGCTCCTGACATTGCTATCCAGCACCCTCACCAGGTACCTAAAGCAACAGAACTGCCCAGTCATGGACTGAAACCTCCAATACTGTGAGCCAAATAATCCTTTCCTCTTTATAAGCTGATTATCTCAGATGTTTGTTATAGTGATGGAAAACTGACTAACACATGCAGCATGCCTTCTTTCCTTGTGGTAGCAAGAACTGCAGCACTTCTAGGGTTTGCATTCATACATCACAAGAGACCTTTCTTCCCAAAGATCCAGAAAATGTCATTCATATTTTATTGGTCAAAACTAGATCAATACCTCTTGCTGCACCTGCACAAATTTCAGCATTTAGGAAAATTCCATATATTGATTGACATGTCTAGATCACCTGGGCAGGTCAGCAGGAGAGGAGGGGTCATCCTGATTAAATTGCACAAATCAGGGCCCTAACTTGTATTTGTGGGTGAGTTAAATCCTCTCCCAAAACGTGTGATTGCCACACATTAGGAAATAGAATTGCTGTTAGGAGGACAATTGTATATCAACTTTTAAATGATTTATATCATAATAACTAGAGTTATTACACAACTCTAGTTTGGTGAGCAGATCTCACCAAAAAGAACAAAACATTGCAGATACTATGCTAAGTGTTTAAATATATTGCTTTAATGTATTAACTCATTTAATTGGTCACAACTCTATGAAAGAAGCACTATTATTAATCTCATTTTACAAGGAATGAGGCATAGATGGGTTATGTAATTTGTTTGAAATCATAAAGACTGATAGGTAACAGAGTAGGACTTTGATTCCAGGCAATCAAGATTCAATGTATGTCTTTCCTCACCATGCTAGAATTTTTGCAACGCCATCATGCATACATAAAGTACACACACATATGTAAATTTGCACACACTAAATATCCATAACAAATTTATACATTTATAAACATAGACTTAAAAAAAATACACACTCTCCTATGTTGCGTGAGAAGTCCAGCTCTTCAAATCTTATCATCGTAACACAGGTGCCATCTGGTGTTAGAACCCTTTAATTACAGAAAAAACACCCAAATGGAAACACAATACAAACTGAACTTGCAAACTAGTCTAAAGCCCTGACAACGTTACCATCACAGCAGTAACCATCCTGCCTCACTCTTTGAAGGATCCTTATCATGCCCGAAAACACACGTATGGGATCTTAAAATGCTGCTTCCAGCTAGCCCTGCATACCCTACGTAACCTGCAAACACCATTCATTCCTCGGGGGAAATCACTCCATTCTCATATCAAGGGAGAGAACACAGCAACATGGATTTCCTCTTCATTTGGAACCAATGAATCATTCAACAATAGTACACACCAAGTTCTCTGGTACTTAGCACCCAGTCCAGCCCTGTCCCAACATAATACTTCTCTTCCTCTTCCAATAAGTGGGTAAAATGTGATGGTTGCAAATCTTGTCCAGGACCTGAGTATGTTGTGGCATAGTTCCTGTTTAATTTCCCTAGCTGCTTTGTTAAACTTGGGCCTTGAAGTCTGTACACCATTACAGGGCATCTCTCTAGAGATTATACCTTGGAAAGGAAACCAACTCTGAGTTTGCTCTTCCTATTCGGAACAATTAATTCTAGATTTTTGAAACTACTTTCAGATCACCAGGAGCAAGATCTTCTAGCCCAGACCTTTTAACGTACCCTTAACCTCCACTGTAACTTATCCAGTCAGAGTTTCCTTTAGCCAATGGATTGATGAGCCTGCTGGTAAAACCCTGGAACAGCTTCATTTGATCAGACCATTTGCTTTCCCAAATAGTTCTGTGTAGATCTAAGTAATTGCTGCACTCTCAAGGGAGCACTCCTTCAAACACACACACACACACACACACACACACACACACACACACTACCTCAACACTGTAGGCTGAAATTTGGGCTGCTAAATGTGAAATTTCTCATTGCTAGTAGCATGGTATTATTTTGTTGCATTTAAGCTAGTTCAGAGGTTTTGCCAAAATAGAACATCCTCTTAGTTCACATGTAAGTAATAGGGGTTACATAAATGCAGATTATACAATTTCATGGATGTATAACATCGACACAGACAAACATTTGAATTAGCGTCTAAGGGATTTGGCAATAGGAATTTATCATGTTCAGTGTGGGTTAGGAATGTTCAGGACCATCAACTTTTCTGTAGGCAGCATTCACTGGAAAAGCCTTAGCTTTTCTCAAAAGCCACCTCTGCGCCATTGGCCCACTGGTTCATTGGTAGCCACCAAACATTTGTCTCCCATAACTTAAGTCCAAATTACAAACCACCATGGGGATACAGGTAGAGTGAAATGTACATAATGCTTCTTTATATAATCTGGAAGACTCCAAGTTCAAACTACCCACTCTGACAAGCAATGAGGAAAATATTTCTTTCTTCCACTAAACCTAATTAAATTTCTTTTCTTTTCTTTTTTTTTTTTTTTTTTTCTTGGTACTGGAGATTTAACTCAGGGTTGCTTAACCACCGAGCCACATCCCCAGCCCTTTTTAGTTTTTATTTTGAGACAGGGTCTTGCTAAACTGCTTAGGGCCTTCCTAAGTTGCTGAGGCTGGATTAGAACTTGTGATCCTCCTGCCTCAGCCTCCTGAGCCACTGGGATTCGAGGCATGTGCTACCATGCCCCGTGTAACATTTCTTCATTTCTTAGTTGTTCTAGCTCATTTGAGTTCTTCTGGGGGTAAACTCCTCCCCTTGATTTTAGGGGCCAATTGTGAATCCATCCACCAGGAGTCTTCAGTGCTCTGCTGCAGGCCAAGATCCCATATCTCCCCACCACCCCTCCTGCCCAATCCCAGGCCTTCCCTTCTTCTTCCATTTTGCACATAGCCAAATTCACGTTTTAAAATGAACAAAAATGGGGGAACACGTCTATGAAAAAAATATTAAAAATCTCACTTGAGTGGTATAGTAGATGGGTGTACAGAATTTTCAAAACCTCATAGAAATAAACATTAATATCTATGCTTTTTTGTATGTAAATTATAAGTCAATTTTTTTGAAATGAGCAAAGAGCCCCTATATCCATTACAAAATTCTCTTTAGTGGTCATTATTTTATTTCCCTTGAGGTGATGCCAGGCAAACCTGAAGGAGGAACAAATTCCCGTTTTCACGTTGTGCTCTGTGAGTAAGTGTTAGTGATGGAGGTCTTTGAAGAGACCTTAGTGATGCAGGTCCAAACTCCAGACACCTCTGCCAAGATGAGAATGTCCAGTGTACAGGCCTGCAATGTCTCCCTTCCAAAATGCCTGAAATTCACACGCAGAATCTTGTGATTCCTTAGACATGGCAGAGAAAGAAACTTCTGCTGAAAACTTGGTCTTCTAACAGAGTCGTGTGAAGAGCAGGCATGGGGAAGGATACAAACCTCATAATGCCACTGTTTCAAGGACCTGCCTTAACAGACGGCCTGATTCTCATTCTAAATATCTTCAAGCAATGGCAAGCATTTGTTGAGCATTTACTATGTGCTAGAGGCAATTCTAAATATTTTACTTG
The DNA here is from genome assembly GCA_025594165.1 of Tamias sibiricus. Taxonomy (NCBI): domain Eukaryota; kingdom Metazoa; phylum Chordata; class Mammalia; order Rodentia; family Sciuridae; genus Tamias; species Tamias sibiricus. Next base: position 210,575,719 of record CM046658.1, read on the forward strand.
TATTAACCCACTTAGTCATTGAAGCTTCTTTAGTTGTCACAGAGGAGAAGCGCACTGGACAGGGAAAAAGAGTAGTGTAGAAAGATTGTCTTCTCTGCCACGACAACTTGATCTTCTTTCTTCTATCCTGCCATTTCTTCATGGATGTCAAAGAAATGGAGTATGATCTCCAAAGGGCAAAGAAAGGACAGAGATAGAAAAGTAAAACAGCCAGGCACACAGGACCTTCCACAGTCAGAATGGGAATGATGAGCAGAGGTGCGAGAACGGAGTATACTCCACCCGGGTGCACTGCAGAGAATGTTAAAATAATAACAAAACTGGCTAAAAGTCGATCTGCTTTTTATTATCACCATGTGCCGGCAATTCTAAACAATGTCAATAAAAGACTACTGTTTCAAAAAAAAAATTCCTAGTTGATCTAAGTTCTAAACAGTTTTTGTAGTTTCTGTTGAGTTTAAATATTATATACAAGCTTCACTTTATCACATTTTGTTATTTTTAATATTGTATTATGCATGAAAGTTAATTCAAAACTCTTTGTTACATTGTCAGCCCTCAGCATGTACAGACTGAACAATACACATTTTATTTTGAGAATAAGCTAGTATTAGTTCAGAATCTTTCAAGCTCACTTTGGGCATAATTCAACTCTTCAATATCATGGTTTTATATGTCTGTATTTAGGCAGCAGATTCAAAATACTTTTAAAGGGTACAAGGTGATTATAAATACAAAGAAACAGAACTTGAAATACTTCAATTTGACTTTCTGTGTGACCACATAAAGTTTTCCCTTTTTTGGAACTTTGGGAAGAAAGAATTCATTAAATTCAGTATCATTCTTGTTGAAAAGTTTTAGAGAATATGTGTACAATAGTGAAGACATTTTTTAGGCAAGATGGAGTAGTGCTCTCAGAAAAAGCAAATTCTGAAAAATTCATGTCAACCTCCCAAGTATTGTGCAATCCAAAAGAAAATGTGGCACAAAACGATCCACTCAAATTTTATTCTCTCCCCAATGCAGTTTTTTTTTTTTTTTTTTTTGAGATATCTTTCTTTCTGGTGTGAAGCTTTAGATGAGATTGACTCAGGCACAAAATGTTTTCACAGAACCAGAATCCCTCTTGAACTATGTATAGTGAGACATCACACTTGGAAATTGATCCTTTTAGATCAGTTCCTATTGATTGTGGAGCTATATAACAATGAAAATTTTTTTAAAAAGTGACATTTCCTAGAAAAACAAAGAATAAAATTTTGAAGAATGGTAGAAGAAACCATAAAAGATATTAGCCTTACATTGCCAAAAGCAGTTAAAGGACAAAATCTGAATATCTCAATCATTTTCGTAAGACCAGAACACTTGCTAACAAGCCATGGTTGAAAAACTAGCAATGTTCTCTTATCATTCAGCCACTTTTAAAAGAATTCTTTTACAGAATTAAAACTTTGGAAGTTTTTGCCAGAATAATAATAGTAATTTGTCTTCTAAAAAAACTTTCCAGCAAGGTGGGCACAGTGGCGCACACCTATAATCCCAGCTGCTTGGGAGTCTGAGGCAGGAGGATCTCTAGTTCAAAGCCAGCCTCAGCAAAAGCAAGGTGCTAAGCAATTTAGTGAAACCCTGTCTCTAAATAAAATACAAAATAGGGTTGGGGATATGCTTACTGGTCCAGTGCCCCTGAGTTCAATCCCCAGTACCAAAAAAAAACTTTTCCAGCAAAATCTTTGTAGTAGTAATGTTTCTACTTTCTGACAGCAGTAGAAATGCACCTAAAGAAAAAAGTATATTCACAGTATTGCAATTTATAAGGTGATAGGGATTGGAATTTTTGTGACTATCTACCAAACTCATTCTTGATTTTCCTATTTAAGTATCTATTACTTCACATTTAAAAAAAAAAAAACCTTGAAATTAAAATGAATAGAAAGTTTTCTCCATCAACTATGAGGAAAGACAGATTGGTGAAACTGGCTAGACTGTCTGTTGAATGTGAATACGCAAAGAAGGTAAATTTATCATTGACAAATTTGCAGAGTCAAAAATAAAACTGTATCATTATCATCCATTATAATTTCAGACTAATAAGGATTTTTCCTGTTTTCAAAAATGTCATTAGTGAGAGTTAAAAGTATTATCCATTATCTTTACTTTCTTCGTACCAAAATATTTATTTTATTGATATTGATCATATAAACAAACATCAACAGAATAAAATTTCCACTGTTTTTTTTTTTCTGGTCACTATTGTTCCTCAGTTCCTTAATTAATTCAATATAGTGTGGGTAATGTTTTTCAAAACAATCCTCTATTGGTGTCTAATATAATGCATGTATCACTGGAACCAACTGTAAAAAGGAGTTGAATAAATGAAGGGGAACTACAGAAAACACTGTCTGACTCCCTTTTTACTATCTAATGTCTGCTATATTATAATAACTTGTCAACTTTTAAAAATATTTCTCTCCTTATTTCTCCTTTACATTTGTCTTAGTCCATTTTCTATTGCTATAACAAAACACCTGAAGCTAGTATAAAGAAAAAAGGTTTATTTATCTAACAGTTCTGGAGGTTCGAGATCATGGAACTGGCAACTGCTCAGTTCTGGAGAAGGCCTCCTCATGTTTTATATAATGTGTGTTGTAGGGCACAGTGGCAGGCAGCTTATGCTGAAGATGGATTCAGAAGAGGTACCAGGATCCCTTGTAACAACCCATTCTCACAGTAACTAATCTGGTCCCATAGGACTTATATCCCTTCTAAGGGTGGAGCCTCCATGACCTAATTACCTTCCACTAAGCCCCACCCCTTAAAGGTTCCACTACCTAAAAACCACCACACTGGGGACCAAGCCTATCACACATGAACCTTTGTGGGGGCACATGCCAATCATGTCCAAGCCACAGAAGCATTGCTGTCAGATTCAACATCAAAACATTTTAGTCAAAGTCAGTGGTGACTCCCATTTCTGTACAGGGGAGCTTAGAAGTGGCTATTTAGAGGGGAAGCCTGAGGCCTCATCCGTGGCTGAGTTTGCTTAGCAGGAGCAAGGGTAGACTTGTAGGTCCATCTGGCGATCTTGGGGTGGGGAGGGGCAGATGGAGAAGAGAAAGGTTCAGTATCCATGCCACCTCTTAAGCCACCCCTTCTCCACTACCACTGAACGGCAGCATGACCATCCACTGACTTCAGAGGACAGGGCAACAGGGAAACCCAGGAAAAATCCAGTTATGCAAGCTGATCATGTGATCACGGGCAAGGTTTTTACTCTCAATTTTCTCATCTGAAAAATGAGAGGGTGGGCCTAGATGGTCTCCAAAGCCCCTGCCAACCATAACATTCAATGGCTATGACTCATTGGCCATGGCAGTTTAAACTATGGATGGCCCTAGGTTTGTGCCAAATTTACATTGCATCAAAGTGAAGAGACAAACAGCCACCGAGCCAGGGACTATGAGTTAATCACCAAGGCACATTTGGATAAATGAGAAAGTATCGGGTTCCTGTGTAAAGGACCAGGTGTTTTACATAGCATGTGTTGTTCTTCCATAAACGGTGACTTCTTAGATCATGTCTACATTCACGAGTCCCTCTGTAAACCCGTGTCACTATCAACTGAGACAAACACTGACATGTTCTCTGCTACCTGGAATTCCTTTCATCCCATTGGGGAAAAAAAATTAGGTATAAGTAATTCCTAAAACTGCTGCATATCAATCCAGTTTACACAACAAATAGTTCCATATGGGCAGAAGCCAGTTTTCTGGTATTTGGAGAATAGGCCAGATCTTGGAGTGGTCATTTAAATCAAAAACCAAATGTGGGGTGAGCTCATTCACTGGAACTTCATTAAGCAGAGTTCATTTCACTTCCTTGGCCAAAAAAAAAAAAAAAAAAAGATGCTGTAGTGAGTTAGAGAAAGATTCTACCACCTTTTACTGAGATGGTAAATGAAGCCCTACAATGGAGGTCAGAGAGAGACCTGGGCCCCCACCCCATGCCTCCAGAGAATGTGAAAGAAGAGGACACAGATGGTGGGGTGTGTGCATTGCCTGGCTGGCAGCCAGGGAGAGAGAGACAAAGAAATAGCCACCATGAGACTACAGACTTGCAGCCTTCAGTGGAAGAACTGGGTGAGGGGGTGGGGGTGGGGAGTCCATGGATCTTGCAGAGGCTGCGGCAGGGGAAGAAGATAAGGGAGCCAACTGAATACAGGGGTTGGAGGTAAAATTTCCACCATAGCATTCTCCCCAGACCGGGGGCTCCACCCTGGCCAAAGAGCAGCCTACTGAGGGTCCCTCTGTCCCCAGTGGGTATAGGCTGGCATTTGGATCCTCGGGCCAAGAAAGACTTCCTTTCTTGGTGAACCCTTTAAATGTGGGCATCCATGGGCTTCAGCCTCAGACCTCTGTACCCCTCAGATGGCCACTCCCTCAGAGGAGTTCCAGTCACTGACCTGTTTACTGGGTCAACATCTGCATGCTGCCAAATCCTCTCACCTCCTCAGCCCCCACCATTCTACTGTGCACTAGACCCCAAGACCCAAGAGCTTACTGAATCTCTCCACTTAGACATTCATCCCTCAGACATCCCAAACTACCATCGGAACCCAAACCTGATACCTCCATCCTCACCCATGCCCATGTTTCTTCTTAGTAAATGCTACCAACACCTTCCTATCTACCTGTCTCAGTAGCCTGAAAGTCAACTTCAACTCACCTTGCAATCCCCGTTCCATGAGAGCATGGTATAGATTTCGTTTTCCTCATCATCTCAAATCTGTCGTTCCCTCTCCTTCCTCCTGCCACTGACTTAATCCAGTCCCTCACCATCCATTTCTGGAGTAGTGCAATCTCCTGCAATCTCCTCCACCCAATCTTACTCCTTTCTATCAATCCTTCATATGTTTGCAGAATAAACTTTTGAAAAGGCAAATACTCCCTTGATTAAAACCTTTTGGTGACACCAAACACAAAGTCAAAGGGCAAATGATAAAATGGGAGGAAATATATGCAGCCTTGCTGCAGGAGCCCTGTTTGGGGAGATAGCTAAGATTGCGGTTGACTATTGGGCCATAGACATTTTTGGGCATTTCCGCCTTCCGTAGTCTCACGGGACTTGGTCTGGGATCTCGCGGGACTTGGTGGAGGATCTCGAGAGATTTGAACGGTGACTCAGCAGATCGAGCTAGCGCCATTGCTGCTCGGGCGCATGGGAAGAGACCAGAGAGAGAAAAGACAGGGTTATCGCTATTGTATAGATATATTGTAGTTTCTTGTAAGATTAAAGAATATTTTCGTCTCCATCCTGTCTCCGGACTCCTTCCCGCGGCGCTGCCTTTCCAGGCTGCAATCCCTTTCCGGCGACTACACCTTGCCTTATACAAAGCATCCATAAATCGACGAAAAGATACGTAATGCAATAAAAAAAAAAAGTGACAAAAAGGCAATTTTTCCATTAGGAAGCAAGAAAATCAATGAACCTATGAAAAGATTCTTGAGTTCTAGTGGTTAAGTAAATGCAAATGAAAACAAATGAGATTGCATTCTTAATATATAAGACTGACAAAAGGGCTGGGGCTGTAGCTCAGTGGCAGAGTGCTCACCTAGCATGAGTGAGGCACTGGGTTCAATCCTTAGCACTACATATAAATGAACAAATAAAATAAAGGTATTCTGTCCATCTACAACTACAAAAAATAATTTTTAAGAAGAGTGGCAAAAAATAAGAAGATTGAGGACATCTAAGACTGAGAAGGCGGGGTCTTAGGCATTCTCCTCTATGAAGAGGAGTGTGCCAGTATCAATTAAAATTGAAAAGGGAATGAATTTTCAGGACCAACTCTCCCACTTAGGACCCTAACTAACAAAAAGAAAAGCATCCCTGTGTAAGGCTATTGGTGTAAGAATAATTATTATGGCAATGTTCATGACAGCAGGAAAACTAGGACCACCTGAAGACCTTCAGCAGAGGAAGAGTTAAATAAAGTGTATCCATATTAGAAAGCAACGTTATGTAGCCATTTAAAGGAATAAATCAGATCTAAATGTTATCTCCAAAAGGTATCCATAACATTAAGTTTATTTTTAAAAAGCAGACCACAGAGTAATGTGTACAACAAAATCTTATACTTGCAAAAAAATAAGTTGTATATTTGAATGCTTTTATTTTAGAACAAGGGTGTGAAAGGGCACATACTACATGGTGGAGCTGGGGGTTGGCTAGAAGATTTCATTATTACCCCTTACTGTTGGACATTCATCTTTCTTTATTCAAAGACCCTATTTAGGTTCTTCATATCTTGCTGTCACTACATACCAGTTTTATGTCTATGTCTAGCGTGTGTGTATTGCCTATCCTTTTCTAACCAGAATGTAAATTTCATGAAAGCCGCACCCACTTAGTTCACCAGTATATTCCCAGTGTACAGGGACTGGCAATTTAAAATAATAGTTTAATTCGTTTATCAAGTAATCGTTCAATGGCTTTTACCAAAGAAATTTCTTACAGTTTCTGGAACAAAAACTCAGAGCACATTTGTTCACACTCTGTTCCTGCTTTTTCCTCCACCCCCAGCTCCCCACACCTTCACCCCCCACCTTCCCCAGGACTTCTCTTCAGAGCCAGATTCCTTGAGGGCAGGGACCATGTCTTATTGGATGTGGGATCCCCATGCCTTACAGTGCTCCGAGTTGCGACTCCCCTGGGAATGTCTGTTAAATGAATGCCTCAAATGCGAAAGGGGGAAAATGAATGAAATAGCTCAGACCTGAAATAAGGAATCCTCTTTTGAGAGTGGTAACAACTAAAATTGCCTTACTAGCTACAAGCTCTCGAACTTTGGGAAGATTGTGTATAAAATGTATACAACCGCATTAGCCCCTTTAAAGAGTTATTAGAAAAACAAAATGAGAGAACAGGTGTGAATATATAGCATAAATTTCAAAGAACTATGAAAGCAGTGTTACTTTCTCTCTTTTTATTATAATAATAGGTTTAATGGCATGTTTCTTTTATTTCTCTAAATCAAATTTATTTTTTATTTGTTGTTTTTAGATATATATGACAGTAGAGTGTATTTTGACCTTTTTTTGTTTTTGGTACTGGGATTGAACTCAGGGGCACTCGACCACTGGGCCACATCCCCAGCCCTTTTTTGTATTTTATTTAGAGACAGGGTCTCACTAAGTGAGTTTCTAAGTGCCTCGCCATTGCTGAGGCTGGCTTTGAACTCGAGATCCTCCTGTCTCAGCCTCCCAAGTGCTGGGATTACAGGCATGCGCCACCACGCCCGGCTTATTTTGACATATTATACATACATGGAGTACAACCTATTCCAAGTAAGATCCCATTCTTGTGATTGTACATAATGTGGAGTTATACTGGTCATATATTCATATATGAACATAGGAAAATTATGTCTAATTCATTCTACTATCTTTCCTATTCCCATCCCACCTCCCTTCTCTTCATTTCCCTTTGTCTAATCTGATGAACTTCTATTCTTCTCTGCCCTACCCTCCCTTGTTGTGGGTTAGCCTCCACATTTCAGAGAGAACATTCAGCGTTTCGTTTTTTGGGGGACTGGCTTACTTCACTCAGCATGATATTTTCTAGTTCTATCCATTTACTGGCAAATGCCATAATTTCATTCTTCTTTATGGCTGAGTAATATACCATTGTGTATATATACTGCATTTTCTTTATCCACTCATCTGTTGAAGGGCACCTAGGCTGGTTCCATAGCTTGGCTATTATGAATTGAGCTGCTAAACATCTAAGTCACATTTAAACTATACAATACCAGAATGCTACTGAATTTACTGAACTGGCAAGAAATACAATTCAATTATTAAGGGTGTCCCTTTCCAGAGCCCCAGGATCACTCAAAGCTGCAAGGGAATCTCATTAGTCCTAACGTTTGAAGAAGGTCCTCCCATCTTCAGTCAATATTGCTCATTACAAATATGTTTAAGGTCCCAAACCAGGAAGCCCCATGAAAACAGAGGCCCTGTCTTTCATGCCAAGCAGGGACACGTACTCTTGCCCAGATGGGAGCTCTGACATCTGGAACCATGAAGCTTTTCCTCCTGGGGTTCCCAGCAGGAGCCAGGATGTTGTTCATTTCACCCTCAGACTTGCACCCTTGCCCTGCTCTGAGAATATGTCCTCCCTCCCAAACTGCCCACATCCATCTCTACTCTGAAAAATGCTTCCTTCTTCATTTGAACAAACCTAGCATAATCACTTCACAGAGGGTCTTTAAGCAACTTATGGTGCCCCTGAGACAAAAGCCAACAAAGGAGCTAAGATCAAAGCACAAATTAACAGACCTAGCAATTGCTCAAACACTTTTTTCTTAAAATATTTAATTACACAAGTAATACATGAACTTTTGAAAAGTTCGAGCAATATAAAAGCTTATTATCCCTTAGTATCCTCTCTCTTTTCTTCCTGAGATTTTTTTCTTTCCATTTGTTCTTTTTATCAGATTAAGTTATACTTCATGTATGTATAATATGCCAAAATACATTCTATTGTCATGTATATCTAAAAAGAACAAATAATCAGACATTTTATTATTATGGAAATAACAACAAGAATAGAGGAATTGCAGTAAACTTGCCACAGCGCACTCAAATACAATTCCTATCAAAGCTTTCAGGTAAATACTTTCTAAATTAAAGCTTAATAATTTGAAAAGGATCCTGGTGAGGGCTCACCTCATTCAAAGCCTCAAGGATCCCCTTCCAACCTCCTTACTACAGAGGCCACAGTAGGAAGAAAACCCCACATGCAATTCTGATTAGAAGACTGTTTAAAATGGGACTTAAACTCACTGAAGAAGCCTGCTGTCTTGGTTGTTGCATTTTCAAAGGAAGGAACTTCTGCTTAAGGAGTTCCCAGAAGAATGATGTTCTCTGCTCTTCCCTTACACCTAGTACCAGCTATTTTCTTAGAGATACTGTGAGGGTCTCTGCCATCCGTGAATTGTGCTAGCTGCATCAGCACCCCAGGAATTCTCAGGAAAGGTGCTGGCATCATAGACAGCACAGCCCACTGTCTCAGGAAGGAGCTAACCATCCACTCACTTGCTGTGGAATCTCATGCAAAGCCTAGCCATCTACTTTCATTCATAGCATGCCCTCGCCATGGAATCTCTCCACTTCTCTGGTACCTGAGGTGGTCACTCTAAGCCTTTACATTTAGGGCTTCATTTCATGTCACATCTACCCCATAGATTCAGGGAGAAAGCTGTGGTAAGCAAGAGTCTAGAATCAGACCTCAACTGATACAGAGTAAGACTTGAGAGCAGCTTCCCTGCTCCACGGCATCCCACTCATGTGACCACGGCCAAGGCTCAGACACCCAATCTGCAAAGTAGGAAGGTAGTGCCATACAATTTAAAGCAGGTGGTTGGGACAAGAGACTGCCCAATCAGTTACGTTACTAAGCACCTATGACATCACTTTCATGGGTGTGACCCCTGTCGGATCCCTTTTAGATTTAATATCTAATCTGTTATGTTGGGGGGACTCTTGGGGATTTGGTTTTATTTTTAAGGGTTTTTCTTTTTAAGTCTCAGTTTGTTCTTAGGGAAACACAAAAGTAATAATCCCTGTTTGAATCACAAGATTAGTTTAAGGAGGATCAAATAAAATGAACTATGAAAACATTTTGAAAAATTCACTTTTGTCCAAATGCAAGATATCAATTTTAGTAACTAGAGATCCCCTTTGTTATGCAAAAAATAAAACAGAGAATAAAAATAACCACAATAATTTTCATATAACTTTATTTCAGTCCATTTGCCTTATTTATCTAATCGTCCCTTGGTCAAAGACTGTTAGCCTGAGTTATCCAACAAGATGGTTAAATAACTTTTGACTGCTCCATAACATACAATCCTGGTCAAAGTTGGGGATGGAAGAAATGTACTTAACTATATTTCATTCTTTCCTCAGACTATAGGATGGACTAATTCTAAGATTTTTATCTTGGTAAGGAAATACTTATAATCTATATCTTTTTACATCAGTGTATACACTCCATCATAATTACTTCCTCCAGTCTGAAATTTGGGTGAAAAATCAGGTGACATTCAAATCTGGAATATATTAAATACCTTTGGGTTTGATTGAGTCAGATTCGTAAACAAATGATTTTCCTAAAAACATGAAGTCACATAAAATCTTTTACTATTAATGCCTTGTTCTCTTCTGACACCATAAATAAACCTCATTTCCCCTTAAGGATTAGTGAGAAAAGCCCATTTTGAAAAATCTCTCTTTCTGCAAAGATATTAGGTAATTGCTACCCGCTGCCCTGTACTTGCTTCCCTTTCACTCCTAATGAAGAAAGTAAACAATGTTTCAAGTACAGCATTTCTTGGAGCTCTGTGTTTTAAGCCGGCTTCTACTATCTTGGCATTTCTACAAGGTCTAGTACATGATTTGTAGTGAAACTGGCTGCGGCAAGCAGCCTAACCTCCACCTGTGCCAGGTAAAATCAACCTTGCAACATTTTAACATTGTCTACTATTGCTTCTGACCTTCTCTTAGCTTTCTTTTTTTAGCTTCCTATCACCTTTATTTGGCCACCCTTAAAGCATCCATCAGACCAGCCTGCTCATTCTCATCCCTTGCTTTTCTTTTTGCCCTCCCTCAGAGCACACATGTGGGTCTCTGCTGTGGGCAGCACTCTGTACCTGTTTCTGTGGGAAGTTCTAGAAGGACCCAGACAGAAATGCCCCCCCACCAAGTGGCTTACAATAGCAGAGGGTGGAACTACAGATAATTCTCCTATAAGGATGAAAGTGTCAGATCTATCAACTGTGAGGTATCTATGCAAAGGAAATTAAATCAGTCCGTGGAAGACATCTGCCCTGACTTGTGCATGACAGTGCTATTCACAATAGCCAAGAATTGGAAATGAGCAAAGTGTCCAACAACTGATCAGTGGATAAAGAAAGTGTGGTACATATGTACTATATAATATCTTTAGCCATTTAAAAGAATAAAATTCTCTCATTACGACAACATGGCTGAAACTGAATATCATCACATTATGTGAAATAAGCCAGGCACAGAAAGATAAGTTCCCCTTGATCTCACTCATATGTGGGATCTTAAAAATGTGACCAGTGGCAGAGGAGAGTTGGAAGCAGGGGAAAGAGGTTTATCAATGTGTACAAAGTTATATGTAGATAGCATCCAGAAGTTCTGGTGAGCTATTGTACAGACAGGTGATGACAGGTAACAAATATTACTGTATATTTCAAAAACCTAGAAGAAAGGATTTTGAATGTTTTTACCATAAAGAAATGATGAGTATTGAAGGAGATTGATTTTTTTATCCTGGTTAAGTATTACAGATTATGAACATATTGAAACATTGCATGGTATCCCATGAATATGTACAGTTTTTTAGGTATGGGTTAAAACAAATTTAAATAAAGTCAAAATCTTTAAAAATAGCATTTGCAGCCTGGAAGACTTCTTGGGAAAGGTACCCTTTAGGTTGAATATTCGGGATGGAGGAGGGAATACCAGCAAAAGAAACTGGGACAGTAGTGAGGTGAGGAAACTGCCTACCCTGAACGCAGCCTAGAGCAGATCAGCTTAGCTAGGTCGGGAGGCACCCGGAGAGAAGTCACGCAGAGGAAGGTTAGAAAGGTCGTTACCAGGGCTTGGCCATTTGCGGTGAGACTGTGACCATGCTGTGCTGCTAACCAACACAGAAATCTGTTCTCTCCCTATTAAATGCTGGGTTTGGCCTTTAGGCTGAGTGAATGGAAGAAGGGAGGGGGAGGGGAGTAAAAAGAATAAACAAGTCATGGTCCCTGCTCCCAAGGAATTTAATGGACAAGAGAGACACTTGGGGATTGTTGTAGCATAATGTACTACCGCAAGTACGGCTCCACTCTCCATGACAGCTTCTAAACTATAGTGAGAACACAGTGTCTCCAGATACCAAAAACCAATTTTCTACAAAGAATTCATCTTCCCCAATAGGCGGACATCCTATGGTGTGTCTGCTGTGTATTTTGTTTTAAGGATTCCATTCTCCTTTCCTTCCTTCCTTTTTCCCTCCCTTCTTTCCTCCTTCTCTCACTCCCTCTCCATCTCCCTCTCTTTCTCCCTCCCTTTGTCTCACAAACCTGTGGGTTATCACACAGATAACCCATAATGTAAAGCAAACTAAAGGTGACAAACAATTAAAAACAGTGGAAGCTGATGAACACAAGATCCAGTCTGAAGGCTTATTTTTTAATTAATTCTTTCTTTTTGAGATAAAAACTTATGAGCAGTTTTAAGAAATGATACAAAAGATCCTGTGTACCCTTACCCAGTTTCCCACAAAGGTAGCCTCGTGTAGCACTAGGATCATGACTAGGATATTGACTTTATTGGAGTCAGCACACAAAACATTTCCATAACTGCAAGAATTCCTCATGTTTCCATGTTATAGTCACACACACTTCCCTGCTCCTCCCCCTTCCTTAATCTGTGGCATTGCCAACAAATTGTTCTCCATTTTTATAATTTTCCCATATCATAAATGTTTTGGTAATTGAATCAGAGTATATAAGCTTTCAGGATTATTTTCACCCAGACCTAGTCTCTGGAGATTCATACAGGTTTCTATATTTATCAATATTTTATCTTTATTGTTGATAGTATTTCATGGTACAGATGTACCACAATATGTTACCATTCATTCATTTAAAGACATGTGTGTTTTCAAATTTTTGGCCATTATGTGGAAAGTTGCTACAAATATTTATATATGGATTTTGTGTGATCAATAAGTTTTTATCTCTCTGGAATAAATACTTAGGAATTCAATTGCTGGGTCATATGTTAATGGCATGGTCAGATTTTAAAGAAGTTGCCATACTGTTTGCCAGAATGGCTGTAAAGTGTGTCCGTTTGCATTCTCACCAGCAATGTACAAGTGAGCCAGTTTCTCGTATTCTTGCCAGCATTTGATGTTGCCACTGTTTTTTCTTTTAATTTTAGCTATTCTCATAGGTGTGTAGTCATCTCATGATAGTTTTAATGTGCACTTTCATAATGCTGAATGATATTAAGCATGTTTCTATGTGTTCCTTTATCATCTGTATATCCTCTTTGTTTCATTTTTTATTGTTGATATTTGAGATTTCTTTATGTTCTAGATATTAATGCTATGTTAGTCAGCTTCTTCGTTGCTGTTACCAAAATACCTGACAAGAAAAACTTAGAGGAGGGAAAATTTATTTCAGTTCACGGTTTCAGAGGTTTAGTCCAGGGCAGGCTGATGGCGTTGCTCTGGGCCCAAGGCGAGGCAGAACATCATGGCAGAAACGCATGGTGGAGGCATGCAGTTCTGCTGATGGCAGCCAGGAAGCGGACGGAGAAGGGAAGGGGCTGCAGGGAAGAGGTACCCTTCTTGGGTACACCCCAGTGACCCATATTCTCCAGCCACATTCCACCTGCCTACAGTTATTGCCAGTCAGTCCATTCATCCTAGTAGGATGGGCCTATTAGGTTACAGCTCTCACAATCTAATCATTTCCTGCATTAACACGGAAGCTTTTGGGGGACACCTCACATCTAAACTATAACACATTCTTTGTCAGAAATGTAGTCTGCAAGTATTTTCAGCCAGTTTTCAGTTTTCCCTTTCATCTTCTTAACAAGCTTTTCACAGACTCTGAGCATAACTTATTTTTTTTAAATAAAGTCCAGCTTATCCAGCTTATCTTCTAGGGATTGTACTCTTGGGGTGAAGTCTAAGAATATTTTGGTGAGTTCTAGTTCCTGGAGATTTTCTCCTATATTTTTCCCCAAAAGTTCTATATGTTTCTATTTTGCATTGAAGTCCATTTTGCATCGATTTTTAAATATGATGTGAGACTTAGATCAAGATTTTCTTTTTTTGTTTATGGATGTTGACTTCCTCCATCCAACATCATTGTTTTAAAAGACTGTCTTCCACTGAATTGCCTTTGTACCTTTGTTAATGTTTATTGGGAATATTAATGTGATTTTATTTCTGGGTTCTCTATTCTATTGCAATGTTCTATTATCTATCTTCTCTAGGAAGCTCATGTCTTGATTACTAAAAACCAAACAATAAATCTTGATATTGGACCAATATCAAGACCAATTCCTTCTATTGTTTTCTTTTTTATTTTTCAAGACTGTTTTTGCTATCTAGTCCATTAACCTTTCCACATAAACTTCAGAATAACCTTTTCTACATCTGCAAAAATATCTAGCTGATATTTAGACTTACGTCAAGCCTGTTCATCCGTTTGGAGAGAACTGATAACTGTATTATGTAGGTCTTCTAACTCATGAAAAAGATGTGTCATTCCATTAATTTAGATACTTAGTTTCTTACATCAGTATGTTGTACTTTTCAGTACATAAATTCTATGCATTTCTTTGGTAGATTTACAACCCTCTACATTATCTAAAGAAAAATTTAAAAGGCTGGCAATTGTAAAAGGTATTATACTTTCAATTTCATTGTCCACACAGTAATTGTTACTATATTAAAATATAATCAACTATTGCACATCTATCTTGCATTCTATGGTCTTGCTAAACTTGGTTCTAGATGGGTTTTGATAGGTTCTTTAAGTCTACATGAACAATCATGTCCTCTTTAAATAAGGACAGAGTTATTTTTTCTTAATACATGTGCCTTCTACTTCCTTGCCTTGCCTTATTGAAGTAGCCAGACTTCCAGCACTCTATTGACTATAAGTGGTAAGAGTGGACATCCTTGCCTGTCTCTTGATCTGAGGGAGAAACTATTCAGCTTTCCCCCATTATGTACAATATTAGCTGTAGGTTTTTGTACATGCTCTTTATCAAGCTGAAGTTTCCCTCTCTTCCTATTTTTCTGAAAGTTTTTTTTCATGAACGACTATTTTTTTTTATCTTTTAAACTTATGTCCGCCAAACATAATCCATCTGTAGAATATTTTCAGTCCTCGTGCCAGTAGCTTATAACCCCTACAATGAGTTTGCCCAACTCTTGATTTTTCCCAACCATTTCAAAGAAAGAGTGAATGAAGCTATAACTACAGAGGAGACCAATACTATTTATTATTTTTCCTAAATCATCACCTGAAAATACCAAAATTGAAACTATGAAAACATAAAAATATTGACTAATTCTGAACATAGTTTATCCTCATCAGTTTGGTTAAATATTCAGGTTTATTCTTAAACTTCAGTTTAAGTCTAGGGAATCCAGCTAAAGAACCACACAAGACAAAGATGTTCTTTTCAATACCAATTTATTTTAGGGAATTTTCCATCAATTTTGAAACTCATTCTCTCCAAGGACACCTTTTGCTCTTTACTTTAGTAGTTTCATATAAGGAATAAAAACATTAACAACCTTGATCACCTCTCCACACTGGGTCTAGCCCTCATGCCAGTGAGTCCTACTACCTAGTCCAACAAAATCTCATTTTTCTCATTACAGCATGTAATTACAATAAAGTCTTTCTGAACTGAATTTTGACCTCCGTATTCTGAGGCAAACATTCTTTGTCAATTTATCCTAACTTCTTTCAAAAAAAAAAAAAAAAAAACTTCAATCCTAAGTGATGCAGATTGAGTAATTCCTCTGATCTCATAGGGCCAGGGGCCTTGGTAATGCCATGTCTACTTCAGTTTGATTAACTCCAAGTGAAAGAGAGAGTTCTGCTTTGGATACTTGGCAATGTAACCATAAACAGAAGACCAATCTTTCAATAATACAAGTTTAAGAAAACAAGAGGTGACTGGAACTCTGTTGTAATGAAATTACCCGTGCGTGGCAGTTTCAGGAAGTACTTTTTTTTTTTTTTTTCTTTTTCTTCTAGAAGTGCCGAGAGAGCCACATTGCCTCTACCCAGTGAAAGTAATTGAGTGAATGATTTCACTTGTTTCTTCTTTGGAATGAATTAGGTCTTTGCCATCTGTGGAGTGTGCTAAATACCATAGGGGAAGGAGGCTGTTTTCTCATGTCATTTATGTAATGGCTGTGTTGTCACTTGCCACCTTAGAGCAAAATCAATATGTAGCAGAAGTTGGACCAGGTTTTCCATAGCTGAAGTGAAGTGGGGAATTGGGGCAATTGTTCAGTTGAGCACTTTTTTTTTTTTTTTTTTTAAGTAACACTTTCTCTCAAACTACTCAAATGCTTCAGGGAACATTTCTAACTGCTCTGGCCTAACTTCGTTTCAGCCATTGATGTCTCTGGCCACTAAACTCACAGGGACCATGTTAAGTGAGTGAGGAGTTTTCAGGGGTACACCTTCTCTTCAAATAAGAAGTCAAGAATAAGAAGGCTGGGGCTGCTCTGCAAGAAACTGACAGGTTGAACTAGCAGGACACTGGGTAGGATCTGCTGCCAAGGAGGAGTTTTAAGCCCAGTAGAAGGAGAAGCTCCAAATTTTCCATTCATACATCGGCTTCCTTGTGAAGTTTGAAATTTCTGGAGTTGGAAGTGTTTAAGAGAAGAATTGGATCAGAATTTCTCATACTGCAGATTACAACTTATTAAAAGGTTATGAAATTAATTTAGTGACTTGTAACCAGCATTTTTTAAAATATTAGAATGGAATGAACTGAAACAATAGAAAAGAGAATAAAAAATATAAGAAAGCATTGCAATACCAATCAGTATTTTCTTGTGAAACTTTGTCATTAATTATATGTGTGGGTACTAAATCATAAGGTAAAAATATGTTCTTAGTGTGGACTGCAATCTAAAAAGTTAAAAACGTGAGTGTGTGCATACACACACACAAACACACATTGGATTTGACATCTAGTTGAAGTGACGTAAGTATTGAATGAGACTTATTGAACTATATGACTCTTAAGACCTAGAACAAAAAGGAAACAATCATGATGTTCAAAGGATCACAATCTTCATAAACTAAAAATAAATCAGTTATCCAAAAATATGCAATTATTTCTAAACCTGAGACTCAAAACGTTTCTATGGTTCCTAAGAGAGAAAAGTCTGTATATTCTTCAAATGCCATTTTGCACTACACACAATGACCCAGGGATGTGTTAACAATATCCCAAAATATGGGCTCATGGCATCACAGGAAAGCAAAGGTCAGAAATCAACTCTACAGAAGGCCAATGCTGATATAGTCCAGTACAAGCCTTTCATCTAAGCTGGCATTTCCAAGGGCAGATAGGAGCTTGAAGTTGCTGCTGTGCTACAGAGTTACATCCATATCATCAGGGCAAATATGTTAAATGACCAGCAGATCATGTTGATGCACAACAGTGGCTGCCTCTCTGCCTTTCCTGGGAAGTCTAAATACCTTTCAGTTAGAGGTTTGAGTTGTCAAATTATATTACTGTCAGTTCTTTGGAAAGGTTTTTCTATATCCCTCTGTCACCACCATCAGGCACAAACTCAGCTCTTCAAGGATACAGTAGGGACATGACTTCCTTTCCTTCCTCCAGTCAGCATGATCCATACAATGGAGTAGGGGCTCAAAAAACACTTAACGAATGAATTCAAGAGTTTATAATAGCATCACCATCTAGAGTGATACAAAGAAGGGTGGCCAAGACAAAGGGAAAGAATTGATTTCAGGAAGGTCTGAGTTCATCAGAGCAAGATATTTCTCTAGCAATTCAAGGAAGGCAAGCTTGACTTAGACATGAAAGAAATAAAAGCATTTTGTTTCCATATCTTCTTTTCTGAGATCTCAATAGAGACATCAAGGAGACATGAATTCCCAAGAACCTCTTGGGAATACTTGTGGACATGATTATAAACTGCAGAAATTTCTGTCTCTCTCAAACAATATGAGAATCAACTTTCATCCAGGAGTGACTTAGGCAGGAAGAGACATGAGAAAAATAACAGGGGTAGCAAGAAATTGAGGAAAATTAAAAACTCCAATTCTCAAGATGGCGGCAGAGAAGGCCATGCCACTCCCCAAAGAAGAAGGGTATTTCTTGGTTCTGCAAACCAGCCAGCAATCTGTGTCCCTCTGAGGCATTAAAACCTAATGTGTTCCAATGAGGGAGTGATGTCTAGTCATTAGAAAAAAGGACTCAGAGCCAGACTTTTGACTTTTTCATTCTTGGCTATGCCACACAATTCATTGTAGCCTTGGCAAACCCTTCCTCTCAACATCTTGAGGTCTCTCTTGACACATCTGTGAAATGTATATGAGTGCTGGAGTATGTGAAGGGTGGATGACATCAAACTGCAGGCAGGAACCATGGTTCCAGTGGGAGAAAGGGTCAAGGCATTAATGAGCATCATATTCCGATGAAGAGCCCAGACTCCATCCCATTGAAAGGCAAGTGTTTGAAAACCACAGAAGAAGCAGTTAGGAGCCAAGAAGTACATACCATGTTGCAAAATAGAACAGCACTATACAAGCCTGCACAGTGGATACGAAACCAGGTTAACAAAAAATACAAAACCTACACAAGACACATCAAGACACCAGCATTTAAGATTTGTGGGTGTCCACCTGTAACTATTGTGTTGCTATCTTTTGGCCCCATCTAAGAATTTTTTTTTAATTTTAAAGTTAAGACCCTAGAGATTATGAAGTCCTTCCGCCAAAATGTGAATGTTCCTCCACAACATCCACATAGTCAGTAATTCAACTGCTGCCTGAGTGTTCCCAAAGCCATGGAGCTCACCATTGCCCAAGGACGCCCCATCATTGGGGAATACTCTGGCAATTAGAAAATGGTTCCTTACATTAAGTTTTATGAAGTTCTATTTTTTCTCTTTGTGCAATATAATCAGGTAATAAAGGAGAAAAAAAAAAAAGAAATCACTTTGTAAGAATAGGATGGCCAGCTGTCACAGTTTGACTGTGCCTGAAAGGCTTCCTGAGCCACAAGCCTCTTCAGTGCTAACACCAAGAATGTCCCAGACAAACTGGAATGGTCACCTTAATTAAGAAAAGATGGAGAAGCACTCAACAGAAGCTACAAAAGGATATTTATTTTCCCATCAAACAAGTATATTCCCATGGTGTTAAGTCCTTTAGGGAAGCAGTGTCTCTCTGATCAAGAGTTGGAGGAAATTTGGGGCCTGTCTCCTAACATGCTTGGTTCTCCCAAGACCACATTTCTTAATGTAATTATTTTATTTGACTTACTTGGGGTGGGACTGCTTTAGTGTTCTGGGGGAAATACAAAAAAAAAATTATTTCCTGAGTTAACCACAGTTTGATCACATGGGAATACCACATCCTATAGATAGGGATTTGCAGATTAGCAGTAAAACAGTCCATCTGGAGAAACCAAACAAGAAGAAACAAACAAGAGGGCTCTGGTCAGTGTTTGAGACGGTGTTCTCAAGTCAGAAAGTCAGGTGAACAATTTAATCTTTGGAAAGCATTGAATCTTCCTACAACACAGAACAAACATAGCATTTCTTAAAATGACCCATTTAAGTTTGTGGAGAAGTTTGTTCCGTGGGGTCAAGAAGCTCCATGAACGGGTCCTGAGAATGACACAGGCAGGTGACTAGAGCCCAGCCTGGACAGCTGGTCTCTTCAGGGGTAGATGGTCAGAATGGAGCGATTCTCTAAGAACATTTTGAGAAGGAATGAGAGCAATAGTAAAAATGAGAGGAGGAGGAATGAAGGAAAGGGCAAGTTCATGTATGGAACCTTCAGCACTGTAAGTGCAGAAGTCATAAAACCATAGATGGGGGCCATTTAGCATTTCATTAAACAGTTATAAAGTCAAGGTTCCCAGAGTGAAAAATATCCATTTTCCCTGAAAGCAGCAGAAATCTCAGTTCCTAGTTCCTTACCTCAAAAACTAACATGTGTTAACTTATTTAATCCTTCAACTTCCCACAAAATAGGTACTACTATCCCATTTCATAATTGGAAAAATTAAGGCACAGAGTTATCAATATTATTAAGTTAGTAAGTAACAGAGCCATATTTGAACCCAACCAATCAAATGCCAGCCTTCTTATGAATGTGACTTTGAATGCCTGATGGCTTAGGACTTGATTTCCAGGTTACTGCCATAAAACTAATACTTGGCCTCATTTTTAATCTGACAAACAATATGTGGATTAATTTTTGTTGGTTACAAAAAAAATTATTTCAAGCCATATTGTTTAACTAGGTTATTTCCATAAGAATGAAAACCTTCAAGTGGGAAGACAGTAATAAAGATGCCCAGCATGTACTAATACACCATTACTCCACGAAATTTGGTGCTGGGTGGTTAGCATTATTGATACAGGAACTTCACAAATATATGAATCTTTGAATGAAACAAAATTCATTGGTTAAATTCAGAAGCAATGGGACTAATACCAAATATTCCTGAAGATAACTTTTGTTTTGGAAAAGAAAAAATAAACTTAGGAATTTTTTCCTATAATTTTAAAAGGGAAGATTTATTAAGGTATGATTGTTATGTGATAAGACACATACATTTAAACTGTACAATTTTTTTAAAATTTCAGATGTGGAATCCTCAGCATGAACAGAAAAACAAATGTAACCTTTGCCTCCAAAAAAGAAAGAAAAAAAACTAATGGGGGAAAAGATGGAGGAGATGACCAGAGGGCATGTGGATTCCTCCACCCCACGATGCCCTGATGCGTTCTCTCACCTGCCTCACCTGAAGGCAGCTTTAGTTTGTAAAAGGCAAGTGCTGCTTCCTCTAGACCATCAGGGACCAGCTTCTCCCTTCATTCATTTTTCGACAGTTTAAGAACAAGAAAACCATTCAGTATGGATTTTTTTCAATCCCGAATTTTATCTGCAAATACAAATTGGCCCTCTAGCAGCAACCAGCTTTCATGGACTCCACTTGGAATAATGGTGAAGTTCAAAAGGTTAATCAAGTTATTAACATTTTAAAAGAAGGGAAATTTTCTTTCCCAGATGGCTTAACAGGTGACTCCTATAAATTACACAGTACATTACAGCGGGTATCCGCTAGCCCAGTTATAGTAAAGAGTCTGTCAACATTTCCATTATAAAGCCCTATTTTCAGAGTTTATAACTCAGCCGTAAAACTCTGCTCCAAGCTGGGCCTTGGCTTTCTAGTCAAATTCTCAACTCAGCGGCAAACTTTTTTTCTTCTTTCTCCTTCTCCTTCCCCTGGTGATTTTTTTCTAATTGCCCTAATTTAATCAAGTAAAAGGAGGACTTCCACAGAGAAATCTTGCAGCCACTTTATATTCAGACATGTTGTTTGTTTTTTGTTTGTTTTTAATGCTCAGGTATTGTTGTTGTTGTTTTCAGAAACTATTAGGGAATCACAAGGGTTCTGATGGGACCTGTGTTACGGCCTTTTAAATGACAATGAAGATGGGTAAGACACTAGCATTGGAAGGGGGAAGAGTTTCAGGAGAGATTTTATCAAAGAGGTTTCACCTTATTTCTTGAATTGCAAATGTCTATATTTAATCCCATCCCCTAAAGGTAAATGCAATGGTGTGTATCCATCCCATTATTTTATCAATGTGTGCCCAGAGACTTGGAGAACATAGCATTAGCACAGTAACTTCCAGGTGTGTGTGTGTGTGAAGAGAGAGACAACGCACAAATATCAACTGACCAGGAAGGTGCCCAAGTGACGAGCAGAGGAGTGTCATTCCAAGTCTGGTTGGTCACAGCCTGGGGAGTTTTTATGGCCTATTCAAGCCTGTGGTGCAGACTAAACAAAGTTTCCTTTACTTTCACCATGACATCCTCCAAGACCAGGCCAGAGGGCGGGGAAGATGAACAAGACCAGGCAACGCTGCCCAAACCACAGACTAGCCTCTCTTCTGCTGACCTTGAAGCTCAACCTCCAGGGCCCCTCCAAAACCCCTCTCCAAAACTTAAGCCACAGGGGGAATTTCTCTGCCAATGCAGGGGTTGAAGAGTTCCAGGGGTGGGGGGCAAAACACTCTCACAGAAAACAAGCCAGAACAGAGCAAGTCACAGTGGTTCTTTGGAATTTCCCCTAATAACCAAGCCAAAGAGGGTGCACCTGAAATTGCTTCAGAGAGACAGTGGTCTTTCTCAGGACATCGGCGTCTGGTGTGATGCCAACTCAGTACCTAATATAGTTAGGCATCACCTCCCACCTGGAGGAGAGATGCCCCAGGCACAGAGGGCAACCAATCTCCCTCTTTACCCAGGGAGAGACTATCAACCTTCACCCGCATCAAGACAGAAGCCTGAGGCTCTGGAATTGTTCATAGGACAGCATTCTGGCTTCAGAAATGTCCCAATGGAAGGTGCTAAGATTTATCTACTGAGCCCACCCCAGGCACATCTGTGCAAAAAACCACACTCACTTATCCCACTTTCCCAATCAGCTGCCTTCTCATATGTTTTTCATAGTTTTTGTTAACAGGCTTGCTCATTAGCAAAGGTATTTTTGGCTTGGAGGAAAACTTTACCCCTTTACAGCTCATCTTTTCCTCCTCTTGAGTCCTGTAGTCATGTCATAATATTTGAATTTGTGATATACATCACAGTCATTTCCATAGCAATAGAAACAGTGGCCGTTGTGAAAACAGGATTTGCGATTCAGTGAAAGAAAAGAACTGGAAAGAACTTAAGAGAACAGCTAGTCCTGTGCCCTGCAGTAGACAGGTACAAAGCTAAGCGGAGCAAGGACTGTTTTCAATCAACACGCTCCGCTCACACAAATAACACGCCTCCCCTGGCCCTTCTGTAGCTCCATGTATGACTGCGTCACTCCTGTACAAACTAGCCAAGAGCCTCAGATGGCAGGGGCTGTGTCTTTTCCATCATTTTCCTCCTAGCATTTTACCCAATGTCTGCAAACAGTGGCTACTTAAATGCACATGTTGAATGAACAAAATGCCATACATGGAGACTATCATCAATTTTATAGCCAACATTTGTTCTTGATATAGCTAAGTAAAATGTCTTCTGTTATAATTTAAACCAATTGAAACTTTGAGTTTTCTATGTGAAAAAAGTAAATGGTTCAAAGACATTCATGAAATAATTTTTCTTTCTGATGCCTAAAATGAGGTATTGATTCACAGTCTAAAATCTTTTAATGTCCTACTTGAAAGTCAACAAATTCTTCATCTTAATGACAATTCACTTTTACCTAGAACATTTACTTTATTTTTCTTCTGCATTTTAAATTCTATTTGGAACTCAAAGCACTGAATGAGGATTCTGAACACCTCTCTTCTAGTCCTGTTATCACATACTGATGGACACTTACCAAGATGAATAACTACTCTAAGCCTCAATTTCTCCATCTGTAAGATCCCTATCTATATCACAAGGGTTGTAGTGGAAAGAAAATAAAACATATATGTGAAAGCCTCTGAAATTCTTAATTGTATATAAGCAGTAAGTGTGAGTATTTTCAGAATTATCTAGATAAGGGTGAACGTTGTGCCCAGACTGGAGATTACTTTCAAAACTGAGATGATCACTGGTGCAAAACAACAGT
This sequence comes from Tamias sibiricus, assembly GCA_025594165.1. Classification (NCBI taxonomy): domain Eukaryota; kingdom Metazoa; phylum Chordata; class Mammalia; order Rodentia; family Sciuridae; genus Tamias; species Tamias sibiricus. Next base: position 210,599,181 of record CM046658.1, read on the forward strand.
TACCGGTCACAGCCTTACCTTTGGTAAAGAAAACCAGAGCTAACAATAGTTAAAGCAGTAAAAGCAGATTTCATTTAGGAACTACTGCAATAGAGGAAAAAGACCTCAATATAAAACCCACCTCAATTCTGAACATAAAGATAAATGGAGATTTGTTGTCAAAGAACAGGTTAGGGTCGGTGGGGGATGGATGGAAAATTAAGGGTAGGGGGAATTATTGCTAAAGTGACTGTTTTAGTCAGCTTTTGCTTCGCTATGACCAAAATACCTGAAAAGAATGACTTAAGAGGAGGAAAAATTTATTTAAGGCTAACAGTTTCAGGGATCTCAGTCCATAGATGGCCGACTCTATTGCTCTATGCCCAAGGTAAGGCAGCACATCGTGGGGGAAGGGCCCAGTGGAGGGAAGCTGCTCAGCTCATAGAAGGGTCAAGAGCAGAGAGAGAGGAAGGAGGAAAGGGCCACAGGGAAGACGCGCTTTTCCAGGGCAAGCCCCCACTGACCTGCCTCCTCCAGCAGGCCCACCTGCCTATAGTTACCACCCAGTAAGTCCATTCCAATGAGCATGGACTGATTAGGTTAGAGCTCTCACAATTCTATCATTTCACCTCTGAATATACCTGCATTATCAGGAGCTTTGCAGAAACACCTCATATCCAAACTATAACACTGACCTAAGAGTATTCTTACTGAAGGCAGACCAGAGTGATCAGGGTTGGGTATGAGGAATTTAACCAGATATCAAGAGTCATCCAATATCAAGGTTGGGGAGATTCTCACCAAACTGATATTAGCAGGATTTTTGCTAAAATTGAGCTCTGCAAGCCCAGAAAAAATGGGAATCTGTAGGAGCCCTGTTTGGGGAGATGGCTAAGATTGCGGTTGACTACGGGCCAAGGAGATGTTTGGCTGTTGCCGCCTTCTGTAGTCTCACGGGACTTGGCCCGAGATCTTGCGGGACTTGAGCAAGATTGCTGATTGGGTCTGCACCATTTTTGGTGGTGTGTGTGGTGCGTGTTAAAGTCGTTGTTAGAGCCAGAGAGAAAAGTTACCAGAATAAAAAAGCTGTTTGTTTCCAGTTTGCCTCTAAACTTCTTCCTGCGGCTTCGTTGCTCCAAGCGGCCATCGCTTCAGGCGACAACAGGAATCAAAGTCAAGGACTGTTAAAAGGAATGCTCAGAAGACATTTAATATTATTAAGTCTCAAGTTTTCAATTCTGTGAATATTTCAATTGACACAAGTGCATTAAAATAGATTGGAAATCATAATCTATAGTTTGTATATATTATTATATTCATTAATATCATTCTATTATATCATAAATTATATAATTTATTATTTTGTAATCATATTACTTCATAATTGTATACTATGTAATTTTATCATGTATTAGGAATTATACTTCAGTTTTTATACATGTTCCATGTCTGGGATAATGGGACAAAATGGGGTAAGTGATGTAAGCAGGATGACTGTTAAAGCAACTCTACTCCCCACATCTTTACAAACGGAATATATAAATATGTAGGTTTTAGTTAGTAGATTGGGCAGGTTACATTTCAAACCTAACTTTTATTAAAGAAGAAGCCACCAGAAGTGCACTTTTTATACCTTCGGGTAATATGTTGTTTGCTCATAAGCTTCTTTCTTTTTGTGTTTTGTTATTTTACAGTCTATTGTTATTTCTCCCAACCCTACCAACTTCAGTAAGAATGACGATTGACCAGATACAAGGTGAAATTTTTATTGGCTGACCCCACTATTTCATGGCAAATTTTCATGTTAACCTAGAGTCTTCATTATTTGAATGCAGCCTCTGTGTTTTCCTTCAGACCAGACAGAGTCAACTTATATTCCCAGTATGTGTCCAAGAGCCCTAGAGTCAGCCCTTATCAGCCTGATAGACGCAGGTACACTGGCACCTCCCCCTGGGGCCACACATCCACACCTATCAGCACTACCAACTGCAAATGTTTTTACCTGAGGGCCTGGGAGACCTCTCCCACTCTCTTTTTGTGCCTCTTTGCCACTTTCATTGAAGAAACATACACTTTTTTCCTCTTCCTGTTGTGTGGGGGTTAGATCATGAAGAATCTGTCTTCCTCTTTGAACTTTTATATCCCAAATTGTTCTCATGCCTCCTCTAGTCAGTGTCTCCTTCCTGCTTTAGCTTTCCTGACATTTCCCTCCATAAATGGACAAATCCTGGCCTCATTTTCACTTTACATTTGTCTCTTATGTTTTTCTTCAAATCTGGGAGTCTTCGTTTTGCTGTAGTTTCGCAAAGTTTGGTTCAACAACGCGGTAATATCCATGAGATTGAGTTTGGTGTACTCTTATTTTTAATTCTGTCAACGATTCTCTTGGGCAGGGCAAGTATTATCATCTCCATGCCACAAAGGGAGACTCTGGAAGTCCAGAATCTGAAAGTGGATTGATCAAGGTCACGCCTACATCTAAGGGACTTGCATCCTGATTCCTACTTCTGTGTTCTTCCTCGTGAACTAGATTTGCTTCCCACTCTTCTTTCTATGGCCCAATTCCCATTCTTCTTGCTGTGTTTCTGTCCTCTTGGCCTATTATCATCTTCAAATCAACCATTCAATGTTCAAGTCATTAACCTCCATTTTAGTCCTCTTACGTTTTGCCACAAACATCACAAAATTTTAAAAAATCAATACAGTCATTTTATTAATTAAATAACTGACATAGCTGTGTGATAATTTTTATCATATAGTTTGGCTTTTGTTCTAATTGCATCTTCCTGTGACAAGAACATTGCAATATTTTCTATGATGAAATTTTCTTTAGAAAAGTTCAGCTGTAATTAGAGAAATGCAAATCAAAACTACTCTAAGATATCCTCTCACTCCAGTCAGAATGGCAATTATCAAGAACACTAGTAACAATAAGTATTGGCAAGGATGTGGGGGGAAAGGCACACTCATACATTTCTGGTGGGACTGAAAATTGATGCAACCACTATGGAAGAAAGCAGTGTGGAGATTCCTTAGAAAACTTGAAATGGAACCACCATTTGACCCAGCTATCCAACTCCTTCGTTTATACCCAAAGGACTTAAAATCAGCATACTACAGTGACACAGCCACATCAATGTTTATAGCAATTCAATTTACAATAGCTAACCTGTAGAACCAACCTAGATGCCCTTCAATAGATTAATGGATAAAGAAACTATGGTATATATACCTAATGGAATATTACTCAGCCTCAAAGAAGAATGAAATTATGGCATTTGCCGGTAAATGGATGAAATTGGAGAATACCATGCTAAGCAAAATAAGCCAATCCCAAAAATCCAAAAGACTAGGGTTTTATGGGGATGCTGATTCATGAGGAGGGGCAAGGGAAGAATGGAGGAACTTGAGATTGGGCAAAGGAGAGTGAGGGGAACGGAGAAGGATGGAGATGGGAACGATAGTGGAATGAAATGGACATTAATACCCTATGTACATGTGTGATTGCACAAATGGTGTGACTTTGCATTGTGTACAACTATAGAACTGAAAAGTTGTGCTCCATTTGTATACAATGAGTCAAAATGCATTCTGCTGTCCTATATAACTAATTGGAACAAATACAAAAATTTTAAAAAAAGAAAAGTTCAGCTGTCCTCTAGCATAATTGATCAAAATTTTATTTTTATACTCATTAGTTTAGAAAAATTTATTTCAACTTCATACTTATTATTGGCAAACTCATGCTAAGATGCTTTTCAGTATATTAAGATGAATAAAACATAGTATCACATGAGGTATTGTCTATTTATTGTACAACTTTAGGTTGTACTCTCCAAATATAAAAATTCTAATAAACTATTTCATACAGTTTCCATCAAAAGAAAAGCTGATAAGATGCATTTACAAATGCATTGCTGCATTAAGGAAAATAACTTCACTGAGGAAGAAAACATCCATTTGCTTAACATTAAATGAATTAAACCTACTGCTTATGGTTTTGCTCATATAAAGCTTTGAAGAAATTTCGACAGACTAGCTGGTGGCTCCTACCTTTTGAACTTTGTTTCCCCTCTGTGCCCCTGTACTTCTCACATCTGTCATTCATTTTTACTATGACTTCCTTCATTCCAACTTCATATTGAAACCCTGGGGTAGTCATTTCAGTGAGCAGATGGTGTATTCCTATGTTATTCTTACATGGGGCAGCTAGAAAAACTGTTCCTGAACTAAATTACAAACCATAAATACCAAATCCCAAATTAGGTGAACTCTTAACACTTCTACTTAGCTGGACCCCCAAATTGTCATAGCACTGCATTACCATTTGATATGCAGAGAATGACAGAGGGAAATTCAGAATGGAAATTCAGTGGTCATAACCAATTGCAGTTCAAATATCTTTGCAAACTTAAAAACATTATGACCATATAAATGCACTTATAGGACCCATCTGACAAACTTGAAATGTAACTGTGCAGGCAAAAGGGACTCTGAAATACAGGTTTTATTTCCTTCTGGGTAAATCTGTCTGTGATAGTCATGAAACCACTTTGCCTAAACAGTTGTTTTTTGTTTTTCTTTTTTTAATGCAAATGCATAGGATTTAATGCTGTGATTCAATGAGCCTAGTCCCAGGCCGGCATTTGATTTGATGGTGATGAGCCTAAATAGTTTTTAAGGCACTATAGAATGAAAGGCAGGTCAAATAAAATAAAAGCGGGATTATCTAGCAAAATAAATGTGTTATTCGGACTAAATCTTATAGATGAAGTGGTTAAATCCAATGGACTTTAAAGTTCTGATTGTAGGCTGTTGGTGATTTTCACTTGCAGATAGACACCTGTATGTAATAATTGTTCTATTAGGCCCCAAGTTCCTTAATAAGAATCCTGTAGCACAAGAATTAATACCAAGAATTAATGAATGGGATAGATTTAAACTAAAAAGCTTCTTCTCAGCAAAAGAAACAATCATTGAGGTGAATAGGGAGCCAACTAATTGGGAACAAATATTTAATACATGCACATCAGATAGAGCACTAATTTCTAGAATATATAAAGAACTCAAAAAACTTAACACCAAAAAAGCAAATAACCCAATCAATAAATGGGCTAAGGAATTGAAAAGATACTTCTCAGAAGAAGATACACAATTAATCAACAAATACATGAAAAAATGCTCAACATCGCTAGCAATTAGAGAAATGCAAATCAAAACTACTCTAAGATTTCATTTCACTCCAGTCAGAATGGCAGCTATCAAGAACACAAGCAACAATAAATGTTGGAGAGGATGTGGGGAAAAAGGCACACTCATACATTGCTGGTGGGACTGCAAAATGGTACAACCATTATGGAAAGCAGTTTGGAGATTTCTTGGAAAAATGGGAATGGAACCACCCTATGACCCAGCTATCCCACTCCTGGGTCTATTCCCAAAGGACTTAAAAACAGCAACTATAGTGACACAGCCACTTCAATGTTTATAGCAGCACAATTCACAATAGCTAGGTTGTGGAACCAACCTAGATGTCCCTCAGTAGATGAGTGGATAAAGAAAATGTGGTATATATACAAAATGGAATTTTACTCAGCAATAGAAGAGAATAAAATAATGGCATTTGCAGGTAAATGGATGAAGATGGAGAATATAATGCTAAGTGAAATTAGTCAATCTCAAAAATCCAAATACCAAATGTTTTCTCTGATATAAGGAGGCTAATTCACAGTGTTGATGGATGGGGGTACATAGGAGGATTAGAGGAACACTAGAATGGTCAAAGGGAAGGGAGGGGAAGGGAGGGAGCAAGGGGGAAGAGAGGGGGGAAAAGGAAAAAGAGAAAAAGAAAAGGTGGTTGAATGAGATGGATATCATTATCCTAAATGCATGATTGAAGACCTGAATGGTACGAATATACTTTGTATACAAACAGTTGTATGTAAAAAGATGCTATATATGTGCATTATGAATTGTAATACATACTACTATTATAAATAAAAAATAAATTTAAAAAAATAGTTGTATGAAAGAACTAATGAATGAATATGTGAATGAATGAAGGCTAGTAAAAAACAGAATTTTTTGCAGTTTGCTTAAAAAATTTAAATAGGAAGCCCACGTATTAGCCAGATGTATACAGTCAGTGTATCTTGATTGTGGGCCAGCAAGGTATCCCACTTGTCCACATGCTTTTATAGTGGTCCAGGTGCAACTAAACATTTCGTGAATTGACTCCCAAGAAGTCAGATAATGATCTTAGGCCCTAAAAAGCAAGATGATATAAACACACCACCATAACCCTGTGAACATTTTTTTAGTAAGACTAATCTTTCAAAGCTTTTCAAATTAGATAATATATCCTTTTATCTTTCTAATGTTGGGAATAAAGCTTTGACTTTAAGCCTAAAAAAAAAAAAAAAAAAAACAGCATTTGTAAATATAGCCTTGATAAGTAAAACTGAGTGTGAGGTAGGTAGGAAAGAGAGCCAAATTCTTGATCCCTGAAATTGCAATGTCTGCCCCACATCTGTCAAAGAAGTTGTAATTCAAACGATGGTGTTTTCAAACACAGATTGTTGTCTGACGGTGAACAACAGTCTCTATCCAAATAAAAATGTTTTTAAACACTCCTGGATGTGAATCCAATATGGAAATGGATTTGAAATAAACATTAAACATTTTGCCATCTGTTGCTCTGCTGAGTCACTGAAGAATATCCTCCCCAAATGTTCATATTTTCAGACTAATTGGTCCATAGCTGCCAGACATGAAGAAGAAAGAAAATCTGAAACTCAATGATTCCATTAAGTTGTAAAAGATGCACTACAGAAACACTGCTATGTGAAGATGAAGTTGGGGATTAACACTGGAGTCACACCAGGGAAAACATTCCTAAATTGTTGGAACATTTTATCCAACAATTAATCATAATCAACACATTGCCATAACTTTGATTAATTTAATGCTTAATATTTTTAATCGTAAAACTTCTACCAAAATATATTTATATTTCTAATCTTTAGAGGACATTGTTTTCAAATAAGCTTTTAAACATTGAGGAAAAAGGGCTGGGGTTCTGGCTCAGTGGTAGAGTGCTTGCCTAGCATGTGTGAGGCACTGGGTTCAATTCTCAGCACCACATATAAATAAGGTGCATTGACAACTAAAAAAATATTTTTTTTTTAAATTGAGGAAGAATTTGGAGCAAGAAAAGAAAAAGATAGAAAGTCAACTGGAGTACACTGGGTGAGTGAGATGTCCAATAGAGCAACAAGAAAAGAGAAAGCTTGGGTCTGGGATGTGGCTCAGCGGTAGAGCGCTCGCCTAGCACGTGCGCGGCCCGGGTTCGATCCTCAGCACCACGTAAACATAATGCATTGTGTACAACTAAAAGCAAATAAATAAATATTTAAAAAAAAAAGAAAAGAAAGAAAGAAAGAAAAGAGAAAGCTGTAAAGAATTCAGAGAGTTCTAGTACTGTTTCTCCCATTTTGGTCCTTCCTGCCTTTCCTCTAAGGACTGTGGTAAAGCCAAGGGAGTTGGCTTGAGTCTACCCCAGACTATGAAAAACAACACAAAGTTAGTCTCTGTCCTGCCCACTTTTACTTCTGGCCACTACCAGAATCACTATCTGGCCCTGAATCTACCAGTTCAAAGGTGACCTGAGTCATGAACCCCCAATCCCAACTGCAGGACCACCTTCACGGTACTTTCACAGCCATAATGTTGTTCTGGGTCAAGTGCACATCAGCCTCAGGGCATACAGGATTATGGAAATGGGAAATAGAGGCAGACACAAGAGAATGAGTGCAGGAATGTCTCTTAAGGGGATCAAGGAAAATTTCTTTGGCTGATAAGAATCTTAGCAATGTTAATTGAAATCCCAGCAGAATGCTTCAGAAATCAGCAAGCTACTAAGGATCTAGTATAGCCAAACTAAATTTGAAAAAGAACAAAACTGGAAAATTCACACAATTCACTTTTAAAACTTAATATAAAGCTATTGTAGCACAGAGGTTGCAATATTGTGAAAAGATGGACACATAGGTCAATGGAACAAAAGAGAGTCCCAGTATAGAACCACACACACATGGCCAATCAGGTTCTTATAACACATCAAGGCATTTCAGGAGATAAATAATCTTATCAACATATAAGAAAATACACTTCAATGCATGCCTCACTCAATATACAAAAATTAACCTCAAAATAATCATAGACCTACATGTAAAAGACACAAAACTTCTAACTATAAAACTTCCAAAAGACAACATAGGAAAAATATTTATGATGTTGGCTTAGGCAAAGAGTTTTCACTTCGAACTCAAGAAAACATGCACTGTAAAATAAAAAAAAAAAAAAAAAACAATATATTGGTTTTCATCAGAGTTAAAAACATCTTCTCTTTGAAATAAAAGGTGAAGGGAATTAAATAAATAAATAAATAAATAAATAAAAACAAGCCCAAACTGACAGAAGATATTTGCAAAACATAAACCTGCTAAAGGACTGACATAAGTCTTCTCAAAATTCAGTAAAAATTAAAACAACTCCATTTTTTAAAGGAAAGAAAAGAAACAGGAAAGAGTTGGACAAGACACTTTACCAAAGAAAATACATGCAGTAAATAATTGCACAGGGAAAAAAAATGTTCAATATCCTTAGTCATAATGGGAAAATGAATATATAAAAAGATACAATTACATACCTATTTGAATGGCTTTAAAATAGATTATTACCAAAATAAGCCAAGAAATTTTTACTGTATGTAAAGGAAGCCAGACTCAAAAAGTTGTCATATAAGTTACTTCATTTACATGACATGCTGGAAAAGACAAAACTAGAGGGACAAATCATGTTAGTGATTATCAGGCCTGTAGTAGGATGAAGGAATTTTGCTTCTTTTGAAATATAAAGTAAAGAAAATTTATAAAAAACAAAATACAAACAGGTAAAAGAATTATCAAGAAAGAAACTTGAAGGAAACTTTTGGAATGAGGAAAATACCCCGTACCTTGAAATTGGTGGCAACTGCATAACTACGTAAATTTTTCAAAATCCATAGGACTAGACACCTAAAAATACAACATTTTGGCCTATGTAAGTGATATCTCACTAAAGCAGTTACAATAAATCCAAAATCAATTGCATATAAATATCTTGTGAAATATAATTTTATCACATTTATTCAAGGTGAATAAGAGCAAAATTCATTATATCATTTGTCTTACTGAAATTTATTTTTGTGAAAGAGTTTCAAATGGATAAAATACATTTTCCTATGTTTGACTCACCTTTAAGGTGAGGTATCATTCAGTATTCCTGACATTATTTAGTTCCTATAGCAAATACCTGTGACATGACATAGCATTCATCTAATCAAACATTCAAGAACCATTTCTTGAGTATTACTAGGTTAGAGATCTACAAAGGACTCAATTCTCCCAGTTCCCAGTATATCTCCCAGTGGGATATACCTCAGTACATCCAGCAGGGCCCAGGGCAGCAATGTCTTTTATAAGTGTACATGGATATTGTTTGTCATAATCTCTGGCTGGAGGACACCTCCAACTGGTAGCCAGTGGCTCTGGGTTCTACTCCCATCTATGCCCAGATGTTGTATTTTCCCTACTTCCCATCTCCATAGTTGAAGTAGCACACTAATCATAACAGCAAGTTGCTCTGAACATGAGTTTGCCAAGGTTAGCAGAGTTCCTAAAGGATAAGCAAGCTGTACAGGGCTGACTTCATAGGTATGCCACCTATGGAGTCCCACAGGGTACCATGCTTAGAAGGGCCTGCATTTGGCATAATACTCTGCTGTCACTATCTTGAAATTCTTAATAATTTTTGAATATATGACCCACATTTTTTTTCCACTGGACCTCACAAATGATGTATATGACCCTACCTTCATAAATACCAAAACTGATGCGAGGATTCAGAATTACTGTTTATATGTAGTGTATTAACCAAAATTATCTAAATTTATTATGAAACAATTTAGTTAAGAAACTAAAGCTGGAAAACTGGAAAGTTGGGATCATACAATTTCTAGGAACTTCTGAAAAGACATACATGCTGCAAAGACAATTCATTTGCCTAAGAGTTTGAAGCTTTTACTTCCTGTTCCATATAAAATAGAGTATATGGAAAATTTAATAATTTTTTTTCTCTTCCTATATCAACTATCATTCTACATAAGTATGAATTTAGATTTGATATCTGAATTTTCATTTTAATCTTTGCTCAGTTATTGTTTCTAAATGTGTTATATTTTCATTTATTACTTCATTCAACAAATACATATAATGAGTGCCTCTATATGCCAGGCATTGTGCTTAACACTAGATATAAATTTTTTCTTAAAAAAAAAAAAAATTAAACAAACAAGTAAGAAAATATGATTTTCTTCCCTTATGAAACTTAAAGTCATTTAAAATAAAGCCATTCCTGATCTTTCCATTTATGGCTTTCATAATTTTGTTACATTTTCCCTCACAGCATTAATGTTTGACCTATGAACCTGGAAGAACTATAGGCTACATTCCAGCTTTTCCTCTTTCTTTCTTCCTTTCTCTTTCTTTCCTTTTTTTTTTTTTTTCTTTAGTAGTGAGAATTAAATACAGAGATACTCAGCTACATCTCCAGCCCCTTTTACCTTCATATTTTGAGATAGGGGCTCTTTAACTTACCTAGGCTGGCCTTGAACTCACAATCTTCCTGCCTCAGCCTCCTGAGTAACTGGAATTCCAAGGCATACGCCATACCGGTCTTTTCAATAGCAAAATAATATGTTATTGTGCTTTTTTAAAATGTCATGTTTTATTATGTAATAATGAGACAAAGTTGGCTAAAAACTAAAGTGGCCTAGGTTGTGTGAAAGGTATCCATTAAATGGTCAGCAATGCTCCTAACCTAAACCATCACCTTTCTTCCCCCGTATACTAAATAGCATGCGCTATCACAGTCTGTCTCCGAGCTGGCTTCCAGCCCAGTCAACCCCTGAAGCCAGCAGGGCCCAGGGCAGCAATGTCTTTTATAAGTGGGCTAAAAGCATTTGGCTTGCATCTCAAATGCTGAGTCTTTCTGCAAGATGGCAAATACATAACCCAAGTGCTTTGGAGCGGAGCTGATTTTAAAAGCTTTGGAGCAACTGAACTTTCTCTTAATCGCAGTCCAAACGAAAACCAGTTGGTCCCCTGCAGTCTTTCTTCATCCTCAGCAGTGTAACTGGGGCTCTTTGGTTCTGGAAAAGCGTCTCTCTCATGCATTTTCCATAACACGAAGCTGCAGATGCCTAATACCTATTTCCATACCAGTTCCTGGGCTGAGGAAGTGACAACTGGTTAGAATTAAGCTGAACCTGAAAACATCCTGGTGTTCATTTTTATTTGAGGTTACAAAATCAACAAGTGCCATTTTTTTCTGGACTTGGCAAAGGGGAGCAATGTGAATGTATCAAATGGCACTCATATATTGGGCTTGAATGAAGGGTCATATCCCCTGACAGCTTAGCTGGGGTAAATTTAGTTCCAGCAAAGTATATGGAGGCTTTTATTCCTCCCCTTAGTGAAAATGTGTTGTTTTATGTGCTCAGACTATCACCTGCTCCCTTACTTTTGTAGGAAACATCAATTTCTATGGAAGCTGCCAATTTACTATCCCAGATTCCTACCTAGCGGTTGGACAGGTGACCGGAGGGAACCAATCAGAGTCTTCCTCCAGGTTTTCTCATGAGATCTAGTGGGAAAGAGCTTTCCTTCCTCTCTGAGAAGCAGAAACAAGAGATGATAATGGAGCACTGCTGTACCAGTTCCTGAACATGATCACTCAGAGGCCAGCCCTCTACTTGTTCTGTCATTTCAGTACATACGCTAAAGCATCTCTCTTTTTATGTTTTGCTTTGCTTACACTAGTTCTACTTGGATTTTTGACACTTCCAATGAGAAGAGTTCTGACCAACTCACTCCCTACTCTGAAGGCTACCTGTCTACAACCTGATGGACTTCAAGCAAATTCAGGAAGTATCCAAGAGGATAAGAGAACCAGTTCCTCAGACACAAGAAAGCCCACCACTAGCCAGTTAAATTTCTTAAGTCCTACCAAATTTATAGTACCAAATTTATGGAAGCAACTTATTAGAATCCAATATTCTTTTCTGTGCATAGTGCCTATGTCAGTCACAGTCTATGTGCTGACAGTTGGGCAGGAGAGGATGAGAGGTGAGGACAGAGGTGACAAGGCATGTTCATTTTTATTTCTCAAAGCCAGAAACCTACATATCCTAAAGCTAACAAAATGGAAGCATGCTGGTATGCATGAGCTTTTATTTACATCACTACTTTGTTGATTTCTCCCAATCAGTAGCATCTGCAAATCAGGAACATCTATGTCATTCTACATTATCATGAAAAAGAGTTTTTTGTGGGTACTTCAACCCACATAATAATTTCACAAACATATTAATTCAACAAAAAAAAAGATGAATGAGATTAGAGACTATAAAACTAAGAAAACAAATTGAAGAATCATTCAGTTAAAATAAATTATTTATAAAATAAAAAAATAAGCCTGACACAATCCCAGTAAATGCAGAGGAAGGAGGCAGAGATTAAAACAATAAAACAAAGAATACCCAGAATAAGGACAAGTTTTTGGTCTCCCTTAGATACAGAGTCCCATAGATACATGGAAGAGAAAATCATTCAAAAACGACTAGAAGAAAAATTTCCCCCAAATGAAGAAAGATCTGAATATTCTGATTAGAAAATACATATGATATTTTGGACATACCTGGTTTGTCCCTTTGATAACCATTCACTTCTTCTTGCTAGCAACAACAGATTTTCATTTGGATATCCAGCTTTCCTCTACATAACATCCGTGCTTTGAGGATGTTGGTCCCATGCCCAATGAATGTCAAGTATAGTCTCTGAATGGTTTAAGTCAATGAGAAGTCTGCAATCAGAATAAACATTCCTCAGAAGAGAATCTGTCTTTTGTATCTGTAACTAAAATATTATCTTTATCATAGGTGTTCTGTAGTTTCACTACAATGTGTCTAGGTATTTATTCTTTTTATTTATAATTCACAGGAGTCAACATATGCAGCTATTTGCTGGAGTCAGCTCAGACCAGGTCACAAGAGCCAACTATGCACACCATTCTTAATTCTACTTTCAGTGAAGTCATGCTGGCAAACTGAAATCATCTATTTACATTATAGAAATTATTTATCTATAATTATCATCATTTACATTATAGAAATTAGCAAACACTACAAATCAAGGCTAATTTTAATTTTAATTTTGGGAAGCTTGGTTGTTAAACATTTACCTGCAGATTATATGTTTTTTAAAGTCTGTATATTTTTTATCAATTTTGGAAAATAAGCCAGAGTATCCTCAAGGATTACCTCTTCTCCATTCCCTCCTCTTATTCTGTCTTCCCTATTTCTTAAACTCTTTTTTAATCTTTTTTTTTTTCATCTCTTTATCTCTCTGCACTGCCTTCTATGTAATTTTCTTAGTTCTGTCATCCAGTTTGCTAATTCTTTCTTCAGCTATGTATAATCTGATATTTAACTCATCCATGGAGATGTCAATGACATGAATTTATTTCTAGAAGCTCTATTTTTTCTTCTTCAAATTGACCCTTTACAGTGTTCTCTTCTTAAGATTTCCACTCTTTTATCATTTAACCCTCTGAAGCATGGTTATTTATAGTCTTTCTCAGATTGCTCTGTTACCTCAGGTTTATGGGAATATTAATATTCTTATTTATAGAGTCTGTTGATTTTTCCCTCGTGATAAATTATTTCTTACAGAATTTATAAGTTTTAATTGTCCTCTTCTTTCTTCCCCTCCCCCTAAAATACACACAAACCCCAAAGTAGCAACTCTTAAGAGTTGTTACAGAATTATTTTACTTTTGCTTTATTCTGAAAAAGAGAAGTTGGCTTCTCAACTTGAACACTCCATCATTAAATTAGTGATGCAAATTCCAACTTTATATCTATTTTTGGTGTCCAGGAGCTTCATTTTCTCTCATTTTTTCCATCCAGAGTTCCAAAAAGTAACAAATTTTCTAGTCACACTCCCTAAACCAGTGAGTAGATTTTTACTAGTCTTTTTTTATCAATGAAATACATTTTTATTTTCAGGATTCAAGCTATTAGTAGGGATCTCTGTTCCATCTCCCTGCCTCAGTCATGCCCAATGCCATTTTCCCAATGTTTATATGGGCATTAAATTCTCAGCCTCTAATTCCCTTACTCAAACTGATATCTTTCAAAAGCACCACAGCATCTGCTCAGATGTTTACAGCTCCAACTTAAAGCTGCCTTTATTTATGGCATGTCATCATGACAGAAATGATCTTTTTAAATTTCAAATTAATTGGTATATTTAAATTTCTTTTTATAAATTATATCTACAAGTAGGTGGAGTTCATGTTAATTCAATTGACCTGTTGCCAGAAGGAGAACACAATCTTATTTTCATTTTTAAAAAGTCCTCTTTTAATTTGTTTATGTTCATAGAGAAAAGTCTAGAACAACATTCACTTAATGGTAATGAGCATATTTCCAGACATTTGAATGAGTGACTTATTTGTTTAACTTTCCTTGTATTGATGGAACTTGTTTGACTATTTTAATAATTATCTTTTCTCATTTTTAGCTGAGAAAAAGTAGTTATAAATAAATGTTAGTGTCTTCCCACATCTATTGGAGAAAGACCTTATCATGCTAACTAAGGCTTTTTATGACTGGACTCTGCCCTGCCTGTCTAGATGCATTTCTCGATGGTCTCCCCATATCACCAGTTTTCTACCTCTCCAGAGAGTGCAGTGTTCCCCACACATGTCCCTCACTGCCACATTCTTCTGACTTATTGAGGCTGCTCCTTTGGTTGAAATTTCCTCAGCATGTCCTGACTTTCCCATAATGCCCCAGTATTGCTCAACCTCCAGGACCACTTCATTCTTAAAACCCCTTCATATACCATTTTTTAGCCTTCCCCCAGTCCTTAACATACAATGTTTGCCATATTAGATCATATTTATTTATCTATCTGTCTGTTATCCTCTTTAGGAAAAGGCAAAGACTGTGCCTACTATATTTTATGCCTCATTTATCCAATAAATGAGTTCATGAATGAATAAATGAGATGAATGTTCACCTCTTGCTGAGTGAAAAGCAGATTTCTTAAGGACTTCATACAAGACTGTGGGTGGATTGTAGGTTCATTTGGAATGTCAGAAAATTATCCGTGTGTTCCTCTGGGTGGTAGTAAGTTGGGATGTTTCGGCAGCCCTGGATAACTGTTGAGCACTCCTTAGGAACATTATTGAATTCTACGATGTCTTACACATAAATTCCCTGTAGTTGTCAAAGCACTTCACAATCAGCATTTCATTTGACTACTGAGGAGATGGGGCAAATAGTCATGTTCCCAATGAGAAAACTGATGTTTAGAGTGTTGGAGACTTGTCCAAAGATTTTGGGAAACAACTTTGACCTAGGTCTTCTGCTGCCCAGTCCAGTGATCTGTGCTCTTGTTTCTTTTACTATCAGCATTTACAACTCTATAGGAATACCTATCCCCACTAGGATGGGAGATATAATGCCAGCTATAACATTATACTGTAAAAAGCAAGGCTCAGGCCCACACTGCAACACCAGACCCACACTGCAACACTAGCTCTGCCCTGACTTCATATCTGCCTTCATGTCACCTTTTTGGCCTTCATGTGCAGCTCCAGTTTCTTCTCCTAAATGAAAATGTAACAACCCTAAGGTCCATCCTCCTGAAGTTTCATGAGCCTGAGACTGTGAGAATTTGCTGAAGGAACCATGCTTGATCCAAGTGCTGGGCTTCTTTCTTAACCACCTTTGCTAGACTCCTACCAAGTCTCAGCACTAGCACCTGGAGTCCTGCCATTACAAAAACCTGAATCTTTTGACCAAACCACATTCATGCTCCATTCTTTTTACCATGATAGTTTCTTACATTAGATTGTCATTTTGTTTTGTCACCAAAGCAAATATTTGTACAACTAAGAAAAAACAGGAGGACCTAACAAAAAATTATGCCAGCAATTTAAGGCAGCAATGAAAAAGAAAACTAGAGTTACCCTGAAGCATATGCAGCCCTAACACAATCATGTCTCACCTGCTACCTTTTCCCCTGCCTCCTTGTACACCAACAAGGATTTCATTTCATTAACTTGGCATATTTCAGCAAAAACACAAATATCTACTCTAATTGTTCAAATAAAAAAGTGGGCATTTTCATTGGCTGATTTTTTTCATTTTTATCATTTTTTAATACCTTTAGTTTATGAGGAATAAAATGAGAGCACTTTTTCTTAAAGAATTCCCAGACAGTTAATGGTACACAGTAGTCAGACAGCTAGACTCTGAATGATGTACAGGAGCTAAAGATACTACTTAACATTCCTTGCTATGCTTCCATTAGTATAAAATTAATGTATTAAATGTAAATGCTACTAAAATGTAAAAGGCAAAACAGGGAAGCACAATCCAAGAGACTATTTGCAGTCTTCATCCAGAAGAGGCTGCAGCTGACTGGCTTCAAAATTGCATCATTGTTGTATAATTTTATCTTATACGGAAAAAGAAGTGGAGCACTTTCTTCAAATAAATAAAGTAAACATGAACCTGCTATCAGAGCACAGAGTGAGCACAGGGATAAGCCCTGCCAGAGTGAAATTTCATAGAGCTGACAAATAAAAAAACTCACCAGGACTGACTAGTTGGAGTTGACCTATAAATATGGCACAGAGCCGAAGAAGGAAAGTTGAGTAAAACTGCTCAGTTTGTTTTACTTTTCTGGTGAAATGACCATTTGTTTCCAAATAGTCCCAAAGCTCATGTATTTAATGGCCATTACTCCACTGTACTGGCATGCTGCTGAGGGCTTTGCTTACTCCCTAATTATCAAAAAGGCTGCAAGAATTTATTAAGAAATTATAAGTAATATCCCAAGTACCTTCAAAACCAAGTTTGGCAATATCCTCAACTCTTGCATCAGTGGTAGACTTCCTTTGATTAGTTCGAAGACAGAATCACGTTTGACAATACTGGAACCATCTGAGTCAAAGAGGAGGCAGGCAGTTATTTTCTTATAATTGCTGTACCCATGACCTATTCTAAAATTACTTCAAATGGGCAGGCAGGGACAAATCAAACCAGTTTAATTAGTAAAACAGAATCTACAAATCACATACAGTTATTTAATTAACTAGTATGATGAAAATGTAATCCACTTAGTTGTTACAGAAAAACCACACCCTCTATTTTGAATTGCTTTAAAAAGTATGCAAAAGGTAAGAAGCCATATTGAAGATGCAGAAATTCTTAATCATTTTCACTATTTAATTTGGCTATTTATTAATTCTGCCAAATCTTATGGCAGCAAGTCTTGTCACAACAAATATTTTATTTCAGTTAAAAAAAATTCTCAGCACTGTCTGACACCCAGCAAAACTCAATGTCAAATTCCAGTACAACTTGATTCAAATGGTCTCTAAATTTGGTTATAGTAAATGTAAATTTTGTGTTCCATTTTCCTTCCTTGAAAGTCAACTTTTTCTCATATAACTTATCTATCATCTATTGATCTTTAATATGTCTCAGACACTACACTAATCACTTTACATATATTACCTCATTTAATTATCATAAAAACCCTTTGAATAGAAACTACTATTATCCCTGAGTATGTAGGGATATATACAGATGACACTGAGACTTGGGGAAATTAAGCACTTTATCTTCTGTCAGAGATTTACCATTGGCTCTCAGAGGGTCTGACTCCAAAGCCTATGCTTTTTATAAATGTGCTACCAAGCCCCTCATATACATACACACATAATGTTTTCCTTTATTGCAGAATCTTGGAGCATATATGATTTTAATGTAATCTAAGATTATAATTCATAATTTACCTGGGTTATAAGCTTCCTTCCCTCTACCATAATTAACCTCCTCAATACACAAATAGGAAGCATCACAAATACTTGAATAGATGTGCACAGAGACTCATATATAGTATATACATATGTATTCTATACATCTTTTGTTCACTCAGTGCTCTGATAAGTGATAGGAATACTAATGAATGAGACTAAGTTATCATTCTTGGGGTACTTAAGGGACAGAGAAATAAAACAAAGATGACAACATTGTACAACAGAATTATTCACTATATTGCTGATTCACAAAAAATAGATATTCAAATGTAACTTGAGGAACCAGAGAAAACTTCCCAGAAAAGTGGAGTTTATGTGAATTTCCCTGAAGTGTGTCTGAAAATAATTTTAGAACAGGTAAAAAAGAGGAGAGGATGTTCCAAGAACAGGGAACAGCTATGGATGCAAGAAAATATGTTCTAAGTAGCTAGTGAATAACAATGTCCATTAAGAGGTTCCTAAAGCAAGAATCTTGTCTCCTTAATATTTATACTCCCCCAGTGCATTGCCCAACAGATAATGAGAAATAATTACTTATTTCCCTAGAATATACAATAAGCAAGAAGGAACCATAATATTCTCTGTTCTTGATACTCAGGTTAACAAGAGCAGGACTGGAATAATCAGCTGGAATAGTGGCTGCATAAAAACCACCATTTAAAAAAACCTGGACAGGGGCTGGGGTTGTGGCTCAGCAGTAGAGCACTCACCTAGCACATGCAAGGCACTGGGTTCGATCCTCAGCACAACATAAAAATAAATAAATAAAATCAAGGTATTGTGTTCAACTACAACTGAAAAAATAAATAAATAAATGAAAACCTGGACAGTTGATAAGCAGTAATGGAAAAGAATAAACTCTGGAGTCAGGCCAGCCTGGGTTTGACGCCCAGCCCTGTGACCATAAAAACAACATTTAACTTGTTTTGAGTTCAATTTTCTCATATTAAATCTAATTATATCTATCTTACAGGCCTGTGCTATAGTTTGTATGGGATAATGCAAATGAAGCTCTAGAAAGCTGCCTTTTAATATCAAGTGACCTGTAAATTATAGATCTGAAGAAAGAATCAGAGAGTTTCTGAAATGAAAATCAAGAAGTTGGAGAAGGATTTCATTAGCATTGTCATGGGCCAAATTGATGTCCATTTTTCACCTAATGGAGAAGAAGGGCCACAGGGGATTACTGAATCCTGTTAGCACATGAGACTAAGCTTCGAGTTCCCTGGCTCAGTTACCAGTGCAAATTTGTCATTCCCAATAACTACTATTCATTGCTGTGCCTCCTCCCCACCTTGGCTGGCTGTCTTTACCATAGAGTGCTCTGAGAGGTTTAACTATTCAACATAAAAACCGTTATCATTCATTCTATAATCAAACAAGTTAGAAAATCCTTTTAACTAAATCTGGCCATTTCTTTAAAAATATAAAGAAATATAAATACCCAAAAAAGCAGAAAATCTAACTTAACATGCCCATATGGTAAGACTATTTAAATACGATAAAAAGACCAACAACAAAGGGAAAAGCCCACCAGTGATTTTCTTATGATGTGTAACAATGGTGGTTGGTTGCAAAGAAGTAGGTTCACTTGAGCATGGAAAATTAGTTTAGAAACCCATGGTTGGTATGGGGGCAAAGGAAAACAGACAGTTGTTTTCCAGTGAGTAAAAAGTTTTTATTATGCCAAATGAAGGATTTCTAAAGATATGCTACACAGCATACTACCTACAGTTAACAACATGGTATTGTGTATTTTAAAATATGTCAAAATGATGTATTTCACGTTAAGTGTTCTTACCCCACCCATACAAAGCAAAAGGAAGAATAAAAAAAAAAAAAAGAACGTTAGGAAATTTCTGGAGGTGACAGTTATGTTTAATACTTTGGTTGTGGCAATGTTATCACAGTTTGGTATGCCTATATCCAAGCCTATCAAGATGAATACTTTAAAAGTGTGCAGTTTTTAAAAAATAAATCCTACCTCAATGAAGCTTTAAAATGGAGTTTAATAATAATATGCAGCTCATTCTCATCCATTGTCGACCTGTTGTGGTTTAGATATCAGGGGTCGCCCAAAAGCTCATGTGTGAGACAATGCATTGAGAGTTAGAGGTGAAATTATTGGGTTAGATGAACCTTAACCTAATCAGTGCATTAATCCCCTCATAGGGATTAACTGTATAGTAACTGTAGGCAGGTAGGGTTTGGATGGAGAATGTGGGTCCCTGAACCCACACCTTTGGGTTTATATTTTGTTGTGATGAAAAGATCTCTCTCTCTCTCTCTCTCTCTCTCTCTCTCTCTCTCTCTCTCTCTCTCTCTCTCCTCCCCTCTCCCCTTCCTGATCATCCTGTCCTAAGCCACTTTCCTCCACCACACTCTTCCGCCATGATGTTCTGCCTCACCTTGGGCCCCAAAGAATGGAGTTGGCCTTGTATGGATTAAGATCTCTGAAACCATGAGCCCCCAAACAAATGTTTCCCTTTTCCTCTTCTGATTGTTCTTATCAGGTCTTTTGGTCGCAGGAGTGAAAAAGCTGACTAAAACATGGCCCTATGCCAGCCTGAGTTTTGAGTAACTCCATCCATTACCTGTCTTACCCATAATTTGTCCACCTTGCTTAACCTCCAGATAAACTAAACAGACTCCCATCCTGGACCTTAGTCTTTGTCTAACACTGTATTCACTGAGTCCAGTTCCTTTTCTCCTCTACCAAGCCACTAACTTTCTTCAACCTAAGGTAGACCAAGGCATCTACATCATGAAAGTTTCCTACATTTCGCCCATCCCATCACCCACCGGAACAATCCCAGCCCAGCCATTACTCCTCCATGCCCCAGGAGTTAAGTCATCTGGTTACACTGCAGTTGATGATATGTGTCTGTTCGTCTCCTCTAATGGCTTGTGAGGCCTTGGGGGTCGAGCTCATGTCTAATCTTTGCTGTATACATCTGTACACTACTGAATACATCATTACTGTACATTACTCTAATCCAGTAGGGACTCAATAAAAACTTGTTGACTGACTGATTTAGCACGGGGATGATTATTACGTAAGCCACTTTGGTAAATAAATTTCAAATAATGACCAGCTCACACAAATGTTTTACTAGCTCACCCTCCCCATGGAATTAATATAAAGAATGAAAATCAGCAGTCATTTCTACTTGCCCAACATTAAATGTTAACTCACCCCCAGAGAATAGCTATTTTCAAGCCTAATTTCAAGTCAAAATGTCTAAAATGGTTGTCATTCTTGGTGACATGCTGGGAAAAGTAAAGAACTAAGGTATCAAATCCAGTCACTTCCACAGGTTATTAACCCCAATCCTAAAGATCATTATTTCCAGAACATTACTGATAATAACAATTCTGGCAGCTTATTTTAATTTACATTTATTCAACGAAAGGGCACTTGCTGTCAAGGATATCCTAAGGATAGCAATTCAATAGGCATATCAAATTGGATAATTTAAACTTTATTAAAACACAATTTATTAGAGATCCTAATTTGATCTGTTTAATTCTTTAATAGTTGAATTAACTCAATATATAAGAATGCACCATGAAAATAATCACCTTTCTACATACATACCTGAAGCAATATATATATATATATGTATGTATATATATATATTGGTTTTAAATAATCACCTTTCTACATACATACCTGAAGCAATATATATATGTATATATATATATATATATATATATATGAAAGGAGTTTTCAAAATAAATTTAACATTTGTTGTTTTTCTTTCTCTTCTATTTTTGTTATTCCTCTACACAAACCTGTATTGGAGCAAAGATGGTATAAAAATTCACACGTACTCGCTATCCTTTTCAGCCTTCCGATGTAAGATGGGACAGAACAGATGAGATGGTGTCAATTCCAGTTCTATGATAGACATAATTGTCTTTCCTTGACTGATGAGCTTGGCCACATATTTTTAATTGTGTGCTAGGGGTGCAGCTCAGTGTTCGAAACTTGCCTAGCATTCATAAGGCCCTGGATTCAATTCCAAGTAAAATATACACAAAAACACACAAATTACTTGTTCCAAATATTTTCAATGTTAATTTATTTTAGTTTTTATGTGTGTATGATATAAACAGGCTTAAGTATTTAAACTATTGGTTTTAAGAAATACCGAAATACTTGAAGATTACCATAAAGTGATATGCCACTAATTCTATTTAGCTCATTTTAGGATGTTCATAAGAAAATGGATTAGCTTATCTTCTGTGTGCTGTGAAGAAAATAAATGGCTTTGGTGTTCTGATATCTTTTCAGCAAGTAAGAGGCTCAATCACATAAAACATTTGCAATGTTTCAGATCCCAGAAGGCTTCTTCAAGTCGAGGGCAGCCTGATTCACTGTGACAGCATCTCGGAGGTTGTATCCTTTAAGAAGCAATAATTGTCATTTGGGGGCCTTACGGGTGAAAAGGCAAAACAGAAGCAAAGGAGCTAGAGCACACAATTGCATATCAAAAGAAATACTTGAAGTCTCAAGGGCAATGAAGCGAGTATTTTAAAGTGTATTTGACTTTAAAGTTAATCTCTTATTTTCTCCACTCTCTTGGGAAATAGCAAATACGACAAACTGTTTTCAAAATTTGAGACCTACTGAGATAAACTTCATACTCAATACATCAGGTTTCTGAGGTCTCCTTATACATGTAAATGGAAATAATTAGAGTTTGGATGAAATAAATTTTTTGACAGAACAAAGAAGGACCATGATATAATATCAGAAAGAAAAAAAGTTAACAAATGTGATTAAGTGAGATGATTGGTGATGAGTGATGGTCATGCCCAGTTTACTTTTCACAGTTGACGGATCAAAGTTGCTCCTTCATTTGGGATAAAAATTTAATGTGGTTAGTTTGGCCCTGGAAAATTTTTTCCCATCATATGAAGTCTCTCTGGGTTCTTCTGTTTCTAAGGCACAGGAACAGTCAGGACAAGTGTCAGACAGCCAAAGCAGAGTGGAGGAAAATAATTTAATGACCTTTTCAAAAATAGAATTAAATAATGTAGAACTACAATCATAACAGATATTCAAGGATTATGGAATTTTATACTCATTAATATCATATGGTACAGGAACATAGAACAATATATAGACTGACAGTGTCATGCAACTATGGACTTTGAGACTGGAAGACAATATGGGGCCGTTTTTCCCAATCACCTGTCCAATTTGTGAGTCATCTTCCGTGCTAAGTAACAATCCATTCCATGGCTGGAAGCCTCCAGTGCTGGGGTTTCCACAGCCTTTGCTCTAGCCATACCACAGCCTCTCACAAAGCCCTTTCTCCATGACTATAAGTCTAGCTCCATCTATCCTCCACTACTATTACCCCTAAGATGAAATAGAACAAACTAAATCCTTGCACTGAGCACACCTGTAACCCCAGTGATTCAGGAGACTGAAGCAGGAGAATCACAGGTTCAAGGCCAGCCTCAGGAATTTAGTGAGACCCTGTCTTAGCAAGACCCCGTCTCAAAAACTAAAAAAATAAAATAAAATAAAAAGGACTGGGGTGAAGCTCAGTGGCAAAGCACTCTGGATTCCATCCCCAGTACTCCCCCCACCAAAAAAAAAAAAAAAAAAAAAAAAACTTACCTAACTCTTCCTACCATCTAACATTTCTCAACTATTTGAAGATGATTACTTCACTTCTACCATCATCACCATCACCATCTCCAAACTCTCTCATTTCCCTCAAATGTTCTTCATCAGTATGGTGTCTAATCTTCCCATTATTATTATGAGACTCTCTTGTCATAATCCAATTTGCCTGTGTCCCTCTAAAAATATAGACCTGAATATAGAATTCCCAATACAATTTTCACAGGGAAGAGACATTATTGACTATCATCTTTCTAACTCTATGTTATTCGGTCACTTAATTGAATCAATTTTGGTACTTTGGGGAGCTACCTACATTTAAGCAACACTTCTCCAATCTAGAATAATGATAAGGTATATCTAATACTTTATGCTTTATAATTTGCTTTTATCTCTACATATCTCAATTGACCCTGATAGCAACTGGTAATAAAGTTGTTACTTTCACTATTTCCATAGGAAGAAAGATTTTCAGATGTCAATTTCATTTTCCTAGACCACATAAATAAGGTGCAAATCTAGGACCTAAACTGAAGTCCTCTGATTACAAATCACATACCACTTTTACTGTATTACTCTGCTTTAGATTCTTTGATGATGCTTCAGTGATATAACAATAGATTGTTGTCAAAGGCAGAAATTCAAAACTTGGAGTTTCTTGTTCTCCTAGTGAAGGAATCATATCCTGGGACAGAATAAGGGCACCAGGACATGCTATCATGTCACTTCCTTCTCAAAATATTCACAAATCATCCATCTAATTATTCATAACAGGTTGTTGCCAATATTTGACTCTGTGACCTCTTGTGTGTGGTCTAGTTCTTTAATTTTTGAATTCAAGACTACATTTTCAATATTCTAGCCTTCTGATATATTCCCTGTGCTCCAAAATTGCCAAAAGATCACCAACTCTTACTCAAGTTCCTTTAGAAAGCAAATCTCATTTTGTGATGTATTTGCTATCACTTAGGGTTTTTTTTTGTTTTTTTTTCTTGGTACCAGGGATTGAACTCAGGGGCACTCGGCCACTGGGCCACAACCCCAGCCCTTTTTTGTATTTTATTAGAGACAGGGTCTCACTGAGTTGCTAAGTGCCTCACCATTGATCCTCCTGCCTCAGCCTCCCAAGTGCTGGGATTACAGGCGTGCGCCACCGCGCCCGGCTGCTATCACTTAGTTTTAAAATGTCCACAAAATAATGATTTCTTCCAGGATTCCATCTAAGACATTGATATTTACAGAATACAAAACAAAGACTGGGCTGGGACAACAGTCCTACAACACATAAAGACCTCAGTGACCTTCCTCCTATTCAGGAGCAGGGCATGTCATGCCAGAAATCCCAAGGTAGGGAGTTAGAGAAAGCATGGAGTTGATATGCTATGCAATATCATGATTTAATTTTTATATTGAGAAATGCTTGTTTCCCATTATAAGCTACAGGAATTTAGGAGTTTTCAAAGTTACTAACTAGAGCCAAATTTTTTGAGTGCTGAAGACATACTAAATATTCCATAAATCAAGATCCTTGATTACAACTGGGCAGTTAAATCCAGTTTATTTTTTTCTGCCCATTATATATGGGTCCCCCCTTGTTGATTTTTTTTAAATTTTTTCTTTGTTTTAATTAGTTATACATGACAGGAAACTGCATTTTTGCACTTTGATATATCATACATAGATGGAATTATATAATTTCTCATTTTTCTGAGTATACACATTGTAGAATTACATTGGTCATGCAGTCACATATATACATAAAGCAATAATGTCTGTTTTGTTTTACTATCCTTCCTGTCCCCACGTCCCCCTCCCTTCACTTCCTTCCACCTAATCTAGGTAACTCTATTCTTCTCTAGTGCCCCCCCCCCACCGCCCTGTCATTGTAAATTAGCATCTGCATATTAGAGAAAACATTCAGCCTTTGGGTTTTGGGGATTGGCTTATTTAGCTTAACATGATATTCTCTAACACCATCCATTTACCAGCAAATGCCATAATTTCATTCTTTAAAGTTGAGTAATATTCCATTGAATATATACACCACATTTTCTTTATTCATTCATCTATTGAAAAATGCCTAGATTGGTTCCATAGTTTAGCTTTTGTGAATGGAGCTGCTGTAAACATTGACATGGCTGCTTCACTGTAGTATGCTGATTTTAAGTCCTTTGGGTATTGATGGGGTTTTACTACATGCTTTGCTAAAGTTCAAATACTCGATGTCTATGGCCTCTCTCATCTCCTACTCCACGTGGAAATACTTCATTTCAGTTCCAGAAAGCCATACTCTTGCATTTTTCCTCTTATATTTCTGGATCCTTCTTCTCCGATCCCTCTTTATCTCCTCGATATCTCAACTCTGAAGTGTCCCAGAACTCTATCCTTGGAATCTTCTTTTCTAACCACTTCTATTCCTGCATGATCTCATCCCAACTCTTGGTCTTGGGAGCACCTGCAGGCTGATGCCAGCATCCCAGCTAGCCCCCAAATACCAGGCCTGGACATGTGCCCTTGCGGTACTGCCATCTGAATGTCTTAATAAGATTTCCAAGCTTAACATCCTAAACATGGAACTTCTGATACCTTCCCTACCACCTCCATAAACCACCCCTGCCTACAGCCTTTCCATCTCAAGGAAGGAGATTATTTTCCATTCCCCCAGGCCAAAACGTGGTTGTTATAGTTGATTCTTTTCATTATCTCACATTCCATACCCAATCTTTCAGCAAATACTGTAGCTCTAACACCAATATATATTCAAAATCCGGTCATTTTTCAGCATTTCCACTGCCACAATCCAGGTACCAGCCAGGAGCGTCTCTTACCCACTCCCACCTTTCTGCACCTCTTCCCCTTAGTCTATACCTGGCCCTCAAACATCTCGTGTGTGAGACAATGCAAGAAAGTTTAGAGATGAAATGATTATGTTATGAGAACCTTAACCTAATGGGTGCCTTAATCCACTTGAATGGATTAACTGGGTGGTAAATGTAGGCAAGTAGGGTGTGGCTGAAGAAGGTGGGTCATAGAGGACACACCTTTGGGGTTTATATTTTGTCCTGGTGAGGGGAACTCTCTCCCTCTGCATCCTGATTATCATGTCCTGTCCTGAGATAACTTCTCACAACTCCCTTCTGCCATAATGTTCTGCCTCACCTTGGGCGGAGAGCCAGCTGTCTATGGACTGAGACCCTGAAATTTTGAGCCCCCAAATAAACTTTTCTTCCTCCAGGTATTATTGTCACAGCAATGGAAAAGCTGACTAAAACACCCTCATTCAGAGTGACTCTGAAAATATGTCAGGTCTTATTATTTCTCATTACTCAAAAACCATCTTGCTCAGAGTTAAAACCAAAATTCTTCAGTGATCTATAAAACCCAACATAATCTGGCCCTCAGGTACTTTTTCTACTCTACTTGCTGCTCTTTTCAACTTTACTCAGTTCACTCCACTTACACCAGTAGCCTAGCCTCTCTCAAGTAGTATACCTCTAGGGCCTTTGTACTTACTATTCCCACATCCTAAAACAGTCTTCTCCTAGATAGTCACATGGTAAAAAACCTTCATTCTGCTTAGTCTTTATTTCATAGTCATCTTCTCAGTGAGATCTTGCTTGGCTACTTTAAAGTTACAAACTTCCTGCAGAAACACAAGTCAAATCCCTCTACCTTGCTTAAGGTTTGGAATTTATCAATATCTAATGCATTTTAATGCATTTTACATATTGAGCTGTTGTCTAAATCTACCTCTGAAATATAGGTTCCATGAGGGCAGGGATTCTCATTCTTTTCTTCACTGCTGTATCCCTGGTACCCAGAAAAGTATCTGACACATACCACATGTTAAAGCACTTTTTCCATTTGGTTTTGTTAAATGAATAGATGAACAAGTAAATGAATGAATGGTTCCAACATCTGTTTTCTTTGGCAAAGAAAGAAACAGAAGTGGTGGCAGTGACTTAGTGAAATCATGGTGTGTACCAGGGACGACTGCTTTGTTATTTCCCAGAACAGTTCTTTGATAACCGGTTCTAGAATGCAACTTGGAACCTTATGTCTGGAATGGGTGACTGACCAGAGTTCTCATGTGCCCTAGATTCCCCTTCCCAAAGTACTCAAGAGTTGTTTTCTCTCTGATCTGTGATTCTCACTTACAGCATGCTCCGAGAACATGAGGCCCAGGCTCATCAGTTCATGGGTACAGTCCTTGCCACAAACACAGCGCCTGGGACCCAGTAAATACTCAATAAACGTTTGTCCTACATTGTGACATTAACAAACTAATTCTCCTACTCTATTTTTAAAACTTGGAATTCTGCTTGCTCATCTCCAGTCCTCAAATAGCCCTATCAGTTTTTCAGTAATTTCATTCAATAGTTTTTGTAGATTCTAAAAACCAATGGTTAGAAGTCCCGAGTGATTTTAAAACACATATGTCCGGGCTTCTTCTACTTGGGCTTCAGTTTCCTCATAGTATCAAAAGAAAAAGCAAAATAACAGTTAAGCTGGTTCTCTCCACAGTTTGTCACCAACTACAAACAGCAGACCTGGCCTGCCTGGTTCTTCTCTTCTCTCTCAATGCTTTTTTAATTACTTTTTCACAATTCTTAGAATATCCTGAAAATCTTAGTTTATTTAGGCTTTAGCATTTCTAAAGCTATTAGAAACCCAAGCCACTTTCATATTCAATTTTGGTTATATTCTCTGCTTTTCATCTTTATGTATAATTTTTGTTTTCTTTTCTTTGAGGGGTTTTTTTTTGAAATTTGGTCACTAAATTGGTCAAATGCTAGTACTTCTCTTCCTCTGAGGAGACATGCAGCTGCACAGTAAACATTACTTTTATGAGTGCTACCTGGCTCTAAGCCATGTTCTGCACTTCTTCAATTTACACAAGTGCTTAGGCTTCTTAAATGGAGCAGGTAATTAAAAGATTTCACATCAGAACAAATATGTTCAACAGAAGTAAATAAAAGCAAGATATACCATAAACAAAAACTTCCAAAGAAGTTTTTCTAAAATGTCGATTAGGGTTCATTTGTTTTTGCCATATTACATTAACATAAAGAGAACATGAAGCTTATCAAAAAGATATATAATGGAGTTATTCATGAAAATGATTAGTCGTGATAATAACCAATATTTTTTGTATACATTTCTTTTGGGGGGTAAAGCTATATCTGTATTATAATGTTGCAATTTAGAATATCCAAATTAGGACAGGTCAGTCATACTGACTGTTGAAAATGTGTATTTAATCTTTTAAACAGAATATTTTCACCACTAATATACTTGAAGGGGTTTTTTCTCTTGCATAAAATTTTATAAAACTGTTCAGAGATTTACTTACAGTCTAAAATTAAACATTTAAATTTTAAATAAATAAAATGTTTTCTGAAACTACTGAATTATTCAAGGTGTATCTGATGACAACCAAGGTAAAAGCCATACATGATTTCTTTTGGATTTGGCCCTGTCCATGTACAAGCATACAGCACATTATAAATGAGTCACCTGTCCACCTACAAGTGCATGGCAGATCACCACTGAGGCACCTCTACAAAAGCACAAACGCCCTCCTGGAGTCAGGCAGCGCTGGCCATCACAGGGGCTGCTCATGTCAGCAGCCTTCAAGCTGTCTTGCTCACATAGCCCCAAACTAACAGGAAAAAAAAATGCACCCCTCTGATTTAAGTTGAAATATATGATTTTCACCATTTCGCTACTATTTTAATAGTAGGTAGAGAATTTTTTAGACCACAACGTGATGAAAAGTCTCTGTTATCAGATAAATAGTTCCATACACATGTGAGAGTATAAGCTTTTGCTACCTTATAGAATAATATGCCAAATCCAAAAGAAATCACATAATTATTTTATCTATGGGCATTAGCAAAGATATCTTGAAAAGTTCTGTAGTTCTAGAAAATATCCCATTTTAAAGACTAAACACACATTTACAAGAGTCATAACTACTAACCTACACCATTTCAGATATTCTCAACTAAGAGCATCCTAACACGGTTCCAGCTCCATCCTAAATGGAAATTTGCACAACAGAGCAGGAAAGGAAGCCCTGTTGTCTTCAGGTACTTTAATTAATATTAAAGGCAGGTTCTAAAAAACAAATCTGAGTTTTACTTTGCTTGGTCACAGAAGTTCTGATACTCTGGGATAACTCACCATAGTAAGATTCTCTGAGGAGTAGAATGTTCATGCAGATGAACACTCAGAGAGCATTAAAAAATAAATAAATAGGGGCTGGGGTTGTGACTAGCATGTGTGAGGCCCAGGGTTTGATCCTATAGCACCACATATAAATAAATAAAATAAAGGTCCATTGACAACTAATATATATATATATTAAAAAATAAATACATAAATAAACCCAAATGCAAGAAAGGTAAGGATCAGAAATTGATTTCCTCAAAATCATCTATACACATGTACTGTTTGGGAAGTCAATATAAACACAGTCCCCCACATTTGAAGGCTACTGTCATGGATTAGTTCTCAAATCAGAGTGCCTGGGGACTACAGCCTACACCCCACCCTATCCCTGTTTTCTCACAGACAGAACTTCCCGGTCTGAAAGTTAGCACAAGTGAAGGTCTTGTACACAATCTCTCTTATGTAGAAATATTCTATTTTAAGTTCCTCTTTTAAAAGACGGCAGTGAAGAGAAGACCAGTCTGACACTTTTCTTAAAGGTAATTCAATTTTGATTACATCATCACCTGTTCTCATTAAGAAAACAGAGTTTTTCACTTTGAAATGAGGAAGAAGAGTGACTTCTCGAATTTTCTCTTGGGATCCTGTATCCCTAGACTTCATAGAAGTTTTCTAACCCTAATTGTGGTGTGTGTCCACATTGTGCTGGGTGCTGTGCCAGTGTGGGAAAGAGCAAGAGAGAGTAAGGCCCATGGAGACTTCTGTGGTGAAGCTGGAGGTGACAGCATACCAAGAAAGAATGAATGCCTGGCTTTATAACAAGATGCACAGAGGAAGAATGGTAAGAGAATCAGTCCCAAAAAGACATGATGCCAATGGAAAGGTAGAGTAACATTAGGCCATATTTGTAGCTATAGGTAGCCTTTTTTGAAGTTATTATAAAATGCAAACTTCTGTAAGCAATGAAAAATTAGCCTCTGAAAACAAGAGCAGTCCTTAGGAGATCAGAAGTCAAATCATTGGATTAGGATATATATTCAGCATAAAAAAATCAAAACTAAGAGGGTATATTTCAAGAACAATTTGGTGAAATGAGTGCAAACACATTGCAAGTACCCAGGGACTCTTTGACATTGAGATCTCAATGAACTTCCTAGGAAGAAGTCTAACAACAAAAGATCACAATTCTTATTTAAATCTTTACCTGTGGAAGCTACTGTTTCCTAGCCAGACCAGTGAAGAAACAAGCTTCCCAGAAAAATCACCACTTATAAACCAAAGATTGCAACCCAACAAAGACCCTCTTAAAATATGAATCCTGAAAGAGTCTGGAATAAAGCAGGGGGGCTCAAGCCAACAGCTGCTACTGGTCAGGACCTATCATCTGTGACCCTCAGTTTCCTCATAATAAAATGATACTACTCATTCCCTGGGATGGGTGTAATGATTGCTTTTTTAAATGACTGCTCATAAAGCACTGAGCAGTGCTTATTATTTATTAGTTATTATTTTATAAGTTATTATTTATTATGAGGCTCATTTCATATTCTGTCTTATCTACTGATCAATTATATAACTTTGACCAAGTTATTTAACAGTTCTTAAAACAATATTCCATACCCTTTAAGAACCCCAAAGAGCTGTTATAAAGCTGTCATTATCTGACAAAGGGTTTGTATCCAAACTATATTTTAAAAAGTAAGACTCTTAGAACTTCATAATAATAAAACCAATAAAAAGGGGAAAGCAAAATAAAATTTAACAATGGTACATAAGCACATGATAAGATAGTCAGTACCATTAGTGATTAGAGAAATGCAAATTAAAGTCCCAATAAAGACACCATTATGCCCCTAGAATAGTTGCAATTTGGAAAAAAAAAAAAGTGTAGAGCAACTGGTACAGTGCAGTTGGGGAAGGGGGCAAAATGGTAGAGCCATTGACAAACAGCTTTAGAGTATCCTCTAAAAGTTAAGCATACATCCATTAAATTGGGTCGAACGATTTTACTATTAATTTCTTACTCAAAGAAAATTTTTAAACTTTGTACACAACCCAAGTGTGGCAGCACACACCTACAATCCCAGCAACTCTGGAGGCTATAGTGGAAGGATTCCAAGTTCCAGTCCATCCTGTGAAACAAAGCAAGTTCCTGTCTCAAAAAAAAAAAAAAAATTACACACAAATGTTTACAGAACCTTTTTTCATAACAGCCAAAATGATGAAACAATGCAAATGCCCATCAACAGTTAAGTGGCTAAGCCAACTGTAGGACACAAATGATAGAATGCTATTCAGCAACAAAAAGGAATGGACTGTTGCTACATGCACCAAAATGGAAGGCTCTTCCAACTACTAAGCTGATCAAAAGAAGCCAGACTTAAAAAGAGAGAGAGAGAGAGAGAGAGAGAGAGAGAGAGAGAAAGCACTCTGTGGTTTCATCTACAGGAAGTTCTAGTGATGAGTCTATGGTGATGGAGAGAGGTCAGTTGCCTTGGACCTGGTGTGGAAAGGCCTCAGAGAAATGTTGGAATGATAGAAATGTTTTACATGTTAATGCAAATGAACACATTTGTAGAAAATTCACCAACAGTTCATGTAAAACAGGCACTTTTATAGACAAATTACACCTTGATAAAGAGGACTTTAAAAACATCTACATGCCCTTATGTAATATGCCCAAATCCAAAAAACTCTGAAAATCAAAGGATTGTATAAGTGTGAAACCTGAACTAGCCTAAAGTGGAGGTATTCATAGTTTATCCCATTGAGTAATAATATCTATGCATGAACCTGTAAATAATTACACTGTTTCCTCAGACCTTCCTGGGGGTATACATATCATACAGTAATAGAAGTATATCTATTACTGAATAAATGCAGCTACTATTGAAGTATCTTTCTAAAATTTGAAATATCCTAAATTCTTAAAGGGGCCTTGCCTTGGAGTTTTCAATGAAGAATTGTGGGTTGCTTTCCTTGTGATAGAAAAGAAAAGAGAAAATAGTACAGGAAGGGGAGACGAGGGAAGAAGGAAGGGATGGGAAAGGAAAGAGAGGGGGGAAGCACAGGGGATTGGAGGGGGAGGTAAGAGAGTAGTTGAGAAAAGGAGAGGGCAGGGGAGAAAAGGGAAAGGGAGAAAGATACAAAGAAGAAGGGGAGGGAAGGGGGTTTTCCCAGTCTTCCTGCTACAGGTACAAACCCATCATAACCCACCTGCTTGCCCACATGTTCAATCCCTGCCCTGATACAAGGCACCTGCTCTGGTCTCTGGTAACAGCCTTGGATGGGCTCCCCTAGCTCTAGTCGATCAGATTTCTTTAAAAGATTCTGAGCATTCCCCTTTTAGAATTTGGTTCCAAAAACAGACACTGCTGGGACCCTTTATCATTCCTATCTTAGAATTTAAAACTTGGGGGGGGGACATGGGGTTGGGGGGGATGAAAGGAAAACTATTTTGAGAATTTGCCAAATGGTGAAATTTTTCACACTCCTCTCGCCTAGCCTTTCCACAGAGGAGTTGGTTTGAATCAAAACACTTCAAAGCTCTTTCGATATCTATTTTCCCTTTTGCCCCTACACCCTCCACTACAGAGAAATGAAGAAAATATCCATATTTCGTTGTGGGTCCTTGGAATTAATTTAAAGCAAATAGTTCCCCTAAAATGTTTCAATCCTCAAAATGAGATTGTTTTTCAAGCTTTCATTTCACTTATTCTGTTTCCAAGAAGTTCTCGTTACAGCCCCATGTGTGAACTATTGTGAACATATTAAATTAGAAACACATTTTTTATTGTTATCTTTACCTCTCCAACTGTTAGTCTTCCCTAAAATATCTTGTGACCTCTGTGGTACTACGGCACTGTCACATGCATTTTATGTCTCTTCTTTTTTAATTGGCTTTGGTTATGGAGAGGCAATTATGTGCAGAATAGGAGAAGTTCAGTACTTTCTCTAAAAAAAAGGGTTAAATGGACAAATATTTGGGTCAGATTCTCCAACACCTTTGAATTAATTGGATTTGAGGCTAAAAATAAATTACCCCATAGGTTAAAATGAGGTGATGTTGATACAGCTGATGGAAAAAGAGAAACTACAATAAGGCCAAAACTACACCAGAAGTGTTAGGAGCGTCTTGCAAAAGAAGAAGACAGGTGTGCTTCTCCACTTGATGAGGGCTTCAGGATGTTGGGAAGGTTTCCTTAAGTGATTAAGGACAACAGTGTCATTGGCCCTTAGTGCTTATCATGTGGGGTGAGCTGATTTATGAGATAGAAAAATCATTTGCCCTCTTCTTTAGCGTTCTGCTCTAAATCTAAAGTGGCCTTTCTTCCTGTGAGATGCCCTTATCAAAGAAAATAATTGCATGACGGTACAGAGAGGAGGTGAATTTTGTGGTCCAACTGGTTGTGGAAAAGATGCAGGCTCTAATCTCCTTCTTCACTGTGACTATTGTCACATCAAAGTCCTGCAATAAAGAAACCTATTTTCATTACTTAAAATGTAATTTTCCAGACTTACTTGACCATGAAACTCTTTGTACATCTATTAACAGCTTTAAAAATGAGGGTTTCTTGGAACTATATTTGGGAATAATTGCTCTAGAACTATAGTTTCCACCTGTTATGGTGTTAACCACAACAGGAGAAAATCTTCTGGGTTGGATCCAAAGGCTTAAAGTCATAGGAGAGGGTACATGACATAGTTTTTCTAGTCCCTGTGGTTTTTTGCAAAGGGGATTCTTCCCAAAAGAAGCCACTTGTCCCCCTTGTACTCTAAAGTATGTTTGGCTACACCTGAGCACAAGACAGATCTTGTCTCAAACTGAACATACCACAGCTGGGGATGCCACTGACTACAGAAGAGTTATGGATTGGGCTCTATAGCCAAACTGCTTGACTTCAGAACTGCTCCTGGGTGCATATCTTGCCATTTGTGAACCTCAATTTACTCATCTGTGAAATGGAGTAAAGGACACAAATATCTGTCTCAAGCTACTGTAGGAATTAACTAATGCAGAATGCTTACAGTTACTGGCACAGAGTTGGTTAAATAAGAAACCAAATAAATAAAGGAAGAGTTGATTGCATACCTATAACGTTGGAGTTCCAGGTTTTCTGGAAGCTTACACCCAAGAACCAGAGACACAGAGGAAAACCAAGCAGAGTGTAAGCAACCTCAGGGCAAAGCACAGGGTCACACGGCGCCACCTGCTCCGTAAGCTGAGCTGGAGAATAGGCCAGGCCCGGAAACCTGGGAAGGGCCTCCTCCTTCCTTTCTCACAGACCAAAAATGTCTCTGTCTATAGAGCAGAATCATCTGCCCTCTGTCCAGGCACAGAGAGAGAGAGAGAGGGACTTAGCCAGACCCATGTGGGAGCCAAGTCCTGCCCAGGCCTACTCACCTACAAAGGCAATAAGGAAACAGACCTCAAAAATAGGAAACAGACACCATATGGAGGTAACAAAGGTACACCAAGCATGTGCCTTGACCCCAGAATTCCGGCCCAGGACTCACTGTGGACTATACACCCTGGAGGAAATGTGGTATCTTGCACCTAAATTTGTGAAAAACTAATCTATACTCTATCTAAATAATCTATTAAAATAATATAAAGATATTTATCAAGTGAAAATATAGAACAAAAAGGTAACTTCTTGTATTAGTTTTGAAAACTGGACATGTTCCCTAGTCCCCCTTATCAATAGCTCTGCCAATATTTATGGCCGTCCTGGCAGTGCACAGAGAGCATGGGTGGAAAGCCAGGTAGTTCCCAGATAGCGTCTCTGGCTCCCCTACTGCACTGATGCCTCATGGCCATCTTTTTCAACTGCCCTGGTTACTGCCTTCTTACAGCTTTGAGCCACAGTTTTTGGCTTCAATTCCCACACTTTACAGGAAGGCAGGGCATGGGGAGAGGGTTCAATGAACAGAAGCATAAATATCTTTGGCATGTTGACATGAGAGTTCTTGTCCATGTTGCTGGTAAAATCACCACCAACCCCCTTCTTCCTCTCCATCCACAGCTGGTTTTCAGACTGTTGCTTGCCCACTTATCTCTGTGTTAAAAATTCCAGTTCACAAATGGAAAATGACTACATCTTCCCAGAACCAGTGGATGGATTCTCCAGAATATTCCCCGTAATGACTAAGACTCCTCTCAATAATGTTACAGGGTGGGTTCTCAACACAATAACTTTGATCATTCTTTTCTTATTCATGGTAACAGTTGCCTGGAAGAAAACACAGAAAATTGATACCTTCATTTCCAAGAGTCACCATGGGGTCCCTCTACGTGTTTTCTTTGGCCAGAATATTAATGCTCAAGTCCCTGATGGGCCAATAAGAGCTAAGAATCCTGAATCAAGCCCATGGCTGTCAGACACCTACCATGTACCTCAGTAACAGAAAAGTAAAAGGGCAGCTCAGTTCTGTCTTGGGGCATTGAGTGTGGCTGTGGGTTTCTTGTGACTAAGTAAAGCTGCCTTGGCAAGTTGTGTCTGAATATAAGAAAGTGGGTACAATACCCAGGAGATGGTTGTGGGTTTCTCGTCATTCATGGAGGGACTCCCAACCAATCTGGCTCTGTCCTTTGGGGTAAAGCCTTTCACTTCCCACATCCTTAGTGGAGGGATCTCCAGTAAAGGGCCATTTAATTCTTTCAACACAACTTATAGGGATTGTGTGAACTTGGACACCCCTCCCTGGGTAAAATGCAGCTCAGGGTACCAGGGCAGCTGTGTTTTGGGGCAAGGATGGGTCTACACAGGGTTGGGAGGAGTCCTGACCAAATTTACGATGCTCTTCCTAAAGGCCAGTGTGGAGACCAGATGGCAGTCTAGACCTCCCTGCCCCACAGCCACACGGGTACTGGAGCTAAGCCCTTCCCTGCCTAGACTCAGGAAGAACCATCACCACATCACCTCAGTCACCAGGTCCGCATGCCCTCTCAGTTCACAAACACAGGCCTAAGCAGGGGCAAGGAGTGCTAGACGGGACGGTTCTGTCATGTACCATCAGGTGGTCATCCTCTCAAGTGATGCTAAGGGGCTTTAACCTGGCCCTTCTAAATGATTTCAAAGTCATTTACCTCTCTTTCAGAATCACTGTAGGAGATTCTACAATGATAACACTTCTTCTTTGATAAAGTACTTGGAGTTGTTCTCATTAAACAAAGGAAAAAATGTAAAATATGTGAGAGTCTTCCTCTCCCATTTTAGTGTAATATCCCATCATAAAAGCCTTTGAATCCTTCATCTAATTGCATATCCAAGCAATTTTGACAGGGTATACCACCTATCTGCATCCCAGTTCAGCTTTCTGACAAAATATTGCCTTCCTGGGGATGGAACAGTGTCTTGCTCATAGATTAGCTTCATCCCCGCACACACTAACAGCACACAATAAGTGCTAAATGTTTTGCAAGTGAATGAATGAGATGCTATTTCTGTTTACTTCAGCTCTTCTTTAAGACTGAGCATAAACTATTTTGCCTGGACTTCGTCTTTCTCTTGCCAAGGTTCATACAGATCCTTTGAATACTTACATTTGTATTGAGAGTCTTCCAAATTTTATTCAATTAACTTAGTATGTTAATTATTGAATCCTGCTTTTTCCTTGGCCATCACTTCCACTTGATCCACATGTTTCATGGCATTGATCTCAGTAAGTCTCAACTCCATCCTCTTCTTTCCTTCTGCGGTGCTGCCATAGTCTAAATCACCTTCATTTCTCTTCCTGACTCCTTCAATAATCTTCTGACTAGACTCCCTGCTTCCAACATCATAATCCTGTTCAAATGCAAATCTGAACATGTTACTCCAATGCTTGAAATATTTTAATAAGAGACATATATTTGGGGTTCCAGCATCGTGGACCTAAGTGAAGTGGTCACCTCAGCATGTATAGCATGAACTACTACTTCTCCAGCATTGTACAGGTGCTAAGATAGTGAGTGAGATGTTGGGCTTTATAACGACCCAGTACACAGAGCTGGTCTAGGTTCCCTCCCCTTTGGGTTGGAAAGTCAGCAGCAGAGCAGAGTTGGCAAACAGGACCTATAGGTATAGACATTACAGGTGGAAGAACTTGTCAGGGATTTGTGGATTCCAACTATCCCTTTAGTCCCTCAAAGTTGACATCAACCTAGTATAATTGTTCCAGGTCTTGCAGACCATTCCA
Source organism: Tamias sibiricus (assembly GCA_025594165.1). Taxonomy (NCBI): domain Eukaryota; kingdom Metazoa; phylum Chordata; class Mammalia; order Rodentia; family Sciuridae; genus Tamias; species Tamias sibiricus. Next base: position 210,637,156 of record CM046658.1, read on the forward strand.
AAGCTAAGAGGGTGGAACAGGTGGGTAAACCTTCTCCTCTCCTGAACTGAGTGAGTAAAGAGAGATCAGTAGTGGTGTTTCTCCAGATATCTCAGCAGAATGCTAACATCCTACCTTTATACTTCAGGCCCATAAGACCACAAACCATTTTGCTCTTCATTTCCTGTAGGATTCCCATCAACAAGGACACTTCAGCCACCAGACCTGCATCCTAAAGAGTGGACAGGAAGAACTAGCAACCAATATAAGAAGTTCCATCAACAGAGAAGGAAGGGAAGATCAGTTAGAATAATCAAAATCAGGTTTCATGAATAGGACTGCTAGAGGAAATAAGCAGAAAGCTAAATAGAAAATAAGATTGCTAAGGAACTAAAAAGAGTTTATAAAGAAACTAGAAGTAGTTTAAAAAGACTTTACTTACATAAAAATATATTTCTCCATGAAAAATTCAGTAAAGATAGTCATTATTAGAGTTCTAATTAATGCTCCAGAAGAGCAAATTGAAGAAATACTTAAAAGTACTGAGTAAAAAGATAAAAGAAATTCAAAGTATCCAAGAAAAAGAACTGGAGAGATCAGTATAAGATTTAATAAGAATAATAGATATTCCTAAATGAGGGAAATGATGAGGTTGAGAAAAAACAATGTGCAATAAAGAAGAGAGGAAATTTTTCCTAAACTAAAGAAAGACCTGAGTTCTCAATTATAAAGGTTTGTATGGAGTTTTAGCTGAATTGACAAGAAGAACCAAACAAGTTGAAATTCTTGAATTTCAAGGAGAAAAAGAAAACCTCACAAATATGCATAATAAAACCAACTTCCCTGGTCTCACTAGGAGAAAAGATTTGACTTCTCACCCACAACCAAGAAGCTTGGAGAAAGGGGAAATCATCTATAGCCAACTGAAGGGAAGGAATCTGAACCAATAATTCTATACCTAGCCAAGGTATTGTTCCCTTGTCCAATGGAGAAAAAAAAAAAAATACTACAACGCTGGCGAAGACAAAAAGTGCCCCGCCAGAGGAAAATACTTGAGAAAAAAAATCAACACTTTCATAAATTAACCATAACAGGAATCTCAAGATGGGAGAACATAAAAAGAAATAAAATCATCAAGTGATGGTCCTTCACATGTGTATATATTTGTGAGAATTTAAATCTTATTTAAAATATGTAGCCTAATGCCTGAGAATTGAAGTGGGATTCAGATGAGCCAAACTTTGAACGGGAAGAAGTTTTAGAAATATCCTATCCAATTGATTGCACTTTTCTTTTCATTTTCACTTATAGTGATCTCTAAAATTGGTCTGAAGGGTCTAATTCAATAAGTTTAACTTTAAAATGCAAGAGTTAAGAAAGCATTGTGCCATAGTATAATGGCAGCATATTTTTCTTTCTACTATAGAACATAAAATAGCTGTCTTTTACTAATACATGAAGTGAAATATGAAGTTTGATATATGCAAGTTGATATCTCTGCAGGATTGTACAGTTAAGGAGAAAATCATAGGTGAATACAATCTATGACACTAACATACTTGTTAGTCTTTAAAGATTTCCACAACAAACTATTACATATTGGGTGGCCTCCATGGAGGAAGTCTATTTCCTCACAGTTTTGAAGGCCAGAAGTCCAGATGAAGGTGTTGGCAGGTCTGGTTTCTCCTGAGGTCTGACTTGGGTTCACAGCTGGACATCTCCTCACTCTGTCCTTACATGGCCTTTACTCTTCATGCTTGCATCCCTGGTGTCTCTCCCCATTCTTAGAAGGATGCCAGACTTGTTGGTTAAGACCTCACCCTGGTGACCTTATTTTACCTTACCTCTTTAAATACTCTATTTCCAAATACACTCTAAAATATTGGGGGTTAGGTATTCAACATATGAAGGGGGAATACACAATTTAATCCATAGTAATGAGCTCCTTGCAGGAGATCTTGGGGGAGAAAGGAAGAGAGACCAAGCAATGAGATGAGGAGCAGAGAGGAAACCACACTTCAAAGGGAAAAAAAAAGTGTACATTTATAACCTCGTGTTTACATGTGTGTGATGTAAATATAAAACAATTATTTCAAAAACATACATTTAATGGTTTCTCCTTACCATCAAGTCCAAACTACAGCAGCTTATCGTCCTTCGAGGAACAAGTCAGCCTCACACCCTAGTCTCCTCTGCCTCCTGCAGGTTTTACCTTAACCTCAGGGCTCCAGAAACCCCAGGTTTTTTTCTTTGACAAAACCCACAGACTTCTTTCACTTCCTTAGAAGCTCCTGCCTTTGTTCACTGTCCCTTTTCCTAGTACATTCTTGCTCCAGACCAGGTATCTCATTGTGGTCCAAACTTCAACAGAATCATCTGAGTTCTTGTTTAAAATGCAGATACTGTGTTTTCACTCCAAAGCTGCTCAATCTACTATGGAGGGGAGGGGAGAAAAGAGAGGGCAAAGGTCTTCTGAACTCTAAAGTATGTGAATCTAATCCAGTTCGATGCCCTTGCTCTACTCTGCACTATCACTTTGAAACCTCTCCTTTCAGATCTTTCATGAGAGTTATTGTTGATTTAGTGCATAGTTTATCAAGTGTTTTCTACATGGGGCCAGATGGAAAATATTCTAGGCTCTGCACACCAAAGGGCAAAATCAAGGATATTACCCAGACACCTATATAACAAAATAGAAAACAACTTTCTACAAGGTTTTATTAACAAAGTTCAAAGAACAATGAAATACAATTTTTTTAAATATATTCTTTTAGTTGTAGGTGAACACAAGACCTTTATTTTATTTATGTGGTTCCAGGGCCTCATACATGCAAGATGAGTGCTCTACCACTGAGCCATAGCCCCAGCCCCACAATTTTTAATAATACAACTATACTAAGAAGAAGAAAATGATGGGTAGGGGATAATATTTAGCTTAACTGGGGTCAAATTTACTATCTAACATTATAATAGGAACATGACTTCATCCTTCTCCAAAGCTTTCCCTTGCTTCTCTTCTTTATTTAAGAGGTTGAAAAGTCAACATCGCTTTGGAAAAATGGTGATATATATGCCATTATGGACCACCATACGTGTGCGTGCACACTCAGACTGCTGATGATGAACAAACTCTGACAACAAATTCACATAAATCAGCTTCTAGAATCCCACTGCTACTTTACTTGAATGCTTTTTCTGCTCTGACAATTAGTATATTTACCTTTCTTTTACTGGGTAAAACAAAAGCAAAGGACTATAGTAGAAATGGTTTAAAACCAACTTTCCACATGAGAACAAGCACTTTTTAAGAATCAGAACTCAAAGCCAAGTAGAAAAGATGACTGCCTTCATGTAAACAATAAGAAGCAAAAAGCTATTTTAGGTCCTGAGCCTTCCGGGGAAGGAGTTGTGCCGGCACGCTCGAATTTTACATATCTTTTCTTTGATCATCTTCTCCATTTTCTAGACCTGGGTTTGGCAAAGTCAAAAGTGCATTAAAAGAACACATGGGTTCATAGAACAGGAAAACTTTCCTGTGTGACTCAATATCCAGAAGCTTCACCAAAAAAGAAAAAAGGTCAATAACAGAAAAATAAGAGAATTTTCTTACAGTGAAGAAAAAGAAACATCACCATATTGTGCAACTAAAAAATAACTAATGAAAAATCTGAAAATAATTAATTTATGTAGTTAGAGCCTCTGAAAATGGAGAAGGAAAAAAAAAAACAAAAACTCTATAAAATTTTTCACCAAGGATACAAAGAGAAAATTCATAGGAAAAAGAATTCAAATGACTCAAATAAAAAAGTTGGACAACTTTTTTCATAATAAGAAAAATGCAAATTAAAACTACAGTGAGACACAATTTCTCACCTATCATAATGGCAAAAATCCAAAACTTTGACATCATACTCAGTTGGCAAGACCGTGGGGAACAGATCCTCTCATAATTTGATGATGGGAATGCAAAACAATTCAACCCCTATGAAGGGGAATCTGGCAGTTTCTAGCAAAATGTCGTATGTATTTACCCTTTGACCCAGCAATCCTGCTTCTAGGAATCTCTTCCACAGAAATACTGGCAGAGATACAAAAAGACACATGCATGAGGCTATTCATTTCAGCACTATTCAAAAGAGCAAAACACTGGAAACAACCCAAAGGGCCATCAACAGAAGGTTGGTGGAATTAACTATAATATATCCTCCCAACAGGGGTACTATGCAGCTGTAAAAAGAAACCAATCTGTCTATATACTACATAGATTCCAAAACTCCCTCACTTCTTAATGCCCTTAATATCTCAGTAAGTTTTTCATGGTGTTCCTAGGCCAGAAGTAATGTCTAACTGTTCCACTTACTAATGAAATTAGTTAGACAAGTCCATTTTTCAATGTATTAATTAGTTTGGTACTAGAGCATATTGGAGGGGAAAGGTTAAAAATTAAACATCTCTTGTTTGTACATATGTGTTTTTAACTGTAAACATATTTTATATAAATAAAAAACCAAATATAGCAATTCTTAAAACTCAAAAGTAAACAAGGGAACCTATATATCTAGTTGGTGGCCTTAACAACAGGGGAATTATTTTACATTGCTTTTAACTCCAGAGTGACTCTATATCTGTAGAAGAATATGCCCTAACAGCTAAAATGACCACAAATCACAACTTAAACTGATTTAGGGAATCATAATGTTTGTGTTGCTGTTGGTTTTATTCTGAGACTACTATCTATTATTGTGGGACAAATCAATTGAGCAGGAATGCTGGTGTAATTTAGAACCATAATTTCCAGTAGAGAAGGAAGGAGATAACAGATGTAAGAATAATGAGATTAAATAAAACTCTTGTGAACCCAAATTTGAATTGAGAGTATCAGCATGACTCATAATGTATTTTATCCTAAAAACAAAATGAAATAGTATAGTGCTTTTGGTAGAATAGTCATTTTGACAATATTAGTTCTACCTATCCATGAACAAGATAGATCTTTCCATCTTCTAAGATCTTCTTTAATTTCTTTCTTTAGCGAGCTGTAGTTTTCATTGTAGAGGTCTTTCACTTCTTTTGTTAAGTTGATTCCCAAGTATTTTTTTTTAAGGGAATAGTAAATGGGGTGGTTTTCCTAGTTTCTCTTACTGTGAATTTGTCACTAATGTACAGAAATGCCCTTGATTTATGGGTGTTGATTTTATATCCAGCCACTTTGCTGAATTCATTTATTAGCTCTAGAAGATTTCTGATGGAGTTTTTTGGATCTTCTATGTATAGAATCATATCATCTGCAAATAGTGAGAATTTGAGTTCTTTTTTTTTTTTCCTATCTGTATCCCTTTAATTTCTCTCATCTCTAATTGCTCTGGCTAGGGTTTCAAGAACTATGTTAAATAGGAGTGGTGAAAGAGGGCATCCCTGTCTTGTTCCAGTTTTTAGAGGGAATGCTTTCAATTTTTCTCCATTTAGGATGATGTCAGCCTGAGGCTTAGTATAGATGGCCTTTACGATGTTGAAGTATGTTCCTGTTATCCCTATTTTTTCTAGCGTTTTGAACATGAAGGGGTGCTTTATTTTGTCAAATGCTTTCTCTGTGTCTATTGAGATGATCATATGATTTTTATCTTTGAGTCTGTTGATGTGATGAATTACACATATTGATTTCCTTATGTTGAACCAAACTTGCATCCCTGGAATGAACCCCACTTGATCATGGTGCACTATCTTTTTGATAAGTTTTTGTATTCAATTTGCCAGGATTTTATTGAAAATTTTTGCATCTACATTCATTAGAGATATTGGTCTAAAGTTTTCTTTCTTTGAAGTGTCTGCCTGGTTTTGAAATCAGGGTGATATTGGCCTCATAGAATGAGTCCAGAAGTGTTCCCTCTCTTTCTATTTCATGAAATAGTTTAAGAAGTATTGGTGTTAGTTCTTCTTTAAAGGTCTTGTAGAACTCAGCTGTGTATCCATCCGGTCCTGGGCTTTTCTTGGTAGGTAGGTTTTTGATGGAATCCTCTATTTCTTTCCTTGAAATTGATCTATTTAAATTGTGTATCATCCTGATTTAGTTTGGGCATAGCATATGTTTCCAGAAATTTGTCGATGCCTTCATTATTTTCTATTTTGTTGGAGTATAAATTTTCAAAATAATTTCTAATTATCTTCTGTATTTTTGTAGTGTCTGTTGTGATATTTCCTTTTTCATCACAGATATTGGTAATTTGAGATTTTTCTCTCCTTTTCTTAGCATAGCTAATGGTTTAATTCAATGTAATCCCAATCATAATCCCAATATCATTCCTCATAGAAACAGAAAAAACAATCATGAAATTCATCTGGAAAATAAGAGACCCAAAATAGCCAAAGCAATTCTTACCAAGAAGAGTGAAGTTGGTGGCATTACTATTCCAGACCTTAAATTGTACTACAAAGCAATAGTAACTAAAACAGCATGGCATTGGCACCAAAATAGACCAGTAGACCAATGAATGGTACAGAATAGAAGACACCGAGACTAACCCACACATCTACAATTATCTTATATTAGATAAAGTTTCCAAAAACATACAGTGGAGAAAAGACAGCGTCTTCAACAAATAGTGTTGGGAAAATTGGAAATCCTCGTGTAATAAAATGAAATTAAACCTCTATCTCTCAACATGCACAAAACACAACTCAAAATGGATCAAGGACCTAGGAATTAAACCAGAGACCCTGCACCTAATAGAAGAAAAAGTAGGCCCAAATCTCCATCATGTTGGATTAGGCCCCAACTTCCTTAATAAGACCCCTATAGCACAAGAATTAAAACCAAAAATTAGGGCTGGGGTTGTGGCTCAGCGGCAGAGCGCTCGCCTCGCACGTGCGCGGCCCGAGTTCGATCCTCAGCACCACGTAAATGCATTGCATTGTGTACAACTAAAGTAAATAAATAAATATTTTAAAAAAATAAAAAATGAAAAAAAAACCAAAAAATTAATAAATGGGATGGATTCAAACTAAAAAGCTTCTTCTCAGCAAAAGAAACAATCAGGGAGGTGAATAGAGAACCTACAGAATGGGAGCAAATCTTTACCACAAGCACATCAGATAGAACACTAACCTCAAGGATTTATAAAGTTTTCAAAAGCCTTAACACCAACAAAACAAATAACCCAATCAATAAATGGGCCAAGGAACTAAACAGACACTTCTCAGAAGATGCTATGCAATCAATCAACAAATATATGAAAAAATGTTCAACATCTCTAGCAATTAGAGAAATGCAAATCAAAACTACTCTAAGATTTCATCTCACTCCAGTCAGAATGTCAGCTATCAAAATCACAAACAACAATAAATGCTGGTGAGGATGTGGGGAAATGGGCACACTCATACATTGCTGGTGGGACTGCAAATTGATGCAGCCAATCTGGAAAGCAGTATGGAGATTCCGAGGAAAACTTGGAATGGAACCACCATTTGACCCAGCTATCCCACTTGTTGGTCTATACCTAAAAGACTTAAAAACAGCTTACTAGAGGGACATAGCCACATCAATGTTTATAGCAACACAATTCACAATAGCTAGATTGTGGAAACAACCCTGATGCCCATCAGTAGATGAATGGATAGGGAAAATTTGGTATATATACACAAGGGAACACTACTCAGCATTAAAAGAGAATAAAATTATGGCATTCACAGGTAAATGGATGGAGTTGGAGAAAATAATGCTAAGTGAAGTTATCCAATCCCAAAAAACCAAAGGTCGAATGATTCCTTTGCTATGATGATACTGACTTATAATGGCAAGAGAGGGAGGATGGGAGGAATGAAGGAACTTTAAATAGAACAAAGGGGAGGGAGGGGAGGAGAGGGGTCAAGGAGATAAGAATAATGGCAGAATGAGTTAGATATCAATACCCTAAGTACATGTATGAAAACAAAAATGGTGTGAAAATACTTTAGGTAAAACCAGTGACTTGAAAAATTGTGCTCTTTATACGTAATACAAAATTAATGGCACTCTGCAAGCATGTATAACAAATTAGAATAATAATAATAAAATAAAATAGTACAGCTTCGTTTGATAGAAAAGCCAAAAAAATCCAAGAATAAGTATATACCATTTGTCATTAAAATACCCCCCAGGAGGAGCACTTGGAGAAATGGATGATTCCAGGTCTGGAATAGGAATTACAAAAGATTAGCCTGTGATATCTTATGTCAGAAAGTAAATCAAAGATAGCTAAAGTCATGTCAAATGGACTTGGGGAAATATGCAAAAAAGGTTCCCACAAACAAAAGGCAGCACAATTTGACCAACAATAAAAATAATATAATGAAATACACCAGGTAAGTTTAAATACAGGGGTCTTAGTGAGACTTTTAAAAATCAGTTATCGCTGGAGGTTGATAGAGAATAGACTCATTATTTGAAAATAATGGTAAGAAAGAGGAAGAAACAAGCATACACCCAGTCTTCCTTAGCATATGAACTGTGCCCTAAGGAAATCAAAGAGTTGATGAGCAGAGTTTCTACAACTACTACAAGCAACTAATAAATTAGAAAAGAATCATGTAGAACCAAAATATTTCCAACTCCTAATGCAAAGCTGCTCAAAATTGAATATATACAGGAATCATCTAAGGATCTTGTTTTAAAAACAGGATTTCCCTCCACAGGTCTAGAAAAGGTCTGAGATTCTGCATTTCCAAAAATCTCCAAGTGGTGGCCTTTTAGAGCAAGACCCTAATGAATGTGTGGATTCAGGCAGTGATCATCAGTGGTCACAGGCATCACAAGGAGAGACAGCTAAAGACTTCCCGATTGAAGTGTAAGAGACTACTTCTAAAGTAGAAAAAGAAAGAAAGATATTGCTGCCAAATCTGATCAAACCATTAAATTAATTACCAATTTACATGAAATAGAGTGGGAGAGGGTCATGTGAAATGATCCCACTGGTGTGCTATCAACAAAATCCAACCTAAATAAATACAGGTTAGACATCCAGTCTCGTCAACAAATAAATCACTATGTAAAAAACAAGAAGAGTAAAATGGGTGGGGACACAAATAGATTAAATGCAACTTTAAAATTATATCAACCAATAATAGTACATAAGCTTCATTTACATCCTGATCTAAAGAAATGAACTGTTTGAAACAACTCGTAAGATAATGGGAAAATAAGTATACTAGCTGGACATTTTAATGATACTAAGAAATAATAAGTGTATTTAGGTGTGATCATCTTATTGTGTTTTAAAAAAAAGAGTATCCTTTATTAAAGACAAACTGATATGATGTCTGTATTTGCTTCAAAATCTTCCTCGGTGCAGTGGATGAGAAATGAATAAAGGTAGAGATGAAACAGATTAGTTATAACCTATAGTTGTCAAGGCTGAGTGATGAGCATTGCTCAAAATTTTCCATAACATGTATCTACTAAATGCAACTAGTCAAAGTGAAAAAAAAAAAAATGAATTCTAGATCTTGCTCTAGATAGAACATTTGGCTATCTGCCTTGAGCAAAATATTTAACTGTTTGATTATTCTTCTTATACAGTATATAAGCCAGTCCTGAAACAATGTAGAAGAGCCTAAGACCTATCTCTTAAATAATGTAAACAGCTGCAGGGGGGAAAAAAGGTACTATATGTGCAGAAAACAAAGAATAGTAAACTCAAGTGAAAAGCAATTTCAAAATGGATCTGGGGAATTCCAAGGAGTTTATACTCGGAATGGGATGAGAATTCAGATAGCTAAGTCAGTACAGATAAAGGAGGTGAGAAGGGAAACTATCTGATAGGTTTGGCAAAGAGTGCGCAATTCTACATAGCTGGTGTCTTCATCTACTTGTTGCTCTATAACAAAATACCTGAGACTGAGTAATTTATAATGAACAGAGATTTGTCACAGTTCGGAAGAGTGGGAAGTCCAAGACCAAGATGCCAGCATCCAGTGAGGGCCTTTCTGCTGCATTTTCTCATAGAAGAACGGCAAAGACAGGGAGAGAAAGAGAGAAAGAGGAAGCCAACTAGTCTTTTTATAAGGAGCCCACTCCCGGATAACAAATCTACTCCCAGGAGAGTGGTCTTAATCTGCTCATAAGGACAGAGCCCTGAGGGCCTAATCCCCTCGTAAAGGTCCTACCTATCAACATCCCTACATTGGGGATCAAGTTTCCAACACAGGACAGCAGGGAACATATTCAAACCATAGCAGCTGGATATATAGAGTATCAGGATGAGGAGACAAGTTTGGTCAAGGATAAAATTGAAGAATTGTAGGTTGTAGAGGACAATGAACATGTGCTCTCGTCCTGCAAGAAAACTTGGAGGAGCTGAGTTTTAAAATGTGGTATACTTTAACAGAGGATGGGGATAGAAAGACCAGCTAGAGTACCATCGCAATCACCCAGGAGGTGAGTGAGCAGGCTCTTCAGACTTAGCCAGAGACTTCCCCAAAAGACTTGCATGCAGTGAACTCCAGTGACTGCAGAGGCGAGCATGAGAGGAGAGGCAGAAGATCACCAGAGATTCCATGCCAGTGTTTGAAGGCAGAACCAGACCCCAAACACTGTGGTTCTTGCACTGTCATTCATGCACCCTGCACTTCAGCAGACTGGGCAGAGATTACCAAAACATCACTTAAACCACTCAGCTCCCTTTCAGAAAAGTCACGGATGGAATGAGGGGAACCTCAGGCTGCCGCGCAGTGCTGTCAGGATGCCGCCGGCCAGCATGGTCCCCTGGGATGGCGGCGGGTTTAGGAACACCTGAGAGCAGGCGCGTGAGCTGGTGTTTAAGCAGTTCCAACATATCATCAAGGGCTTCAGCCAACTTAATGAGAACCAGAGCTCCAGACCAAAGCACTTATTTTGAAAATACCTATTTTTCAAAGATTTTGCATTTTAAATTAAACCAGATGAGTAATTGTATCCCAGCTTCATAGTGTATTCTAGAAAAGAAAATTCTTGTCCCTTAACTTGGGAAAGAGTGTCATGATTTTGCAAAAGAAAAGCAGTTAGTGGAAAGGCAGGTAGAGTTCTGGGCTGCCCAAATACAAGGTATAGGTTCTGTCAGGTGACCTTGGCCAAGCAGACAGGCAAAGGTAACTTGAAGCTTCCAGAGCATGGCTTCTCCCTCCTCAGGAAAACCAAACTGTCCTTGCAGGCTGGCCTGCCTCACCTTGCTTGTGTCAAAGGTGATAAGCTAGTATACTAGAAGAAGATTTTGAAATCCAAATTGAGTGAAAACAATTATGTCAGGTATTGTTTGCTGGTCTTTATATAGACAACCTTGTTTCACTGGGTTCTTTCTTTCTTTATTTTGTCCTTTATTTAATTTTTTAATTTCCAGGAGTTGTGTGTTGCTCCAAACAGCTATCTCTGGATAAGCTGAAGAAGGCTTAACTGATGGCAGTTCCCCTCTGACAAAAAATTCTCACAGACCTAATTCTCTATTCTTTCTTTAATTTGATAACACGGTACCCAGAACTATTTAGTTCTAGAATCAACACTTCTGTGTCTTTGGGATCAATTAAGGAGTCTTCAATAAAACTCACTTTTTCTGAAGAAGGCTTTTATACTCCATTAAACCATCACATAAGGCACAGAGGGGAGGACGAGGAGAGAAGACAGGGAGACATATGAGAAATCGAGAGTGATGGAGTCAAGCAGAGAACTGAGTCCAAGTCCTCCTCGCGCCATGGGCACATGCATAGCCATCTGCCAGCCCCGAGGAGTTGTTGGCATGTCCAGAACTTTGCCATTCGCCAGGCATTCTCCTCATCTTTTCTGATTCGCTCACACAAAACCCAATATCACGACAAGAAGCTGAGACACCAAGCAGTGCATTTGATTTGGCTGATGTCTCAGAACCAAAAAGTGGTAGAACAAGTATTCAAACCAAGGTCCATCGAAAAGCTCTCTTAGGACTCCGATTTGCAACATGAAGATTACGACAAACAGGCTCCAGGAACTTGGCATTAATTAAATACATAGAGTTAACAGATTTGCATCCAGGGGTGATATGATGAAAAGAACAGGGAACCTGCTTCTAAACAGACTTTTCCAAATCCTACTATGGGTATGACCTTGAACTAGCCATTTAACCTGACTTTCAATTTCCTCAGTCGAAAAATGCAACTCGTGTATCTCTTAGTCAAGATTATATGAAAAAATGAGTTGAAGCATCTTTCACACAGAATCTCAGTTAATCCTATTGGTTAAGTAAGTTACTCAAAAGGAAGTATAGTACAGCATCTCAGAGCTTGGCCTCTGCCTCATTCTGCCAGGTTCAAACCAAGCTCTCCCATTTAGCAGCATCACCTTGAACAAGTTACTTAAGTTCTTTGCAAAATGGAGATAATAGTGGGGTTGTTTGACTGTCTCAGAATAGTACCTGACTTGTAATAAGAAGTATGTGACTGCTTATTACCAGAATTATTGTTAATATGAGTGAAAGTAATAGATTGCTTCAGCATGTTTGAAGGAAGGGGAAGAACTCAGGATTACTACAGAGAAGAAAAAAATGCATTTAAATCTGTAGTTTTTACTAAATGGCCCAAGATAAATGCTTGCAGACATAAATATATAGTTGTGACTTAGTGGGTGACAATAGTGGTTCATTTATAAAACAGATCAGAAACACTGATTTGGTTTTTCTGTACCATTTCTTGGATACATGTTGTATTCCAGGCACCATACCTGCACTGAGAATGCAAAGGTAAATGAGGCTGATTCCTGACTTTGAGAAGAGTATCATCTCCCGGAGAAATAGCATGAAAACAAATAACTCTAATACCGGTACTACAAAGCTACGTTGAGGTTAAGAGTAAAGGGCTAAGAAAACAGGACATCAGTTGGTGATATAACCATGCACACAGATTATTTCTGTCTCATTTTAAGTAATGTCTCATAACACCTAAAGAAAGCCTATCCAAGATCACTATCAGTAAATAAGACACCAAGTTCCATGTAACTCATTACCCAAATACCAAATAGCCAAATTCTATGCCAGTTCTCAAGAGATTTCTAGCTAATTTTAATGCCTGCACTAAATATTTTAGTCAGCTTTTTTGCTGCTGTGACTAAATGGCCTGATCAGTACACCCATAGAGGAGGAAGAGTTTATTTGATGGCTCAGGGTTTCAGAGTTCTTAGTCGATAAGACAGCCAGCTCCATTCCTCAGGGCTGCAGGTGAAGACAGGAGCAACATGGCCGAAGAGCGTGGCAGCTTATGTGGTGATCAGGAAGCAGAGCAAGAGGTTCCACTCACCTGATACAAATATATACCCAAAGCCATGCCCCAATCCCCACCTCCTTCAGCCACACCCTACCACTTCAGTTACCACCCAGTTAATCCCAGCAGGGGATTAAATCACTGACTGGGTTAAGACTCTCACAATCCAATCATTTCTCCACTGGACCTTCTTGTACTTTCTTACATGTGAGCTGTTGGGGGACACCTCACATCCAAACCATAACACTAAATAAATGAATATTCCCAAGGTGTGATGGCAAAGCCATGAACTTGGGGTGGACAAGAAAAGAGAGAGGAGAGAACCCCAATGCAGGAAAGAGATATTCCTTCAGAGTTAACAGGAAGAAAGTGATGGTCGCACCAACCAAACTGTAGAGATCCTTGAAAAATTATGGTTGTGATGGTAAATATTCAAGAAACTAAATGACACTTCTAATGGCAAATATTTTAAAGCACCAACTCCAGAAGTACACAAATATATGCCAAACGGCACAGTCTAATATGTGGCTTGCAAAAGATAGGCATCAGAGTTATATATAGCACTGCAGTCTAAAAATCAATGACTGGGGGAGGTAGTAAGCAGGGTTTCACTGGGATAATAGCTGGAGGATGTAGCCAGGGAGAGCTGGGTCCAGTTCAAGATTAGAAAAGAGACAGCAGGCAGAAGCAGCAATAGATGCCCCTTCCCTGTTGTTGAGCAATCAGCCAAGGAAATCCAGAGCCCAAAGAGTCTCCATCCTTAGGATACAGTAGAATATCTGGTACAGGACACTTAGGATACTTCTTTTGAGCAGTTTTCTTGCTGATAACTTCTATGTTTATTGGTCCTATGGCATATAGGGGGGAATTTCATGAAGGAATGGCTCCAAACCCCATTTATGTGGTCAAAATGACCAATCCAGGCTATCTGCAAAAGCTACTTCATTTAAGAGAGAAATTGGGACCAGGTAGACCAGCATGGACAGGATCGGCAAAGGGCTGTGAAAGTGACAAGGTCTAATCTCTTGGGCCATTCCTTAAGGTTCCCAGAATTCCCCTCGATCTATACCTAGCACATATCACTTTCTGCCCAGAAGAGTCACCTGGTGCACACCTTTCCCTGCCACCACCACCACTACCAGACTATAAGAAGGAACAATGTCATCTTCTTTATTATTTCCCATATCATTTTGCATAGAAAGTTAGCAGGACAGCAAAGAAAGAAAATTGGGGAACTGGGCACTGGTGTTGAGCCATCCTGAGGCAGCACAGTGGTTGGAATTACAATCTGTGGAACCAGCATTGCCTGGTTCAAGTCTTGCCTCTTAGTAGCTAGGTGAGCATAAGCAAGTTGTTAGCCACTTTCACCTCAGTTTTTGCATCTGTCAATTAATAACAATAATAAGGCCCACTCCTAATGTGCTAGGAATTAAATTAAATACTATGCTTCTCATAGTAGTGGATGTACTGAGGTAGATCATATTCCTAGTACATATGACTTAACCATCTAGTGCTTGTTAATTTGCCTAAGATTTATTTTCTCATATGAAAAATAAGAGCATGAGATCCAACCTCATGGAATTAGATAGGAGGATAAAATTAAGATGATGGCAGTCAAAAATATGCTGAACAGAAAATGCAATCCAAATGTTTGGGTTTGCTGTTATCATTGCACATAGTAGGCACTGGAATCAATGACTGTTAAAATATGGAAATAAAACAACCATGGAGAGGTTGGGCTGGACCCCCTCAAAACCCACCATCCTGATCTTGCACAGGAAAGTTATTTGTTAACATGAATGCCAGACAAGTGTTCCTTGTTAGCTATGCGTGGGCCCTGGAGATCAGCGCTGCCATGTGGTGAGCTCAAGTGAAGTTAAGGGCTCTGCCAAGCATGGCTCTGCAGCCGTCCCTCACATGAGCCTGAGAAATGACTCCCCCAGAGGCCTCCTGCACTGTGCTGTGCCCAGCCCCCATCCCATCCACCATTCCCAGCTGGTGTGGAAGCACAGAGCTCAGCACATTCCACACTCCATCCTCCTGCCTTCACCCCAATGGGGTAGTTCTGCTCGCCTGCCCCAAGCACCATCAAAAAGGACTCACTCAGGCAATGCTGGGCAGAACCAAATCCAGCATGTCTTGTCACCGGAGTGAGTCTCGTGCTCCCGTCATCACCATGACGCAGACACAGAACAGGCCCCTGGGAAGAGCCTGGACCCTCCCCAGAGCCAGGAAGCTAGCCAGAAAACCATGTGGGGATGTCGGTTCTCCTGCAGAAGTTGAGCCACTCAAGCCCTGGAAAACTCTTTCCAAGTAGACATTTGGCAAATGAAAGGGAAGAGAAAGAACTGGCAGAAAAACAGCATTTGTCTCAGAAGCTGCTGGACTCTACCTAAAACTTAAAAATGACTTGTTGAAACTCAAATATTAGACGTTTGTAATGAGCTCAAATAATAATAATAATAATAATAATAATAATAATAATAATAAAATAACTGGAAAGCATTCCTTCTATAGGTCTTAAGTGTCTTAGAAAATCTTGTAGAGATTTTGACCAAGATACTTGGCCTCTCGTAGCTTCCTCATTAGCATGATAGAGATTAAAATCCTGACTCTGCATGGCTCATGCAAAGAAATGTATCAAAGGAGGTTGATAGATAGGAAGCTTGACTACTAATAAGCCCAGAAGTTTCACCCAGGTCACAGTAAATCTTGACTCCCTTTTGTAGATGAGAACTTCCTTCATCCAACTACCCCCCTGGTCATTCCCCAAAAGCTGAAGCCTTGTGCCCACCACTGCACTCACCACACACCGCAGAGCCTGCATTCCCAAGCCCCTTTCTGCTAGTGCCTGGATCAGTTTAAAATGCTACAAATGCCCCTGGATATTGATAAGCCTATACTGTTTAACCCGCCATTCATAGCACTGTGGTCTTACAGTTCCTCAAAAACATTGATTCACTCACTTGCTAACAAGGAAGACTTTGATCCCAATAAAATAAACAAAACTTTTCAAAAAAATAAAATTTTCATAAGTAGGATCATAGCCTTTAATTCAAATCTGTTATTATTCATTCATTTATTTATTCATTCAACAAATGCTTACTATGAACCAACTATGTGCCAGGCACAATGCCAGGAACTGAAGATGGTGTAGTGACAAAAGCCAGACACCATGCTTATTCTTACGGTCCCAGTGGTACTGGTTCTTGTACTCCAGAGCATGCAATCCCAGCTTGGCAGCATTGCCCAGAGGAGATAAATTGGTTCTTGGGTGGTGAAAAAGCCCTATTCTTTTTTAGGTATAAAATATGTTTAAACCACAACATCAGGTAATAGCATCATAACTAAATGTGTGCACTTGGGGTTGGGCTGCCTGGGCTCAGACCCCAGCTCTGTGTTTACTAGCCATGTAGCTATAGGCAAATTACTGAAGATAATAATGGAATGAACTCACTCATTTTTTTGTAAGAACCAAATATAAATATGTTAAAATATCGACACAACTCAGAAATTGACAGGTATGCAGTAAGTGCTCAGTACATGTTTCCATTATTGTTAGTGGGGACAAGATCATGTAATAATCACAGAAGAAATGTGTCAGTTCGAGGCACAATAAATACTAATAAAGGGAAAGAAAGCATGCTCTCACAGTGCTCTGAGAGTATAGACACGGGAGCTCTCTGCAGTAGAGGGTAGGGAAGAGCTTTCCAAGGAAGTTATCCCTGAATTAAGATTTGGAGGATGAGTTGGCATTAAGACCAGGCAAAGAAGCTGGAAGAATGGAAGCTGTGGAGAATTTTCCAAGCAGAGGGAACAACACGAGGGTGTCCTTGGGACAGGAGTCACATGGCACAGATCATGTAACTGACAGGCCAGAATGACTGCCCCACAGAGAGCGGGCTCAGGCAGAGCCAGACCAGGCTGGAGAGTGGATGGAGCCAGATCATAAGGGCTGGACCCATGTTAGGATTTCTTGGGGTTTTGTTTGTGTTGTGTTTTGTTCTCATCAGTACCAGGAAGCAAGCGCTCTACCACTAAGCTCCATCCCCAGCCCCAGGTAGGATTTTCACCTTTATCCAAACTGTGACAGGAGGCCACTGATGGATTTGGAGAAAAGGGGTAGTATGAGTGAAATGGTCAAGACTGATTGGTAAGGGGCAATAGCACATGCAGAGAGACTAATCAGCAGGTAATGGGGAAAGCAACTGGGATGAGGAGGAGATAGAGAAATAGGAGAAGCCCAAGAAGTACTTTAAAGGTAAAATATACAGGACTTGTTCAGAACAGAAGAGTGTGTTGTATGCACAGACTCATTTCCAATACCCCATGTTCATGTCCACATGCATTCATCAGTGCCGCCTTTCTCCAGGCTTGAGGGTGTCCTGTTCAGTGAGAAGGCCAGCAGGAACATCTGGTCGGTCCTGCCCAGATGTGCAATGACTTCTGCAGCACTCTGCCCACCATTCTGCATCCCGAGTATAAAATAAACTTTAAATTGGATACAGCTTTAACAAAAAGTAATGCTGGCAACAGATCTTCTTTTAAGGCCTCTGTTTACTATAAAGTGTTTTAAGCATGACGTTTTAATTTCATTTTTTTAAATATGTATTTTGTGAGAAATCAACAGAGATGACTTAACTGGAAATTGAACCAGGGACTCCTGGCACTTGTCCCACATCTCTACCCAGGGCCCAACTGTCTGCTAAGGTATAAATCTCTCTATGCAAGCTGCCGTAGGATCAATGTGAGCTGTATTTATGTTCCTCTTAAAAATGCATGCATTTCTTGGCCAGAGGCCTCAGGGGCCAAAGCACTGATCTTTTAGACCTCTGTTCCAAGGAAACCTAATTTGATACCTGGTATAATACGACAGAATCACAGCTGCACATATTTTCCCAAAAGTCCTCTGTATTTGCATACCCCATATCCAAGACCTTCAAGCTTCCCCCTGACCTGGAAGGGCCACAGTTTACAAATCAACCACTCTGAGTTCCTTGGAACCCTAGCCATGGCAATGGGTGGGAAGGAAATTCTACAGGAATGATGAAGACTGGAAGAAGCTAAACCAATGGAGAGAAATAAATAAGGAATTAGGGTGGAAGAGCAGGAAAGAAGGACTATCCCTGATTCTGTCATTTTAAAAACACTGAAATCAAGAGACCTGGTTTTACTCCATCTCTGCCACTGAGGCCTGTGAATCTTCCGCAGCTCAGTTCCATTCTGTTCAACAAACTATGAGTAAATAATGAAATTACTGGGCATGTTTGAAAAGCTGAACACCATGCTAGGTACTGCTAGGACTTCCTTGAGGCAAAGACACCTACACTTATATCAGAATCTGAGCAAGAATTGATTAGATAAATAGAAGTGGAAAAAAGCACTCCAATTTAGCCATGGAAGGACATAGGGCAGCTCATAGCAGTATCACAAATGCTGAGGAATTATAGACAGTTGTCATTCTTTGAGATGCTTAGAATCTGAACTACCCTTCTGCGTTTAGGCAATCAACCTTCTTTTGACACTTGATTGGATTCTCACTATAGAAGGTGAATTTTTCTGAAAATTTCCTCTCTCCTGTGCATTTGGGGCTCAGGTGTATTACTGAAGTTTGAACAATCAGATAAATGTGCCAAATGTTAAATTGTGCGCTAATGATACAAAGAAAAACAGACTACAAGAAATCATTGCTGGTTACTATAAGCAGCGAGGTAAAGTTTAGATTGCAAAGACAGTGGTAGCAAAGGAACCAGAGGCAGCCCTAGAATCCAAGGTTGGTATGCATAGTGGTGGCTACAATGTCAAAGGCTGCAGCCATGTGACCACAGTAAGACCTGTTTGAAAAGTGGTTTGGGCGATAGTTTCAGCTGGGCCCCCCTGACTTGGTTCTTCTGCCTTTATGGCAATTCTGAAAACTAGCCATTATCCTGCTAGTAAATTTGTTTTCTGCCTCAGTCACCCAGGGTTGGTTTCATTTGCTTGCAACCCAAACATCTTACTGATACAGGAATACCATGAGCAAAGTCTCCCAGGTAAGGAACCGTTTGGTGGTGTGGAGCTATGGTGGGCCACTGCAAGCAGTTCAATGATAAGGGCATAAAGAGTAAGATGAAAGGGATGGAAACAAGCCAGATGGACAGAGAGAGGTCAAGTTACAGAGCAGTTAGGGCACCGGGCTATAAAACTTGGAACTCATCGTAAAGGTGACAAGTACCACAAAAGTGATAAAGGTGATGGTTAAGCCCAAAAGTAGCTTTGAGCACATTCATATTTTAGATTGACTTACTGAACACCAGTGGAAAGGGTCAAAAGAAAAAGGACAAGGATAGTTAAGCAGAGTCTACACGAGAATTTATTAGGATAGGGTCCAAAGAAAGATGACAAAAGCTGACTTTGGGCAGTGGTTGTTGGGGAAAAAGAGGTGGTGAGAGGCCTGAGAAATATTTAGGCAACAAAGCAGGTGTATTAGTCTATTTTCTGTTACTATAACACACATTACTGAAGCTGCGTATTTATAAAAACAAGAAGTTTATTTTGCTTAAGTTCAGGAGGTTCAAGGGCGTGGGCATAGTGCCAGCATTGACTCTACTTTGGTGAGGGGCCCCTTGGCTGCATCACATGAAAGAAGGCATCATGGTGAAAGAAGGTACAAGAAGGAAAGATCACAAGAGAAGAAGTCAGAGAGAATGAACCAGTCTTGCTCTTTTATGACAATAATTTCAAGAGAACTAATGAGATTCCCAAGAGAACTATAGTGACTGCTTCCAAGGGCAGCGCCTTCCACTAAGACCTTCCGCTAAGACCAACTTTTAACCTCACCACACTGAGGACCAAGCTTCTAACTCATGAACCCTTGCAGACATACTCAAACCATATTGAAACTGTAGCTGCAGGTAATACCTGTATTCACATTGAGATGGGAGAATCTCTTTGCCATGCTAGGCTCAGTTTCTTCATCTTTAATCTAAGAGTGAAGTCTGGGCATTCTACAAGGCACTCGACAGTTTGTGATTCTGATTATAGGAGAGGCAGGTGCACCAGACTGAAGAAAGAGGAAACTGTCACCAGGAAAGGAAAGAAACCTTTTTATGGGGACAGGTCAAAACAGAGGAACCACCTCCAGTGAGCAAGACGAAGACTGGGGAGGGTATGTAGAGTCTGTTGTGAAAAGCAAAGCACATGGTAAAGATGGGTTTGTTTACTGAAATGTGGGTTTCTGTGACTGAAAACTGGAAAGAGAATGTGATTATATAAAACGTTGCTCTACACAGCAGATGCAGTGCCTGGGTGTACCAACATTTAAAAATCTGAAGTACTGTAAAACACAATCTTCTTTATACTTTTTTTTTTTTTTTTTTTTTTTACCATTTACACAGATGTTTTCCTATCACATAGACATGAATTCACAAGCAGACTTGATTTCTTGAACAGTCACAGTAAAATGCTTCTTTAATCAGACAAACATTTCTTAAGCAACATTTTACCCTCCTAACAAACCAAATTTCTGAAGGGTTGGGTATCAAAGCACACAGGATTGGGCCACCCTTTTAAGTATGTATGTAGCCAAAATTGAACACGAAAAGTGATCAAGACTAGAAGCATGAAAAATTGACATTTCACAGAATCTCAGCACGCCAGGGGTAAACACATGCTTCCGGCCCAAGTGCAATTTACCTTTGCAATGCACAAGTTCTTTCTCAACTATAAAGAAAAATGTTTTGAGTTATTGTGATTATAGTTTTGTTTGAAAATTTTAAATGACCAGGAGGCTCTCTTCAAACTATTTCTTTAAAGACTCCAGAATAAAAATGTGCCTTGTATTATTTTATTATTATTGTATTATCAGTGTAATCCAAGGAAATAAGAAGACACAACTTGGACTTGTGCTTTCAAATTTCCGAAGACTAAGGATGCAGTTGCTGTTTGTCTCCACTAGTGTTTCCATGTAAAGAGCCTAACTCTGATCTTGTGGGGAAGGAATGGTAACCACAGCAGCCCCTCCTGACCTCATATGACACACTCCAACCCATCAGCAGAAAATGCTCCCCAAAATCCCTTTGTGGCCATGGAAAAGTATAAATTAAAATAAAATGTAAAATCACTCTTCATTCTGGTTTACTTTTTCTATTTTGCAAACTGACAAGTACTTGACAAGT
This sequence comes from Tamias sibiricus, assembly GCA_025594165.1. NCBI lineage: Eukaryota > Metazoa > Chordata > Mammalia > Rodentia > Sciuridae > Tamias > Tamias sibiricus. The sequence continues at coordinate 210,658,521 of CM046658.1, forward strand.
TTCTATAGGTAATATGTAATTAAACCCTATGTGTATATATATATATATATATATGTATGTGTGTGTATATATGTATGTATATGTACGTATGTATGTGTGTATATGTATATGTACATATGTGTGTGTGTGTGTGTGTGTGTATTTGCAGTCCTAGGGATGGAGCCCTGGGCCTCACGTGCCACATGCTAGACAAGCATTCTACAACTGAGTTACACCCCAGCCCCCTACCCCCACATCTTGAATATTCTCTCTCCATCTCCCCTTCCCCCAAATTAGGACATACGAGAAAAATGAAGTTACATCCTGAGATGGCAGTAAAGAGCATTTTCTTCTTTTATTTAGTCTAAGGTGCCCCTTGGAGGATTTTTCATTTGACCTCAAGAGCCCTTTTTGAAAGTCGCCTTGATTTAAGGAAAGACATTTTTCTGAAATCCATTTTTAAAGCAACTATGAACTCTTTCCCAGAGATGAATTTTTAATAACTAAAGACATTTGCTACCACCTTCCTTTCATCCCGCAAAAAGAGGTGTTTATTTTTTAACTATTTTCCTGAAACTTGCAGTTTTGTTCTTCTGGGCCCTGGCAATTTTCAAGGTGCAACCTACAGAGGGAGGGGGCAACCCACCCTTGCGGGTGCTGTTTTACTTGTATTTCTTCACCTATCTGATAGCTTCCCTGAAACCCAGGACTTGAGTAAAGTGTTCTGGACAGACAAATGCTAACACTTCAGACAGTTGTACTCAAGCAGAAAGAAGTCAGCCATGGTTGCAGGTGGGCAAGGGCAGAGGCTCAGATTCGCTGTCTCTAGAACCAGCCCTCTGTGCTCTGGGGACAATCCTGAAAGTCAGAGTCTCCGCAAAAAGGACTAGAAGATGGTTTCTACTGTTGCCACCTGACCTTCACCATGTCAATTATTCAGAGGAAGAGAAAACTACTTTAAAATAGCCTTTTTAAAAACAACCATTTACTTAGTATAATGTTCTTGCCCCAGTTTTCTTTATGCTTTGTTTTTAAAGAAATATGTCCTCGCTGGCTGACAGGGGCACATTTTCCCCCCATTCCCCTTCATCATCCATTATAATCCTCCTCACCATCCATTTCCCCAGCCCCCTGCAACCCCCAAATTGGATTCCATGATAAACACTGCTGCCACTGCCATTAACTTTATCTCAAACCAGAAAATGAACAGGATTTCAGAAACCTGTTTTCTAAACTCCCAGCAACTGAGACAGGAAGGGGTGGGGGGAGAGGACGGGGCGGCCTGTTTGTACACCCACTGGCCCTGCCTCTGCCTCACCAGCGGAGCTTTCCATGGAAATTCTGGCTGCATTGGCCTTGGCTAAGCTTGGGACTATTTTTGGAAGCCTAAAAACCTCAGGGGAGTGACTTTTACTTTTATTCATGTACAGGGTCCTTACTTTTATTTATTAAAGAAACAAAAACATGTCTCCTGCTTAACTTCAACCAGCTTTCATGTCAAGCAAAACAAAACTTGTTGGCTGATCCAATCGGCCACTGGCCAGGGTGGAGGGGGAGCCCCTTCCATAGCAGGACCTAAGCTTGGGTGACCTGGGTATTAATAACCCCTCACAAAAGGAGAGGAACCACAGACTTTTGAGGTTCTTGTCCCAAAGGAATAACTTTGGGAGAGTGTTTGAGTCTGGCTGGGAAAGAAAAAGTATGTGCCAGCAAATTTGAAATCTACTTTTAAAAGCATTTCAGGTGAGAAAGAAGAGAGGAAGCCCCAACATCAGCCCTCTCCACCCTGCAACTGTGACACTGACATCCCTAAAAAACAGTGGAGAGGATTACAGGGCAAGAATCACCCCTCAGCTCTCTCTTCAAACCCCTCCCCCAGTCTAAGTGTTCATTTTAACAAGTTGTGAAGGGCAGGCAGCCAACCCCCGCCCCCAGCCTCCAACAAGACAAATTGATTCAAGGTTTTCCCCTTGAGCCTGCAGCCAGGATGCCTGCAACAAAAGCAGCTGGAGAGATGCTATTGCTTTATCTCAGTGGAGACGTGAAACTTCCAGAGCCAGGACTAGTGGCCCACTAGGCATCTACCAGTTGGGGAAAGAAATCACAAGAAATGTCAGCAAAATAGAATATAAACTCCAGCACTAAACAAAGCTGCTATGAGAATCCTCAGGGAACTTGCCTCATAGCCTCCCCAGGCCAATGTCCACACTGGCCCTCTGTCTCTCTGCGTTCTGATGTTACAACTGAATACAACAGACTAGAAAATTTATGAAGAATACAGGCTTATTGAACTCTCAGGTCTGGAGGCTGGGAAGTCCCAAAGCATGGTGCTGGCCCTTGGTAAGGGCCCAACACTGCATCATACTATGGCACAGCACATCATACAGCAAGACAAAGCAAGCTGCTTGCTAGCTGGGATTTCTCCTCCTCCTCTCCTAAAGCCATTATTGCCATCTTGGGGGCCTCACCCTCATGGCCTCATCTAATCCTGATCCCCTTCCAAAGCCCCTCCCCTCTCCAAATGCCAATATATGACTCTGGAAATCAAGTTTCCCAAATGTAATTTCCAAGGGATCTGTCAAAACCATGGTGCCATGTATTACCTCAGCTCTCTCTTCTTTTCCTTCTAAACCCTCTACACTGCCCCAACTATGACTCTAGGTAGGATTTGCCCTATATCCCAACATGTTGGTGGATGACTACAAATACTTATGCCACACTGGGCAAGTCACTTTAGCTTCCCCAAAGTGAAGTTCATTCTATTAATTGCACATGTGGCAGGCACTGCTACCTGATCACCATAATTCTGTTGTGCCTGGGCACATAGCTAAATATATTTGTGTTCTTTGTAGTTAGTCATGTGACTTTTGTTCCTAGCCAACAGAACATAAACAGAAGATGTATATGCCATTTTCAGAACAAGAAGTTAGTGTGCCACCTTTTTCTCTTCTCACTAGCTGTAAAATGGGCAGTGAAGAAGTACTAGGTGTCCACATAGGGAAGATGACAAAGATATATATAGATATATACATATATATATAGATATATATATACATATATATAGATATATAGATATAGATATAGATATATAGATATAGATAGATATAGATATCTATATTTATATTTATATATCTATATATTTATATATATAGATATTTATCTATATGTATAGATCTAGATAAAATATATATATATGTATGTATATCCCAGAATCACCCTGTGAAAAGAAAACTGCCCTCTGACCTAAAATATCTTCTTTGTATTGTCTCATGAGCAAAGAATAAGCATTGGTGGGGTTAAGTTCCTAAAGTTTTAGGGACCTAACTTGTTACTGCAGCTTACCCTACCCTGATACAGGGTGATAATAATACATTCCCTGCCTAACCTAAAGGACAGAGGGAAAGATCAAAGGAGATATTTTGTGTGAACACACTTTGAAAATATATTGCCTCCTTGTAGTCTATAGCAGAAATACCATCTGGAGCTGGATGACATTATGTTTAGTGAAGCAATCCAGACACAAGTACTGTATGTTCTCACTCATATGCAGAAGCTAAAAAGGCTTATCTCATACAAGTAGAAGATAGAACTGTGGTCACCAGAGGATAGGAAGGGCAGGGGAGTGAAGGAATAAAGGGAGAATGGAAACAAGTACCAAAATAGTTACATCGGAGAGATAAATTTGAATGTTCTATAGCACAATGACTATAATTCAAAATAATTTATTGTTTATTTTATAAAGTGCCAGAAGAAAGTTCAAAGATTTCCAACACAAAGAATTGATAAGTGTTTAAGAGAGGGAAATGCTCATCACCCTGATTTTATCATTACCCATTGTAAGCATGTATCAAACTATCACACCAATCTCATGTATATACAATTATGATGTGCTGATTCAATTTTTAAGATAATTTTATTTTATTTATTTTTTCTTAATTCCCTTTTTATTTTATTTTTTATTTTTTATTCTAATTTGTTATACATGCTTTCAGAGTCCAATTCATTTCGTATTATATATAAAGAGCACAATTTTTCAATTCACTGGTTTTACATAAAGTATTTTCACACACACCATTTTTGTTTTCATACATGTACTTAGGGTATTGATGTCTAACTCATTCTACCATTATTCCTATCCCCTTTACCCCAACCCTCCCTCTCCTTTGTTTAAAGTTCCTTCATTCCTCCCATCCTCCCTCTCTTGCCATTATAATTCAGTATCATCATAGCAAAGGAATCATTCGACCTTTGGTTTTTTGGGATTGGCTAACTTCACTTAGCATTATTTTCTCCAACTCCATCCATTTACCTGTGAATGCCATAATTTTATTCTCTTTTAGTACTGAGTAGTGTTCCCTTGTGTATATATACCAAATTTTCCCTATCCGTTCATCTACTGATGGGCATCGGGGTTGTTTCCACAATCTAGCTATTGTTGAATTGTGCTGCTATAAACATTGATGTGGCTGTGTCCCTGTAGTAAGCTGTTTTTTAAGTCTTTGGGGTACAAGACAGGGATGCCCTCTTTCACCACTTCTATTTAACATAGTTCTTGAAACCCTAGCCAGAGCAATTAGAGAGACGAAAGAAATTAAAGGGATATGTATAGGAAAAGAAGAACTCAAATTATCACTATTTGCAGACGATATAATTCTATACATAGAAGATCCAAAAAATTCCACCAGAAATCTTCTAGAACTCATAAATGAATTCAACAAAGTAGCTGGATATAAAATCAACACCCATAAATCAAAAGCATTTCTGATTCATTTTTTTAAAGAAATAATAACATCTGCAGAAGGGGAAGCACCCATAACTTCACAGTCTTTATTGAGTCCAGGCATCAAGTTATTTAAATGTTTAATAAGGATTATTTTGTGTAATCCACATTACAATGTTACAAAACAGATACTGCTGCCCTCCCCACTTACCAGATGAGGAAACCACAAAGATGAACAACTCACCCAGAATTGCACAGATGGACCAGAGTTAAAGACAGAAAGTCTGGCACCAGAATCAGTATTCCTAGCCAGCAATCTTCAGCTTCCTAACCAGGCAGCTTCAAATAAATGAATAATTGGAACTTTTAATTAATGAGGTGAAACATTTAAAGGGCTTTGCTTCGATTACCTATTTTTTCAAAGCCACTTTGGCCTACCATTTGTCCTCGTGCTGACTCGGTTTTTCCACTTTGTTTCCCATATGTGCACACAGCTTCATCTCAGGTACCTGGGATTCTTTCAGGAACATTTCTAGTCTAGCAAACTAGACCAGCACCTAAATCCCTTTCATAGTCTTGGATGCAGGATTTGACGTTTACCAGGTGAATTTTAAAATCTCACTCCAGTCTGTTATTTTTATTCCCTTTAGAATTTCTTTTGTCCTCTTAAATGTCCTTAACATAAGCTAAGAGACAAAGAAACCCTATTCAATGAATGTAAAAGGGCAAGGACACCTCCCAGGTATTAACTCACTTAAGAAATCTTAAAGCAATTTTACTTTATGCTTCCACTGTTAGACACAATCCCAAAGTACAATTACTGAAACCTTCTAACGAGACCACCAAAGGTAAGCAGGCCATTATAAAAATTTAAGACCTATTGAACACTACGCGTTTTTATAGTTGGTCAGCTCAGAGTTATTTAGCACATGTTTTTTCCATCCTTGCAATGCATGGGGAAAATTCACGGCATCCAACATCTCTCAAAACCACATTTCCACCTGTGTGGGGCAGTGGAATTAATAAGCATATAGAATAAGCTCACAAATTTGGATCCCACTCATCTGGAATTCATGATATTTCAGTTATACATATGTGGACCTGGCCAGACCAAAAGGCTGGAAAGGGGTGGAGGTCAATGCCTACAGCTAGAGCAACATCAGCGCTGCCAGGGTCAAGGGTGAGAATTAGGCTACAGAGTTCAGAGACTGTTACTCATGCATTTTTGCTGATCAAACATGAATTATATATACAAAGTCACTTATTATGTGCTGAGATTGAGTTTACCCTTTAGAATTCATAAAGGTTTGAGAAATAAATTTAAACATTAATGAAATTTCAGGAGGAAAGTTTCACCTGTTTGCCAATCAAGGCAAACAAAGCATTTTCTGACCCTTTTCAGAAATATGCCCCCAAAAGCTATGGGCACAGTTATCTATTCCCTGGAGGATGTAAACAACTCTCCTTGGAGTCTTCCTGGCAAAAAGCTAATAAAATACCAGACACTCTACAAAAGATGAATACTGTTTGATCTCACTTACATGTGAAATCTGTAATAACTGAACTCATAGCAATAGAGAAAATGATGGTGCTCAGGGGCTAAGGGTATGGAGGAACAGGGAAGCAATTGTCCAAGGGTACAAAGTTTTAGTTATACAAGATAAACTGGTCTGGAGATCTATTACACAGCACAGTGCCTCTAGCTAATAGCACTGTTATACACAGTCATGCATCACTTAATGACAAGGATACAGTCTCGGAAATATGTTGTTAGGTGATTTCATCATTGCATGAACATCACAGAGTATACTTACACAAACCTAAATGGTATAATCTACTACACATTTGGACTATATGGTAGATACCCTCAGATAGAGGCCCATCATTGACCAAGACAGTGTATATAGACTGTGACTGTATTTAAAATTTGCTAAGAGAGTAAACTTTATGTAAGTGTTACCAATAAATAAATCAATAACAATATTAATAGTAAAGGGCGGTAGGAGGAAACTTGGGAAGGTGATGGGTCTGTTTATGGCCTTGATGGTGGTGACAGTTTCACAGACATGTATTTATCCCCAAAACTCACTGAGTTGTAGACATTAACAATGTTCAGCTTTATACATGTGGATCATGCCTCGATATTGTGGTTTTAAAAATTTAAAATAAAATGCCAGTCTTTGAGAGTTCAGATTTGAAAGTTCAAATAATTTCGATAACCTTCCTATAATCATTTGCACACACAAAAAAGATGTGCTACTTAGTGTGAGGCTCAGCTTCAGTGAAGACATGAATACAAATTCAGACTTAACTATGGATCCACTAAGGCATAGCCATGTTTGTTGTTTTTCTTCTGTTTAAAACACAAAGTCCTTTAAATTGATCAAAGTAGACTTCTGAGCCACACTAGATTAACCATTCCCCTTCATTTTTCCCTGGGCACCTGTTTCCTTCAGCCTCTTCAGAACTCCTCTAAGATAATGAGCATAAGGCAATCTTGTTAGATTTAGAGGGGCTCCATTTTTATGCTATTAGAAAATATAAAAAGTATAACTAGTCCTACAGAGACAAATAAGCACATTCCATTTATATCTATGGGGACATCAAGATACATCATTTTCTCCTACAGAAAATAAAACACCAGTATTATGACAAGTACCTTCTTATGACAGGGTTATATACCACCAAGCAGGACAAAAATTCAAAAAAAAAAATCTAAACTCCATTTAACTGTTCATTGGATCTTTTTTTCTTTATCCCAGAGAAGTCATTATCTTAGGATTCCCATCTCTTCCAGCCATTTTCCAGCTACCAATCAGAGGGGAAACATAAATAGCCTGAAATATATCCCTAAGGGGAAGTCTCTTCTTTTTCTGATTATTCACTTTACTAAACATTCAGAAAGCACAGACATTTCTGGCATGATGGTGCACACCTGTGATTCTAGCTACGCAGGAGACTGAGACAGAAGAATCACAAGTTCAAGGTCAGCCTGGGCAATGCAGTGAGACCCTGTCCCAAAATAAAAACTAAAAGGGGCTGATGATGTAGCTCAGTGGTAAAGCACCCCTGGGTTCAATCCCCAGTCCCACAAGAAGGAAGGAAGGAAGGAAGGAAGGAAGGAAGGAAGGAAGGAAGGGAGAGAGAGAGGGAGGGAGGGAGAGGAGAGAAAGAGAAGGAGAGGGAGAGAGGGCAAGGAGGAAGGAAGCAAAGACATGAATAAATTATGTATGTATTTTGTACATCAAACTGAATTTCCTTATCAATAAGGAAAGATCAACCTGATCAAGGTGAATGAGTGTACCATAAATTTATTTAACCAATCTTCAGCTGATTTATATTTAGATCTTTTCCAATTTTTTTCCATTATAAACAATGTTGTAATAAATATGCTTTGCTTATGTAAGAGTGAAATTGATTTATCAAAGTGTATACATTTTCTAGGGATTTTAATACTTATTGTCAAACTACATTCCAGAATGTTGTAGATATCTGAGTATCTCTGAGTTTACTATTGCAATGGCAAAGTAAGTAAATGGCCCCCACCCCCACTCTCCTGGCTACATTTAGCATTAACAGACTTCTTATCCTTTGCCATTCTGGTTGCTGTCCAGTTTTTAATGAGGCAAGATAAGCATTCGTGGCCATTTACACTTTTTCCTTCATGATTTTCCCAGCTACCTTGCACATTTTTTTCTAATGATATGCTCCCTTTATCCTAAATAATTTTTTACCCTTGGCTTGAGGGCCTGGGGCCCTCAACTACTTTGCATTTTCTCCAAAGCTGTCCTTGCCTTCTACTACAGATCTGCTATCCTCAAACTAGAGATGTGTGTGGCATCTCTTTCTTCAACAGCATCCTCCCTCCTGGCAAATTGTTTTCCTATTTTAGCCTTTGGCATCTTAGAGGAACCATTCTATGTTGTTCTTTATCATGATTAAAGCTGGGGGAATGGCTATGTGACAATGTTATAGATGATGCTATGGAAAATTCTAGGTGATATAGTAAGGAACCTTGTTAGCATCTAAACTCTATTTTTCACTGAGACTCAGAGATGGGCACTGGGATTAAAAATAAATTAATCTCATTTTATGTATCATTATAATGCACTAAGGAAAATATATATATGTGAATTGGAAGACTGGATGAGTAGGGGAAGGAGAAAGGGGAGGATAGAAAGAAGGGAAAGGGGAAATACTGGGGAATGAATTGAAGCAGATTATGTTGTGTGTATATATGAATAATGTCACAATGAACCCTGCTATCATGTAGAATTATAATATACTAATAAAAACAAAAAACTTGGAAGTGTTAAATGTAGACTTTCCTTAGAGCCTCCAGGATCTGTCTCCCACACCCCATCCACTGTCCCAGGTAGAATTGTATCGGGGATGTAAAGAAAATAACTTTTTAATGCTCAGTTTCTGAATTTTTGCATAAATACTAAAAATTACAACAGAAATAAGAGAATCATGGGAAGTTAAAAAATTTCATGTTGTAGAAACCAGCCTTTTTGAGAGAGAAAAAAATATTTTTTTAAGAATCAAAAGCTGAGGCTGGGGCTGTAGCTCAGTGGCAGAGCGCTTGCCTAGCATGTGTGAGGCACTGGGTTCAATCCTTTGCACCACATAAAAATGAAATGAATAAAACAAAGGTATGCTGTCCATCTACAACTACAGAAATAATTTTTAAAAAAAAGAATCAAAAGCTAAGCTCTGACAGTAAATGGATGTGTGGGGAAAGGTACACTCATACGTTACTGGTAGGATGGCAAATTGGTTCAACTGCTATGGAGATTCCTCAGACAACTTGGAATGGAACCACCATATGACCCAGTTTTCCCTCTCCTCAGTTTATACTCAGAGGATTAGCATACAATAATGACACGGCCATATCAAACTTTATAGCAGCTCAATTCACAATAGCTAAGATATGGAACCGAACTAGGTACCCTTCACAGACAAATGGATAAAGAAAATGTGGTACATATACACAATAGAATATTACTCGGCCATAAAGAAGAATGAAATTATGGCATTTGCCAGTAAATGGATGGAACTGGAGACTATTACGCTAAGTTAAATAATCCAATCCCAAAAAAAAACAAAGGCCAAATCTTCTCTGATATGTGGATGCTGACTCACAATGAGTAAGGGTTGGGGGGTTTCACTGGATTGGACAGGGCAGGGTGGGGGGACCATAGAGGGGATTAGAATGGGAAAGACAGTAGAATGAATCAGACATAACTTTCCTATGTTCATATGTGAAACATGACCAGTGTAACTCCGTGTTTTGTCAACCTTTTTCTCCGCTTTGACTAAAAGATCTGACCAGAACAATTGTAGAGGAGGAAATGTTTAGTTGAGGTTTCAGGGTTTCAGGGTTTTAGTCCATCGAAGGCTGGCTCCATCCCGCAGGGCTCAAGGTGAGGCAGAAAATCACGGCAGAAGAGTGTAGCAAAGTGAAGCAGCTCATGTGACAATCAGGAAGCAGAGAGGGGTCCACTCTCCAGACACAAAATATATGCCCCAAAGCCATGCTCCCAATGACCCACTTCCTCCAGCCACACCCCACCTACCTCAGTTACCACTTAGTTAGTCCCATCAGGGATTAATTCACTGTTTGGATTTCTCCTACAAACCTTCCTGCATTGTCTCACACGTGAGCTTTTGGGGGACACCTCACATCCAAACCACAACACTCCATATCATACACAACCACAAGAATGGGAAGTTATACTCCATGTATGTATGGTGTATCCAAATACATTCTACTGTCATGTATAACTAAAAAGAACGAATAAAAAAAAAAAAAAAAAGCTAAGCTCCGAAGGAAGGAAGTCTTCGAGTTCATGCCCACAAGCCTGTCATTCTGATCTGTGAAAGGCGCGGTGCCTCTCAAGGACTGTGGGGATAGGAAGTGGGATTGAGCTGGAAAATATGGGGTGGAGAGATTATTTAATTGTCACAATACCAATAGCATAGAAAAAAATGCTCAACTGAGTGGATGTTTTTAGGTAGACTAAGAGGAGAAGGACCTGGCCGGAGAGGGAGACGTTGGACCTGGACAGAGCTTCGTGAATCTGCATCAGAAGCCAGACCTAGAGGCACCACACTGAAAGGAGCTGGGTCATCTCTGAGAGCCTGCCAGGGTCTTGCCCAATGTATGTGGCCATTCACAGTACCTAGGACCCAATGTGAGCTGAGACTGCACTTTTTCAGACCATCATCCATGGTTCCCATGAGCTCCTTCATCACTGGCACTGAACAGCCATTGTGGTTACCCTGGGTTCCTCTTGTTAGCACCTTCACCAACAGCCGCACAGCACCCAGCTTTGCCATCAAACTACCCCATGCTGATGAGGCCTACTCAATAACTCATCCTCTCTGCAAACCTCCTGAACCTGAGCGTGAGATGCCCAACACTGAGTGAGGCAAGGGTTAACCCCAAATATCTGGTCTTGGGAGGTATCAGACTCCCTTCTCCCTTGCACCACCCACTGTCACCTCCAGGTGAGACACTTGAAATCCAGCCCCATTACACCTGCCTGGCCCCACCAGACAGAAGAGTGGAATAGACCCACCAAGATACCATTTACTGAGAGTCTGAGGAGTCTTATAAGGAAAATACCCAAAGACAAAAGAGGCAGGTGCAAGTCTGCTCAATACCACAGCTCCAAATTCTGGAGGGCAAGGACTTCATTTGCTTTATCACCACTGTATCACCTGTGTGTCTGACCAATGGCTGATACCTAGAAGGATTAGTGAATGATTTCTGGAATGAATAAATGCACGGTTGGAGTAGAGCACAATGCCTCTCACTTGGATTTAGCAGAACTACAATGAGGTCGAGAGATGCTAATCAACAATGACTGTCTATCTATGTTTACTGTGAATTCTCAATAAGAAACTCAGAAACCAAGAACTGCTTTAGTCCCCTTAAAGGACAAGAGTAACAGAAAAGAGGACATAGCCACACTCTCCACTCCTGTCTTGACAAATGAAAGGCTACAGAGAACACAGAGCAGCCTGGGGGCTCTTGGGTAACAGCAGCACCCAGGCAATTGTGGCCCCATCCCAGTGACTCTGCCTGCACTCACCTGAGGAAGCCACCCCATGGGCTCAATGAGCCTGGGGATGCTCTGTGAAAACATTGGGCCTTGCCCTGGCCCTTCTGCACGTTGTTTCATTCCTTTGCATTTCCATTTCTTTTCATACGTATTTACTAAGTGATTATGTGCCAACCTCGGAAAACAGGGGAGATTCTGGATGAACACTAAGAAGTGGAGGAGGATCCAACTTAGAACAATGGTGAACAAAGAACAATTTATCTCATTCAGAAGAGAGACAACAGTGAGCAGACCAACAGGCAAATCCAGAGTCAGTGCTGAGGGACTTAGAACCCCCAGTCTGGAGTAGGTTGGTAAGGGCAATAAGTAGAAAAGAGGGAGGTGATGGGCTCCCTCTCCAAACAGCTTTCCTGTTGCAACACTCAGGCAGACGTGATTTCAAATGTCCATACGGTGGGACTTCTTTCAGACCAACTGCACAGGCTAGAACTCACCTGCCTTGGATAACAAGTTTCCCGGACTGTTTCCTTACAGTCTTTGTACTCCACAACACAGCACACTTTTAAAGAGCAATCTTTCAAACGCAAAATCTTTAAGTGGCTTCATGGCAGTTTCAAAAACTGAACTGACTCAATGACTTCGTTCTTCAGAGGATTCTGGGCAGTTAGAATTCCAGGTGACTATTTCCAAGATCAAAAGTTAATCCCTCTCTTGCTATGGACAGAGTTGCCCCTACCATATGCCCATACAGAAAATGCTGGATTCTGAAGTCATGATTGAATGAACCAAACATTTTTAAACCAGTGTCAATCTGTGTCTTTATTCATTTGTTTTCAGTCTGTCCCTCAGGTGGCAAGGTCTGACACCTTTCCCCATCCAAAGGTAGGAAATATGGAAATAATACCCAGTTTCTCTTTATCCTCTTAGTGCAAATCTAAATCTATGCCTGAACTTCTTGCCTAATACAACTCTTGCACTCATGTGTAGAAAGTTTCCCAAGATCAACACTGGCATCTTTCATCAAAGCCTTAATTCAGGTCTAACAACTATTTTAAGGTAACAACCAGCTGTGCACACAACTTGCTTGCCTGAGATGGCTCTTCAAGATCCAGGCTTAATATAATCATCCAAGCATGTATGATTCCAGAGCTTCCTGGAATCTTGGACCAGATAAAGGCAGGCAGGCAAGTAGCAGAGAGTCTTTCATTCCACCTTGAGTCCAACTGCCTTGATCCCCTTGGAATTTCTTTCTTTGAAATTCCAAGTATATTTGGACCAAGTAGTTCAGTCCCCAGCAATCTGACTGCTCAATTAATATTGTTATACTTAGATAAATAGGACTATAAAACACTCATGTGTCATTACAATATACCCTCTTTTTAGGAGCTGCTAAACCTGGAACAGGGTGTTAGAGGTCACTACAGCCTTTGGATTTACAAGCTCCAGATCAGAGAGAGGTTGTTCCTGCTCCCAGCTGCCCTCCCTTTTGGTGCCTCAAGCAGATGATCAATTACCAGGGTCATGGGTCAAAAAGGCCATTTATGTGCTGCATACCTCCCAGAACTTAGTTCCTGATGAGATAACTTACTGGTGGCAGCTTTCCACATGTCTTGGAGCAACCAAATAATTCCTCTAGCAGAAACCTTTTCCCCTGGGGAGCTTGGGAATGAGGGCAGACAGACTTTTGTGTCTATTGCTGTTGCTCCTCATACCTAATAATCACCAAAGTGATTAAAATCTGAATATTTGGAAAAGACTTTAACATAAAACTGCCAGAGTCCAGAGACACTACACAACTTATAAAACTGACCCTTCTGATCTGGGCACAGTGGTGCATGCCTGTAATCCTAGTGACTCCGGAGGCTAAGGCAGGAGGATTGCAAGTTAGAGACCACACTCAGCAATTTAGCAAGAAACTGTCTCAAAATAAAAAGGGATGGGGATATAGCTTAGTGATAGAGTGTCCTGAGTTCGACCCTAGAATTAAGAAAAAAAAAAATCTTGAAATCAAAAAATCTGAACTGTGCAAGAAATGCAAAATTCTCCTAGCCTTTGGCAGCACCAAGAAGATCTAATTTCAGGGACCTGCTGAGATGAATTATTTTTCAGATAAAGCAGACTCACACATCCGCCACATTATTAGGCTTTAAAATGATAAATAAAACTGACTTATCTATAACCAGAAGTGTTCTGTCTTCAAATGGTCAGGTGCTTCTCTGCTGTCTTGATTCTTCAAAATGTTTAACATATGTTTGAGTCAAATGCTACCTGTCTGCCTAAGTTTGCTCAAAAGCATTCAAGAAGTTGCCTATTTTGATTCATTTTGTAGAGTGGGTTAGAAGTTTCCAGATGCACCTTAGATTTAGTTTGTATCTCTAAGAATTTAGAATGGGAAATAAAAGTTTTCCGAAGGTGCATATTCTGTGACCTCTAATAGGGTTTGACTTAGTTCTGTGGAAGTATGGCAGGGTAAGGTTTCCCATCGATTATCACCCGATTTCTGGAAGTGAGAGCAAAACCATCTCCTTTTAGGAAGCTTTGTCATAAAACATGAAAAGAGGGTCTCTAAACATAGGGAAATAACAAAGCAAATCACCAGAGTTAGGCTCTCAGAATACTGAGTCCCAGACCCCTCCCAGGGCCTCCTCTCTCTAGTCAGAACCAGGGGCACACACACACCCACCACCTCCACCAGCATCACCATCACCATGATCCACGGAGAGGAACTAACAGAGGCTTGGAGGAGGAGACAGAGCAACCTGAGAAATGCAGGGATAATATGAGGGAAAGAAGAAGTGGGGAACACTCAGAGAAAAGAGACTTCCAAGCCCATCCAGGAGCATTCAGTATGGAGTGGAACAATCTTAAAGGGGAGAAAACTGATTTTCACCATCTTTTGAATCCCCATGTGCTTGATCCTCCAATAGAAATACTTCTGTAAAGGACCGTGCATTCCTGCCTTCCAGAAGTCAAAGCATGACTAAAAGGTTCCAGGTGGCTACACGATATACAGAAGTCTTGTGACACTGTGTGAGATCCAGGGATCACATATTTAGTCATTAAAAATAAGCATAAGGTTCTCAGTTGAGGTAGCACCATGAGTTTATTATTTGACTTTTTTCTCTTCCAGATAATCAAGGGAATAGAAAGGGATAAAACCAGAAGATATACCAAGACTCAAAATAACTACAAAAAACGAAAGTCGAGGTTGGTGCTGTGGGTCCGTCGGGCTCTGCAGTCAGGAGCTGCTGAAAGCAAGCTGGGAGATAAGAACAAAGTGTCCTCCAGGTGTCAGGCCACCTCCCTGCATAAAGCTGGGGTCTTCTTGATTATGGAAGGAGCTAGAAAATAAGAGGCTACGAAGGAGGCTAAGAAGGAGGACGGTATCTTCATAAAAAGTTGTGAGCCAAGGGAGATGGGAGAGAAGAAATCAAGCTTCATGACAAACTAAGTTTATCATCAAATCTTAAGATGTGGAAGTTCAGAGATAAGGGCAAAAGTGGAATGACAATAATAATGAGAAAGAAAACAAAATAAACCAGAAAGTAAACAAACGACCAAAGTTAAAGCTGCAAATCAAAACTATAAAGCACCAGAAATCACATATCAAGGCAGTTGGCCAAAAAATTTGAACAAAAAATCACTCCAAATGACAGAAACTATTAAGGAAGAATTTCTGGAATAATAATAATAATTAATGAGAAGAAGAAGAAAAAGAAGAAGAAGAAGAAGAGGAGGAGGAGGAGGAGGAGGAGGAGGAGGAGGAGGAGGAGGAAGAAAGCCAGGCACAATGCCTGTAATCCCAGCACTTGGAAGGCTGAGGCAGGAGGATCCAGAGTTCAAAGCCAGCCTCAGCAATAGTGAGGCACTTAGCAACTCAGTGAGACCCTGTCTCTAATAAAATACAAATAGGGCTGGGGATGTGGCCCAGTGGTCGAGTGCCCCTGAGTTCAAACCTGGTACCAAAAAGAAGAAGAAGCAGCAGCAGCAGCAGCAGCATGTTTGGATGTTAAGAGAGAGAAATGAAAGAAGGGTGCCATTCAAAATGAGTAAGCAGCTGGGCATGGTGGCACACGCCTATAATCCTGATAGCTCAGGAGGCTGAAGCAGGAGGATCATGAGTTCAAAGCTAGCCTCAGCAAAAGTGAGAGGCTAAGCAACTCAGTGAGACACTGTCTCTAAATGAAATACAAAATAGGGCTGGGGATGTGGCTCAGCGGTCAAGTGCCCCAGAGTCCAATCCCTAGTTTCCAATCCCCACCCCAAAAAATATGAAAAAGCATTTATTTTAAAAACACAAAAATGAAAAAAGGACTAGTATGTATGATTTTTAATCCTTATTTGAAATCTTGAAAATGAAAAATAGAGTAAATATTGAAACTTTTAAAAGACATAAAAGATAAAATGTTAATTTTATCAGGGCTGTGGTCGTGGCTCAGTGGTAGAGCGCTTGCCTAGCACGTGCAAAAACTTGGGTTCGATGTTCAGCACCACACAAAAAATAAATAAATAAAATATTGTGTCCATCTACAACTAAAAAAAATATTTAAAAAATATATAATGCCCTCTAGACTAGAAACAAAGAAACGGAAAGTGAAGCAGATCAAGCAGGATGAAAGAAAGAAGAGGGCAACCTGACCTGCAGAGTCAGGTGAGGAGGGAGTTCATGCACCTGGGCAGTCTGTGGGTATGCATACCTATAGACATACAAACACCTATTTAGGCACACATTTAAGTCTTTCTGTTGTACATGTAATACGTATGTGTGTCATTTTTTAGCTCTGTCCACTGAGAGGGTCTCAGGTCAGTGATACCACAAAAACAATAAGCACAACCAGATACTGGCTTCTAAGGACTATTATCCTCTGTAAGACAAAGGTCTGTTAGAAAAATTCCAAGACCAGGGTATAGAATGTATAGGATGAGCCTGGAATATCTTGTCATGCCAGAAAGCAAGGAAATGCTCAAAGAATGATGGGGACGTGTAAAAAGAACATAGAAGCAGCTTGGCTGGGCTCCCACAAGCCAAATCAGGGACAATTTCAGCATCAAAATAAATAATAATAATACCATATTATAACCCATTAAATAAAATAGGAAGCCATAAGTTCATATTGATATAAATGAATAAATGAAAGTTTGATAAGGAACAGTACATTTGCATAGTTTTAAAGTAGCTCCCACAAAACATATATTAATTAGAAAGAAGAAAAGGATAACTTTATACTGTATAAGACTGGTATTCATCAAACTGTCAAAGAAACATCATCAGCAAGGGGACAATCTGAATTTATGTGCCACCTGATATGATGCAATGAGAAGAATACCCACCAGTTCTGTGATACTCCTGCCAAAGGTGCAAAATATAAATGTAATCATGAGTAAACATCAGATAAACCTAAATTGATGGGCATTTTTGTCAACTAAGTGGTCAGTAACTCCTTGACTTTCAAGGTTATGAAAGTCAAAGAAATATTGAGGATCCATTTTAGACTGAAAAAAAGAAAAGAGATATAGTGACTAAATGCAACCTGTGACTTTGACCAGGATAATTTTGCTATAATTTTAACAACTGGTGAGATTTGAAGAGTTTTTTTGATAGAAATGTAGTGGTGGTAGTTTTCTGATCTTGAAGGTTGTCTTGTGGTTTTTGCGGGAGAATGCCCTTCTTGAAGAGAAACACACACTAGAACATTTGAAGTGATGTGGCATCAGCTTAGCTATTTACTTTCAAATAGTTCAGGTGGGGAATAAACTTCTTTGTATTGTACTTTCAATTCTTTTTATAAGCTTGTGGTTGTGCCAAAATGTTTTAGAAATTTAAAGATAATCAGGGCCCAAAAATTCAGCCCAGAGTAAATTCATAGACACAGTGAAAATATATGAATAGTGACTCCAAAAATTTCTATAATATATCAATGATAGAGAAACAACATTTTAAAAATACAGCGGCTTAGAATTTTTTCTAGAATTTAAAAATATAAGAGCCCTCGGATATGAGCCAAATTATGAGCTAATTGGTAAAGATAATTCTATACCAGGGTACATCATAGTGAAACTATAGCATATCAATTTTTTCTTTTCTAAAGTTTCTAAAATTAAAAAGAAAATAGAATGACAATTGAGTTTGACACACTTTTCATCAGCAACAATATAGTCCAAAATGCACTAGGTTATCTTCTAAGGGAAAATAACTGTTTGCCTAGAATTTTATACCCAGCTAAGTTTTCAAGAAGGACAAACAATTATTCTTACATGTTTACATTTCTAAGTCTTCCAGACTTAATCAAAGGCAGGGTGATCTTTAATTTGCCCAAGAATCACTATTATCTAACTCAGGGTTGACTAATAGTATCCAATAAATATTATTTAATGAAAGAAAAGAAGAGAGAAGAAAAAAGAAGGAAGGCAAAGAAAGGAAGGGAAAGAATAGAGTATGCTGATTTATCTCTATTTTGGTCCTGTTTTTACCCTAATCTTCTTGGTATGCTCTGGGAGATTAGAATCAGATGGAGGGGTTACCCTGAGAACACTCAATAACTTGGCTTTTTATACATAGTTCAGAGATTTCTGAACTCATTGTAACCAAGAGTTGGGTGGGAGTGTGGGGATAAGACATATCAGTCACTCTGTGGGCAAACAGAGTCAGTTACACTGCCTGCCAGCAGTTTAGAAGAAAAGGGGAGCTCTTGAGGCAAGGACTAGAGAAGCCATCCTAGAAGCATGTTAAGACCTTCCCTTGGCCTGTTTCCAGAAGCAGGTGAGTTCTCAATTAAGGTTGTGAACTTCAATCCAAAAATTTGGGAATGAAACTCATCAGAAATGTTCTACTGGAAGAGCTCAACACACCGGCTAGATCAAGAAGAGAGCTCTAAAACTTTCCCAACAAACCACCTGAGTGTTCTGGCTTCCCATAAAAGACTCACCTGTAAAACACAAAGGGGTCTAGTGCAAGGAGTTGGGAATTTGGATTTACAAGACTTGGGTTTGAATTCCACTTCTGGCACTTACTACTGAGCAACTCTCTACTCATTCATTATCTATTTCCTCACTTGTAAAATATAATTCATAAGGTATACCATTGTAAATATTAAATGCAACAAATATGAAAGTTCCTGATATGCAGTAGATATCTAATTTAAGTTTGTTCCATCAGTGAATCTGCAAGCACCTGCTGGGCACTTACCATAAAGCAGACATCACTCTAAGCACTAAGGGTATGGTGGTGAGCAGGCAGAGTGTGTGCCCTAGAACTAGTTCTCTGCTGAAATAAGACAGATAATAAACATAGAATGAAAACACAGTGCTTATCCAGTACAAGTATGTGCTTCAGAGGAGAATTACTCTAGAGAGTAAACAGGCAAGGCACTGGCTCAAGTGATCAGGGGAGACCTCTGTGAAAAGGGACATTAGATTTGAGACCTAAGTGATGATACAAGTGACATGCCAAGTAGTTCCAGCAGAAGGAGCAACTGAAGATGTCCAAAGATAGGTACATTCTAGGGCACATTAGGGAGTAAAAATCAGGGCAGTGTGCTGGAACACAGCAAAGAAGGTGGTGGAGAACAGGTGAGGTCAGGGTAGGCAGAGGCCTGCTCACACCTGCTGTCTTGAGTGCCATCTCAAGGAGTTTGGATTTTGTTCTGATGCCAAAGGGAAGATATTGGGGTTCTTTCTATGTGATGGGGAGTGAAGACTTGTTGTCATTTGTGAATGAGTGTATCAATGGACCCAAGGCCACATTACTACACCGATGTCTACCTGGACCTCTGTGGGCCTGGTAGTTATCCACAGTCCTGGGGATGTTAGGCAGATTGTTATGAGATAGAGCCAATAGCAAAGTCTCTTGGGCTCTAAAGGTCATAGCCCCATGTGGGAGGACAGAATACCACACAGCCCTCAAAAAGAGAGCATGTTTGACCTAACTGGCTGTGTTGTCCTGAAGTGCCCGGTGATGTGAAAATCAGTTGATTCCAGAATGTCCTTCCTCCTGCCTCCCTGGGAACACCAGAGTTTGAATCATGAAGAATCTCAGATATGGACATTAATTTTAATTCTGATTGATCACTGTGATCAGGCTAGCTTTGTCCTAGTCTGCTTTTCAGGAGGTTTATGACTAATGTTTTCACTTCACAGAACCATAGAAATTAGAGATGGGAAAGATTTATGAAGTCATCTGTGCTTGCTCCTTGCCAGAGAGACAGTGTACCCCAAGGTATACGTGCTCTGGCTGTGCCCAGCCATGTTTGCAGTGCTGCAAGCAGTAGGGCCAGAGCCCCGACTGTGGTCAACAACTCCACATTCCCAAAGTCCCCTCTCCATCCCTGGGATTCAACCACACTAGTCCTTTTGTAATTTTTTTTTTTTCCTTTTTCATTTCATTTTTCGGTTTTCTCCCTTCTCCCCACTTAGAATAGGAAAATTGACTGTGGGGTCTATAAGCCTTAAAAGGGTGCTGGCTGTAAAATGCTCCGTGAAGATTAAGTTTGGGGTTAAACTCAGAGGCATTTCTAATGATGCCATTGATGAACACACACAGAAGTGGGGAGAATGAATAGTGGGATACAGGGATCCCCAGAATATATGGTACTTTGCATGGTTCCGAGGATATGCATTTTGTGAGGTGGGTACCGAGCTCCCATCAGATTATCAGTGACCCCAAAATGTTTCAGAAGGACTCCTGGTGAGGCCCCAGGGGAACAATAGAATGGGCTCAGGTTTGAAGGAGACCACGTGTACACTCACAAATCTGCTGCCAACTAAATGTGCTGTTCGAACAAGTCTCTTGGTCTCTCTCTAGGCTCCACTTTCTATTTCTGCAAAAGAAGGGCATGGAAGAAAATATAGAGATGGAGAAAGGGAATGTTAAAATAGGTTATTTGTCAGTTCCCTTTCAATTCATAGAATCCTGTTTCATGATCAATGTCATAGAATTTCATTCTATTTCTGAATGCTTTTCCTGTGAACAGTTAGTCACTAATTCTTTCCAATTTCTGCCTTTCTTCCAGATTCTGAGGATCTTTGACAAAATATTTCTATGTGTAAGAAGCATTTGTAGACCTCAGTACAGTTAAGTCTGGGAGTACAGATAAGTCTGAATACCACCCCGCCCAGGTTTGTGAATATAGTACCCTGAGCCTACTATAGGTCTTACTGCCATTGGTCTTCTCAATGGCTCTAGAGCATTCTATTTCTTTATTCTACAAGTATTTATTGAGCAGTTTTTATGTGCCAGACTCTAAGATAAATCCTGGGACAGTTCTGTAAACAAAAACCAGTCTCCATCCTGAAAAGGTTAAAGATACTAATAGCTCAAATAATCCTCTCTATGGAACTATCCTGGGGTAGTTACTGGCTTGGTTTATGTGAGAGAAAAGAAGAAGGGTTGGAGCTGGGATTGAATTTTTTTTTAAAAAAAAGGAAAAAATAAGGAGCATCGAAGACTATCTGGGGAAGGATGATGCTGGCACCCTCCTAGAAGCAAGAAGGAAATTCCAGCTCAAGTTGCACAACACCCCTGAGCTTGGTCAGGAAAATTGCTAAGGTTTTGTGGTTGACATTCCAGTTTTTCTTCCACTGAAAAGAAACCAATAGCCCTATGAGATTAGCACAGGAAGACTGCTCTCTCAAGGAGCAGGTTCCAACCAACCTTGAGCCAGCTGACTTCATTAGACCACACCTAGTAACAATGCTAGTGTTACATTTCCCATCAGGGAAGAACAAACAGTATCTGTCTCTTTCCCAAAATGTCTAACTTTCTTGCCTATGCTCTTTTCAAGTCTGAATCTTGTTCCAGTGGAAAACCATTTCTCTTATTTAAGGCAATCCCTACCGAATATACAGTATTCTCTCCTGACAATACCAAAATGCACAGAAGTCTATAAATTGCTTACCATTTTGTTCTGGTGATGATGCTGGCTTGGGCCAAAATTGCAAGTGTACAAAGTAAAAGTAGGCTCATGAGTGACTAAAGTGGTCACTGAACAGATGATACAGTTGACCCTCCATAGTCACCAATTCTGCATCTGGGGATTCAGCCCATTATAGAATTAAAATACTCTAAGGCTGGAAATGTAGTTCAACGTTAAAGCATGTGTTTAGCATGTACAATGTCCTGGACTACACACACACACACACACACACACACACACACACACACACACAAATGCATTTGTACATATAGAGACCTTTTTTTATCATTGTTTCCCAAACAATATAAAAATGTACAGAGCATTTACATTGTATTAAGGACTATAAGTAATCTAGATATGATTTTAAATATATAGGAGGTGTATATAGACTATATCCACATACAATGCCATTTTATATAAGGAATTTGAGCAACTATGCATTTTGGTATCCCTGGTGGGTCCTGGAATCAATCCCCTGCAGATAGTGAGGGACAACTATACCAATAATCCAAGATGGAGATGCAATACCACCATCTTCTCCAGATGCTAGTAAGATATTTCCCTCCCAACAAGGACTCAGAGGAAAAGACCCACCTCACTTAAGAAGAAAATTCTCAGCCACACTGCCACAGCTACCCACCCTCACCAACCCCCACCCCCATGGCTGGAGAATGGGGAATTCTATGTTAGAGCCAGAATGGGAAAAGAATAATGTTAAAGCATCATACTCTTTCACTATGTATGCAATAAATAAATGTATTGGTCAATCACTTGAGGCAAAAATGGAGACACTCAAAGGCTCACTCAAATCAAAAGATGGCCACTCATCACCTTATAAATGGAGAGGGTCTCACTGGCTAAAGAGACTTTGGTTTCTCTCTTCCATTTGGAGTTACACCGTGTCAGGGTTGAACTGCATCATATTAAAAAGAGTTAGAAATCTGAAGTTCCAGCTGTGACAGGGAAGTAGGATGTGCAAGAAACCCAATACTCTGCTACCGCCATCTTGAAACTCTTCATTCTGGAGCAAAGACCCCTGTCTTTTTTCATTTGGCACTGGGTTCTGCAAATTATGTAGACAGTCCTGGGGATAACATGCCATAAAGCACGTTCAACCGAATTATTAGACCATCTGAACAAGAGGGGTGAGAGAAGTGAGGACATCTGACTTTGAATTAAGATCCAGGCTTAAGGACAGGCTCTGCTGCTGTCAACAGGTTTTTCTTAAATAAATATCGTCCTGTCCGGGAGCCCAGTGACTTCTTCACTGGTTCACTCAATTACTCTTCAACTATTTATTATCTCCTTAGCCACTGAGCAAGGTGCTAGTGATGCAAGCATAGAGTTCACAGAGTTGCTTCCCTCACATGGGAAAAGCAGCTGCAAGGAAAACTATAATGTGATGTGTACTTTGATAGGAGAAATAGGCAAATCTATAAGAGCATCAAGAAGGGGCACCTGATCCTAGAGAGGGCAAAATGGAGGGACCCATGTGGGAAGAGAGAGTGGGCTTGGGAGAATTTAGTAAGGTTCCTCCATCGTGGGCATTGTCAGCTGCTAAGTACGTGTATTCCAATTATCCACTCCAGGATGGAAAAATAACCACAGGATGGGTTCAGGGATTCACTGGGCTCACAGTGAGATGGATCTGAACTAAAACACTGTTATCACCTGATCTCTGTAAGCCCCTCATCTGACTGGTGGACAACAGCAATGTTTTTGGAGCTCCTGAAATTAGTGTCAGTTCATAGACAGCAGGCAGTAGTCTCCAAAAGACCTGATTACTTCCTTTCCCCCAAAACCACAGTCACCCTGGCAAATGCCATATACCTTTTAGAAAAGGAAAGAGAATCACCCCACTGTAAAATGGTTCTTTTCCTATCTGGTCTGCCTGCACATCAGAGCTATAATGAGGATCAATGAACAGAGCATTTGGTATGATTAATGTTGAATAATTAATAAAAAATGAAGAGTGTCATGACAAGAAAGAACATGTGCTCCAACATGCCCTTTCTATCACTGACATAAAACCATGGTCTTCGTTCCTGTTTTTCTTTTCTGCTTCCAACTATGATCATAAAAAGATACTCAGACTGGGCTGGGGTTGTAGCTCAGTGGCAGAGCACTTGCCTAGCATGTGTGAGGCACTGGGTTCGATCCTCAGCACCAACAAAGTAATTAAATAAATAAATACAGGCATAGTGTCCATCTACAACTATAAAACATTCTTTTTAAAAAGATACTCAGACTAGATGTAAGGTCATCTCCAGTTTTCAATTTCTATAAGCTCAGATAAGACCCCATTTATATCTTCTCAGTCCCATGGCCCAAAAGATATGCAAACATGGAACCTGCTTTCTTCTGATCACGGGTCCTGTTTAGAAGAGATGATGGCTTACTCACAGACACTAAGATCTGGACAGGGCACCATTTAGTTTAGCACTAAATCATGACACACAGTCTGAAAGCACTGGCAGCATACAGATCACACCAGAGGAAGCTGGTGCTTCAGCAAAGAAGGCTGCTTCCCACAAGCAGCAAGGCTCAGAGAATCTCACCTACTCTCCTCTCTGCAAAACTAATAATCCCATGTGGCCTCCCCTTGGTCAGCACAGAGGGCTCACTGACCCACCCAGATCCTGTTTGGTGTTTCCCTCTTCCTCGGCTTACACCTCAAGCTGCTTCTCTGGCTGACGCATTCACCATTCTGTTATAGCTACACCTCTTTTGATTAATCATCTTGACATCCCTTGTCAGCAATTGCAATTTGGAAGGTTGATTTTTTTATAAATGATGTAGTTCAGCAGTTTTCCAGGACAACCAGGTCTCTTGAGCAGGTGGGAAATGTCTCTGATGACACAGCATTTCCGTATCTTTGGCAAAAGAAAAGATTCTTTGCACTTACCAAGGTGTGGTGCCCGGACCCTGGTAGGACATCTGAGATACGAAATGAACAGATTGTCTAGTGTTGGGGGGATGGAGACTTGGAACAGTCAAGAACTTCCAGCCATCACCTTTCTCCTGACAGAAGCCATTCCCAGTCTGGACTTATGGGATAACATGCTACCTGTGTGGTATGACAAAAGGGGAACTTCAGCCCCATGACAGGTCTCTAGCTGGTCTGACCTGTTTGAGGACAATTATGTTTAGAAGGTCCCTTCCAAGCAGAAGCAGCACAAAACCTTTCTCCTACCATTATGTGGATGTCTTCAGGAAATGTCACCTTGACTCCTCAATGACTGATTACTTAGCCCTGGCAAAGTACACCTGTTTTACTCTTGAAATAACAAGTCTGAGAAGGTTGGTCACTAGACATCATGCTCACTGAGATGCATGAGCCCAGCCCGCTCCTCCAGCCGCCTGGGTGGTAGGTGGAGCATGTGGCTAGACTGGGCCAATGGGCTGTGAGTGAAAGTGATCACATCACTTCTGGACTGAAATAGGGATGCTCCAACTCTCTGTCTTCCGCTTTCAGAAGCATTGCTGCAATGTCGGGCAGTTTCCATCTGTGAATCAAGACCTGGAAGGAAGTTGCCCTAGGGAACCAATGGGCTTTGCTTAAACAAGAGCTAAACCTTTTTATGTTGATCCACCGAGACTTGGGAGTGAGCTCATCACCGCAGGAGCGTCTTGCCTGATGGATGTGACTAGGCAGCCAGAAGCACCTGACCCCTCGACGGGATTCTAATTTGGGAATAGAACATCATGGCCCTGCGCTCAGATAGGGCTTTCTGACCTTTCCACAAGATTATCTGGGTCAGAAATGACCAAAAATAGTGGCCATATAACTGGAAAAAAGAAGAAAAATGGCGAGAAGAAGTGCCAAATAAAATAAGCACGGAAAAAATGTTGGTAGACAATGGAAGTTTGCCCCCTTGTGCAGATCCACTGACCATCCCTAAGGTGTGCATCTGGGCGAGGATGGGGGTGGAGGCTGTAGAACACTCCATGGAACCTTTGCTTCTCAGCCAAACCCCAAACTTTCATGTCAAGCCAACAGCAGGGTACATTAGAAAGCTGAAAACCTGGGAAACCACGGAGAAAATTGTGAAGTTTATTTTCAGAGCCTGGAATCTGCCGTGCAGCTGACATGATCAATATTCCTTGAGTTATTTGTTCATTCTCCTGGTCCCTGACCCCTCTCAATGCATTGAGTCCCGTGCCTCAGCCACTCCATGTCCAGTTCTTCTGAGTCCCCAAGTGCTGAAGCCAGCCCAGCAGCAACCCACCATGAAACCCCTTCCTTCCCCTCTATATGTCCTGTCAATCCTCATAGGACCTGGACAGCCCCGTACATCAATTATGATTACTAATTATGATTACAGGAGCCAAGGTGATACCAGCTACTTGGGGAGGAAGGCATTATTCTCCTAGATAACTGCATAATAAGACACAGCACTGCTATCATAATTAAAAGATGGGACCATGCAAATATCATCCCTGGGTGCAAACCAGACAAGCCGTCTTTTCAAGCAAAGAAGACTTTCAAGGCATTTCAAAACATTCTGGGGATGCAAATGACTGATTCCCTGCTCCTCTGTACCCCAGGGTCAGGCACGGTGACCACAGAGCCACCTTCCCTTCCAGGCAACACCACAAGCACCCCCCAGCTGTCCTATCACTGACACTCTCATCCTGAGCTTCCTCCGGCAACCACTTGTGACAACACATCTATATCACTATCCCTGTGACTTTAGAGGCAAAAAAAGGAACCGAGACACCTGGGTTTTCTGCCACTGAAATTGGAAAACAGTCCTTGAGAGAAAAGATGTCAAGGTCCAGCCGGACATATTTTTCCATCAAAACACTGTAAAATGAGTAGAGGTTTCACATGACGCTCATGTCTTGGTATGTGTTTGTTGTTTTTAGAACAGCAGGCTGCATATCTGAAGCGATACATGCATATATGATGTAGGTGTTACCATGGCAAATGCCATGCATTTTTGGGTTCAATAGAAGCGTAAATAAGAAGATAAATATTGCATTTTCTGTCACCATGGAGATGAGACAACATGGGAGCTCATCATTTTGGAAGGTTTTCTATTTTATTATTTGGGCTCATTTTCTGCAGTGAATAATCCTATCAGAAAACCTCCAGCCCTGTCGCTGCTGTAATTGTGCTTAGCACCCAGCACACTTGATTTGTCCTTTCTGATGGGATGTATCCCAAGAGCAGAAAATTCATTTTTTTTTTTTTATTTCTTTATTCCCAGATGAGAAATCTATGCTTTCAATGTTAAAAACATTAATATTAAAAGCATGCCTTACAGCCATGATTCTTTTGTCTACTGAGCTCTAAAGAAAGTAAGTGTTTTCAAAGTCTTGAAGGCTTTTTTGATCTATTACTTTTATTTAGTTAAGGAATGGGTTGAGTAGTATTTGAATTGTTGCTGAAAAAATAAAAGTGTTTTAAATCTTAACCCTGATATGTCAGGATGGAAAGTCAGAATTTTAACCTTTGCATAGTCTTGATATTTCCATTGTAATCATTGATTAGATGCTTCCAGCATCTAAGCTAGAATCTGTGATTTAGCCTCTGCTAAACTATGTCAATAATGAACAAAAGTCTAGATTTTGAGGTTTAGACTACTTTTTCTAAGATACATTGTTTTGCTTGTTACCAACTAATTGATGTTTTAAACAACCACTATAACATTTAATGACAATCAACGAATATGTGAAAAGGTGTTCAACATCTCCAGCAATTAGAGAAATGAGAATCAAAACTACTCTGATTTTATCTCACTCCACTCAGAATGGCAATTATCAAGAATACAAGCAACAATAATTGTTGGTGAGGATGTTGGGGGAAAGGTACACTCATACATTGCTGGTGGGACTGCAAATTGGTATAACCACTCTGGAAAACAGTATGGAGATTCCTTATAAAACTTGAAATGGAACCACCATTTGACCCAGCTATCCTGCTCCTTGTTTTATACACAAAGGACTTAAAGTCAGCATACTACAGTGATACAGCCATCAATGTTTACAACAGCTCAATTCACAATAACTAAACTAGGTGCCTTTCAACAGATGAATGGATAAAGAAAATGTGGTATATATACACACAATGGAATATTACTCAGCCTTAAAGAAGAATGAAATTATGGCATTTGCAGGTAAATGAATGGAGCTGGAGAATATCATGCTAAGTGAAATAAGTCAATCCCAAAAAACCAATGGCCAAATGTTTTCTCTGATATGAGAATGTTGATTCGTAATGGGCAGGAGCTAGGGAAGAATGGAAGAACTTTGTATTAGGCAGAGCAGAGGGGAGTAAAGGTAGGGGAAGGGGCATGGGGTGGGAAGGATGGTGGAATGGGTCAGACATTATTACCCTATGTATATGTAAGGTTGCAAGAATGGTATGGTGCTGCATTGTGTACACCCAGAGACATGAGAAGTTGTGCTCCACTTGTGTCCAATGAGTTGAAATGCATTCTGCTGTCATGTGTAACTAATTAGAACCAATTTTAAAAGACATTTAATGAGCACCTACTACATGCCAGGCACTGTACAAGGCACTGGGGATTCAAAAACAAGTAAGACACAGTCTCTGGACCCAAGGAGCTCATCTGACTGATTTAAACACCAAGGTTTTTCTTTGGATTTTTATGCTTGACTGAAGTTGGATTAAATTACCTCTCATGTTTCTTCTAAGCTTAAGATTCTGAGATGCTAAACTTATTTAACACTACAATAAAGTTCAAGACTAATTTAACACTAACACCAAAAATTTATACAGTTTGTTTGTTCAAACTATTTCACACATTATCAACACTCAGTTACAACAGTGGCAGTCAAAATTAATTAGAAAGGTTTCTAAGATTCTCTGCAACCAGTGTCAGAAGTTGCTACTAGCAATAGGACAAATCAACTTGACTTTACTTGTGCCCATCAGAGAAGGTGGGTAAGCCAAAGAGGCACTATGCAGTTACACCATCTTCTCTCCCTGTCCCCAATCAGCTTCTCCTAAGAAATGCCAAGACAGATACCCTGAAGACTAGGCAGCCCAGAGGATTCTAGTCCAGTTGTTCATACTTGACCCTGGAAACTCATATTGAACCCTTGCTTCTCCTTTGTCTCAATACACAGGTACAAAGTACTATAAATAATTATAGTGTGTGTATGTGTGTACACGAGTGTGTGCGCACGAGTGTGTGAGTATAAGCACATGGGGTGGGCTTGAAATGGACACACCACAATTCAGATATTAACAAAAGGATTTTTTAATATTGCAATTCCATTTTTTTTCTCAAACCCCCTCCCCATATCTGCTGGTGTCAAAAAAGCAAATGAAAATATTTAAGTGCCACGTAAACATGATGAAAACCTAATCTCTACGTCAGGACCATTTCTTTTCTCTTAAGAAGTCTTTCTTGCCCTCTTCCTTCCCAAGAAGATCCTGAATGTTGGCATTTCTCCCAGCCGTAAAGCAGGGTCTTGCACACTGAGGCCTGTGCCATCCCCTGCTGCAATGTCCCTCTTTCCCAGTTCATCCTGTGCTGAGGTCGGTCCATCTGTCATTGTCAGCTCTGGGCTATCACTTTGTTGATTGGCAGCTGATATAGTCATTCTGGTCAGAAGGATTGAAATCACACAGGTCTGACCTCTTGCTCTTTCCTGGTCCTCCAAACTTCTCACCCAGCACAAGCAGGACTCTCCCCTCCCTGCCTACTGGAAGCTTTTCTCATGACCATTGCCTCCTTTCCCAGCTCTATAGCTGGTAAATTCTCTATAATATGTTTGTGGGCATAATTGGATCCTGATATGACCTGAGAAGATTTTGAAATTTGTGAAGTCTTTTTTCTCTTAAAAAAAAAAAAAAAAAAAAAAAGAGAAGAGAGAGAGAGAGAGAGAGAGAGAAACCTGGCTTTGCTTGCTTTGCTTAGATTCAAACAAATCAGTCTGGAAACTCAAATCTAATGAATGACTATTTGCTTTTAGGTTTTCCTACAGACAACAAATATCATTAATTCAACAGGGTCTTGATTTACTGAGATATTCCTTACTTCATTATCATTGAAGCTCTTGCAAGGCTTTGCTTGGCTCACCCCTGGGTGTGAGCATGCTCAGTCATCCTGTTCCTATTCTCTCCCTGCCTCCAGCACAGACCCACATACTTAGGGCGCTGTCAAAGGAGGAGGGGACCAGGAAGGAGATTTAGCCTCACTAGTTCAGAATTTTTCTGACAGAAATTTGAAAACCACGCTATTCTAATACCAACATACATGTGACCGAGGAGATTAAGTCACATATGGATGGGAAAGGAAGCCACACTTTTTCTAAGGTTTGGGTGTATATACTTGACCCCACACACACACCTAAAAACCTAGAATTCAGGTTAATGTTCCACACCTATACTTCTGTTGTCCCTGAGGAGAGAGTGACACTTCTTATCAAGGCCTGGCATATGATAGGGAGCCCGTAAAGGGTCAGAATCAAGAACTAGATGACCGTGGTGAAACAGCTTTTTGCAGGCTTTCAGGGAAGTGAAAGCCTGCAGGCCGAATATGACACCTACCCAAAGGGAAAAAGAACAACTGGCATTACCTCTGCCAGGAGTCACCATCAGAGAGTGGGCCAAGAAGGTCTACAGAAAGCCATAGAAATTCCCCCAGAGAATTGGGAAAGAATAAAACTGGATGATCCAGAAGAAAATGAACAAAGCAGGAAAGTTATCCAAAAGTGGCAAAAAAAAAAAAAAAAAAAAAACTTCACTATTTAAATCTAAGAAGACAAAGACCCATCTCAGACGGACTGAGGCCCTGGGTGCGTTATCAACACAAGGTCTCTGACATAAAAAATCAAGATGCCAGCCACGAAGTAGAGAATGAGACCCAAGAATCAAACAGAAACCAGGGCCACAAGTTTAGATACAAGATTAGGCTCCGAATAATAGTTATTTGATTAGCAGACCACCCATCTGCTCAGGCCAAGAACAGAGGCTACTGAGACATAGCCGGGACTGTGACTGCGACTCATGAAGTATGTACTATTGTTCATGCCTTGATCATGAGAAAACTGAAGATCAGAGATACTAAGCATATTAGCTTCCTGGCTCCTACAATGAATCACCACCAACTTGATGGCCTAAAACTTAGCTAGACATGAAGCACTGGAGCCAGACTCTGTGTTTCTTGATAGCCACTCTTTTCTCACCCTAGTGCCTACTTGGTGATGCTTTTTCCAAAACCCGTATGTTAGATGCATAAATCAGTGCCAGGTACACGGATGTTTTGTACAAATGGAATCACACCATATATGACCTTTTGTGTCTGGCCTCCCAGACACATCACGGTCTTTGTCACATGTCCTCCATCTTCCTCGGGTCCCTTCAAATCTGTTCTCCAGAAGCAGTCCATAGTGCTCTTTCTAAACCATGAAGCTGAGCTGGCCACTTCTTTCTTAGAATTCTCCAAAGCCTCCCTCACGCCCTGGGGTCAGCTCTGCGTGAAGTGCCCACCGACTGCTCCAGCTCTAGCTCTTGGACCCCGTGGGCCCACGTACCAATCTCACTGCCCATTGTGCCAAACCCAACTCCTCTCAGCTCTTGTTCACCACTAGGCCTTGCTCTGGACTGTGGCCCTCATCTGTAGCACGCTCTCCTTTCTCAGCACCCCTATCTTGTGTTAGATGTGACTTCCTCCAGGAAACCCCTGGATGGGTCACATTTCTTAGTTCATACCAGGACCCAAGAATGCCCATAATCAAATTGTAGAGAATTTACCAAAAGCTATAGATCTGGGAAAGGAGGCAACTGGCACGGGGACTGTTAGTTTGGCTCCTCCAGGGGCCACCTTAGTTCTCTCTTCTGGAACAGCCCATGGTAGCCCAGGCCTGGTGCTCAGTGTGTGCTGAAGGAGCCCAGAATCAGCATGCCAGCCTCCTAGCTGGTCTCCGGCTTCCCAACAGCCTCCCTGCTGGGACACACCGTGGATCCCCTATGCAGCTATCTTCTCACAGTGCCACTTTGCATCTCTGACTTCCCAGCTCAGACACTTCTGATGCCTCTAGCTGAGGCTGAAGACTGGAAGCCTCTGAACTGAGTCCAGCCCACAGATGGATCTTGTTTGGCTCACACTATGTTTTCAAAACTTCATTTAGATACAACATTTTAAAATAGAGACTTCACACACTCACACACACACACTCTCTCTCTCTCTCACACACACACACACACGTCCAAATTTCTGGCTTCTCTTAAAAACTCAGAAAGTCTGGCAACTCTCTGGGCCCATGTCTCCACCTGGTAACAATCATCTGATGCTTGGCAGCAGCTTCCCTGTCCCCCGCATCTGCTCTCTACAACCATCAGGTCCCCACCATCACCTCTGCAAATTCCTTGGCCTTTCACCTAATATGGGTTCTGCAGGTTTTAGAATGGTTAATCCTTGACCTACAGGATGAATTCTAAACAAGCCTTTCAAGGTGTTCTCCATTTGACAGTATAAAACTACTGCCCAGTATCTGATCTCTCCTTTCAAAACTTCTCCATGCGATGGATTATAAAAGTATCTTCCTCCTGGGCACCGTGGCACACACCTACAATCCCAGCAGCTCAGGAAGCTGAGCCAGAAGGATTGCAAATTCAAAGACAGCCTCAGCAGTTTAGCGAGACACTGACTCAAAATATAAAAAGGGCAGGATGTGGCTCAGTCGTTAAGCACCCTGGGCTCAATGCTGGTAAAAAGTAAGCAAATAAATGGAAGTATCTTCCTGCCTTCCTACACTAAACCAATATTACTGATTTCTCACCATGTGTCGGAGACAGATTGGGCAAGATTCACATGGTGCCTGCCCTCAGGAGGCTGACATTCCAGCGGGGATATAGTATATAAACCAGAAGAGTGATAGAGTGACCACTGCGGTGAGGCTGAAGGGAGAGGGGGAAATAGGAGGTCATGACAAGGGCACTGACCCATCTAGAGGTTTCCTGGAGGAAGCCACATCTAACACAAGGTAGGGGTGCTGAGTAAGAAGAGAATGCTACAGGCGAGGGCCACAGTTGACAACAAGGCCTAGTGGTGAGTAAGAGCAGAAAGGAGTTGGGTTTGGCACAATGGGCAGTGAGATTGGTACGTGGACCCACGGGGTCCAAGAGCTGGAGCTGGGCAATCGGTGGGCACTTCACACAGAGCTGACCCCAGGGCATGAGGGAGGCTTTGGGGAGTTCTAAGAAAGAAGTGGCCAGCTCAGCTTCATGGTTTAGAAAGAGCACTATGGACTGCTTCTGGAGAACAGATTTGAAGGGACCTGAGGAAGATGGAGGACATGTTACAAAGACCATGACTTGGCCAGGCATGGTGGCGCATGCCTGTAATCCCAGCACTTGGGAGGCTGAGGCAGGAAGATCATGAGTTCAAAGCCAGCCTCAGCAATGGTGGAGCACTTAGCAACTCAGTGAGACCATCTCTAGTAAAATACAAAAAAGGGCCGGGGATGTGGCCCAGTGGTTGAGTGCCTCTGAGTTCAATCCCCAGTACCAAAAATAATAATAATAATAGAAAGAAAGAGAACAGACAGAAAAGGTCATAAATGGTGTGATTCCATTCTTTTGAAATATACATGTACGTGGCACTGATTTATTCACCAAACATACAGGTTTTGGAAAAAGCATCACCAAGTAGGCATTAGGGTGAGACAATAGTGGCTATCAAGAAACACTCAGTCCAGGGCTGGGGACGTAGCTCAGTTGGTAGAGTGCTTGCCTCCCATGCACAAGCCCTGGGTTCAATCCCCAAAACAGCCAAAAACTTAAAATAAAAATAAAAATTAAAAAAAAGAAACACACAGTCTGGCTCCAGGTGCTTCATGTCTAGTCAAGTTTTAGGCCATCGAGTTGGTGGTGATTCGTTATGATAGCCCAGGAAACTAATCTTCAGTTTTCTTATCCCCAAGGCATGAATCATAGTACACACCTCACTGGGTTGTTAAAATGAGGTGATGCATAGGAAACAACTCAGTATAACCCTTGGAACATTGTAAGTGCTCCATGAGAGTAAACTATTAGTGTTATGTTATTGATACTGGTAGATGTAATGTAGTAGTAGCAGTACTATGCATAGAAGATAAGTCTAATCCAGATTGGGGCAGGGGTCTCTTAGAGAAAGTGACATCAGCTGAGGCATATGGTGAGTTGGGATTAGCCAAACAAAGGAAAATGGGAGAGGGTCTAGAGGATGGGGACCAGAAGAAATGTGGGGTGAAGTTCTGGATGAAATAGCATGTACAGAGGCCAGGAGAGAGGAGAGGCCAGGAAACATATGGGAAACAGCAGTTATAGCAGATGTCGGATGGCATCTTTTAACAGCTTTATTTCTATACTATGCTGGGCCAGCATCATATCCAATTAGTGTGAGAACAATGGGTAAATCTGGTTTGGTGTTAAGTTTATGTTTATTCTCTACTTCTGATGTTCTATCAAATGTTCACAGACATATCATCCCTATGAGTAACTTGGATGGGAGGGATAAGGGTTTTCAGGAAACACAACAACCTTGTGCTATAAATCTTACTATCCTTATTCTTTTTTCCTAAGCCCTTTGATTAGGCACATATTCTTCTAGTACATATCCATCAATAAGTATTTTCATTTTATTGGCTCTGTAAAGCCTCTTCCACATACAAAGTCTGTAATGACTCCCAAACAATGTGCCTGTCATTGACCTATTTGCTCTTGAATCCATTCCCAACCTTCCCCTCCTCTGCAATCTACATCCTTTGAAGCTCTCATGTTTTCTGGCTTGCTGGTAGGTTCAGCCAGTAGAAGTTGTCTCTCTAAGTCTAAAGTTCCTAAGGATAATGTAACGGTGTTGTAAGGTTTAGTGAAAGTGTTAAATTTTTTAAATGTTATGCATGTACCTTAGGATCCTGTGGCTACTGCTTTTCACCCACATACCCATTCAGAGCAAAACCTACATGTTCAAACTCCCTTGCAGCTACATATGGACATGTGCTTAAGTTCTGGGATGTGGGGGGAAAAAATTAAGCATGCAATTTCCAGTCTTCCTTGCTCTCTTTTGCCCTTTCTCCTTTTCTCTGGCTGGCACATGTTGTGGCGGTGAGCCACGCTGGAACATGTGAGCAAGAACAATACCCTTTGGACAGCCGAGCAGCAAGATCAAAGACACCTGGGACCTTGAAAAGTCTCTCAAGAACAAACCAGCCAGACTTCTACAGAGAGAGAAATAAACTTCAGTACTGCTAAAGCCACTGCTACTTTGAGACTCCATTACGTAAGTAAATTATATCTCATCTAAACACACCCTACAAAGTGTGCAACACACCGCAGGCACCTGGAAGAGGATTTGCGTTGCAGTAAGGTATCGGCAGAGACCAACTTGGCTTTCTTGGAAGCTAAAACAAAATAAAACAAAGCAAAACACATCTCCCTTCTGAGAGTAACAAAAAGCTGCTGCCTTCTGGAGGCAACCCAGAACCTGCCTTTGAAGCAAACTGTCCCTTTTGTTCCCAGAGCAGCAACTTGGTGGAGCCCTTTTAATTATGAAGTAAGGAAGTTATCTTAGAATTCGCAGGGGAACTTTTGAGAGAAACTCATTTCCTGCAATTAGGCCAATGAGTACTCTAGCAAATTAATTGGCACAGTAAAGGAAAGTGTGCTCTTATTTGCAGTGAACACACTAATAAGGCCGGGAATTTATTGGTTACACAAGTTACTTCTAATTCTTCATGATGGTCAGCCCTGGAAAGAGTGGATCAGAAAACAGCTTAAGCAGTAGCCAGGTGGAATTGACTCTAAGAAACTCTCTTCTACACAATCCAAAACTCCTACACAAGGTTCCTGCCATCTCAGAGCCAGGCTCCCTAGTATCTCTTCTCTTCCTGCCTCTCCATGCTATGTGTTTTATACCAAAAGGCACCTGTGAAGCTTTGCCCCTCTTTGCTGAGAGACTTAGAATATATCCTCTGCCAACCCAATCATGTTGTCTGTCGGTCTTCTAGACCACCTTCTCCTTCTTAATCCATATTTGCCTGCTCTCCAGTTTACACATCTTACATCCTAAATTCTTTCCTGTTGGAAGCCATGAAAGAACTGTGGGCATATCTGAGCTATCTCTGAGCAATCTCTAAGCCAAGGTGAGCCCCTCAGAGAACTTTCAGTATTATCTTTCCAATCTGAGACTGCTTTGTTGCCTTGGCAAACATCCTGCCCAAACAGAATTCTGTGATACTGAGGAATTTGTTGGCTCAGACAGCCCTAGGTTCAAATGCCCCAGAAGTAGAGAGTGCCCCAACTAACCTTGTGGAGCTAGCTGCCTGGAGGAAGAAGAATTACCACACAAGTGATAAGTCCCCAATCAGGCCAATGCCCACACAGCCTTTTGCTTCTTGTATACCTTAGAAGAACTCTTCCTCATCATAAATTCCTTTGGTGTGTTTCACTATAAATAAATACAAACAACAATAAGCATTGGCGAGGATGTGGGGGAAAAGGCACACTCATACATTGCTGGTGGGACTGCGAATTGGTACAACCAATATGGAAAGCAGTATAGAGAGTCCTTGGAAAACTGGGAATGGAAACACTATTTGACCCAGCTATTCCACTCCTTGGTTTATACCCAAAGGACTTAAAAACAGCATACTACAGGGACACAGCCGCATCAATGTTTATTAATGTGGCACAATTCACAATAGCTAAATTGTGGAACCAAACTAGATGCCCTTCAGTAGATGAATGGATAAATAAACTGTGGTATATATGCACAATGGAATATTACTCAGCATTAAAAGAGAATAAAATTATGGCATTTGCAGGTAAATGGATGGAGTTGGAGAATATCATGCTAAGTGAAGTACGCCAATCACCAAAAACCAAAGGCCAAATGTGTTTTCTGATATGTGGATGCTGATCCATAATGGGGGTTGGGGGGAGCATAGGAGGAATGGAGGAACTTTAGATAGGACAAAGGAGAGGGAGGGAAAGGGAGGGGGCATGGGGGTAGGGAAGATGATGGAACAAGATGGACATCATTACCCTAAGTACATGTATGAAGACACGAATAGTTTTACTCTACTTTGTGTATAACCAATGAAAAATTGTGCTCTATATGTGTACTATGAATTGAAATGCATTCTGCTGTCATGTATAACAAATTAGAATAAAAAACAAATTTTAAAAAATAAATAAAGCATTCACAAGCTTTTTCCCTTTGTTAGGATCAGACCCATAGGGTCTTTTCCACCTGTGAAGCCTTCGCTTTAAATTACATGTCTTGTATCTTTTATTTCTTTTTCTTTTTTTTTTTTTTTAGTTGTAGTTGGACACAATACCTTTATTTTACTTATTTATTTTTACATGGTGCTGAGGATTGAACCCAGGGCCACGCATGTGCTAGGTGAGCGCTCTACTGCTGAGCCACAACTCCAGCCCTCTCTTTTATTTCTTAATATTACTTTTTCAGACTTTCATTTCCAACCGGCCCACACCTCTGAGGGTTACGCATTCCCTCCCCATGCAGGCGTGACTGAGACTTTCCTGATGGACCACTTAGCACAGACTTCCCTGACCCAATGATGGTCATTGTCACTCACAATGATGATCTCTCTTTCAGTGGTCCCAGAACAAATATCTGACCAGGGATTGAGTCACTAAACTGGAAATCTGATAAGCCTGTTTAACTTTTTATTCTCAAAGAAATATACCCATACAGGCGATCTTCCTTAGGGCAAGCCTTCTGCTGAACAGCTTCCCAGCATAGAAAAGGGCAACCAGTTACTACTGGGCATGTTTGCTTCCTGTCCTTTGATCTTGATTGCCAGAAGCAGCAATATTAGAATAAAGGGAGTTTCCATGTTTACCCAAAAGCTCCCATTTGTAAAATAGGTTGGGAAGGTCTGTTTTAATCTTTCTCCTTTCCTACCCTTTACTTCCTTCTCCTCCCATTCACAGTGGCCACCACCACCATGATCTTAACCATTATTTTCAAAGAATTAAGCTCAGCTCACTAACTCCAAGACCCCAGCCTTTGCGCTCTCTGCTGGCACCAGTGCTGAAGGGTCTCACTACAGTAGTGTGTAGGGTTGGAGTTGGGATGAGGGGACTTGCTAGTAACAGGATTCAAATAGCCCTCAGGCTCTTAAAACTACTCTGTCCATTGGCTCACCCACTTCAGCCAGGGGAAAGCCTTTCCAGCCTTTCTGTGGTTTCTGTTCCTTCCAGCACTTTCTTTGCTGGTGGCTTTGTTTGTAAGAAAATATGGAGAGTCTGAGGGAAAGAGGCTTCACAGAGGGATCTATTCAGGCCAAGCCTGCTAGGTGAATCTCTGGAGGAGCTGTGTGGGTAGGAGGTGTGGGCAGTGTGAAAAGCCACATAACTTCCTGTCACTAAAACCATTTCCTCTGGTAAAAGACAAAATTCACAGTTCTGCCCTCACCCACAGAGAACACTGCTCCTGATATCTTCTCCCCTCAGGTTTCTTGATGGCTGCTTCTGTTAAGCATGGAATCATCACAGTGCCACCTGCTCTTCCCTGACTGGTGGAGTTGCTGGCAGAGCCAGGAGAAGCAGAGGAGTGAGGGACCCCCAGGAGGCCGACATCTCCAGAGCTCCTGGACGTTGCTCCAAGCACGAAGGCTCCCAGGGGCACCTTCCATTCTGGCTTATTTGTGTTTGGAAAATGTGGCTGCATCCATCCACCACCTCCGCAAAAGAAAACACTTATAAAAGGAGAAGCTGGCCCAGCGGAGGACAGTGGAGGTGAGATTCAACTTGCACAGAGCCTTAACGGAAGAATCACAATCAGCAGGAAGCAGACCAGAAATAAAAATGGATTCCCACCTCCCACTCACCCGAGTTAAACTTGAAAGAAGCTGGAAGTGGCCACAGCTGGGCTGGCACGGCTCTGCCTGGCAATGCCCTTGGCCCTGGCACCCACTAGGTTTGCTCTGAGTCTTGCCTCAGGGTTTGGCTGGTCAGGAGGAGCCCCTGCACCACCATAAAACACACTCAAGTATGTTTTCAGTTACCATAATGTGTGCTTTGAACCTGATTCCTCTGCTGGGAAAGAAAGATAAAATTAGAGTATTGGATGAACCTTTAGAGATTACTAAACTAAACATTTTTTCTGTGCTTCCGTTTCCACATCAGAGGTGGGAAGTAGAAGTGAGTGATTTTTCTTAGGTCCCATGACAAAAAAAAAAAAAAAATGTGGCAACATAGGCATTACACTGTCCTTTGGCCCTCACTAGTGCTTTCTCCATCTTCTTCAAAATTGTTTAGCATTGTGGCACTTCAGTACATACCTGACTCGGGAGACACAGATAGACCAAAACATGCCCCCACAATACTGTGCAGCTCCCCCCTTCAAACCCACCAGGAGAAAGAGTCTATTTGTCCAATCCCTGAATTTGAGCTTGGCCGTGTCACTCACTTTGGCCAATAGGACATTAGCAAACATGACTCAAAAGGCTTGAAATGTGCATCTCCCTTAGCATTTGCCCTCTCTTCCTGCACTTGGAAAGCTGAGATGATCATGTGAAAATGCTTCAGCTAAACTGCTAGACAGGCCGTGTGAAGAAGCCAATGCACCCTGGACATAAAAACATATTAGCCCATTCAGCCCCAGTCCATTGACCTGCAATTACATGAATGAGCCTGGGCAAGCCCAGAAGAAGAACTGCACAGCTTATTGCCAACCCCAAAGAATCATAAGCTAATATTATTAATTAATTGTTATAAGATGTTATATTTAGGGATGGTTTATTGAGCAACAGAGGCTAACTGATATACAGCAATATGGCAGAAAATAAGCTGTTCACCTGAAATGTTCACATGCACAAACTATCCTTTGGAACTCTCAGCATAGAGTTATTCCTATTATAAGGCACTTACGAGGAGTCAGGTTGAAATTCTTCACTACAAGCCGCTTGCAATGTGTCCCGTCTTAGGTCGAACACTTGGGACAATTGTTCAGTTATCTCGATTTATTAGTTGCAACAAATAGACAAAATGCAAGGGTTCAACCCAAATAGAGTGAATTTTTAACATTTATATAGCAATCTGAAGTAGTTCCAGATCCAGGAGAGAAAGGTCTGTTCCAAGGTGATGTCAACTCTGTCATCTCTAACATGATTCTTCCTGAGCATGGACATTCCAGTTGAGGAGAATGAAGAAAGAGAAGAGGTGTGTGGCCAAGCCAAAGTGGCCTATGTCACATTCACTCCATTCCAATGGCTAAAATTCAGGTATATGGGCATATCTCACATGAAGCAAAGTGAAGAAATGAAGGAGAGATGGTCCTTGGTGCGTAGCAGCAGGCTCTGCCATGCTGTGTGACATGTAAGGTTTAGAATTAAGACTTTATCATTAGGGCTCCAACAGAGAACCATGAACTTAGGGTTGATGGAGTTTGCAAAGGAGAAAAGACAGAAAACTTGGCAGATTGAACATGGATGGAGGAATCCCCAGTATTTCACATTTTGTCTTTTTCCAGGTAGAGGAAAGGCTGGGAAGGGACAGTGGGATTTTGTGGGTGAAGAAGAAAGCTATCCTAAGAAATCTCTGTCCTGGGGAAGGGAAGGTAAAGCAGTAAGCTCCAGGAAGCCCCACACTGTACATGACGTTGCTCAGGAGGGAGGATGGGGCACAGTGTCTGGAATCAGCTGGTCACTCTGCAGAGAAGGCAGGTGAGGCCAAGGCTGGCTGTGATTGAGGCTTCCATTTCCACTGAGATTCTGGCCCTGAACAGTCCTAAGGGCTGTAAATGAGATCCAAACTTTATTCCTCTCCCCCATTTGTTAAATTCAAGATGACTAGAAAGAGGAAGCAGGCTCTTAAAGCAGCAGATCGATCCAGGATCTCACCAGTAGAAAGAACTTGTTTTTTTAACACTCAAGGCCACCACTCACAGAAAAATAATCAGTTACAGTATGTTCTAGATAAAGAAACTTCCTCATAATTTGGGGAGTTTCAAAGGAGATAATTACATAATGTATTTAGATGATAAATTTATTAAGGGCAAAAACATAAATCACTTATAACAAATATAATTAGTAAAATATCTACTGCAGTTGATTTGGTGTTAAATATGATATAGAGACAGGGCATGTATTTAGAGTGAAAGACAAAATAAAAATACAGAGACAAAAACAGACAAGAGGAAGAAAAAGAGAGAAACAGTATAACAGAGATACTTAGAAATAAATTTAGAAAGATGTCCAGAGCAGCCACAGACATACAAACACACTCATGTGCAAACACCAACATTCAAGAATGCAGTAATATATTCATTTTGTGACCTTATAAGATATTGCCACCAAAGGTATTTAAATATTTCTTGAATAAATGGCATAAATAACTGTCTCTTCCTATCAGTCAAATTAAGAGATAATTAAATGCTGCGGAAGGAAATCCTACACTGAAGTTCTAAGTTCTGTATTATTTTTCTAGGTAGCAATAATAATTAAAATTAATCTAGGAAGCACTAAACTTCCTGAAAATGAAATAAAAAGGAAGACAAACATAGTTTCCACACAGACAACAAGAAGAAATCCTGAAGTCAAAAGAAACAACCAAGTTTTCTTTTCCCTAGGATCCTTTTTGCCAATTCATTCAGAAATGTACCTTTTCCTTTTTTAATAAGAAAGCATTTCATTTGTTTTGTTTTGTTTGGGGGTGGGGAATATTTGTTTCATTTTTGGTTTTTGATAAACATTTCTAGAGTAACATGGTAAACACCAGGTTAGGCACTAGAACCACAGAAAGACTGAAATATGGCAACTTCTACAAGGAATTTGCATTTCCAGTGGGACAGACATAGAAACAAATAAAATGACAAAATTAGTGCCAAATAGAAGTATGCACAAGATACTAAGTCCACCTCTCAGAGAAAAAGAAACAGCAACACACTGGCTAGAGTCCAGCTATTCTCACAACAATCCCATATGCTCTGCCTGAGTGTCACGCCACACAGATCAGGTATTACCCACCATGTTTGTTACAGTTATTTACTGCTGTGTATTAAATCATTCTTAAAGTTAGTTACTTAAAACCGCCATCATTGATTTGCTCACGATTTTGTAATCTGGGCCAGCCTTAGCTGGGCAAGTTGTTTCTGCTCCGTGAGTTCTTTGGCCAACTGGTGAAGACTAAGACTGGAGAATCCAACATGGCTCCGCTCACACTTCTGGGACAGCTCAGATAGTGCAGGTCCTCTCACTGCCACAGTCAGGTATCCTCCAAGGCTCCTCTCTTCACCTGGCCTCTCCTCCTCAAGGAGGCTAGGCAGGGCCTCTCGATGTGGCAGGGTGGTGGGAGAATGAAAACAGACGTTCCCCAGAATTTGTACAATGGGAAGCAAGCCATTAGGCCAATCCAAGTTCAATTCATGGAGGTGAGATTTACTGGGAGCCATTTTGTGACCATCGACCACAATGCCCGTGTCACCAAAAGTTGTCTATATGTCATAGGGAACGACGTGACCCAACTCCAACACCTAAAATGTCTTAAGTATGATCTTAAACAGGCAAATATCCATCGTTTTTGATATCTCACCCTCGACTAAGCCAAGGTTTGTAATAATGCAATATTTTTTAAATGCTAAAAAAAAAAACCAAAAAACAAAAAAACCTCTACTTACTGGTCCTTTTGCATAAGAACATCATTGGTGGAATTTTAAAATAGAAAATGGTTGATTTGGACTTTGAAGATTCCAGAACTATGACTCTACCCCACGTATGGAGTCCCAAAGACCCCTCTGCAGGCTCAACTTTCTGACAAGTCATTTGGGAGACAGTAAATAGGGTGACAAGCACTTATATCTCCTCAAACATTTCTACATGCTGGGAACTTTTGTGCTCTTCTAGTTATTTTTAAATATATCATGGATTATTGTAACCAATAGTTACCCTATTGTGTAAGCTACCTGGTACCGAAAACCGGGAGGAAAAACTCTCGGAGGCAGAGTTAAGCTTTTACTACTTTTACTTCTACTTTCTTAGAGCTTAGAGAGGGAAAGAAAGATTTTTAGAGAGAAAGATTAAAGCGAGCTTTTCTTCTTGTCTTCTTAGCTTAGAGTCTTAGAGAGAAAGAAAGATAGAGCTTAGCTTAGCTTCTTAGAGAGAAAGAAAGATAGAGCTTAGCTTAGCTTCTTAGAGAGAAAGAAAGATAGAGCTTAGCTTAGAGAAAGATTAGAGCTTCTTTCTTCTCTCTTCTTTCTTCCTTCTTCTTTCTTTTGTCTTCTGTCTTCCTCAGGAGCCTCGGCCTAACTCTGACCAGTCATTACTTCTTCTATCTGGTTTCTCTTCTGTCTTCTATCTGGTTTCTCTTCTGTAACCGCTCTGCCTACGTTCTGGCCGCTCTGATTCTTCTGACCGACCGAGTGACTGCCCGGCTGACTGAATTCTCCGTTCTCCTAACTCGGACCGCTTTCACCCGGTTATATACCTTCAGGTTTGCGGGTGCCTACAGGTGCGTCACATACATATCAGGTGGAACTTATGGCTTCCAGCTAGCTACAACAGCCCTTCCTAATTAGGGCTCCTTCACTATTGTGTTACAGAAAACCTAAACTGATTCTCCCTCTCTAACTCTGTTTCGATGCCTTTTATAGAACTTTTTTGTTCTCCTCTCCCCTTGTCCTTCCCAGTCTCTAGTGACCACTGTTTCACTACATTCTATTCAATCGACTTTTACTCTCTTCAAATGAGTACTAACATATGGTATTTGTCATTTTGCATCTGCTTTATTTCATTTAACATAATGACCTCTGGTTCCATAACTTATTTTTCTGGTTGTACATGATATAGAATCATATCAGTCGTGTAGTCATATATGCACATAGGGTAATAACAACTGTATCCTTCCTGTATCCACGCCCCCTCCCCTAGCCTCTGCCCTTATTGTGAATTAATATCTGCATATCAGAGAAAACATTCAGCCTTTGGTTTTTGGGGATTGGCTTATTTCACTTAGCATGATATTCTCCAGCTCTATCCATTTACCTGCAAATGCCATAATTTCATTCTTCTTTAAAGGCTGAGTAATAGTCCATTATGTATATGTACCATGTTTTCTATAACCATTAATCTGCTGAAGGGCTCCTAGGTTGGTTCCATAGCTTGGCTATTGTGAATTGGGCTGCTATAAACAATGATATGGCTGCATCACTGTAGTATGCTGATTTTGTCCTTTGGATATAAACTGAGGAGTGGGCTAGCTGGGTAAAATGGTGGTTCCATTCCATGTTTTCTGAGGGATCTCCATAGCACTTTCCACATTGGTTGCACCGATTTGCAGTCCCACCAGCAATGCATGAGTGTGCATTTTCCCCCATATCCTCACCAACATTTATTGTTGCTTGTATTCTTGATAATTGCTATTCTGAATGAAGTGAGATAAAATCTTAGGATAGTTTTGACTTGCATTTCTCTAATTGCTAGAGATGTTGAACATTTTTTT
This sequence comes from Tamias sibiricus, assembly GCA_025594165.1. Lineage (NCBI taxonomy): Eukaryota > Metazoa > Chordata > Mammalia > Rodentia > Sciuridae > Tamias > Tamias sibiricus. Next base: position 210,702,627 of record CM046658.1, read on the forward strand.
CATATACTTGTTGATCAATTGTATTTCTTCTTCTGTGAAGTGTCCGTTCAGTTCCTTAGCCCATTTATTGATTGGGTTATTTGGGGGTTTTGGTGTAAAATGTTTTGAGTTCTATATATCCTGGAGATTAATGCTCTAGCTGAGGTGCATGTGGTAGATTTTCTTCCGTTCTGTAGGCTCTCTCTTCACATTATTGTTTCCTTTGCTGAGAAGAAGGTTTTTAGTTTGAATCCATCCCATTCATTGATTCTTGATTTTACTTCTAGCACTTCAAGAGTCTTGTTAAGGAAGTCAGATCCTAAGCCAATATGGTGAAGATTCGGACCTACTTTTTCTTCTATTAGGCACAGGGTCTCTTTGATCCACTTTGAATTGAGTTTCATGCATGGAAAGGAAGAACTTAGAAGATGGAAAGACCTCCCATTACTCCTGGATAAGCAGAATTAATATTGTCAAAATGGCCATACTACTAAAAGCATTATACATATTTAATGCAATTCCTATTAAAATCCCAATGACTTTCTTTCTAGAACTAGAAAAAGCAATAATGAGATTCATTTGGAAAAATAAAAGACCCAGAATAGCCAAAGCAATCCTTAGCAAGAAGAGTGAAGCAGGAGACATCACAATACTAGACCTTAAATTATACTACAGAGCCACAGTAACAAAAACAACATGATATTGGCACCAAATCAGACATGTAGACCAAAGGAACAGAATAGAAAACACAAAGACAAACCCACATAAATACAGTTATCTCATACTAGACAAAGGTGCCAAAAACATCCACTGGTGCTAGAAAAACTGGAAATCTACTTGTAACAAAAGAATGGTATTTTGATGGGGATTGCATTTAATCTACAAATCACTTTCAGTACGGTCATTTTAACAATATTACTTTTTCTAATTGTGAACATAGGATAACTTCCACTTTTTGGGTCCTGTATAATTTCTTTCATAATTATTGTATTATTTTCATTCTAGAGATCTTTCAGCTCCTTGGTTAGATTTATTCCTAAATATCATGTGTTGGGTAGCTCTTGCGAATAGGATTTTTTTTTTTAGCAAGTTCATTATTGGTGTCCTGTCTTTTGTGTATTGATTTTGTATCCTTCAAGTATTTATTTCTGAGGTGCCTGATGTGCCTCGCATCTCAAGGCAATATTTTCACCACAGAAATTTGGCCTCTGTGAGTCACGGAGGAAAACCTCCACACTGCACATGTGAGGTCTCTGCTCTGCCCTGTGGAGTGCTGAAAACACCCTGTAGAAGAAATGGGAATTCCGTCATCAATTGGAAAATTATTCCAAAATACTGTAGACATCATTTCATAGAATGTGGAAATAAATAAATTTTAAGAAAGATAAAAATTCTCATTTATTTGAAATTAAGGAAGAAATATTTCTTTTTCTGCACATTCTTGACTAATATCAATGACTCACTTGTCACAAAAGCTGAGGTTAATGCTCACCTTCTCTTGAGATTTTCAGGAGAAAAGTTAAAGAGGCAATAAAACCAACTTGGAAAGCATACGAATGAAGTGCCATGTAACCCTGGGGCAGGGTGACAAATCACACATGCTCCTTTCAACCCTTTGATTCTAGGATTTTTCTGGATGTTCCAAGAAAACAGAAAGGACTAAAGCTTGAAATCATATTCCTGGAAAAGAATAATATACAAGTTTCTTCTTATTCCTTAACTTTTCTGAAGGCAGAAATGGCTATTCATTTATTCATTCAACAAACACTTTTGAACGTCATACTGAGAAGAGTCTGATGAATAACTATTGGTTTCTGAAGGACCCAGATAGAATGGTCCTGAGTCTGTCTTGATTTCTGTGGTAAGTGTTCCGTTATCTATTGCTGTATGGCAAATCACTCCAAAATGTAGTGACTTAAAACAAAGATAATCATTTATTTTGCTCATGGACCTGTATTTGGGGAAGAACTCAGTGGATACAGCTCAACTCTGCTCCCTGTAGCACGAGCTGGGGACTCACCTGAAGCTGAAGGTTCCCCTTCCAAGATGGCACATTCAGGCTTGGCAAGTTGTTGCTGTCAATAGCTGTGGTCCATGGGCCTCGGTTCTTTTCCACAGGGATCTCTCTTTGGGATAGACTCCTTCCCAAAGCGGCTAAGTTCCAAGAGAAAGTAGTCTAAGAGGTGTAGGAGAAAGTAGCCTCAAAAATTCCAGTACTTCACTTCCTCTACCTTCTACAAGGCAGTCAATAAAGACCAGCCCAACTCAAGAGATGGAAGCTAGACTCTCCCCACCATGGGGAGTAGTAGCAAAGAATTGGTGCCCCCTTTATTCACCACAGCAAGATGAAGTCTCATAAATTTTTGCCCACAATTTCCACTCCTCATAGTTCTGATGAGAATTTTTTTTAAATATGTGTCTAAAGAAAGAAACTGTAAACATTCTCTCTGAGAAGTGAGATTACAGTCCGCTGAGTGCTATGAACTGTAATCAAAAGTAAACCAAAATCTTGATTTGAAATTAAAATTCTCCTCATATGTTAATGTGCACCCCTTCTTTATTTGTATGATAGACTCTATTGACTGATTATCCCAAATCCATTTCCCTCTCCTCTGCTGACAGAGTCCCAGTTTGGTTCATAATCATTTTCTCAATAAGATGTGTTTCAGAAGAAGTGGGTACTGTCCTGGCTCCACGGGTGAATGAGGGTTGGTTTGGGTCGATTATGGTGGTCTCATTTCCCATACCAGTGAATGGATAGACATGCAGCATACCCCTAGCCAATGAGAGAAAAATCTCTTAGAATGTCTCAGAGGTTTTCTATCTAATATATCAGTCACACACACACACACACACACACACACACACACACACACACTACAGTTCCTTCTTTGTCATGTGTGAATGGGATGAACTGCCACAATAAGCCAACACGCATGAACAGAGCTAGCCCCAGGATGGACCTTCCAATGTCTTTCCATCATCTTTCTGAATATCTCCTCACAGTGCTGCACTTGATATATTAAAGGTATAAATATTTGGAATGATTATTCTGACCTTCAAGTCAGTTGTAAAATCTCAGCATAAGAAGGGTTTGTTAGCATATTACAGTGACACAGCCATTTCAATGTTTATAGCAGCACAATCCACAATAGGTAGGTTGTGGAACCAACCTAGATGTCCCTCAGTAGATGAGTGGATAAAGAAAATGTGGTATATATACAAAATGGAATTTTACTCAGCAATAAAAGAGAATAAAATAATGGCATTTGCAGGTAAATGGATGAAGTTGGAGAATATAACGCTAAATGAAATTAGTCAATCTCAAAAATCCAAATACCAAATGTTTTCTCTGATATAAGGAGGCTAGTTCACAGTGTTGTTGGATGGGGGTACATAGGAGGATTAGAGGAACACTAGAATGGTCAAAGGAAAGGGAGGGGAAGGGAGGGAGCAAGGGGGGAGGGAGGGGGGAAAAAAGGAAAAAAAAATTGGTGGTTGAATGAGATGGATATCATTATCCTAAATGCATGATTGAAGATCTGAATGGTACTTATATACTTTGTATACAAACAGTTGTATGTAAAAAAGATGCTATATATGTGCATTATGAATTGCAATACATACTACTATTATAAATATAAAAAGAAAGAAAAAAAGAAGGGTTTGTTAAAGATAATCTTAATAATCAGCTTCTGCCAAATAATCCAAATTAAAGACATCCATGAAAGTTCATAAGGCATAACTTATGTAGACCTTAATTACTTGTGGAGTCCATATTTTTTAATTTGTCTACTTACTAAAACTTATTAATAACCCTAAACTCAATATTCAGTCCATGTTCATGATTGTTTGCAAAGATGTGCATGCACCAAGTGGGTGAAAAACCTGAGTTGCTTGACGTGTCTTCCCAGCTGAGATCTAACAAGATGACAATCTGCCCTCTTATTTCAACTCTCATACAAGTGTCCTTTCCATCATATATGTAGTGTGACATTCTTTGGATTTTTTATGCTGTATGTTAGTGACTTCACTGTTTAAAATGACCCCCAAGCATAGTGCTGAAGAGCTATGTGATGTTCCTAAGCCCAAGAAGCCTGAGATGGGCCTTATGGAGAAAATATGTATGAGATAAGCTTTGCTCAGGCATGAGTTACAGTGCTGTTGGCCGTGAGTTCAATGCTAATGAGTCAACAAAACATATTAAATAAGGTGTTTTTAAACAGAAACACATAAAAAACAAGGTTATGTATTTATTGCTGATGAAAAAGTTGAGACTGAAAGCTTTAAGAACCTAACCCTGTATTTCCCCAGGAGCAATGGTTTATTATTCACTAAATACTAATAGTATTCAGTGTTCACATAACTCTATAGAATATAACTGCTTTGAATATATATGTTTTACTTTCTATTATTTACTTCTTTCACAAAAAGTGTCATGTTCAAGGGGGGAAACCTATAGAAGTAATACCACCAGCCTCAGTGACTCTCTTCTTTACAAGATCCAATGACCTTGTAGTTATGAGCCTCTGGTGGTCTAGTGTTCCAAGATGGTTACCTCCATACTCCAGTAATCATTAGCAAGTCACATCCTATTACAATGAAAGGCCCATACCTTACTGTCAAAGACATTAGAACGCTGACTCCAGAGCAGAACATTCCCACAAAATATATATTTTCAACCCAGACTTCACCGCTGAACTAGGTTTCCTCAACCACTAATAGAACACACCTTCAGTGAAGTGTTAGTCTGACCTGGAGTCTCCTCTACATCCATATCAGACAAGAGAGATGCTCTTCCCAAACACAAGCATTTGAGCCCAGACTCAAAAGCCACTGTTCATAGTCTGGAAGTCCAGATGCCCGCTGAGTCAGAGTTCCAGCGCATTCTCCCAAAACAGCCTACAGCATGTTCCCTAAAGGTAGTGTACCATCTTCTTCCCTGTATGGTGACATCTTGTGATGGGCACCGCTGAAGTCAAGAGCACCTATGCTTACAGCAACCTTGCTAACATGGGCCACTCCCACTACTGCTAGAACAGGAGACGCCTAAAGCAAACTCCTCTGTCCCACCAGAGGTCACCGTCAAGGGAATTGTAGTTCTTTCCACAGCAAGCAAAAGACTCCTTAGGACTGGCTGTTATGAATTGGGCTATGCATGGCCAGGAGGCAACCCCATGGTCATGGCTAAAGTGTCCTTCCCTAAAAGACCAAATGACTCAAATCATTTATTCCTACTTAATGCCTCCCTCCCCTGACACTTCAAGTTGGCCTCGACTTCCATTATGCCATCTTAAACTTACAAAAGTTTTCAATGACTTGCTACATCAGGTGGGCAGTTTTCAGTCTTAGCATTCAGACACCGTAACAGCATCTGATGCCACTGCTAATACCCAGTCCTCAAAGCACTCTCCTTGCTTCTGGATATCCCCTTCCTCTCCTTCTCTGTCTCACGCAGTCTTAGGCACCTTGGCTTATTCATCTTCTTCAGTTCACTCTTGGGTTCCTCGATACCTGGAACTAAGTCCTTCCCCTCCCTCACTGTCTATACCTACTCCCCAAACAACCTCATCTCCACACATGGCTTTGCTTAGCATGTATGAACAAGCCCCAAGTTTATCTGAGCAGCCTAGAATTTTCTGAACTTTGGATTTGTATGTAAATAATAATAATGACTAATATTTACGTAATACTTTATGCCAGACACCTATTTAAGTTCTTTACATGTGCCAAAATAATTTGGACCTCCACCAGCCAATAAGGTTGTTGTCATCCCCATTTTACAGATGAAGAAACTAAAAAGCACAAAAAAACTAAATAATTTTCCCCAAATCACATAGCTGCTGGTGATGTGACTCTGGAATCCACACTTTTAACCACCATACAATACTGCCTTTCAATTTATTTACTTACCCAAAAAATCACTATTTCATTTCTTTAAAAATAAACTCACTATATTTCTCCCCAAATCTGGCCTTCCTCCAATATTCCCTCAGTTGTAGAATGTCACCACCACCCTGACAGGCATCCTCCTGCTCCCTTAGATGCATTTCCAAACCATCACCAAATCCTATGCAGTCTTCCAGCAAGATACTTCCAAGTGTGACTTGTCTCCACCCCCTACCCCATACCAATGCCACCTTAGACCAAGCAATGGTAGTCCCTTGCCTGGGCTTTTGCAAGAACTTCCTAAGCTCCCAGGCCTGCCTCCCAACTTTGACCACTGCAGAGTGACCTTTTAAAACTCAGATCTGGTCACGTCATATCCTACTCAAAGTTTCCCAATGATCATCTAAGAATGTCCAAAATTTTCCCCAGGCCTGGAGATCCCATTTTTCCTCCCTGGCCTCTATCCCACCCCTCACCTCCTGGCTTGCCATAAGCCCTTCTTTGGCTTCCTCGTGTGTACATTTCCCGCAGGCTGGCTCCACGGCTAGGTCCTCACCAGTCCCTCCCGCAGCCCTTCTTCCCAACCCTACTCCATTGAATTCCACTTTTGCTCACATTTAAGAATATGCTCTGGAGTTCAGCTTGCCTTCCTGTCAATAAATCATTGATTTCATCATATGTGGCTTAATATCAGACTCCCTCATTAGAATATCAGATCCATGATGGCAGAGACACTTCCTGTCCTGTTTGCCATCATGTCCTGAGGACCCAATGGTGGGCTCTGAAGTGTTTTGTTTTGTTTTTTCCAACAAATGGGTGATAGTCTGGAGCCTTAGTGTGAGCTGCATAAATACCAGATGGAGAAGTTGGCACCTACCCAGTGGGCACTGCGGAACCATGGCCGTGCTTTAAACAGGAAGTGGTGGGAGTAAGTACCACATTAGGAAAATTAGTCTGACAGCACCATGGAGAATGAATTGCATTAGACAGGTGAGCAGTTACTCCAGTCATGTGTGGGTCAGAGCCTGCACTGGCAGATTGGTTTTGAAAATGGGCAAGGAGGTCAAGTCAAGAGATCCTGAAAGTAAAAAACCTACAGGACATGGTAACTTAAATTACTGGCTAGTTGGGAACTGGTGAGTTTGATTCTGTTAGTAGTTTGTATTAGATGCCTATGCTTTAGTCACATGAACATGAAAGAAGGGAATATAAGACATATGCAGGAAGGGATGGAGGAAGAGTGCTCAAATTCTTCCTTGCACCCTGAGAAAATGCAAATCAACATGACAATTACATTTCCAATATGTGAATATGATTGTCCTGGGGTATTGGTCCAGGATGCCCACCCCCACTTGGATACCAAGATGTATGGCTGTTCAATTCCCTTATATATAATGGTATAGTATTTGCATAAAACCTATGGGCATTCTCCTATACACTTTAAATAATCTCTAAATTACTTATAATACCAAATACTATGTAAATAATTGTTACACTATATTGTTTAGGAGCTAATGATAAGAAGAAAGTTTGCACATGGTCAGTACAAACACAGTGTTTTTTCTTGAATTTTTTTTTTTAATGTGGTGCTGGGGATCTAACCTAGTGCCTCATACATGCTAGGCAAGTGCTCTACCACTGAGCCACAACCCCAGCCCTTTCCTGAATATTTTTGACCTGCAGTTGTTTGAATCTGCACCTGAATCTGCAGGTGCAAAACCTATGGACACAGCAGGCCAACTCTACGCAGGCCAGTTAAGACAAGAACAAATAAGTAAAACAATTACATTCTAACAATTCTAACAGAGGACACTCACTTCTCCCTACCTAGTATTAAAAAAAAAAAACAAAAAACACCTCATCTGTTGCTACTTAAAAGCAGGTCAACATGGCAGTAGTAAAAGCCTTCTGCTTTGGGTAAACGCTATTCTCATGGACAAACCACCATTCTTTACATCTGAAATTGATGTTTTATAAACTCCTTAACATATTTTAAAACGTCTACTTCATCCCATGGAACAAAACTTCATAAAATAGGAGAAAAGTTTCAAGTGTTCTCTGATAATCGAGATGGGCACTATCAACTAATCTGGTTGTGGTCAGAAATACATAACAATATTTAAAGTCACTAATCTGAGCGTTGAACTTTAAAGGTCATTATTTACTTTTAACATTAAAGAGCTTTCCATCATGCACACATAATAAAAGAATGGAAAGTCTGAATGGGCCCACAAATAAGATGCCTCTGCACCTCTTAAGCTTTGAGGGTTTCTCTCCCAACTAGGTATACTTGGAAAACTTCAACTTTCAGCAGTGGCTCAGCTATAAGTGAGATATAGGTAAGTATATAAAATGCCAGACAGCGTTTCTCAATCCTGGTCTGAACTCCTAGTTCATGGGAATAAAATGGCATTCAATACCTCACCCCCTCTCCAAAGTATTTTGGGTCCATCACATCATTTCTCAGCCAAGAAAAGCTCATCTGGATGAAAATGCTTTGGAAGTTTCTTTTTAAAATATAAGACTCCATGCAAATCTGCAAGCAAACTCTCAGCCCTTCTCATTTCCCAGCAAGGCTGTAAATGGACTGAAAATACAAATTAAAACTGTAGGCTAAACTGTGCCCCTTCAGCCAAATGTAGAGCCTTCATTTATCCCAGCCTCCATGTGGTGACCAGCTTTCCATGTTTGTGTTAGTGTCTGTCTTATCTTAGAAATCATGATCTTTCTGGACCAACTTCTAATAAGGTCAGTAGTTATATCAACAAAAGAATGATATCTGGTCTTGAAATGAATGAGGAAAATGAAGCAAAGTGGAGTTAAACACAAAGCAACAATCCACTAAAATCAAAAGGAAATGGCTTGAATGAAAACAAATGACTTGAATTCTTAAAAAATAAACCATTTTTAAATTATACAAATGCAATTTCCCACTTTTGTTTACTTTGCTCGTATTATTTTTCTATTTGCAGATAAGCCAACCAGGACTTGAGAGCAGATTTCATCATAGGAAAGAGCAACAGAGGAATGCCAGGTTCCTGGGTACCTGCCACAACAGAGATTGTCGTTCAACTTGTAACTACCAGAAATGATTATCTTACATGACTTCTGACCTTGATAAATCCTTGCAACAAGCCTATGAAATCAGTACTACTGTGCCCAATTTACAGACAAAGAAACTGAGAATGAAAGATTGAGTAGTCAGGCAGGGGCCACCAGCCAGCAGGGGCGTGAGATGTCACATAAACTCAGACCACTTGACTGCATGTCCATCCTCCCTGCAAACTGCTGTGTGATAATAAGCACAGATCAAAACATCTGAAATTTCTGATACTTGCCAAGGACAAGATGTTTCATACCCAACATGAACCCAACATGAATCTGACATCTATATCCCTCTTCCAAACCAGTGAGTAGAATCATAGCTCTAAATATTGTAGCAGTAAAATAAATAGCTCTACCTACTAATCACTGAAGAGAGCTCAAAAGGAAATATCTAGAAAATACCTGGATTTCCTTCTATCAACATTATTGACCACTGACCTCATGTTATAATTATTTTAATACTTGTAATACCCAAAATAAGTGTCATTCCCCCTTCTTAACTCATCTGTCAAGGAGACCACCTTCTAGTTGTGGCCAGAGCTAAAGGCAGCTGTGCATCTGGGACTGGGCAGATACTCCCAGGTACCGGGATTACCATTCCCAGAGCCCCATGGTTTGGTAGTACCAAACTGAATCAACACAAATCTTATTCTACCACAGCAAAGAGCCCCTTCCCGTAGCCATCCAAGAACTAGAAGAAATACCATCTATTGTTTATTCATTTACTTCAGTCATTCAACCAGTCTTAAGTATAGAGAGCACTATGTGTCAGGCATTGTGTTGGGTCTCAGGGAATAAGAGGGCTCACATGATGTGTGGAGATCAGAAAGAAAATGCTGTGAAGAGTGTTAACGTTTCTGACGGGAAGAATGGGGTCCTTGGAAAGGGTGCCTAACAGATTTAGAAAAAGGAAGGAAGCAAAACTGTAAGGACAAGTGGGAGTTAGAGGAAGAGTTCCCTGTGCTAGGCACCCTCCGTTGTAGCTCCCTGTCAGCCTCTTCATGACTTATAGTGTTGTCATCACATCTGGCATGTGGGGGAAACTGAGGCTCTGAAGGATTTCTTGATTTTTAAGGACCAGCCAGTGTCAAAGTTTAAATTCAGGTCTACAAACCCGAAGGTGGTGTTGCACTGATCTACCTCTACAAGCAAAAGCATTTTCTTCCCAAGGTACTCTAGGAGCCCATGAACATGGAACAATGCTGACCCAAGGTCTCCCTTGAACTATGGTCTGTCTGTGTTCCTCAAAAGGAGTCTGCTGCTGCTTGGGTAGCATCAAAGGCACCAGAGCAGCATTGCTGAGAAGAGGTAGGGAACGATCTGGGGAAGAATGAGCCCTTCCTAAGCCACAGGGGCACCCTGGGTTCTGTGGTGAGTGGTGTTCACAATGCGGGTGATGGATCCATGCATGAGCATTACAGTGTCTTTATCTATCAAAGTCATACATCCTTCTGGACTGAAATTAATTACACAGCTTGATTCAGCCATCTTCTTCTCCAAAATTGAAACCCCGAGACACTGGGATGTTTTCACAAATCACACCCACTACCAAAAGAAGAGGGTTTGAATCCTTTGGATATAGTCTGAAGAAAGTATCACAGGCCCTGGCAGGTAACAACAGGACCATGAGGGTTATTGGAATAAAACTATAAAACTATATACTGCCTGTTCCTCTGTCAGCTACTGTAACTTGGGTAAACCCATGTATGTGTGCAAGTTCTGATGTATTAATTCAAAGAATAATTTCATCCTCTGTTTACCTTCCCCAGAAGATCTAACTTTGATGAGTGAGAATCTTGCAAGATTCCAGAGTTCTCACTAAAAATCAGTTCTTGTTAGGAAGATGTAGGCAGTTTCGGCAATTTGCTAAGACCTAGAATTTGGTCCCATAAGTAACCCCTATGAATCCCAGATGTCAATTGCTTGCTCTCTCTTGCTGCTTTCTTTTAAATGTAGATTATTCCAAACATATGAGCTAATTGCAACTTCTGATGAGTTATGTTCCAGTTAATTAAGGCATGTTTGAGCAAAGGTTAGTTTTGTTTATTAAGACGTCCTAGGCACTGGGTGCCGTTTTATGCCCAGCAGAGGTCCTCCTCTTCAAGGGCAATCATTCACAATCAGATAAATATTGTTTCTCTGACAAGACAAGCATCAACCATGAGAGAGAACCCCCCTTTGCAGAGCTGTCTTTACTATCAAGGAAATGACATTGTTTTCTGGTCCTCCTTCTCCCTCCTCTCTCTGTTCATTCGCTGGGGCTCTCACGCCATCACAGCCCCCCATGACTTCATGTTGCTTCTAACTGCCCACAACCTCCTTAATGGGCTGGCTACTCAGCATGGAGAGAAGCGGTCTCTCTAAAGTGAGGCCTTCCCCCACAGGATTTGTCTGTCCTCCAAGGCCCTCTCCTGTTCCCCTGCCATTACCCTACAGGAATTGCTAATTGAACAGGGGTATTCCATCTTCATCCTCCTCTGTGCCAAAACTCCAGAACTTTGACTGACAATATATCCTGATGCTTCCCGTCCATTGCTGGCCTTTGCCTTCACATAGACAATAACACCCAGCAGACTCAATTTTCTCTCCCATGCTCAGGTGAGAATTAGTTTTGTATTGTGCTAAAACACAGACAGAAAAGCCTTTTGTCTTTTATTCAGTCTTTACTGGACATTTGCTGTGCCAGGCACAGGGCTCAAGAAGGCTTTCGGGAAACTTATGACCTTCTACATGAAGAGATAGACATGTAATATGAATCGGGACAGTACAGAGGGAAGATGCTAGCCTTACTGGAGACACACACAATATTCTAGGAGAGCCTATTTACAGAAGACTAATATTCTCCCAATGGCCAGGGAAGGGATAGGATTTCAGGCAGAAGGAGGAACATGTCAGAGGCCTAACATTGTGTGAGCAGAGGGCCAGGAATTCTGAATGGGCAAGGGACACTCACCTTTTATCCACAGCATGCTCCTGATTTCCCCATGGTGGGAAAGAAGTTCCAGGAACATGGCCAGGTGGTCTGCCCTCAAAGATTAGTGAAGAATTGCCAGGCACAGTGGCACCTGTAATTTCAGTAACTCAGGAGGCTGAGGCAGGAAGATTTCAAGTTCAAGGCCAGCCTGGGCAACACAGTGAGACACTGTCTCAAAATAAAAACTAAAAGGGATTGGGGATATAGGCCCCCTGGGTTCAATCACTGGTGCTGAAAAAAAGTTAGTGAGGAATTAAATCAATTGCCCAGACAACTCAACAAGCTGATACATTGAATGAGGCACCATTGTACATTAAGGTGAAATTAAAAATCAGCCTGGGTGTTGCATCTTGGCTCTGTCAATATTAGCTAAGTGATTTGGGGTATACTCTCAGGATTTCCATTTCCTTATCTGTGAAATGGTTGGAAAATATACAGCTCATGGCGTTGCCTTTAAACATGCAGTTATAGAGGTAGTGTACGTGAAGCCCATGGCATATGAAGAAACATCTCACAGCACCCCCTAGTTTCTGATTTCTCCTCGGGTCACATCCTTCTATATGGGCAACCTGGGAGAAGATGACTATTCCCAGTCACAGCAGCAGGAAGCAGCTCCCAGCATTCAAGTCTGCAGTCTCAGAGAAGCAGGGAAGCAGTGGACCCTGCAGGAGCCCTGTTTGGGGAGATGGCTAAGATTGTGGTTGACTACGGGCCATGGAGATGTTTGGGCATTGCCGCCTTCTGTAGTCTCATGGGACTTGGCCCGGGATCTCGCGGGACTTGAGCGAGATTGCTGATCGGGTCTGCGCCATTTGGGTGTGTTGGTTTTAGTGGTGTGTGTGGTACGTGTTAAAGTCGTTGTTAGAGCCAGAGAGAAAAGTTATCAGAATAAAAAGCTTATTTCCAGTTTGCCTCTGAACTTCTTTCCGTGGCTTCGTTGCTCCAAGCGGCCATCGCTTCAGATGGTAACAGGACCCAAGGGTAGGTCTTAAATGATTTTTTATCTAGAATAGGCCCATGTGGGTATCAAAAAAAATCCAAAGGCTGCAGGCACATGGAACAATCTGCAATAGAACCTGGGTGTAGTTCCCATGTCCACCCATTTAACAGACCTTGAAGTTTCCCCCCCCCTCCCATGGCAATTTTTTGAGCCCTTACTAGCTAACATTCTGGTTTTCTAGAAATACCCTGATAGATAGCCAAGAGGGGCCAAAGTCCAAGGATATGTCATAGAAAGCCAGGAGAAGCAATCAGAATGGGAAAGGTAAGTGGAAGAGGGAGAGTGGCCCTGTGGGAGGAGGTGCATAAGATGAGCTTCGCGGTCTTCACAGCCTGGTTGAGGGGAAGGCCTGGCTGGAACTCCAGTATCCCCTGAGCAGGAAGGGTAGCACTGTTCTGATCCAGTCTCAAAACTGGAGCAAGGCTTCCCAAAGCACCAGGCCTATTTTCTGCCCCCCAGATTTATCTTTGACATAGAGTTCTAAGACCACCCGAGAAAGATAGCAAAGATAGAAACATCCTTCCCATTATTACGAACACTTTCATTTCTCATCAGCCACAAAATAGATTTTTCCTAACTCTTTACCGCCTCCCCATACTCAGGAAACACTTGCGGGTTGACCTCAACCAGTTGAGAGTGACAAGCCGAGAAAACAAAGCAGAAAAGAGAAGGGGGGGGGGGAAACATGTCCAATTAAATCACCAAGGTTTAATTGCCCGTGTGGAGTTAAGCTGGACAAGGGTGATATCAGAGGACAGCTGGAGGTGGGGATATCGGCATGCATCAGGGACTGAGTTCAGCTGCTGGAAAGGCCCTGCAGCTATTTAACCCATTTCTGCTTAGTCCCTGGACTTTGCTGATGTTAATACCAGTTTAACTCCCAGCCACCAGGTTGCTGTGAGGGGAGACAAGAAACAAAGCAGCAACCTACATTCATCCATCCCTTCGTTGTATGTCTACTTTGTGCCAAGATGCACCCAGGCCTCCCTCATGTTGATCTCCTCAGGAGATCCTGGTAAGAGCAGCCCTCTTAATCTGAAACACCTCCAGCCCAACTGTGAATACCAGGAAAGCAAGGCATGCGTGCACTCTGCTTCCTCTTCACACTTCCAACCTCAAAAGGCTGGACACCTTGGAGGCGCTTAATAAATTCTCACTATTTGACCCATAATCCAGAAGACAAGTTCCCTGACCTCAGGATGGTCTTTAATCCATGAAAAGACAACTTCCTCGGAAAGACCTACTGGATCGAGTAGATGTCAAAAGATCGCCTCTGTGCTCGGAATGAGTACATGGACATGTGAAAGGCCACGTTCAGGGTATCCCTAAAGTGTGGGCACATGTGGTACAGGACCTGAATGGACTCCAAGCTCGCAATTGCTTTGTTTCAACCTTGGCAGCCCTGCAGCTTGGCTCCCACATTCAAAGGGATGATGTATTTCCCCATATTTATTATTTGCACTGCACTACTGAGGAAAAAAGCAGAGCAGCAGGCGATGTGTCTCAGTGTTCCTGCCAGGAATAACAGCGAGGCCTTGCACCAGCGCCTCATTAGCTTATGGAAAACAGTTCCCTAAGGAAACTGCAGGGTGTAAATAAATTTAAAACATTTCAGCCTTTTGAGGCCTGCAGATGCCAAATTTGTGTAAAACAGTGGTGGTTCAAGAACGCTGTAACATTCTGTTGCACGTCTCATAAATTCAGCATAAGTTCTATAGTCTGTTTATTAGCAAAATAATGTGATATCACAGACATACTTTTTTAATGTAATATGCATTACTTTGTTATTTGTATGAAGCAAAAATTATTTGGTGGGATAAATTCAGTATCAAGGAACAGAATAATTCTGGAGATATTCATATGCTTTTCTAACGCAGGACCCTGTTTAAAGAAATATCTCTGCAGATGCTGCACCATACTCCAGTATAAAGTATACTCCAGTATAAAGGCAAAACTTGGAGCAGCTCCCTGTGTTATCCACGCCTTGAGCATGGTGCTAGAGAATTGTACATGAGAGAAATGGCCCAGTAAACCTCTGGCTGAATACTTGAGTGTTAACTGTTAACAAGGCACGAAAAAGAGTGGGATCATAGACTTGGAAATCATAGACAACATTTGGTCTAATCCCCTAATTTTATAGACAAGAACCCTGAGACCAGAGAAGCAAAGTGATTTACCAGAGTCACACCACAGGTTGAAGGCAGAGCTGGGAGGAAAACATGAGATTCTTTGTCCACTGCTCATAACAGTAATAGGATAAGGACTACACGGCCCTTTATACCCCACTGGCACATCGTGAGTATTCAACAAATGCTGGCTAGGACTGTCACTGTTGTCATTACCATATCATATTCCTATATTCCAACAGTCCTCAAGCAAATTTCATATAAGGCATGCCTTAAAAATAGTTCCAACAATAACTGCACACCAAATGTAGTAGAAGCTCTCAAGAGACAAATGGACACTTGAACTAATACATATAATAAAGCTATGTTGCTCAGTCTAAATAATAAAAAAGACTACATTATTTTTAAGAAGAAATTAAGCAAAATTTAATTCAAAACATGTAAAAAAAGAACCTCTTTGAAGAATTAAGTTCTGAGAAACAATTTGGTCTATACCAAAGGTACATAGCCACGTGAATTAGCGGAGCAAAGACTTCAGCACAAGTTCATGGGTCAAAACAAGCAAATAAATAATTCCAGTAACGAACACCAGGCCACAGACTAAGGCCAGTCCCATGGGAATAGCCAGAAAGCAAGTTCTTGCATAGCCAAGAACCCAGTTCAGAGGGGTCTTTTCAAAGGTTCCTGCAGTGCTTCTTAAAGGTCAGTGTGTATCAAAATCCCCAGGAGGGCTTGTTAACACAGACAACAGGCCACACCCAAACTCAGGTAGAGCCCAAGGGTTTGCATTTGTAAGTAGCTTCCAGGTAATGCTGACATTGCCCACTCAGGAACCCCCAGGATAGGAAGGCACAGTACACACATATCCCAAGAAGTCTGGATGTCAAGGAGTCAGTGCCAATGACCTGTAGGACATGTCCTATTTTTGCCTTTTCTTAAAAGTACCTCGAGACAGTCACCAAATATATGTGCCATATATCTGAGTGAGTTCCAAGCCCAAATAGATGAAAGAATTAAGAAGCTACCCAAAGTAATGGAACAGAATATTGCAAATAGCCTGAGACAGAAAGCTAAAGCAGAAAGAGTTCCTGAGATAAAGAAGAGTCGGAACCACATTGGGGGGTAGCTAAAGAGCTTGACAAGGAAAAGACTGTGAGAAGAAATTGCACCCCAGGAGCTGTGCCACAGAATTAGGGTTTCTCCACACTGTGAATCCAGACCTTGAAGACCTCTCTGAATGAGCTCTTACTATATTCCAAGATTAGTCCCAGGAGCTATGCATGTCTCTCTGGAACCTCACAACATTCTCTTTTACAGATACCATAAAAAAAAGCTCAAAGACTTTAACTAGGTAACATCACCAAGATAGCAGTAAGTGGTGGGTTCAGGGTGTCTGACTCCCCGGCTTGACTCTTATCACCCAGCCAGGTTGCCTTCCTATGCCCCTCTCCATAGATGACACCTAAAGGGGAAAGTATTTCATGTGCCACAGGTAGTAGTGGCTGTGAAGAAGTAGGACGTATAGAGTAAGTGGAGGTGTAATGTAGAAGCTCGAGCTTCAGCTTTGGAAGTGAATAGATCCACATTCAGACTTGTGTGTCTCCACTTAGGAGCCACGTGGTATAGGGCAAACAATTTAATCTGACCCCTATTTCCTTCTCTGTACAACAAGGATATTAACATCTACTTTCCAAGGTTATAGGAAGGGCACAGAACATTTCTACATTAGAACCTCAAACACCTAATAGATTTCTTAGTACATTTCCTAGTAGAGAGTAGATATCTGAGACCCCAGCAGGTAGGTAGCTAGCAGGAGATCATTTAGCACTTTGAATAAAATTCAAACCTCCAGGTTTGGATCAAGTCTGCACTCAATACAAAAAGAATCTGCCACTGTTAGTTACCAACGTGGAATGTGAAAAAATGGAGCAATATTGGAAGTCTGATCCCATTTTCAAAATTAGGAAGTCCAGAAATTCTGGACTTTCAAGCTTATGGTTGAACCTGAAAAATATGCAGTCCTTGGGCACAACAATGGAGCATTCTTTAATAATTGAGAGACATAATAAGGTCATCTCTTAAGTGTTATCAAATTAAATCAATACATGATCGTGGAGCTGAGACCAGAAGTATTCTAAGTCACCTGGAAGAGACAGTGGCTCAAAGCCTCCAACAGATTTCACTGGAACATAATGGAAGCTATTTATAGAACTAAAAGGAAGAGGATTAAAGGAAGATTGATAGGAAAAGAAAGGAAGTCAGATTGGCCACAGTGGACAGTAAATCTTTCCTAAGAGTTTGCTCTGGTCCAAGTACCTGGCACTGACCCCCAAACTCCTTGAAGACAGGAGCTGTTCTTATTCACCTTTGCACCCCCAGGAACTAGCACAGCACCTAGAACAAAGGAGCGACTTTGTTTATGGAAAGTCCACGGTGATGCCCTCTGGGAAGCAGGACTGTAATGACAGCCTTCTCAAAGGACCTGCTGATCCCTCTACTCTGCTTTTACATGTCATTCAAAATGTTTCCCTGGTTCTCCATGACCCAACTATGAAGCCCCAAGTCATTCCTACCAGATATTCCAGCCCTGTTCTATCTTCCTTTCCAGTGTGATTCCCAAGCCCTTTTCCTAAATCAGCTCTCTATTCCTCTCAGACGAGTCCATTCATGCTCCCACCTAGCAAAGAGCCTTTTATTCTCTTACCTTTGTGTATTTTCCTACTTTATTTGTCTCAGCCACAAATGTTCCCACCTTTTTCCACCTGCCCAGATCCTTTCTCTAGCAGCCTCTCCTGACCATCTCAAGTGAACGCTCTCTCTTCCACATTCAGATTCTGTGAGCTCTTGTCTCTCTCCCCTACATTCTGTGTCCACCAAATACCATCTGCCTGTGCTGTTTCAAATACCTGTGTCCTACCTCCCTGGATGAACTACAGACATCACATCTTATTCATCCTGGCTTCCTGCCATGGGCCCAACACAGAGTTAGCACTTAATAATGTCTCTACTGTTAATGACTCAAAACAAATGCTCCCGTAATTCTGTGGCATCTGCCATGCCCAGCCCACCCGCACTCCCTGGCATCATTTCTTCCATTGCAGGTACACAATGTCTCTTCCACCAACATTTTCTCCCTGTTCTCCCTGTCCCCTGACTAACCAAGAAAAATGAAACACTTGTCATTTGCCTCGGGCTGGATGAGGGGCTGCAGACTGCCCCAGGGTCACCAGCTCTCTCAAGGTTCACCCCAGCAGCCCTCTCTCTGGATCTTCTTTTGGTTGTGGACTTACTGCAGGATCTTCTAAAAAGCACTTAACATCCCTGGATGTCTGGCCCTAAATGTCTCCGCCCTTCCACATGAGGTTGTCATTAAGATAAATGAGATAATAGATCTGAAAATACTCCGAAAAGTTTAAAGTTCTATGCCAAAGAGAAAAAGTGTTTTTAAGAAACCCACTTGGCCCTTTTGGATCTTTAGCTCATTGCCTGGTTTGTTACTTTGCCACCCTACCCGCTTAAAAGGATCATCTCCCTTTCTTAGAGCCTAGTTTTGTTTTGGAATCAGAGAAAGACTCAAGACTCAAGCATGAGGGAGAAACTGGCTCTGAGAGGAAACCTGCGAGGAAGTGTCTTAAGAGTTCATGGCGTTGCATCCATGTTCTTCTGTAGCCAAATCCTGCATTCTGACTTGCTGGAAAAAAATGTTTCTTTTCTTTCAAATGCTTCAGAAATAGCCCTGAGAAAATGACAGAGATTGCTTAAACATTCAAGAGAGCTGAGAACAGAAGGTCAGGCCGGCTTGGGAAATCTCAGTCCCTATAGATTTCTCCAATTCCATGGTCCACGGTCAGGTGCGTGGATTTCACCACATCCCTCAATCGCCTGAGAGGAGTGGAGTGATAGCAACCATGCTGGAATCCCTGGGAGCTCCTTCTTTCACTAAGAAGTTGCTTTGAGTTGAGAATGCCCCCAAAAGAATGTTCTTTCCTTCTTTCTCCTCTACAGGATGTCCTAACTAGGCTTCTGGTGAGTGGACACCGACTGTTTTAGTCAGCTTTTCTGCTGCTGTAACTAAAGGACCCAACCCGAGCAACTATAGAAGAGGAAAGGTTTATTTAGGGGCTCACAGTTTCAGAGGTCTTAGTCCATAGAAGGCCAGTTCCATTCCTCAAGGTGAGGCGGGACAGCATGGTGGAAGAGTGTGGCAGAGGGAAGAAGCTCACATGATGATCAGGAAGCAGAGAGAGAGAGAGAGACTCCACTCACCCGATACAAATATATACCCCAAAGCCATGCCCCAATGCCCCACCTCCTCCAGCCACACCCCACCTGCCTTCAGTTACCACTTTGTTAATCCCTATCAGGGGATTAATTCACTGATTGAGTGAATACTCTCATGACCCAATCATTTCTCTTCTGAACCTTGTGTTGTCTCAGATGTGAACTTTTGGGGGACACCTCACATCCAGACCATAACACTGACACTCTCAGATGTCATCATCAAATAGCTACTTAGTGCTTACTGTATGTCCAGCAGGGTCAGGAGCTGGCCATGCTGTCAGTTTCCCATTTATGACTTACAAAGACTAATATGTGACCTGTCACCTCTCTTACAGACTGGATGGTTGTGTAATCCCCTCATCAAATTCATAGGTTGGAGCCTAACCCCCATGGGATCATATTATGAGAATGAGGCTTTTTGGATGGGATTGATGTCCTTATAGAAGGCTCTTGCTTGTGTTCTTTCTCTATCTCTGTCTCTGTATGTGCATGTCTCCACCATGCACAAAGACATTATGCAAGCCCCCAGAGGTGGCAGCAACCAATAAGCCAAGAGAAGGGGGTCTCAGAATGAAACTCACCTTGCTGGCACCTTAATCTTGAATTTTCCAGCCTCAATTAAAAGAAATTTCTATTGTTTAAGTCACCCTGTTTCTGGTATTTTGTTACAGCAGCTCAACCAAAGACATTATGACTTTCCTTTTTCTTTTATGACGAGGCTGAGGGGTACGTGCTATCATCTCCATGTAAAAAATATGGAAGTCAAGGCTCTGAGAGGTCACTCAATCTATCTATAATGACAGAGGCAGTAAATTGGGAGTCGGGTTCAAGTCTACCTTCAGCAGAATGCAGGCAAGACTACTACTTAAAAGTGCCTCAATAGAAGTTCAATATCCCATTGCTGCACTAATAATAGCTAACATGTCAATAGCAATAACACTTGTCATGTTAACTCATCCTGTTAAGCACTTCACATTTAAACTCACTTCTTCACAACAACACTTTCAGGTAGGTGCCGACATTGTGCCATTTTAATAGCACTTATTAAAGAAGCCACGGACTGCACAGCTCCCTTCACCACTGACTCCTGTCAGTATATGAGTTTATTCTATATTTCTCCCTGTAACCACCTTCACCAAATATTTAGGGAGAGTCACGTGTCATTTTATTGGGTTGTGATGTCTTTCCGAATGGCCTCACATTCTTTCTGGAGCAAGCAGGGTGCGCCCTAGCTTTTCTACTTCTAATCACAAACCAGCAGGATGTCAGAGCCCCGCTGGGCTCACAAGGACGATGTCTGGAAAAGAGCCAGACCAGACACTTTCTGCTGGTAGTTTCTTATTTTCTGTCAGTTCACACGAAGTACGCGGTCTGGTACTGAGGGAAGCAAATCATATCCAGGCACACGCCGAGGAACAGGTCCAACCCCGCTGCTCTGGCAGAGCCGCAGCCCCCAGCCCGCCCTCCTCACAGGCTGCTAGCACCACGCTTCTCAGATTACACTGGCCGGTGGCGGCAGGGCCACCACACCACAGCAGATGTGGGCCAGCCTCGCCATCTGTCTTCCCCAACCTCTTCCAGGATGCTAACAGAGGTGCTGGATCGCATTCCACACGAGGTCAGAAATGCAGACCCTGACTTCAGGCCTGAGCTCTCCCCCAAAGCTCCTAGAATTGTCCTCCTCTCCCCAAGACTCCCAGGCTTCCTAGGGTTGGCTTCATCCTTTGCAAGGCTTCAGGGTAGAGCCTGACATCACAGCGTGCCCAGAGTGTGAAGTCACAAATGGGCCTTCTTCCAAGAAAGTGTCTTTATTCCTTGTTAGACCCCCAGAGCAGCATGAGGAAGGACTGTGGACCCTCAGAGAGAGTCACAGGCTGAGCACAGAATATGCAAGCACCTCACTGGTTTCCATTCAGGAACCAAACAGAGTAAGATGGCTCCTCAGGAGGATCAACACCACATCCAAGTGCCATGGCTGCCTGGGAGGGATGGGGTGGGGAGTAGACACAGGTCTGTCAGAAAAGGGGAGAACTTGTGTTTCAGTGGTAGTTACAATACCAATGCTACAGTGGTTTTCTTCACATGTGCAAAACCAAAATGGTGATGGTGCTGCTGTCTTCTGACTAAGGACTCTGTGCTTCCCACCATCGCTCGAGCATCCTCCGATACTGGAAGGTTAGCCCTGTCCATAGGGAAGTCAGGACTCACGTGGTCTGACAGGATGGGTCCCCCACCACCTACTCATCATCCCCCAGGAATGCCCACCCTCAGCTTACTCCCTTAGGCAGAAAATCCAACCAGGGCCAACATGGGAGTCAGAATTCATCACCATTATCAAAAAAGGTCTTGATTACTTTTTTTTTTTTTTTTAATAGCAACATCTACACAAAGGATCTGAAATTCACATGCAATACCATTCCAGAGGCTGGGGTTGTGGCTCAGCAGTAGAGCACTCGCCTAGCACATGAGCAGCCCAGGTTTGATCCTCAGCACCACATAAAAATAAAGGCATTGTATACAACTAAAAGTAAATAAATAATTTTTTAAAAATACCATTCCAATGTGCAAAGTGGCGGCTTCTTTTATTTTTTTTTTCTAGATCTGAATGGAGCAGGTTCAAAAGACTCCATTCCCTGGCACAGCAGAAAAATGATAATAAACTTGTTAGTTAAGTGTCCTCAGTCTCCTCCCATTTAAAGCAATTTCATTTGGAGTAAATATTCTCTCAAGTTGCAAACTCACTTTTAGGATTGTTGGTTTTTTTTTTTTTTTTTTTTTTTTTTTTTTTTTTTTTTTCCCAAAAGAGAAAGAAGCATGGCTAGTGGGCAGGAGGTGACATAACTAGTGACATTTGTGACCTGTCCCCTTGGCAAGGAAAGGGCCCAAGGACCCCCTACTGGCTGAATCAGCCACACCCTGGCTCTTTCTGTGCTTCCTTCACATGCTTCCTTGACCAATGGACTGTCCACCACAAATCCCCTGGACATGCTCACCCTGCTTCCTCATCATGGGGCAGGTTCACTGGTTGTCAACTCTCTGTTAGTTCCTTAGTGCCTACTAATGACGCTGAACCCAACCACCTCTCATCCTCTGCACTGCCGGCCAGTCCAAGCCACATGGTCTAGCGCAGGGATCCCTGCAGTGGCCATTCAGCACATCACCCTGCTCCCACCTTTGCCTCCTACCATCTATCCTCCACACAGTCACAGTGACTCTTTGAGAATGAAATTGAAGTCATATTACTCCTTTACTCAAAGTCTGCAATAGCTCCCGTTTGACTCAGAGTAAAGCCAAAAGCCTTAACGTAGCCTATGAGGTTCCCTTAAGACAACACCCAGTCCCTCTCTGAGCTCCTCCCCTCTTCCTTGGCACTTCTTCACTGCACTTATCACACAGCCACACACCCCCACTTTGTTGTGTTCAACTTTGAGCTGGAAGAAGAAAGGATGGAGGAAAAAAGTAGAAAGTAGAGCCAAAAGGGAGAAAGGGTCAGAAGGCTCAGAAGGCTCAGAAATCAGAGGAAGACAAATATATCTATCTGCATTTGTCCTCATAGTGGACTTTGGCAGATGAGGGAGAAAATGCCAGTAGGATGGTCCCTCTGCCACCATCACACCCCTTGACAAATGCCTGTCTCTTTCCTGCCTTGTTCACCCCTCATTATATCTCTGTGGCCTCTCCCACCCACATACTACAGAAACCTGCTCCCATTGCCGGGCACGGTGGCGCACGCCTGTAATCCCAGCACTTGGGAGGCTGAGGCAGGAGGATCGCGAGTTCAAAGCCAGCCTCAGCAATGGGGAGGCACTTGGCAACTCAGTGAGACCCTGTCTCCAAATAAAATGCAAAAAAGGGCTGGGGATGTGGCCCAGTGGTCGAGTGCCCCTGAGTTCAATCCCCAGTACCACAAAAAAAAAAAAAAAAAAAGAAAGAAAAAAAAAGAAAAGAAACCTGCTCCCTGACCCTCATGAGTCATTCCCTTACCCTTTTCCATGGCACCTGTAGTCTACCATGCTCTATAAATCACTGATTTATCATGTCTCTTTGTGTTATCTTCCCTACTCCCTCACCCTGCCTTATTCCTCCAAAACAAGGATTTCTGTTTTGTTCAACTCTGTCTCCCAAGTGCTTAGGGCAAAGCCTTGTAGAGAGTAAGAATTCAATGAGTGGCTTTTTTTCAATAGACAAGTGGAATTTATGGATCCTTTGTATCCATGCAGGAGCTGGAAGAGGACTGGGGGAGTCTCCCAGGCCCTTTTCCTACAGGTGTATCTCACAAGGCCACCATTCCCTTCACAGCCACCCTGTGTTATAAGGAAGAATTCTCCTGAAACTCCAGGTAGAATTAGGAAGCTCATTATTCCCTCTGCTTTCTCTCCCCCCTCAACATACCCAGCATCTATATTTATATTTCCTCCCTGCCCTCCACCCCTTCACCTCCCTTTCTCAGGTGGGAGGAACTTTACATGCACAAAAATAGTAGCCTATTTTTACTCCACTTATGCCTTAAGTCCTAATCCATTAAGCTTTACTTTCAATATAATGGGAGTTGAAGAATTGAAAATTCCCTTTTGCCTTTCAAGAAAGCTGGATTCTGGGCTATTATCTCCTTCTTTTATAAAAATCGTGTTTTTATTTTAAGTTGTTTTTATCAGTTGTACTTAGTTATATACATGACATTAGAATCCATTTTGATAAAATTATACAAGCATGGAATATATCTTATTCTAATTAGGACCTCATTCCTGTGGTTGGACATGATGGTGAGATTTCACTTAAGTATTTTCATATGGGTATATAGGAAAATTTAAATAAGCATACTATAGTGACACAGCCACATCAATGTTTATAACAGCTCAGTTCACAATAGCTAAACGATGGAACCAAACCTAGGTGCTTTTCAACAGATGAAAGAATAAAGAAAATGTGGTATACATGCACAATGGAATATCACTCAGCCATAAGGAAGATTGATTTCATGACATTTGCCACTAAATGAATGGATCTGGAGACTATGATGCTAAGCCAATCCCAAGAAAGCAAAAGTCAAATGTTTTCACTAATATGTGGAAGCTAAACCACAATAAGGCAGAGAGGAGAAGACGAGAAGTTAGACAATGGGGCACGAAAGGAAGGGGAGGATAGGAATGGGATAGGCATCTCTTTACAGTCTCAAAGGTGCACAGTTACTTCTCATTCCTGCTCTCTCCTCCTCCAGGACATGTGGCCTGAGAGCCTCACCACCTGGATGGAAGAGGTGCAGGCAAAGAAAGAACTTGATCAGGGTGTGGTCCTCTGCCATGAGCCCCCCAGCTCTTCTCCCTTTCTTTCATTGTTATAGAATTATGCCTGGGCACATGGCTGCCTAGGTGACAACATACTTGTCTCCCTTAAAAACAATCTGATGGACCAGGCCTGAGGGAAAGTGATGTGTGCTACTCTGAAATCTTGCCCTTAAACGTGTGAGGTGTGGGCATCCTGAGCCTTTTCCCTCTTTTGTTCGCTGGGAGATGATGAAAAGTGAAATCGGATATGGAGGTCAGTAGAGGCGCCCACCACCCTGACCTTCTGTTTCAGCCATATTTTTCACCGCTGTGGCCAAAAGATCTGACAAGAACAATTTTAGAGGAGGAAAAGTCTGTTTGGTGCTCATGGTTTCAGAGATCTCAGTCCATAAATAGTCAGTTCCATTCCCTAGGGCCTGAGGTGAGGCAGAACATCATGGCGGAAGAGCATGATGGAGGAAAGCGGCTCAGGGGATGACACCAGGAAGGAGAGGGTTCTGCTCAGCAAGGACAAACTATGAACCCCAAAGGCATATCCTCATCTGCCTGCAGTTACCACCCAGTTAATCCCTATCAGAGGAGTAGTGCACTGATTAGGCTAAGGTTCTCATAACCCAATCATTTCACCTATAAACCCTCCCACATTTTCTCACACATGAGGTTTTGGGAAACACCTCATATCTAAACCGTAACATCGTCTTACCTAGAAACTGATATAAAAGAAAAATTGACTTTTAGCCTTATATAAACCACTGTATTTGCAGGGACCCGGGAGGGGATGGGAGATCCTTTTGTTGCAGCAGCATAGACACTTCCGTAAGTAATACAAAGAAGAAACACCTGTGAATGCAGTGAAGACATCCAGAAGATCTAAATTCTAGCCCTAACCCAGACTCACTGAATCTGAATCATAAGGAGTAAAGCCGAAGAAGTCATATTTTTAAGGCTCTAGGTTGTGACTGGGAAGGAGCACACAGGTTTCAGGGGCCAGGCAGGGTTCTTTTCTTGCCTTGAGTTACTCACTCAGTTTGCTTCATAACCTGTCATTAAACCAGACATTTAAGTTTTAAACATAATAAAAATGCCGTAAGAAACTATCGCATGAGATGGTAACCAAGGGGTCCTTGAAAGTAAATGCATATTTTTCAATCCACTTATCACTACATAAGGGCCTGGCTTTGGAAGTTATGTGGATCTAGGTTTGGATTCCAGCTCCAGTAGGATGAGGTATTTCCCACCAAGCAAGCTATAAAACCTGTCTGAGCCCCAGTTTGTCCATCTATAAAATAGAGAGAATACAGGTATCTCAGAAAGTTGTTGTTAAGATTAAATTAAATACTACTAGTTTTCTGATTAGGAAATCGTTAACATAGTTAGACACACGTGAAAGTTTCCCTACCCATGCCCTCTGACCTCTCCTGTGGTGTATGAGCTGGAACCACATCGACCCTCCCACTAGACTGTGAGCTCCTTGGAGACTAGGGGCCACATTTGGTTCCCAGGGTTGCCTTGGGTGGACAGTCACACATGATGCCTGGCCCCAAGTAGACACTCAATGTGTATTTATTTTTAAAATTAAAAAATATTTTTTAAAATTTCTTAATAGAATGAGCCTTTCCTGGTTTAGAAGATTATAGACTGTAAGTAAATAGATTGTACTTACTCGCTTATAATTTTAAAGAAACACAATTCATTTAAGGATAAAGATATAAAAATTGGGCCTTCTCCCTCTACATCTAAAGTCTGACTTGTGTTCCATGTCCTTATATTGTCTCTGACTGAGCATCAAGTTTAAAAGGTGAGCGGAAATGACCTTCCTCTAAATGGCAACCTCATAACTTCAGCATGTACATAACAGTTTGCCTTCCGAATTCATCCTCCGTGAGGTAGTGATGCGCTTCTCAGAACTACTGATAGAACTTCTCAGAACTACACCACCTTGTAGACACAGCGCATTCCTTAGGTCTCCTAGCGGGAGTATCATGCTGAAGCTTCCAGCATGACCCCCATCCTACTTGATTTTATAGAATTCTAACATCACGCCCTTTCGTCCTCACCTAGCAGACTAAACAGTCTGGACCTTCAAAGGCTTGCCTCCATAGGCCCTGGATTATTCAAAATGTCCTTCTCCATATGAGACAAGAGGTAGATGCCTGGAACCCCAAAACAAGGTTTGAGAAAGATGGCTAACACAACTTCCTCCCCTCCCACACATCTCTGCAAAGCAAATTGTGTTCCCTCCCTACCCAACTTCATCCTGACCTTCCTCCTCTGCCACATGCCCTAGCCTAACCTCATACTTCCCATAACACAAACTCAACCTTTGTTGGAAACCTGTACCTTAGTGTGAATAAATTGCAGATTATTTCCCAAATGCAAGACCAACAAATCAAGGGGGAAAGAAACGGGGTTCTGATACCTCAAACAATTGGTAGGAGGTAGTCACCAAGAAAAGGCAGTGAGTAGAAGGAACCAAAGAATAAAAGGAACAAGGTATAGTACCCCTTCAACATCCATAATATGCCAATCACAATGATATATGATTTTATGTAAACCTATTGAGTCCTTTCCCTCTCATACAGACATCATTATTTCCAGTTTGAAAGAAGAAAACTGACTAGTTGACAGGGGTTAAGTAACCCTTCATGAGATCAACACAAGTAACAAAAATTTAATGTGCTCCAGCCATAGGACAATGGAAATTATAAAGTGACAGCTGCATCCCTAGTAGACACAACCTGCTAAGACTCAAGTTAGCAGATGACACAATCAACATCTAAACACCTGCTGGTAGGTGCATTTCTCTAGGTCAACTTGCCCACGTCCCTGTTTTCCTGGAACCAGCCCTAGCATGTGCAAACATCTGGTGGCTCATCTGAAGAATGGTTACCAAAGACAAGCTGGTTGTTTTCCTTTTACACCAGCTAAGTGGAAGCCCGAAGGAGACACAGTGTGATCAGTGGGCAGTGCCTTTACCTCTCTCCATGGTGCACAAACAGAGACTGAGCCGGGAAGAGGGCTACCTAAAAGAGCAGATACTTCCCCCACAAATCCCTCTACACGAAGTGCTGCTTAAAGCTTCTAAGGACCAGAAGTTTCCCCAAATGATACTAAAGAGTGAAATCCAGGGTAATTCAATCTGCTTTTAGTACTGGAGACACATGCTTCCCATGCTCAAGGAAGCACTCAGAAGACAAGAGTGGATGTTTGCTTCCACAATGCCAACACGGAGGTTGGAAACAGGCCAATGGATGGAGAGGTCATTGTCAGCAAGATTTACACATACCCAGCAGGAGTGGAGAGGCTGCAAGAGTTATGTGACTCACAGAAGCTCAGGGTTAATGGTATATCATAAGAACATAAGCCAGTGGTTTCTGAAAGTGACCATTAAATAAAGCATTCAATCTTCTTGAGTCTGGAAGGCACTCTTCAGCACAGCCTGTTAAATGCCTTTTTATTATCAGTAACAAGCCTTTAAAAGATCCATGCAGCTAGCAGCCTTCTACTGGCAAGATAGACTCAGACTTTTAAAAAGTCATATTATAGTCATTTACTTTAACAAAATAATAGGGCCAAAATAAGAAATTCTTACTTAAAAACCATGACCCTGGTGCTTTAACAACACATAATTACCAACCACGTTCCTTAAACCTAGGCCATGCTGGCCACCATTTCCTTCCCATACTGTTCCTCCCTGAGTCCCATCTGATCCACACCCTGAAATGAGTGCTCTCTCTCCTTAGAGTACAGTGACATATATTTCAGCAGGGAAAAAAAGTGAAAATGATGGAATTCTTTTTCCTAAAGTTCAATCACTTTACAAGGACCAGGATGCAAATGAAAAGCCTCCTAAAACTTCAGTGGTGGTCCTATAAAGGAAGCAGACATCATAAAAGGAGAAAATAAAAATCCATTCTTACAAAAATGTGGAGGAAATATTCTTGGATAGTTTACCTTTGGCCAGGGTTTTCTGTAAGGATGTGCAAGCCTCTCCATGGCCCACAGCATTGGCTCCCCAACCACCTTTATCTTTTGCAAATCTCCACTATAAAGGGTGAAAAAAGACTGATACTCAATTTCCAAGCCTTTCTTTTATTATTAAATTATTTATTCTAATTTGTTATATATGATGGCAGAATGTTGTTCATTTCATATTACACATATAGAGCACAATTTTTCAAGTCTCTGTTTGTACACAAAGTATTTTCACATCATTCATGTCTTCTTCATACATGTACTTAGGGTAAATGTCTAACTCATTCCAACTTCTTTCCAAGCCTTTCTTGAAGTGAGGATGGTCCTAAGACCCACTACTGGCCAGTGAGGTACAGAGGGACTTCAGCTAGGGGGTCATCCGGGAAAGACTGTTCCATCCTAGTGAATTGAGAAATGTTCATTTTGCCCTCAAGTTGCAAACGTGGTGACCAGAACTATGCTGTTATCTTGGGAAAATATCAGAGGTGCTGAGCCAGCATCAGGGCATACTAAAAGTGTTTTCCAAGCCAGGTACCAGACTTATTTAAAATAAATGCTCTTTTTCTTTCTTGGGTCACAATTTGTTGGTGTTTCTTATAGCCTAAAGCATTCTGTAGAATACAATGGACATCCTCTGTTCTTGCTTGCCTACATGCCTTGGAGCAGAAGTTGGGATTTCACAACCCCTAAAAGCAAATCCCATCCTGCCAAACATTAGTAATTAATATAGATTTTTTGCTGAAAATCTAGAATTGTGAAGAAGGAGATTAAATTATACATGACCCAGGAAAATTAATAAGAATCCAGAATAAACTCATCTGTTTCCCTCCAAAGTCCCAATTTGGTCCCAATTGCCTCTTGATATTTTTCCCTGAAGATTTCCCAGTTTTGCTCCCTTCAGTCTTCACTACTCTGGGAATCCCCAGCTCCCAGCCTCTTTTTTCATCTCTAGGAATTTAGGTCCCACCTGGATTTTCCCAGCATGCATCATTACAGCCATCGCTCTAACTGGAAAACAAAAGGCATTACTTAGTAGCATCTGTCCTCTATAAAAGACAGGGTCCATGGATAGTAAACAGCAAATAAACCTTATTTTCACAAATAATCACTTACCAAACTATATTCTCTATCCCTGCCAGAGTTTGATGGGGTAGTTGGGAGGGAGGAAGGCAGAGGAGAGGAGAAGGTTAAACCTTAACCTTCCCCTTGTTACTTAATTTTCTGCCATTACTCCTTCCTTTCAAAAAAAAAATACTTTCTTCTATTTTTCCCCCCATATTCTACCTTTGGGGTCACCTTCCATTAGCTGGAAAATTTCTTCAAAGAGCAGGTGATATTGCCTGTCTCCCTTTTCCCGCATCTCATTCCCATCTTCACCTGATCTAAAGCTTCGACCTCTTGGCACTGCACAGGAACTGCTTATGTTGAGTCTAGAACTCTGGTGCTGAGAGAACCCATTCAAATGAAATATAATTGCCGTCCTGACAGTATAGTGCCATTTCATTTTGATATAAGTTCATAATACAAGTTAGGATTTCATCTTAAGAGTATTTTGGTCCTCAGATTAAAGGACCAAAATATTATCTTTTATCCCCCCATCACTATCAAGACACACATCCGCTCTACAGTCACTGTGTTTCTGTGACAAATGCTGCCTAATTGTGACAATACTGACTCAGTCTTCAAGGCCAGGATCCTACCCATCCAGGACTCATGTGAGTGGAAGTCAATGCCAAAGAAGGTAGATAGTAAGGTCCATGACACAATAGGTGGCAAGCAGCAGCAGCTGAGCAAATACATGAATGGGCTTCAGGGCTTCCAGAGATGCTCACTGCTCCTCTGCCCTCCAAAGGCAAGTGTGCAGTGCTGAGAAGGCTGGCGGCACCTGATTGTGGTTACCCCCGCCAACACTATGATCTCCCCTGCAGTGCAGAAAAATAAACCACGGGCTTCAAGAAACTCATGCCATTTTTTTCTTAACATTCTTTCTTAAAGCATGGAATTTTTTCCCCCAAGTTTAAGTGATTTTCTGCCCATCAGGGTTAAAAGTTGAAAACCAAGAGTTGGGTTCTAGCCCTGGAATACCACTGCTGCCTATGGTCAGAGGAATGCATGAAGCTGTCTGTCTCCTTACAAAGGGTGCTTCAGGATGCTGGCTTGGAATTTGGAACGTTCTTTTGTCTCACAATTGCAAATGGCATGAAATTGAATCATGTGGAAAGAAGGAGAAGGGAGGAGCCACTGGGCTCTTGTCCTGCTGCAGCGCTGTGGCTGAGCTTAGAGCAAAATGCCTTTTCCATCCCCTGAGGTCTCGGCTTGATGGGGTGACATATTGCTGGCCTCATCTTAGCCCAGCCATCACTTTCAACTCAATTTTTGTCAGGCATCATGAGGCCAAGGGAAAGCCTAGAGGGGTAGACCAGGCATCTGTTTATTCAAGTGTTTTTCTGTTCGTGTGGTTTTTTTTTTTTCTTTTTTTTTTTTTTTTTTTTTTTTTTTTTTTTCATTGCAGTGTGTTCTTTCCCAGCCCCACTTGCAGAAAGAGCAACTTTGCCAGAAAACCTGGTAGCACCAGCTGCTTCAGAGGAAAGGTGTTTTCAACAGAGCCCAGAGGAATGCAATCACCTGTCTGCTTGGCTGAAGAGGTTTTACACCGCCAGGATTTGCTAAATGTAAGCTGCCATGGAGGGCATATGATCACTCAGCGAATTTGATTTTGGACACATGGACGTGTATCGGGCATGTATTCCTTAGAAAACCCATCTTGAGTCTGTCACTGTGTGTATTGCAGAGCTGTTTTTCCATCATGTGCCAGGGGAGGGAGTGCAGGGACCCTGCTTTCCTGCTAATTAAAAGGGAGAAGAAAAAGTGCTGGGTAGACATTGCACTTCATCCTACAGCTAGAACAGAAGCCTTACTGGCCTTGTTTGTATCCCTGTCCCTCTTGTCCCTCCATGGTACAAACAAGACCTCTAAAGCTGGCCCAGGATGCTTCCCCTGCAGCAGCAGCACCTTCTAGGAAGGTATTAAGAAGTATCAGATGGAGCCTGCTCCTGCCTTCATACAGTCAATTCGTCCTATTGTTAACAGAGATGGGGCCTTCTGAGAAACAGAGGCAGTTCAAAGACCTTCCACTACCCACTTCAGACTCTGATTCATGAAATCAAGTCAGAAAATTTTCAGACGTGTCACCTTGGCCTATGCTGACCAGGTCTAATTAGAACTTTAAATTCTTACAGATTTTATGATTAGGAGAGATTATTCTCATCTCCTGGAGTTTCAGGATCTAGTCTATAAAACGGGTCACAACAGTCTCCCCCTGCAGGGTAACTTGGGTTCCTCTTATCAACATTTCTTCAGGCCTGCATTTCTCCTGCAGATAACAGGTAGTTTGCAGGTAGAATGTGACATATCCTGTCCACTGAGGTCAGGCAGGGCTTCAGGTAAATTGCTTCTTGGGGGAAAAAATGCATGTGGGTGTCAGTATAATGGGCCCATTTCATAGAATTACTCCCTTAACCTCATGTTCCTACCATCCACATCTGTCTGTTCCCTAACACAACTATGAACCCTTATCTCACAAGAATGGTTTTAGTAGAATTTTTCATGCAGGTCTCCCCCTCCAGAACACAGGCACTTGAGGACAGACACTATGCCTTATTTCTTTCTATGCTAAGTCTCTTATGGGCATACAAGAGTCACTGTACAAGCATTAACTGATCTAAATTAGTCATTTTCTGGAATTAAATGAGTTCTCAATTTTTATATTCACCAAGCTAAGTTCCAGTTATCAGCATCTCTTATGTCTTTAGGAATCTCAATCAAAGCAATCAGGATTTCTCAAAAAAAATTTTGCTTTGCATATTCTCCTTACATTCTCTGAGCACTCTGTCAAGTCATTTATCTATTATCTAGGCCAAGCCTGGTTTTTTACTGTTTTTCTTAGCATTATTATTATTTCATTCCAAAAGTGTCTCTGTTTGAAATATAAATTATATGGTTATCTGTGTTGGCTGGGCCCTCTGAAAAGTAGATTCAAATATGGGCTTATATAAGCAAGGACTTTATTAAGGGAATCACCTTTAAGAGAAGAAATAGGGAGGTAACCTTGAGAGAGCTGCCAGGTCCTCAGGCAAGTCTGACCTGAGTAAAGAAAAGAGGGAGGCTGAAGCAGGAGGATCACGAGTTCAAAGCCAGCCTCAGCAATGGCAAGGCACTTAGCAACTCAGTGAGCCCCTGTATCTAATAAAATACAAAAAAGGGCTGGGGATGTGGCCCAGTGGTCGAGTGCCCTGAGTTCAATCCCCGGTACCACAAAAAAAGAAAAGAGGGAGAGAGGATAAGGTGGGTGGGAGCCTCCAAGATGGCCAAGCAGGCTAGTGGAGGCAGTCAGGGAGTCTGGAGTCAACGCTGGCCATCAGATGATACACAGGTCTCTTGGGAGGTCTCTGCCTCAGTATTCCTGCCACATTCAGTCATGGGCTGGGAGCAGCCTGTGGGCACCATGTCATGAGTAGGAAGGTGGTGATGGATGTACTAGGAGAACACTTGGTCAATTACTCCACCGTGTTCGGTGGTCTACAAGACAGGTATATTCCCAGGACTGCCACAACACTTGGGGAAAACACTCCTCTCCGAACTCGGTAGCAAGATCTAAATTAATCTTGAAGTCTCACTAGAAAACTGCCCAATCCCACCCAAATGTCCATGCTGCTGCTTCATCCTACAGAGTGCAAATGGAAAGATAATTATCTCAGTTTTTCTTCCTACTCTCCTAACACCATTACTTACCTGGGTATGAGGGGAGAAAATGTTTCTGAACATGTTAACCCCAAAGGCATCAGTTTCATCTTTAGATTGTATATTCTCCTTACATTCTCTGAGCACTCTGTCAAGTCATTTATCTATTGCCCTTTACAAAGCCTTGCACATAGGAGATGTCTGATAAATATTGCCACAAATAATTGCTGATCCCTGCCTGCTGTGACATCTAGTCTCCTTGTGTTGCCCATGTGCACTGAACTGAAACAGGAGTGGGCCCCTCCAAAGCTGTATGTGTACTACAATATATGGTCACAGTTGGTTAGCTCAGAAGGAATATCCAACCCAAATTGGGCCAATCAGATTATTTGTCCTAGAAATTTAGAATTAGAATTTAAAGACTGAGGGGATTTATAAGTATGACTGGGAGTGGTAGAAAGATATATTCCATCATGTAGACAGAAAAAGAGAATGTGGGTCTGCAAAGAGAATAAGTATCTGGAGCAGCTAGACAGAAGCAGGTGTTATCCTACCCCACCTGCATCCCTCCAGCCTCTCTACTTTAGTGCACCCTAGCCAATTTCCAATGCTAGTATTTGCCTGCAAGCTTTCTCTGAAATGTCCAGCAGCAGCACTCAACCAATGACTGATAGAAATTATCATGCAAACATTCCAGCTCCCCCACCTACCTGTGTTGTAGAACAACAGTTATCAATAGAGGGGACATTTGGTGGCACCTCGAGACTATTTTGGTTGTCATAACTGGGGGAAGGGGAGAGCGACTTTGGATAGAGATCAAGTATGCTACTAAGATCCCACAGTGCTCAGGACAGCCCACGAGACAAAAGAATCATTCAGCCCCAAATGCCAATAGTGCCAAGACGGAGAAACTCAGCTCTAGAGGAAATGACTGAAGAATTAGCTCTAGTCACCCAGAGCAGGGAACCAGCTTCAAAGTTGCCCTTTATGGCTGCCTTCTCCTCCTTTCCTCTTACTTCCCTCCTCCCTGCCAGGGTTTGCCTTCCTTTCTCAGATAAACAACTTACACTTCAATCTTTAACTCAGGATGTGTTTCTGAGGGAACCCAAACTGAGATAGTTTCTGATACATTTGCAGTTCCTGATCCCAGTGTTTCCTAAGGTGCAAAGCATTTAGGACAACAAGAATCAGCCAACTAGTAGGGTTTTTGTGGTGTTTGCTTGTTTTCATTTGTTTGGGCTGACTTAAAAGACTACTCTGACTTCTAACACAAATTTCAAGCTCAAGGAGTTTCCAAAAACACCTTCAATTTCAACTCAGAGGATAAACTGCACTAGCCTCACTCACTTTGTGTAGCTGTGTTAATTGAAGTAGTAGTGTTTCCCAGTCTGAATCTCTACTGAGATCAAGATGACCAACCATCCCAGTTCCCTCAGGGCTGTCCTGATTTTAGCAGTGAAAGTCCAGGACAGCCTTTGGCCCTGGGTAAACTCCTAATTAACATCAGCATTTGGAGAGGTTTTAGTTACTGGGAGCGATACTTTAGTCTTCATTTGAAATCAATTAGTATATGTTTTATGGATCAAAACACAGGGGCTGGGACGGGGACAGGGTGGAAATGAGCACTTGGATTCAGGCACGTTCCCTAAGCTCATGCATTACTGAACACCAGCCTGGCTGGGTGAGGGACCTCCCCCAGCACCACAGCACTGAGGTATCACAGTCCTGTGATGAGATCATGCCTAGAAAGACTTCTAAAAATGGGGACTGCTGAGATTCATCATTAATTATATATTAGAGGGCAATCAACCAGAAGAGCTTACATGCCAGAGGAAAACCTCAGTGGCCAGCAACTGGGAATTAAGACATTGTTTGGACTGACATCAGCAATCCTGAGAAAGGGGGAGTAGTCTCAGAGGTTTCTCCAGCCCCAGGGCCTACAGGACCACAGTGTAGCAAATTTGAGCCTGGAGAACATGGGAATAGCTTGGAGAAAAACTCAGAGACCCCCACATGGGCTATAATGTCCCTTGGCATTAAAGCCAGAAGAATCCAGAAATGCCCCCACATTCCTGGGACAGGGATAAAAGTCTTACCTTCAAAGAGTTCAAAATATGGCCATAGAAACAAAGACTACAATGTACAGGCAGCTCCCATGAATGTGCAATAGATGGTGAGTTCTCCAGGAGCTTGCTTTATTCGCTTGCCCTGTAACTGTTCTTGAGCACTATCGTCATGTCAGGCACCACACTAGGAACTAACCCAGGAGAGGAGGGCAGGAATCCCTGTCCCCATGAAGCTCAGACTTCAGCAGAGACAAAACTGATGACATAATCATACAATGAAGAAATGTTTGACAAATAGCACGAAGAAGAATGACAGCAATAATACCATGTGAGCAATAATGATTTTATTATTATTTACTTTAAGCAAAAACAAAAAGTCATTGTTGTCATAACTCCGGGGAGAGCAGGAAGGAAGATTAGAGGGGAAGGAAGCCGTGACCAGACAGAGCCCTCTTCTCATGGCTGGAATGAGTCTGGCAGGAACTGACTCCACTGATAAAGCAGCCAGGGGGTGATCAATGGAGAAAGTGGGGTAGCGACCAGGAAAGTGTGTGAGGTCTGAGTCTGAAAGGGTAACTTGCTCCCAAAGTTGTACCATAGAAACTGAGAGAAAGTGTGGAGGTATTTAGCAGAAATGGGTTGGTCACTACACAGACGACCTGCTGTTCTCACCTTCCTCCTTCATCCATTCACTCAATAAATCGTGCTGAGTCTCCCACTACGTGGCAAGCACCGCACCGATGCTGAGTTCTCACAGGACTGGGGTCCAGAGACATCCTTGGAGGACTTGCTGTCTGGTAGCACATAAGAAGCCATGATGGTGTAGAAAGCCACCGAGGGGCTAAATGGAGAACGTCAAGAGCGCTCATTTCCCCAGCAACACCTGACACTGCTCCAGTCCTGCTCGACTGTCATGGTTCCCGTCACTTTACCTAGTCAGATGTCGTTTCTTCCCATGATACTTTTCCCCATGCTGCTCCAGAATCAGTTTCCTACTATGTTTCCCAGCTTCATCTGGCTGAATCATACTCATGTTCCCCATCCCACTTCCCTCACATTCTGCCTCTTCTTTGCGCCACCACGGCACACATGACACTCTCCTGTTAAGTATTTAGCATGCTATGCAGACATTCTTGGTTGGAATCTCTCTTCCCTACTAAACATGAGGAAAGGACATCCTTGTGTTGTTTATTCTCTTTCCCAATATATTTGTTCAGTATAGTCCCAAAGGTTTTTGAAAGAATTAATTGAACAAATGAATGAAATGGTGATTAGGACTTGATAAGAGAAGCAAAAGCCTTGAAATAAGTAGACCCTATTCAGCTCAGCCATTCAGTGTGTAAGAATCTAGAATACAGAAATAAACAGAACGACACACAGAACACATATCCACTGCTGTGTTATTTGTGGTACAGAAAGTGTATAAACAAATCAGATATCTTAAGAGATTAAATAAAATATATACACTTGTAATTAAAATCTACATCCTACTGAAATTTTATTTTAGAAGAATATTTAATCACAGGAAGAAATTTTTCATGAAATATTGAGTTAAAAGAGCAGATTCCAAATTAGAACAAATTATACAGTACATACATGCAACATAATGAGTAAAGCTCATCCTGAATTTTAAGGTCAATCTGCCACTTACTACCTTTGTACACTTGGGCAACATATTGAACTACCTGTGACTTGGTTTCTTCATCTGTAAAATGGAATGCAAATCGTTATCTACCTCATAGAGTTATTATGAGTTTGTTAGTTTTTATGCAAATGGGCTTAGAAGAATGGCACACAGTTAGAACTTCTACTGGGTTCGATCCCCAGCACCACATAAAAATAAACAGATAAAGTAAAGATAAATGGGAAGAACAAATATATTCTTTAAAAAAAAGATAACTACTATTACTAATGAGATGAACTTGTGATAAAAGAATGTATATGTGTATACATACACACATACCCATGATAATATATGTACACTTTATACATAAGTGTTTGCATGTGCATATTTGTAGGGAAGAAAGAGAACAGCTTGGGGGAGACAGAAAAGGGAAAGGATCAACACCAAAAAACATGTAAAAAGGATTATCCCCAGTATAATTATAGATGACTTTTTTTTCCTTATGTTTTTCTCTATTTTCAATTTTCTAGTGATGAAACTTTGTTACTTCAGTAACTACCGTGGCTTGAGGAGGCCTCTTACTCCACTCATGCTCTGGACCAGTGGAGAGTATTATAAGGATTCAACAAGATACAGATCAAAGTATCCTTATTATTAATAGAACTATCTATGTATGTGTATGCATACATAGGAATGTCATAGCCTAGACTGTCCAAATAATATGACCACCTTCTACCAAATTGAGCTTATGACAAAACTCCAGGCTCCTAGACTGGGAAGAGCCCATACCTTGCCATCCTTCCAACCAGGTCAAAGGCAGATGAAGATGCCTGCCTTGAAGCTCCAGACAGAAGGCAGCCCTGGACTCTGGCCCATCCCTTCTCCAGAGCTCTCCAACCTTGAGAGGGGCAGGCAGGAGGCGAGAAGTATCCCTCCAAAGGAGATCCCTGGTCTAGAAAATATAAAGCCTGGGGAAAGGTACCCCATTCCAACCACCTCCCAAACACAGGATTCAGAAATGAATTACTGACAGGCCCAGTGGCGCACACCGGTAATCCCAGTGACTCAGGAGGCTGAAGCAGGAAGATCACAAGCTCTAGGCCAGCTTCAGCAACTTAGCAGGACCCTGTCTCAAAATGAAAAATAAAAAGGGCTGGGAATGTAGCTCAGTGGTAAAGCACCCCTGTGCATTACTAAGGAAAATCTACAGTGTCCAAGGTATGGGGTCAGGAATTCAAAAGCAGTTTTGAGATTGTGAGCCTTCCTGGAAGGATTCCATAGGACTTTTTAATAAGTTCTGATA
Organism: Tamias sibiricus; assembly: GCA_025594165.1. NCBI lineage: Eukaryota > Metazoa > Chordata > Mammalia > Rodentia > Sciuridae > Tamias > Tamias sibiricus. The sequence continues at coordinate 210,740,974 of CM046658.1, forward strand.
GTTCCGGTTCTCCCTTTCACATCTTAGAGAGTGAAAGGTGGATGGGAGAAAGAAAAAAGAGCAAGTCTAGAGTTGGCCTTTTGAGCCACTCATATTTGTAGATTCAGTCATCTCACACTGATGTGCAGTGTTAATAGCACCTAGGTGCATTCCACCTGAGCAAAAACAAAAATACCCTTTTGCATGCATAGGTATGTATGACCTGCTCTTTAGCCTTCTTAATCACAAGGGGGAAAATACATTAATTTTCTCATAACTGTAACATATAAGCCCCTAAAGCACTCTGCAGTGCAACATCTGGAATACATCAGTTATTCAAAGAGCCAGCAGAAGGGAGATAGGCTAAGCTTTAAAACTTGTGCAAACACGGAAGTGGGCTGAGGCAGGGCAGATTACAAGCCCATCTTCAACTTTATTTTGCTCCTGGATAATTAGTTTGCAGGGTGAGTGACATTTACTAATAGGACTAAGATTGACAAAGCCATTAAAAACATGTTGATCTGTGGGGCTGGGGTTGTGGTTCAGAGGTAGAGCGCTCGCCTACCATGTGTGAGTCCCTGGGTTCGATCCTCAGCACCACATAAAAACAAAATAAAGACATTGTATCCACCTATAACTAAAAAATAAATATAAAAAATTGTTGATTTAGAAGGACAAAGCTAAGGGAGTATGAAAGTCTTTGAGAAAAATCCAGATACCTCTCAACCTGTTGTTTTTTTTTTTTTTTTTTTTTAGATTTAAGGATGCATGTGTGTAAGTGGTTTCTCCTTGCCTAAAATCACTCTTACCACCCTTTACTGTGATGTAATCAGGATGGTATCCTTAGGACAGCTCCTTGTCTTACACCATGTGACCTGCATGTCTTGAATTCCATGCAGCTTCCTGCACCTGGGAGCGCTACAACCTTGACGAGCTGACAAGTGATGGGTCCTGCACCACACGTCACACCACCCTGTGCCCAGCACTTATTCGTAGCCCAGGTAAGCACTTCAGTCACTTTGACAGTCAAAGCCCTGAACACTACTCATGACCAAAAAAAAATTTAATACTTTTTTAGTTGTCAATGGACCTATATTTTACTTATTTATATGTGGTGCTGAGGATAGAACCTAATGACTCACATGTGCTAGGCAAGTGCTCTACCACTGAGCTACAACCCCAGCCCCATGACAGAAATTTTTATCCCCACTGTGGAAGAGCACTGGAAATGCACAGGGCAGAGGAAGCTTGCAAAAGAGCCAAAAGCCAGAGGGGTGGGTTCCCAGGTCAGAACACTAGAACCAAGAAGAGTATGGATTCTAGGCTGGGCTTGGTGGCACACACCTGTAATCCCAGCAGCTCAGGAGGCCGAAGCAGGAGGATTGCAAGTTCAAAGCCAACCTCAGCAATTTAGCAAGTCCCTAAGCAATTTAGCAATACCCTGTCTCAAAATAAAATATAAAAAAGGCTAGGGATGTGACTCAGTAGTTAAGTACCCCTGAGTTCAAACCCTGATAGTACAAAAAGTAAATAAATAAATAAACAAACAAATAAATAAATATGAATCCTAGAATCAGAGCTGACTTTAAATTGTAGGTCTGTTTCTTTAGAGCTGGGTTACTTTGTCTCTTTGAGCCTTAGTCTCCTCATTTCTCTAATAGTAATAGTAATAATAGTATCTGAGTTGCTGGGGATGTAAACACTTAATTATGTGCAACTCCCAGAAGCCAGGGACTCAGCAGACCTCAGTAAATATCTCCTTCTTATGATGCATTTTTTAGTGCAACAGTTGTTCAAATTTTCGGTCCCACTCTAGTTACAGGCTCCTAAAGATGGGGAACATCAGTGTTTATGATTCATCTTGTTAACGGCCAGCAGCCTGTGAAGTTTGAAGGCTTTGGGTACTGACCATGGGTTCCCAACATGTCAGAACCTGAAGAAACCTGAGAAATGGTTAGGTTGTATGCTTTCCAAAATTTCCTTTTAGATACAGAATGCTTCCTTAAAACATTTTTTTTCTGTGAAATTCAGTTTAAAATATATATATATATATATATATATATATATATATATATATATATATATATATAATGTATGAATATATCAGCTCTCCAGAGCTGATCTGGTGGTTGTGGTAAAGAGGAGCAAGGCAGAAACTGCTCACTCACTACACACTCCCATCCATGCAGTGATGCCCAAGACTCCTTGGTCCTCAGTGGTCCAAAAAACCAGTGGTCTAATACACTCATCTCTTGGAAATGGAGGAGCCAAAGCCCAGAGAAGGCAAGTGATTGCTAAAGTGTTATTCAAGGATGAATGATAGAACCAGCTCTAGAACCTAAGATGCTTTGAAAGTGATGACAAGGGACAGCTCCCAATATCAAAAAGAAGGCTAGAGAAGAATTTTGTCTGTGGTGCTCCCCTACCCTCCCAGTTAGTGCCCTTTCCTCATCATCTCACAGATATCCTGTACCCCCATTCTAACCTTGCCTGACGAATATTTCCTCTCCTCCACTAACAAATATAGCACTCCTCTCCAGTCTGCCTTCCCTCAAGTCTCCATCCTCCAAATGTGTTCTGTCCCTTCCCTCTCAATTTATCTGCCCTCCCTCTCAGTACAGATCAATGTGCTGTCAAATCAATCCACAAACATGTATTTTTGGGTGATTATATACTATCTAAATAACTTCCATAAATGCATTTTAACAAGCATCTTCTAGAAACTTTTTTAAATAGCTCTAAGATTCAAGTTGATCACTAGGAAGTTTTAGAAACATGTTCTCCCAAACTGCTCCATACCTCTCCTTGGCAGTACTAGAATCATTCCACTAGCAACATCAGTCACTCTGGCCACATCTTTGACCCCAGTCAAGTTCCCATTCACCTCCAAACCCAGCCTATCCACTGTTATGTTTGGTCATCATAAGGGGAGAGGACTTAGGGAAAAGTCAGAGGAAAAAGAATATGACAGGGAAGGTGGGAGCAGAATTAAATATACTGCTATGGTTTGAATGTCTCCCAAAATTCATGTGTTGAAATTCCATCACCAATATGATGGTATGATGAGGTGATTAAGTCATGGGAGCAGAGTCCTCGTGGATGGGACAAGTGCCCTTATAAACAGAGCCTGAGGGACGGGGTTCCTTCTGCTCTTCCACCATGTTAGGGCCTTATGTTCATCCCTCCAGAGGACACAGCAACGAGGCTCCTCCCTGGAAGCAGAGAGCAGCCCTCACCACACACCCCACCCGCCAATTCGTTCCTTGTCTATGGACTTCTCAGCCTCCATAAGTGTGAGAAAATAGATTTCTATTGTTCACGAATTACCCAGTCTGTGATAACTCGTTATGGCAGCACTAACACAGATACCCAAAGGAAACCAATGCCACAACTCCACCAAACTTTCCACAGATATGCTCTTTATACTGTCCCCAAGCACCTGATAGGCAACTCTACCTGAGCAGTGCCAAAATCATGAATGCTTTCACTGGACAGAGTGCCAGTCAAAGAAATAACCGACAGTCAGAAGACCCAGTTTCTAGTCCCAACTCTGCTGTCAGCTAGCTATATCACTAGGAAAATTCTCACCACCTCTTTAATCCCAGGTCTCCTTAACTGTAAGGTGGAGAAAGGGATTATAACAGCTCTAAAGTCCCTTTAGATAGAATTCTGTATGATTCTGTCACTTTTCAAGGTGGTTGCCTTAAGGGAAATATTATAGCAACAACTGGCCTCCAACAGCAGGTGCTGCTTCTCCACTGGGAAACATCAGTCCAGCCGGGGACTGTCCTCTCAGTCCCTCTTGCAAGGAGGTGGGCCAGGTGACCACAGAATGTGAGTGGAAGGGATGTGTGTCACTGCCAGGCAAAGCGATTAGGATGCAGATACCTTTCTCCACGCTCACTCCCACTCGGTTCTGAGAGCCCATGGGAGGCAGGGCCACAAAATAGAAGGATCCAGAAAATAAGAATCACCACGTGGAGGACGCACCACTGAGGAGGCACACTCAGGCTGGACTACTACGTGAATGAGAAATCTATTCTTGTGTGAAGCCACTAGAATTTGGTGGTTTATTTGTTACATGCAGCTATCCCTATGCTAAGTGCTACATGAAGAACAGTTCTGTGAAATTTAGAGATTCAAGACAACTTGAAAAATAGCTACTTGAGCATTATGCAAAGAGCTGAGGAGACTGAACAATGACAAAAATATAGTTCCTTCCCAGGTTCAAACCTAACAGAGCAGAGAGGCATATATCTGAGTTACTATGTTATGAGGCAAAACGAGGTGCTCTCCATAGGAAAAGAAAAGATGTGTAGAGAGGGGAGAGACAGCTCTGGAAAACATCCAAATGAACCCTAATTATTCCCCAGATTGAGTTAAATTATTTGTTCCACTTTAGTCATGTCTCGTGGTCCTCAGGGTGACCCGTACCACCCTCTGGTCAACACACCTGGTTTGGGGGCAATAGCTGCTCCCTCTGAACACACCATAACTCCCAGCATGCCCCACATCAAGAATGTGCTTTGCCCAGAACTGGAGGTCATCCTTTCCTGACTCTGATTCTCACAGATAAAGGAACAAGATATGTCAGGCCCACCGACCACCCAAAGGGACTGTGAGGAAATACAATTATCATGGGACACCATTCTAAAAGGACTTATCCTGAGGTATTTCAAATTCGCTAACACATCTGAAAGGAGACTACTTGGAAACCAGGCAATCACTAGCCACCGAAAGTTCCTCTCAATTCCAAGAGGTTTGAGACTATTGCCATTTATCATTTGGGGACTTGTCAAAGTATTATTTTCATAACACTAATAAATACTGCAAATGTCAAAATAAAAAAATACTCTAAGTTCTGGAACTTGTCTTATCTAAATCTATATGATCTGGAAATATTTAGCAAGGGAACTCTGTAATACGAAACAGATACAGAAAGGGTCCCGAGGAAAGCCCTGGGGAAATGCTGAACTATTAATTACACGTTAAACGGAAAGTCTCTTTAACAGCAATCGCCTACGCTGCAGAGAACAAAGCCAAATGTATTCCAGGGAAACGAGTAGAAAAGTCCAAACTCCTTGGCTCCTTTGAGTAAAGGCCCTTTAAAGATGAAACAAAATTGCAATGGGTATTTGAACTTTGTTTGGATTATGGAGGAAAAGATTTTGGATTTTTCTCAGATTAAAAATAAAGAACTGCGTTTTTTTTTTTTTTTTAACTGTAATCAAGAACCCAAACTAAACTTAAATGATGAATATTTGGCAGAACCTCCAAATCGAAAATGTGCCAGGAAGATTTTTGCTTCCTACAAACCTGTCTAGAAGCCATCTTTCCACATGAAATCATGTCATCCCTCAAAACACTTCTGCTTTAAATCTCAAAATGGAAAAGAAAAATAGCATGGCATGAACATTCAAAAGTAGCTCTCACATATACGTACATGGATAAATAGATCGTGCTCTTTGAGAACATCATCCGTCATGCAGTTTGTAACTACGCAACGTGTTCACTGGACAATTTCTCAGAAGAGATGCTACATAATTATTGAGCAGCAACATTGATAATGCAGATTGATTTGATCAAATTCAAAATGAAAATTGACTGTGACCTGTATACAGAGGGCACGGTTTGACCCAGTTTGCAAGTGAATCATAAAAAGATCTCAACCACCGACATAAAATCTAGCAGCTTACCTGCACCACCCCAGCTCAGCTCTGCGCTTTTCCAAAAGCCATAACCACCCACAATGACACATCCCTGGGCACCAGCAGAGGCCCCATAACAGCTAACACACTACACCGGGCCCATAAAGCCTGTTTTTAAGTTTGTTTATGTTTTATTTATGTGCTAAATTTCCCCCACAGACTCCTCTGTGAGGCCATTAAGTGCTCATTTCTGAAGCTGGTGCAATTCTGGTTTTTCCTTTGGCTCTTGCCATTCAAATCTGGGGCTCTGCCCATGAGTTCCGAGTAGCCAGCTGGCTCTTGGGTACCAGCTTGGCAGAAATCACTTACCCTTTTATTCCATGCTACCTGGCTTCTTCCTGCCACAAGGAGGTTTTCCCAGAGCGGATGGAAGGCATTTCACACAGGATGAGCGATTATTTGTGTTGTGTTTTGCCACTGAGTCTCTTTATTGCTCTCCCAGGCAGATCTGATAGAGTTCCTCTGAACAGCCCAGAAAGGATGTGAACCTGGGGAAGTTTCTAGTCAGTCACTTCATTGGCTATGGTTGTGGCATTGATAAATTTTATTTTGTAGTCCTTTTAAAAAAAAAATCTACTCATTTCTCAAAATGGTGTTTCTGCCAAATACGGTTATGTATTTTTTAACTCGCGGTTAAATACTAATAATAAAACAAAAATTCCTTAGTGTGTGAAATGTTGTTGAAAATACTTTTCAGACTCTTCCAACTTGTTATGTGTAGGTAGTGAGCACTACTAAAATTCAAATGATTAATTGCTTTCATGTTAAAATTTGTTTAAAAAATTAATCCTAACTTGAATCATATTTAAAATTATAATAGTAGATTAATAGTAGAAGTTGGATAAAGTTTAGTCAGGTGTTGATGAGCTGGAAGACATAACCACACACACACACCACTTTAAGAGACTGATTTACATGCTATATCCAAGCAAACTAGACATGAAGAAACTTCCTACCATGCATTTGGCCCTAATGGCAGAGCCTCAGCCTACAGAGATGTCTCTCTGGCAACCATGAATTGAATGCCCTTAAATTAATCCCTGTGCTTCTCCAACCACAATGAATAAGCTCTGAGTGATGAGTGCTTAGATGAATGGTGGGATCACATTGCTTATGTCAGCTCCTCAAACTGATGTCAACAGGATGATGAAGTACATGTAGGCCCAGCCTATACAAGGTAAAACTGAATTATAATGTAAGTACTAATCTAGACTCTGTACAAATAAACAAGTAGCAGCACATAGTGGCACATACCTATAATCCCAAAGATTCAGGAAGCTGAGGCAGGAAGATCACAAGTTTGAAGTCAACCTGGACATTATAGTGAGACCCTACTCTCAATAAAATTTTAAAGGGTTGGGGATATGGCTCAGTGGTAGAGCACCTCCTGAGTTCAATCTTCAATAGTGAAAAAAAAAAAAAACATATATGTAAACAAAATAAATAAAGATTATACATGTAAAATATTTCAAGCATAAAATGTATATAAGCACACATACTTGCATAATAAAGCAATAAATAGTATATAAGTAAAATAATTCAAGCATAAAAATATAAAGTTCAGGGGCTGGGGGTTGTGGCTCAGCGGCAGAGCGCTCGCCTCGCATGTGCACGGCCGGGGTTCGATCCTCAGCACCACGTAAACATAAATGCATTGCATTGTGTACAACTAAAGTAAATAAATAAATATTTAAAAAATATATATATAAAGTTCATATACTTACATATGTACATTAATAACTATAAATAAATGAAATATATGAATAAGGCATATAAGCCTAAGTTTTAAGTATATAAAAAAGGATACAAATACCATAAAAGCAATGATTTCTTCAGTATTTAGATGTTTTTGTGACCATCTTCTACTCATTTGCAGGGGCAGAGGAAATTTTTTTTTTTTTTTTTTTTTTTTTTTTTTTTGGTACCAGGGAATGAACTCAGGGGCACTTGACCACTGGGCCACATCCCCAGCCCTTGTTTGTATTTTATTAGAGACCCCACTGAGTTGCTAAATGCCTCGCCATTGCTGAGGCTGGCTTTGAACTCTCGATCCTCCTGCCTCAGCCTCCCAAGTACTGGGATTACAGGTGTGCGCCACCACGCCTGGCCAGAGGGAATTCTTATACACATCTACCATGAGCCAGTCACCTGCCCTACAGGCTTTACCTGCACAGACACAGCCAGTTCACACACAACGACTGGGGAAAAAATGATGTTTTCAGCTTTTTTATTATTTGGTGTAACTTTTTCTTTTTCTTTGTGGTACTTGGGATTGAACCCAGAGACTTATACATGCTAGGCCAGTGCTCTACCACTGAGCTACATTCCCAGCCCTCTTTTATTTTTAATTTGAGACAAGGTCTCACTAAGTTGCCCAAGCTGGCCTTGAACTTGTGATTCTCTTACCTCAGCCTCCCAAGTAGCTGGAATTACAGACTCATGCCACCACAACAGGTTATTTATTTAATATGACTTTAATGCTACTAAGGAACTTGACATGAAATGAAATTTCACTTACAATGTGGCTTTGCACAAAACCCAACTTTTATATAGAGAAAAACACTGAAAATGTGTAAAAGGCAGGTGGTCTTTAAAAAAAAAAATGTGGGGGAAAGCTATAATATATCTAATTTGTATACTACATCTCAGGATGATCAGTGATTTTTACAAGAGCTGATGGCATTCTGCTATAACTCTTAGTTGTTAACCTATAATTTCTAAGGAAAGAACATGGGAAGTCCATTTCCCTGCACAGTATTCCTGCTATTCACAACTTCTGAGTTTCAAATCCAACTTGAACCTTCTGGGGTTCAAGTTTGTTTGCTCTCAGCGATACATGGTTTCCTGTTTATAAGAAGGAAAAAAAAGAAAGAAAGAAAGAAAGTTCAAAAAAAACTTATTAAAAAAAAAAAAAACTCAAAAGGCTTCTTGGATCTTGACCCCCTCTTGCAAAACAACATTTTGATGAGTTAAGTGTAGATAAATCTGAAACATATGATTAAATTTCCATTAAAATGCACATGGGTTTAAAAATTATGAGGAAAAAAATTCTGGGAATAAAAATTAAAAACCAACTTCATGTTTTGCTGACACCATAGCCCTTGAAAAGTGGTTGGGTGCCACCAGGGCGTCACTGAGTTTGCCGTTGGTACAGGAATATACCTTTCCAAGTCTCTAATGTAACACTCTTCATTTTAGTGTACCATTCATCACCCCAGAGCTTTGCCACAGAGGCAAGTGCCAATATGACCTTCATCCGGCCATCTGGTATGCTCCCCTCAGCCTGCACCCTGCAGACGAGGCCCCCACCACCCCTGAGGGAGTGGGTCCAGGCCAGGATGTGCTAAGGCCAGCGCTACCCTAGGAGGTTTGACCACTCCCGACTGTTCAAAAAAAAAAATGAAAAAACAGACAAGTGCACCTGTGGGGACAGGGCAGAGTGTCCCAGCTCGCCACATCTAAGTCTCTTGGAAGACCCCCTCCCATGAAGAAAAGAACTGGCTTTTCCGTGCACTGATCAAAGTGACAATTTTTGTTATTTGTCACTCTTTACTATACTCTAACCTACACTCTCCCTTTGGTTTGCTTCAGCAAATACTGGCAATGAATCAAAGAAGTACTGTAAGACCACAGATCTTGTTTTCAAACTAAACATGGAAAGTAAACAGGGAGGGCAGGAGGGGAGGATCTGAGCATGCTCATTCTCCTCAGGGACATGTTCCTTACAACACCCCACACTGCCTGCACTATGAAAAGAGCCCTCGATGGAGTTTCCAAAGGTGAATTTTAGTGTCTCCAGGTGCTCTGTAAAATCCTAGAAGTGTTCAGCCAACAGACGCCTTATAGGACTGTCATCTCTAATCTGCCCCTGCATTACAGATGAGAAAAATGAGACCCAGAGAAGCTGAGACTGGCATTGCACAGCTGGTTGATAATGGGTCCACTAAGCCTGAACCCCAGAGTCATCTTCACTGTGCCAGGCTTGCTGTTTACCTCCAGCCCCCAGTCTTTGGTGGCTTATCTGTTTAAGAGTGACAAGATAAGAATCTGTGGTTAGATGGGAAAATCAACTAAGCTGAATGATGATTTGCAGCAAAGAGAAGAGCAAAAGTCTAGAGAACTTACAGAAGGTGGCAATTCATATGGCTATTCTCTTTGTCCTGGGAAGACACAGCAAATTTCTTTCAAATCCAGGGTTAGAGATGTAGCTCAGCACTAGAACACATCTCTAGTGTACATGAGACTCACAAAAATAAAATAAATCCAATGTCATAGAGATTAGTATTCAACAATGGATGGACGGCACCCTGGGGCATGAACCATGCTGAGCACCACAGAAGAATGAAACTTGCAACAGGAAAAGCACATTTAAGTTATTCGAAATACTAATGAAATGTGTATTTATGTGTGCATTTTCACACGCCCCTTGAAAGGACAGATGCATATCTTAGGAAGCAACAAGAGAAAAGCTACATTTTCTTTCCTGCTCTGAAAGGTTCTCTACGGCGCCCTCTGGAGTCAAGAATAAAGAATGAAGCTGAAGCTGCTTAAGTGGCAAAGCCTCCAACAGCCAAGACCTTTCCAAGGTGGCTGTGATTCTACACTTGGAAGTCAGCCCCCTTGAAGACAGCATTTACCTTTGAATATTCTACAAAGTTAGTTCTAAGTAAAATAGGTCACTTCTTTTTTTCAAAGGCTCTAGAAAAATCCAAAGATCAACAATCCCTCCTTCTCCCTGGTCTAATGCCTAGTATGCTACTCTTGGAGCATGTTCCCATTATCTATGGCTTCATAGCACACCATCTCAGTTGTTGGTAGCTTAAAAAACAAAAGTCATTTTTTTTTATCTCTCACAGTTCTGGCCCAACCACGCAGGTCTCATCAGCCACATGATGTAGCCAAGGCCCATGTGCAGTTGAGGTCACCTTTTGACTAGAAAGCCCACATACACATGACCTCTCAGTGGGGCTGGAGCTTCTTGGCTCTGTGTTCTGAGAGATGGCATCTCAAGAGTGAACATCCCTAGAAGGACGGTAGAAAGCTCCAGGTCTGTGAATGGTTGGCCCACAGCAATCAAAAGGTTACTTCCACAGTGCTGTCCATCGTGTCCATCTGACCCAACCCAGATCCTCTCATTGGGAGTGGGGGGGACGACAAAGAATGTGTGGCCATAGTTAGTTCACCACAGAGCATCCTTCCTGGGGTAGACGAACATGCTAGCACTGTTCAAAACCATTATTGCAGTTCTGTGTAAACATGATTGGATCCTTTCCTGTGGAGTAGTTCTATAGAAGAGGAGTATGTAAAGCACTAAAAGCATGTCCCCTATTCTGTTCTCCCCTCTGTATCCATCCATGCCCTTTGCCAGGTAATTCAGCAATGCTCTCCTCTGTGACTCTGGGTTCATCTGTGTGATTAACCTCAACCAATGAGATGTTAGTAAAAGTGATGCAAGAAGTTTTGAAAAGCACTTCACAATGCAGCTTGCCCTCCCTCTTGCCAAGACCATAAGAACCTGCCTGGCTCACCTGATAAGAGGTACACAAACCTGGCACAAGACAATCACCCAGCTGAGGCCACCTCAGATCACTAACCAGCCAGCTTCCCCCATCGACAGATGAGAAAGTCAAGCCAAAATCAGCCCACTAGCCAATCCCCAGCTAATTCCAGAATGAGAACAAATACTAAATATACCATTAAGGTTATATAGCCATTTGTTACTCAGCGTTATGATGGCAATAGGTAGCCAATAGAAAAAGAATGCTAGGACTGGAGACGTCAAGGTTGTTCTCAAAAGAGAAAGGAGACAGAAATCAAACTTGACAAGCTTTCAGTGTCTGCCCAAGGCCAACACTGACTATTGCTGTGTACAATTATTAAATATTCAATAGATTGAACTGTAGGTATTTCACAGAAGTGATTCATTTGCAGCAGGGAATCATTTGGCACCAAGAGACTAGGGCTTATGAACAGCTTGTGATGACAACAGGAAAGTGCAAAGAAAGAGCCCCATTTGGTTTTGCTGGACTCAGTCACATCCATGGGCACTTGGGGCTGGATGCAGCTCAGCAGAGCCCAGAGCAAAATGACAAATGGGGCCACTGAGTGCTCGTACATGGTGGGGAGGGGTGGCCTTTGGCTACGGTTCATTAAGGAGATTGAGGTTTCTCCTTGAAAACCTGGGCAGCAGCTTCGAGAGTCTTTCCAAGGATTTAGTCCTGAGTTTAACAGGCATATGTGAAGGTTTCTTTTGTCTGAGTTTGGGTGTTTTGCAAGGTTTTAGCCATTGAGCTTATTTATTTTCTTTGCCATAAATTATAAGCATAATGTGTGTGCATATAATATATGTGTATAAGTATATAACTATATACACATCTGTGTGTCTGAATATATATCTATCTCAATCCATATGAGTATACTAGAGTAAGTCCTATAGGAGCTATAATAAATAATGGAAAATGCATGGAGCCCTTAAAAATGGTAATAATCCATGATTCACATTGTCTGTGACAGCCACACAGAAATTATAGCCTCCTTGCAGGTGCAGTTTTACAGATATTGCTATCTTTTTTTTCCTAGCAAACAGCCCCTGTTATCATGATGACTGTAAATTGTCTTATTATGTAACACACTGCTCTGAGCTTATGCAATCCAGTTTAACAAGCAGTTCTCAGCAGTGAATCGCTTTTTTCCATTGTAAGATATACCCCCAAAATACGCAACACCAGAATGTGTAAGCAAAACTACATCTCACCATAAATTTAGAAACAAGAAAATAAACTGAATTCTCATGGTAACATTAAGTTATTGCCTTTCAGCCCTCTCTCTTTCATTTAAAATCTTTAATTAAATAATATATGCATATGGTCACAGAAATGAACAAATGGTTAGGCATTCAAAAACAGAAGATATTCCCATTCAGTTTCTTAGGCATAACAGGTATGTTTTCTTTGATATGTGGGGCTCAAGGTCATATAGATGGACACAAAAAATTAATGTAAAGGAGCTAAGGTCATAAATTACTAACAGAACATATACTTGGATGCTTATATATTTTTCAAATACCTAATTAACAGTGCTTTAAAATGCCTGAGTAAGCTAGGCATGTGGTGCGTGCCTATAATCCTAGTGGCTCGGGAAGTTGAGGCAGGAAGATTGCAAGTTCAAAGCCAACCTCAGCAACTTAGTGAGGCCCTAGGCAATTTAGCATGACTCTGTCTCAAAATAAAAAGTTCCTCAAAGGCCTTGGGATATGGCTAAGTGGTTAAGCACCCCTGGATTCAATTTCTAATACCAAAAAAATAAAGAATGTATATACTCGACTCAGAGTAGATATTCAACTGTGTGAGGGTGGGATCCACATACTAGTGTGAAAGCTCTTTTTTTTACACTATCTAGATAACAGCTGCTAAAACATTTTAAAGGCAAGGAAATATCTTTAGGGGTGAACCCCTCCACAAATAGACAAATTAACCAGGTATCAATCTCCTGAGCTTTGCATACTCCACGAGGTGTACGAGGAGGGAAAAGAATTGAAGGGAAAGAGAAGGTGGGCCACTTCTGAAGATCTAGCCAGATTCACAGGGCTTTCGTTTTCCCTGTGGAGGCAGGTAGGGAGCATGTGTGAAAACCCGTGTCAGAGAGGATGGAAGAAATTCATCAAAGCAGATTGGGGACTTTCACAAGTAAATTATCCACTTCTGATACTTTTTTTCTGATACAAAATTCTTTGAGACAATAGATCATACAAAAATACATAAGATTCTGCCAAATTCAATTCTGAAATTTATCTTCTGTCCAGATGAAAGAAAAACTCTTCCCTCCTCCATCCCTCCCTCTATTCCTCCCTGCTGGTGCATGCTGGGTGGCAACTAGCTCCTTTTTCCAAACAAAGGTTTAGATAACTAAATAACCATCCATGCATCTGTGACTGATACATGGATGGTTTTTTACTAGGGAGAACCAAAAAGTTGTTTGTATCCCAAGGAGTATTTAATGGATTAAATGTCCCATTGAAGGGACATTTGTTCCCATACTTAGTTCCAAGTTCAATTCTGAAATTTATCTTCTGTCCAGATGAAAGGAAAATTCTTCCCTCCTCCATCCCTTCCTCTATTCCTCCCTGCTGGTGCATGCTGGGTGGCAACTACCTCCTTTTTACTTGGAAATCTCAGAATGTTAGGGTCATGTCAAACAATATCAATAATAAGCACTTACCAGCACTTAGAAGGTAACAGGCCTTGCCCTGGGTGGGTTACATCACCATCTCACCCAATTCTTCCCAATGCCACTCCAAGGTCTGAGCCAACTCCTGTGTAATGGGTGGGACACTGAGGCTTGGGAAGCTTCATAGATCGGGATGGGTATTCCTTTGTTTTAGGGTGGAGTTGCCCTGACCAGTCTCAACCAGCTGGGAAGGAGCACAGTTCAGATTAGAGTGCAGGTTTTCCAGCCACCAGCCAGATATCTCTCCTTGATTACAAGGCTGTTCCTAGAATACTTGCCATAGATGGCAATGAGCCAGTGCCTAGGGAGAAGAAAAAAAAATGCCATTAGCCAGGCTTCTCTGGGAAGAGCGGAAGACCATCTTCTCATCTCCAAACTCTCCTCCTTTCCCATCTCCTCTAGCCACCCCCATTCTACCAGCCAGCATCATGGAAATCAGCCCGAGCAGCCTTCCACACTTCCATGTGGGCCAGGCCCCACCGCACCAAAGAGAATGGGGCTCTGTTTTCCTGTCTTACCTGACGAAGCCTCACATGTGCTCAGCGTCATCCTGCTATTGGTAAAGCATTTTCAACTTTTACCAAGAACTCAGAGTTGGGTTTGGACAAACCTAAAAGACATTTTGCCCTGAGCTTTTTCCCATCATTTTCAACCTAAATGTATTTTATGAGAAATTTAATCCGTATGTTTCTGATTAATTTGTAAGAGCCATTTGATGTCCAAGGGCCTTTTAAGCTTTTATAAGCCTTTTAAAGACTTTCACTTAGAGACGTTTTGCCAAAAGAAAATGAACTTAGATCTCCTATAGTTAAAGTTCAGTCCCAACCTCAGCAATGATGGGACTCTGCTGAAACTATATTGCCTGCCACTCCAAACTGATAATCCACAGCTGCGCTGCATGTTACTAACTCATCACTTATTCCTTTGCACAAGGCTCCCAGTGAGATGCTGCTTATCACATAAATGGGATGCTGGTTAAGTTACACTGCCAAACACATGTCTCATAATTTAGCCTATGTCTACACCCAGCTACCAGAGAGCTTCTTGCAGTCAAGTTGGATGGTTGATTCAGTAAAGCATTAAGATCAATCCCCATAGAAAGGCTAAAGAGTGTCTTGTTACCATGTAGGATTATTTCCATATTGACAATCTAGCTTCTACTTCCAGCTCTATAATATATTAGCTAGGTAGCGCTGGACAAGTCACTTATTGTCTTTGAGACCCCTTCCCCTTAACTATAAAATAGAAAATTATGATTTAGGAAAGGGTTAAAGATTTAATGTCTGTCAAATGCTTGAAATATAGTAGACAAGTGTTTCCTAAATTTTAGTTTATGGATAGACAGGACGAGAAGGAGATGACAGATAGGAAGAAATGGATAAAACTGGACATCATAAAAATCATCTGTGAAGCTGTACACAGTGGCACATGACTGTAATCCCAGCAACTCAGAGGCTTAAGCAGGAGGATCATGAGTTCAAGACCAGCCTGAGCAACATAGCAAGACCCCAGTCTCAAAAAATCATCATCATCATCATCTGTGGAGCATGTGTATAATGCCAATTCCTGAACCTCAACTCAAAGTCTGCTTTAGTATATCTGAGGTAAGGGCCAAGAATCTGCATTTTAACAAGTTTCTTGGGTAATACAGGTGGCCTGAGGACCACACTTTGAGAAACAATGATTTATGGTAATGTGAGGGAAGGAAAAAGAATAACATGTAATAGATTGTAATGAGATGATGATGATGATGATGATGATGATGATGATGTTGCCAAACCGAACAAAGAAAGATTATGAAACACTTCAGAGGGAAAACATTGCACTACAGCTTCTGGATACCTGATTAATTACTTGTGTTTCTCAGAAGAGAAACATAAGCACACACATAAAAGCAAATCCATGGGTATATTCTAGTGAACATTCAAAATGGGCTCAATGCCTTGCAGACTAAAGTCATTATGGAAAACATATGGAGGTCCCTAAAGAAATTGAAAATAGAACTACAATATAACCCAGCAATTCCTCTTCTCCTTTGTACCCAAAGGAAATAAAATCACCACCTCGTAACAATATCTGTGCCTCCGTGTTCATTGCAGCGTTATTCACAATAACCAAGATGCAGAAACAAGCATGTGTCAATGAATGAATAGACAAAGAAACTGTGATAGAGTGTGTGTGTGTGTGTGTGTGTGTGTGAGAGAGAGAGAGAGAGAGAGAGAGAGATGGAATATTACTCAGCCTTAAGAAAGGAGATCTTGCTGTTTGCCCTTCATGATAAAATGGTTATATCTGTTGAAATAAGGATAACATGGATCAACCTAAGTGAAATAAGCCATATGCAGCAAGAAAAGCACTATACAGTCATACTTATGTGTGGAATCAGAGACATTGAGAAGAAAACCTTGAATATATAAAAATAGAAACAGCCCCGCCTGTGACAACTGATCAGAGACTTTTTCTCACCCTGCCTAATTGGTGTCCCATGTTCCTCTGGCTTACCTCATGCCAGTCACTTAGACAACTTCTCCTCCTGATTAAGTTCCAGCTCCCCACATTCCAGGCTCCCCTCAAAGAGGAACAGTCATCAGTGGCCCAAAGAGAATCAAGAATATTTGAGCAAAATAAAAAAAAAATTAGTTCTGCCCTAATGTAAAACTGCTGGAAACTTTTATGAAATTCTGATAATCAGATATCAAATATCATATAATGGAATGAGGACATTTTCAGGGAAGGGGTGATGGAAGGTGGTAAAAGACAAGTACTGTGCATGCAGAATTAACTATTCATGAAGAAATAGTATAAATTCAGAGGCTGTTACCAAAACATATAAAATCATGAACTGTATGGATAAGAGGTGAAAAAGTCCTACTAAGTCCTGTGGTGGTTGAGTTTGGGGCTGAGCTTAAACTACTGGAAATATGTTCACCGAGTTTGAGATGTAAGAATACAAAGCCACCTTTTAAAACTTGAGGGGTTTAAGTTTGGGAAAAATAAAAGGAAGTACTATTTCACAAAGTATAGATTAGATTTGTAGAATTCATTACAAGAAAGTGTGTAAAAGGGGGAAACATAAATTATGTCCCAAAGGATTTGAAGAAATTTATGAATGACCAAGCCAGAAATAGCTACAAATAAAATCTAAGTTGTAACTAAGTTTTTCGATTTCCATCAAGCCTTGCTTGAGGCTGAAGCCTGCATGAGAGTTGTCCAAACCAGAAGATTCACTACATGTAGAGACTGAGTAAGTAAATAAACATATTAAAGATCATGGAGATTAATTTTTTCACTATTGGAGAAGAAAGGTACAAATACGGAAAGGGGGAACCAGGCACAGTGGCCCACATCTATAGTCCCAGCCACTCGGGAGGCCAAGGAAGCAGAATCACAAGTTGAAGCCAGTGTCACCAACCTAGTAAAATCCTGTCTCAACATAAAAAATAAAAAGAGCTGGGGTTTTGGCTCAGTAGTAGAGTGCCCCTGAATTCAATCCCCAGTATCAAAAAAGAAAATGGGGGGGGGAGGAAGCAATAATAAACCCTATAGTATTTGATTGAAATTAAAGGAAGTGGTGTGGATTCATTATTTTCAATATGTAGGGGTTGATCTAGAGATAAATACAAATGAAAATATGCTAATATTTAGTCACACAGATATATATTGCCTAGTTCTGTCTTCTGAAAGAGCTCAGGAGCAGTTATATCTCAGTAACAACGAGCATGCTTAGGACTCAGATATTTGGAAGTCATTCCAAATGCCAGTCTCCACTAAAAGAAACCCAGGCTTCTTAGAGGAATGGTTGATTCCAACACTAGACCAGGGAAAGAGCAAGAATAGCCTGGAACATGTGGGGCAGATAAGGAAATGCTCAAAAAGTGACAGGGACATGTCAAAAGGACATAGAAGCCAGGCTGAAAGTTTTCCCACTGACCAAGCCTTGGACAATTTGAGCATCCTAATAAATAGTGATAGCAATAAGTTACAACTTACTGAATAAAATAGGAACCTAGGAGTTCACATGCGCAAATAAATGACAAAACAAATGAGGAGAAAAGAAAGATCTTTCTTACAGCAGAGCATCCACCAAATAAATAATGATAGAATTACAAATTCACCACTCAGTGACCATAATAATAAGTGACAGGCAAGATACATCAATCATTTAGAAGACTAGTGGATAAAAAGGGCATGAGGGGTGAGTTTTGCAGAGTCCCAAAGTATCTGCCCACAAATTTCTTATTAATTGAAAAGGGGGAAGAAACTTTACAGGGATGAAATCTGCCAGATGCCATCTTTACCAAGTCATCCAAGTTAGTGGCTTTGGTAACAGGGCAAATCAATGTCATGTGCCATGCTATAGAGTATAATATGAAGAACAGACTCACTATGGGAATATGCCAGTTGACACCAAATACCTTTGGTCTAGCCATAAATAAATACTGGATAAAAACAAATTGAATGATATTCTACAAAATGACTGGCCCATAATCTTTAAAAAATGTCAACATCATGAAAATCATAGAAAGACTGAGGAACTGTTTCAAACTGAAAGAGACTAAACAGATGACAACTAAGAGCAACATAATTTTGACCTGCATCCTTTAGCTATAAAGAACATTATTGAGACTATTGGCAAAACTTGAATAAGGTCTCTGGCTGAAGGATATACTAGAGTTCTTTGTACTTTTCTTGCAACTTTCCTGTAAGTTTGAAACCATATTAAAATAAAAAATTTATTACAAGCTCCTTAAATGCATTTTAGATATCTATAGACTCCAGAAAAAAAAACAAAAGAAAAATCAAATATAAATGACAAATGGAGGGTTGGCAAAAAGGGAAGATTGGCCATGGAAGACACACAAAGTTTCCTGAGTACTTCTCACTTGGGTCAACCCTGTGCAAAGGCGTTACCATATAGGATGGACTATGGTTCCACCTCAGCATGGCAGTATTTGTTGTCCCAAACTTAAAGTGGACACTCTTTCCTGAAATCACAGGACCCTAAAACTATAAGTGACCCTGTAATCAGAATCATCTTCAAAAGTCAAAGGAAGAGCCATCAATTCACTTGCTCATTATGAACAGTCACTGGACACATCTACCTGACTGATATCTCAAGGTACAAACCTCATGGATAATAATGGATGCATTTCAAGAAAGGAAAGGGGAAGAAAGTGAAATTATATAGGAAAAGTTTGTAAGAACCCAATTGTAGAGGACCCAGTTTCTGTGTCCATGTTTGCTTGGTCAACCCTTCTCCCACGATAGCTGCCACCATGGCCTCATCTCCCAGCTCAAACCCACAAGCTATCTGAGCCTCCCCAGGAGAGAGGAAAAGACTAACAAAGCCACTATGGTGTCCTCTGCAGAGGTTTTGCAAGAGCTCCAACACCCAGGTCCATCCAAGGATTCAAGGTCATGTTGCAGGGCATGAAATCTGTCAAACT
The DNA here is from genome assembly GCA_025594165.1 of Tamias sibiricus. Taxonomy (NCBI): domain Eukaryota; kingdom Metazoa; phylum Chordata; class Mammalia; order Rodentia; family Sciuridae; genus Tamias; species Tamias sibiricus. The sequence goes on from CM046658.1 coordinate 210,760,334, forward strand.
CAGCAGCTACCCAAAGGTACCAGGTAGCAGCACACTTGCTAAGTTCAGTGGCATTAACATTCCATGGTTAAATTTTGCATGATGAAAAATGAGTCAAATGATTCCAAAGTATGGTGGCTCTGCCTGGCCTGTGTAGAAGACACAGCCCTTGCTTGATTTGAGGTGTCTTTTCTTATGAAAGAGTGGGCAGGTGCGTAACGCGCCATCTAGCATTTGCTTCCTCTCTTGCTCTGTCTCACTTCCATTTTTGCCTTGTATTTGCTGCCTGAAGATTGCATCTCCAATGAATCCCTAAACTATAAACTTCAGCTCAGGCTTCATTTTCTAGAAAATGTGTGTTAGTATATAATTTTCCTAAAGCTAAATAGCTTTCACTAAGGGACTTCTATGAACTTTTAACATAATAGTGTGCATTTTGACCCTCCAAAACCAGAGCAATGTGTGCTACAACTCAATTTTTTTTTTAACACAGAACACTTTCTTTTGAGAACATCTTACAGAAACAGTGTTCCAGAGAGCAAAAATGAGGGGAAAGTTAGTAAGTAGATTTCCATTATCAAAACAAATCTTTGCTATATGAATTTGAATGTTCTGCAGATTTAAACTTTCCTTCCCAAACATACAATTGATATGCAATAAAAATGTATAAATAACACCACTATTCTTGGACCTACATTGTAAATTGACCCATAGAAGATCAGGGGATATGAAAAGTGCTTTATAAATTCTAGTTACAAAATGTGTTTATAATAGTTCTTATATAAATCTCCACATGACAGACAAAACCTAAGCCTTTACATAGCACTTCAAAGTAGATATTATCCCCATAATACAGATGAGGAAACTGAACCACATGCAAGTTTGTCACTTACCCAAGGTTCAGCCAGTCCAGAATTTGAACCCAGAATCTTCATTCTTAACACCACCGTGTATCATCTCTATGTGATGATTAGTTTGTACATTGCATTTAACCTTACAAAGAACATAAGACACGATAGTTTTTTTTTTAATTTACAGCCAACTCAATATGATATAAATAAATGAGGCTGTTGGATGACCCTCCACCAAGCTTTGGGGAAAAAAGTCTTCTTTTGATGCTCCCAAATTATTATTACTTTTTTTTTTTTTTTGTACCAGGAATTGAACCCAGAGGTGCTTAACAACTAAGCCACATCCCCATCCCTATTTGTTTGTTTGTTTGTTTGTTTGTTTGTTTGTTTGTTTGTTTGTTTGTTTGTTTTAGACAGGGTCTTGTTAAGTTGCTTAGGGCTTTACTAGGTTGCTGAGGCTGGCTTTGGACTTACAATCCTTCTGCCTTACCCTCTTGAACTGCTGGGATTACAGGCATGCACCACTGCATGTGGCATTACCCATATTTTTAACTGGTTCTGCCTATACAACAAATTGTCACCAAAAGGGACATCCATGATTGAAAGGATTTACCCTGCTGGCTGTGCCTCCCTAGGTCATTCCCTGCTGAATGACTTCCTGCAGCCCAAGACACTCTCTTACTTACCTGGGATCTACTCATGAGCCCTATATGCCTTCATGTGTTTATTACAGGGACAGGAAAGGAAGTGGGTGATTAAGAATAGTGAGGAAAAAGAACAAAAATGGAGGGGATATATTTAATCCATCAGTAAGCTGAATAAAAATCCTAAGCAGATAAGAATTTTTAAAAGGTCAGGATGAGATGAGAAAAGTCTCCAAGGAGCTAGGTGTGTGAGTTTATACCCAGGGAAAAAGGTATGGGGCAGTGTCTGAAAAGTAGGTGCCTCTGTTGTTGTGTTAGTCTGCTGGAGCTGTCATAACAAAACACCACAAACTGAAACAATAGAAATTTGTTTCCCCACAGTTCTGGAGGTTGGCAGTTCAAGATCAAGGTGTTCTAGATTTCTCCTGGGGCCTCTCTCCTGGTCTAGCAGTTGACCAATTCTAGCAGTATTGTCATATGGCCTTCTCTCTGGGCATATGCATCCCTGGTGTTTCTCTCTTCTCAAAAAGACACAATCCTATTGGATTAGGGCCCCACCCCATGACTTCCCTTAACCTTAATTACCTCATCAATGACTGTATCAGTATGACCTGATACAGTTACACTGGGGATTAGGGCTTCAACATGAGAAGTTTAGGGAGACACAATGCAGTCCCTAACAGCCTTTAAAAACAAAAATGTTTTGGCACCTACAAGAGTATGAAGCACATCACAGGGGAGAAAACCACAAGACAAAGAGTCTCCACCCACCTATTTCTTCCTCTCATTTTTCTTCATACCAGTACAACCTCCAGTGAACTCACAGAGATAGGATCCAATCCTATCAGTTTCATCACCCTCTTTTTATATGTACAATTCTGAAGTGGAATAGATAAATCATACAACTGATATATGCAATTTCAGAAAATGAATATCCTATCCTAACTATAATATCAGGGATAAATAAAAGTAAATTAATAACGAAAGAATTTGTGTTTGAATATGTAGATGCCAGGGCAGGACTGTGGTAGAAACAGTGAGATGGCCTGATGCACGCATTCACTGATACTGAATGTTGCATTTGAGCAAAGATGTTTGAGTAGAGGTAAATGAAAGAAGAAGAGTGCTAGCTAGGTGCAGAAGTGCATGCCTATAATCCCAGGGGCTCATACCTGTAATCCCAGAAGCTCCAGAGTCTGAAGCAGGAGGGTTGCAAGTTCAAAGCCAGCCTCAGCAATTTAGCAAGGCCCTGTGTAACTTATCGAGACTCTGTCTCAAAATAAAAGGGGAAAAGGGGGGTCATGAATTGAAATTATTTCCATGAATGTATGAACTTGTTGGGATGAACTCAACTACTATGTATAACCATAAATCTCTAATAAAAAGAGGGGCCTAGGGATGTGGTTCAGTGGTTAAGCACCCCTGAACTCAATCCTTGCTACCAAAAAAAGGAAGAAGAAGGTGCTGGTACATACTAAAATATTATTATAATACACACAACCCTCTGGAAACTTCAGGTCTGGAGGCATAAAGAAAATGGAGGTTCCTGACTTTAAAAAGCAGGACATTCAAGAGGTGACTGGGAAATGAGGCAGTTTTTGCACCATGGGGCAATTCCACATGCCACAAGACATCTTGCATCCTCGAGCTTCGCCCACTATGCTTCACAACAGCTGAACCCACAGATTTCCAAAATGTCCCCAGTGAGAACCACAGACCTGAAAGTCTGTGCCTTGAAACAGGCTGCCCTCCTGGATCCTGGCATACAACCACTCAACCATTGTGAAAAATAGGCTCACTAGCAAGATTTCTGAATTGTCATTTTTTGGAGGGAGGAGCTTGGGGCTGTTATGGCTAAGACTGTACAACAACTACAATTTGAAAAGCTGGTGGTGATACATTAGCTACTGCATAATCATTCAGAAAAACTGAAACACTCATGAAAATAATTCTATTATTTTACTAAATTATAAAAGAATCTTTCTGCCAAAAAATTCATGGTTTGCATATTCTGCTTCAAATAAATGGGTAATGGCAATTCTTATATGTCATTAGATACCTTACAACTTAGACATTTTATGCTGATTCTGGGAAGTTTAGATTATTTAAATTGGTTCTTTTTTCTTCTTTTTACATATGCGTGACAGTAGAGCATATTTTGACATATTATACATACATGGAGTATACTTATTCTAATTAGGATATCATTCTTGTGGTGTACATGATGTGGAGTTTCACTGGTGGCATGTTTATATATGAATATAGGAAAGTTATGTCCATAGAATTGATTCTCACGTGGGAAAAATCTTAGAATGGGAAAGGAGGGGTCGGAAAAAAGATGGCGGATAGCAGAGAAGCACGCTCGGGAGACTGGCAATAAAAGAAGCTTATCGGGAAGATTGAACGCGTTCTTAGCAACGTTCCCGCAACTGGAAGGGAGCTGAGACATCCCCGCACAGACAGACTGTGAAAATACAAGGAGCTCCACACCGTTGAAGCACGGAGTCCAGTGCCAGCGGCCCACAGGCTGAACCAGCATTAACGGCGCAGCTGCTGTGGCAGCATTGCAGTACGGGAAGTGCAGACCATGGCAAAAAACAGCGCAGAATAAAAAGAGAGCCAGACACGAGCAGCGGCCTCACAGACTTCTTTCGCGTAAACTGCTGAACGGGACCTGCACACATCAGAGTGACACACAGGACCGGGATACTGCTGTCGGGACCGGGGAAGCCACCGCCATTTTGGAGGAGGGTTGTGGCTGACCGGGACAAAGAAACGGAGAAGAAAAACAGTTGCAGGCATCTAAGGAACAGTCCAGGGCCCGGAGAACAACAAACACCTGGTGAGACGCGCACAGGCAGCCCGCAGGAAAGGGCCTGCCTGAGGCCAGCGCAGCAACCACAAGAGCTATAACCGGGGGCGGGCGTGGGGAATGCATGCCTTTTTGATGAACGCTTTCTTGATGCTATTCACGTACTGACACCCCCCACCCCCCAGCCATTATTCCTCTGTGCCAATCTGCCGCTGGCCAAAGCTGCAGACTAGACTCTACTGTGACTTTGTGGGCGTGGTCCAAGTCAACTGGCTTAAACTCCAACTCTGTTTTTGTTTTTTTGTTTGTTTGTTTATTTGTTTTTGTTTGTTTTTGCTTTTGTTCTGTTTGATAGTGGGATTATTTGTGTGTCTGTGTGCCTCTTTCCTTCCTTCCTTCTCACTTTAGTCTCTTCTGCCCTCATCTTATCTACTTACACCCTATCATTGTGTACTCATCAGAGGTGAAAACAAGGTATACACAGAAATTGGGACTTCTAGGCCTGGGGCAATTGAAATATACAGAAAAGCGGTGTTATATATAGTTTAATCTCTATTTTTCTTGACTCAGTTTCTCTCTCCTCTCTCTTACAATAATTCTTAATTCGTTATTATCTCGCATTGTTCCTTTTTATTTTTTCTTTTCCATCTTCCTTTATCTTTCTTCTCTCAAAGGCTAAATAAGTTGGGTTTATATACAAATCGTCTTTCCTCTAAATCGCTCACTCCATTCTCTTTTCTCTCCTGTCTGCTGATATTAAACCACTTCCATAGAATTCTACTGTTATACTTCCTAAGAAAGAACATCTCAGTAATCTCACTTGCTTCTTCCTAAACATATCATCTCTGTATCCAATACTGAAACTGTAAACCCCAACACAAGCATACAGAGTAAATTGGAAACAATATCTGGGTTAACTAAATCTGTACATTGTGATCAAACTGGGATTTGCTGTAAAGAAAGTGTTAGAGCTTAAATTGTAAGGTATTTATAAGGGGACCTGACAGCATTGTACCACAGGAGAAACATAAGGCTATCAGGTGAAATTGAAATAGGCAAGGTCCCACAGTGCTAGGAGAATAGACACACAAGCATTATGAAGAAGCAAGGGAAGAAAGTGGCTGAAAGCAACCAACAGGCCCCCTCAATTGATTCCATGGCAAGCACAGTTGGTCAAATGCCAGAGATGGAATTTAGAAATTACATATTCCAAATGTTTATGGATCTTAAGATTGAAATAAAAAATGAGATGAGAGACCAAGTAGAGGCAGCAAAAGAGCATTTTGACAAAGAACTCCAAAAACAAATACAAGAAGCAAAAGATTACTTCAATAGGGAGATAGAGATTCTAAAGAAAAACCAAATGGAAATTCTGGAAATGAAAGAAGAAAAAAACCAAACTAAATGCTCAATTTAAAGCATCACCAACAGATTAGATCACCTGGAAGAAAGGACCTCAGATAATGAAGACAAAATATTTATCCTGGAGAAGAATCTAGAGGACATGGCAAAAGAAGTAAGAAAACAAGAACAGAGCATTCAGGAATTATGGGACAGCATAAAAAGACCAAACCTAAGAGTGATTGGTGTTGAAGAAGGTGCAGCGTTTCAAACCAAAGGAATGAGTAATTTATTCAATGAAATAATAGCAGAAAATTTTCCACACATGAGGAACGAATGGCAAAACCAAGTTCAAGAGGCTTACCAAACACCAAACGTACAAAACCACAACAGATCCACACCAAGGCACATTATAATGAAATTGCCTAATATACTAGGCAAGGAGAGAATACTAAAAGCCACAAGAGAAAGGAAGCAGATTACATATAGGGGGAAACCGATCAGATAATGCTCAGATTTTTCAACCCAGACCTTAAAAGCTAGAAGATCCTGGAATAGCATATTTCAAGCTCTGAAAGAAAAGGGTTGTCAACCAAGAATCTTATATCCAGCAAAATTGAGCTTTAGATTCGAAGATGAAATAAAAACCTTCCACAACAAACAAAAGTTAAAAGATTTCACAACTCGAAAGCCAGCACTTCTGAACATCTTGAGCAAATTTTTCCACGAAGAAGAAGAGAAAAATAACACTGAAAACCAACAAAGGGAGATAGTAAACTAAAGGAATTACCAACCAGAGGAGAACCCAAATCAAGCTAATTACCATAATACATTTAAAAATGGATGGAAATAAGAATCACATCTCAATAATAACCTTGAATGTTAATGGTCTAAACTCACCATTTAAAAGACACAGATTGTCAGATTGGATTAAAAGAAACAACCCAACAATTTGTTGCCTACAAGAAACACACCTCATAGAAAAAGACATCAAGTGAGTGAAGGTGAAAGGCTGGGAAAAGTCTTATCACGCACACAGGCTGCGGAAGCAGGCAGGGGTTTTCATTCTCATATCAAATAAAGTAGACTTCAAGCCAAAGCTAATCAAAAGAGATAAAGATGGATATTTCTTACTACTTAAGAGAACCATTCATCAACAAGATATAACAATTATAAATCTATATGCCCCAAATAATGGAGCACCTACATTCATCAAACAAACCCTTCTCAAGTTCAAGAGTAAAATAGACCACAACACAGTTATTCTAGGGGACTTCAACACACCTCTCTCACCAATGGATAGATCATCCAAACAAAAGCTAAATAAAGAAACATTAGGCCTCGTTTAAAACAATTAATAACTTAGACCTAATGGACATATATAGAATATTTCATCCCTCAGTAAGCAAATACACTTTCTTCTCAGCAGCACATGGCTCCTTCTCCAAAATTGACCATATATTATGTCACAAGGCAACTCTCAACAAATATAAAAAAATAGAAATCCTACCTTGCATTCTATCAGACCATTATGGGATGAAATTGGAAATCAATGATAATACAAGAAATTTAAAAAAAACTACTCCAACAGCTGGAAGCTAAACAACATGCTACTGAATGAACACGGGGTTGAAGAAGACATCAAGGAGGAGATTTAAAAATTCCTAGAGGTAAATGAGAATGCTGATACATCATACAGAAATCTCTGGGACACTATGAAGGCAGTAGTAAGAGGAAAATTCATTGCACTGAATTCCTTCATTAAAAGAAAAAAACAACAACAAATAAAGGATTTAACATCACACCTCAAAGCACTAGAAAAAAGAGAGGAACAGATCAACACTAAGAGCAGTAGAAGACAGGAAATAATTAAAATCAGAGCTGAAATCAATGAAATTGAGACTAAAGAAACAATTCAAAGAATTGACAAAACCAAAAGTTGGTTCTTTGAAAAAAATAAATAAAATTGACAGACCCCTAGCAATGCTAACAAAAAGAAGAAGAGAAAAAACTCAAATTACTAGCATCCGTGATGAAAAAGGAAATATCACAACAAACACCTCAGATATACAGGAGATAATTAGAAATTACTTTGAAAAATTGTACTCTAATAAAATAGAAAATACTGAAAGCATAGACACATTTCTAGAGTCATATGAATTCCCCAAACTGGAACAGTAGGCTATATACAATTTAAATAAATCAATTTCAAGTGAAGAAATAGAAGACGCTATCAAAAAACTTCCAACAAGAAAAAGTCCAGGTCCTGATGGGTTTACAGCCGAGTTCTACAAGACCTTCAAAGAAGAACTGATACTGATGCTCTTCAAATTATTTCAAGAAATAGAAAAAGAGGGAGCTCTTCCAGACTCTTTCTATGAGGCCAATATCACATTAATCCCAAAGCCTGGCAAAGACACAGCCAAAAAAGAAAACTTCAGGCCAATATCTCTAATGAACATAGATGCAAAAATCCTCAACAAAATTCTGGCAAATCGGATTCAAAAACATATCAGAAAGATAGTGCACCACGATCAAGTGGGGTTTATCCCAGGGACGCAAGACTGGTTCAACATTCGGAAATCAATAAACATAATACATCACATCAATAGACTTAAAGATAAAAACCATATGATCATCTCAATAGATGCAGAAAAAGCATTTGACAAAATACAACACTCCTTTATGTTCAAAGCTCTAGAAAAATTAGGAATAACAGGAACATATCTCAACATTATAAAAGCTATCTATGCAAAACTCAAGCTAACATTATCTTAAATGGAGAAAAATTGAAAGCATTCCCTCTAAAAACGGGAACAAGACAGGGATGCCCCCTCTCACCACTGCTATTTAACATAGTACTTGAAACTCTGGCCAGAGCAATTAGACAGACCAAAGAAATTAAAGGGATCCAGATAGGAAAAGAAGAGCTCAAATTAGCACTATTTGCTGATGACATGATAATATACCTAAAAGACCCAAAAAACTCTACCAGAAAACTTTTACAACTAGTAAATGAATTCAGCAAAGTAGCAGGATACAAAATCAATACTCATAAGTCAAAGGCATTTTTGTATATCAGTGACAAAGCCTCTGAAAGGGAAATGATGAAAACTACTCCATTTACAATAGCATCAAAAAAAATAAAATACCTGGGAATCAACTTAACAAAAGAGGTGAAGGACCTCTATAACGAAAACTATAGAACACTAAAGAAAGAAATCGTAGAAGACCTCAGAAGATGGAAAGACCTACCTTGTTCTTGGATAGGTAGAATTAATATTGTCAAAATGTCCATACTACCAAAAGCATTATACAGATTTAATGCAATTCCAATCAAAATCCCAATGACATTCCTCAAAGAAATAGAAAAAGCAGTCATGAAATTCATCTGGAAAAACAAGAGACCCAGAATAGCTAAAGCAATCCTGAGCAGGAAAAGTGAAGCAGGCGGCATCACCATACCAGACTTTAAATTATATTATAGAGCAATAGTAACAAAAACAGCATGGTACTGGCACCAAAATAGACCAGTAGACCAATGGTACAGAATTGAGGACACAGAGACTAATACATATAATTTCAGCTATCTTATATTAGACAAAGGTGCCAAAAATGTACAGTGGAGAAAGGATAGCCTCTTCAACAAATGGTGCTGGGAGAACTGGAAAGCCATATGCAACAAAATGAAATTAAACCTGTATCTCTCACCATGCACAAAATTCAATTCAAAGTGGATCAAGGACTTAGGAATTAGACCAGAGACAATACACCTAATAGAAGAAAAAGTAAGCTCCAATTTCCAACATGTCAGATTAGGATCCAAGTTCCTTAACAAGAATCCTGTAGCGCAAGAATTATTACCAAGAATTAATGAATGGGATAGATTTAAGCTAAAAAGCTTCTTCTCAGCAAAAGAAACAATCAGTGAGGCGAATAGAGAGCCAACTAACTGGGAACAAATATTTAATACATGCACATCAGATAGAGCACTAATTTCTAGAATATATAAAGAACTCAAAACACTTGACACCAAAAAAACAAATAATCCAATTGATAAATGGGCTAAGGAATTGAAAAGACACTTCTCAGAAGAAGATACACGATTAATCAACAAATACATGAAAAAATGCTCAACATCGCTGGCAATTAGAGAAATGCAAATCAAAACTACTCTAAGATTTCATTTCACTCCAGTCAGAATGGCAGCTATCAAGAACACAAACAACAATAAATGTTGGAGAGGATGTGGGGAAAAAGGCACACTCATACATTGCTGGTGGGACTGCAAAATGGTACAACCATTATGGAAAGCAGTTTGGAGATTTCTTGGGAAAATGGGAATGGAACCATCCTATGACCCAGCCATCCCACTCCTGGGTCTATTCCCAAAGGACTTAAAAACAGCATATTACAGTGACACAGCTACCTCAATATTTATAGCAGCACAATTCACAATAGCTAGGTTGTGGAACCAACCTAGATGTCCCTCGGTAGATGAATGGATAAAGAAAATGTGGCATATATACACAATGGAATTTTATTCAGCAATAAAAGAGAATAAAATAATGACATTTGCAGGTAAATGGATGAAGTTGGAGAATATAACGCTAAGTGAAATCAGTCAATCTCAAAAATCCAAATACCGAATGTTTCCTCTGATATAAGGAAGCCGGTTCACAGTATTGATGGGTCGGGGTACATAGGAGGACTAGAGGAACACTATAATGGTCAAAGGGAAGGGAGGGGAAGGCAGGGTGCAACGGGGGAAGGGGGGAAAAGTGGTTGAATAAGATGGATATCATTATTCTAAATGCACGATTGAAGACTTGAATGCTGTGAATATACTTTGAATACAAACTGTTTTATGTAAAAAGATGCTCTATATGTATAGTATGAACTGTAATACATACTACTATAAATAAAAATTTAAAAAAAAAGAATGGGAAAGGAAACAGATATATTCAGCTACTATTATGCAGGATCTCTAAACAGGTTGCTTTACACATATTATCTCATTTAATCCTTGCTGTAACATATAAGATTATCATTAGACTCCTGAGGCTTAGTGAGGTTAAGCAACTTGTCCAAGTCCAACACCAGATTACGGCAGAGCCAAGTTCCAGGATCCCATCTAAATCAGACTCCAAAGCTCATATTAATACCACCTATCACATTGCCACCAAGACATCAGAGAAGAAGGACTGACATTTTTTTATGTCATATCTATCTGGACTTTTATTTTCACAAACATTATTTTCACAGTCCAGAGAGAGGTAGCGATTGTCACATCCCCATTACAAATGAGCAAATAAGACTAGAGAGGTGAGCATTTGATCAGGGCCACATAGCAAGAGCGTGTCTAAGGTAAGATTTAAAAGCCTTTTAGTCAGGATTCTCCAGAGAAACAGAGGCAATAGAAGATACATATTTAAAACAGAGGATTTATCATGACAATGGGCTCGAGAAATAGCAGAGAATCAGAAGTCCCATGATACGCCACCTGAAAGCCAGAGAACCAGGAGAGTCAGTGGCATAATTCTGAGTCCAAAGACCTAAGATCCAGGCGTGGAGAGCTGGCATTGGTTTTTGGTGTAAATCCCAGAGTCCCAAGGACTGAGAACCAGGAGTTCCAGTATTCAAGGGACAGAGAAGACGGATGCCCCAGCTCCAGAAGACAGGGCAAATATTCCCCTTCTCACCCTTTTGTTCAGGCTCTCAGCAGATTGGATGGTGCCCACCCACCTTGGTGAGGACAGGTCTTCCTGTCAGTGTACAGTTTCAAACACTGCTGTCTTCCAGAAACACCTCCACAGACACCCCCAGAAATAATGCTGCACCAGCTATCTAGGTATCCTTTAATCCAATCAAGTTGACACATAAAATTAACCATCACAATCATGCGGTATCACCTCCACCGTGAACAGCTAGCCAGGGGAAGTTCCCAGGCCCTTGCCTGAACCTACACGTTTAAAACAAAGAGCTACAGTTGTTGTTTAGAAAATCTGTTAGATCGTCTAAGATGACAAGCCATTTTATTATTCTCAAATAAAAAGATCTCCGTCTGCACAGGCTTTTTGGCTCAGTGGTCCACAGATGGTTGTTTGGCTCCCCTTTGAGTAATATCCTGATATTAAATGGTAAGGAATGGGGGAAGATTTTCAAACAGTGCACGGAAGGTTTGAGTCGTACTGTTCCCTTTGTCAGGATCTGGAAGATTTTGGTTTTCCTGCAGTTTCTTGAGTCCTTTTGCAGTTCGGACCATCTGATTTTTTGGTGAGCTTCCAATTATGAAGTCATTTCGTGTTTATCACACCCCTATGGCCCAGTCTCTGCACAGCCCCTAAGGCTGATAAAAATGATACATCCCTTGTTGTATGCTTTCCCATCCAAAAGCACACCAGGGAGAAAAGACATGAAAGTTAAAAAGAATGGAACTCTTCTACACTGCTGGTAAGAAGGTAAATGGGTATAACCACCTTGAAAAATTTTTGTTTAATAATGCCTACTATAGCCAAACACACCTATGCTTGTGGCCCAATATTTTCACTCCTGGTATATGTCCAGCAAAGATGAGTGGTTTTGAACACTAAAGAACTTGTATAAGAATGTCACTAGAAACTTTATTGTAGTAGCTCAATATTGGGACCAACCAAAATAGTCATCCACAGAATATTACACAGCAATGAAAAAAAAGAAAACACCACAAATACTCTCATCAAAATAGGTCAGTGGCACATATGTAATGTACTTCCCTGTCATGTCACTCACCCACTCAAGATCTGCAGAAGTTCAACTTTCCCAGGAGATACAAATGGGCATTCACCACCCACTCCCAAATGCTAAACTTCCTCTCTCACTCCATTCCATGGAGGCCCCTCCCTTCCAACCAGGGAAATATCTCTCAAGCCAATCTTGCTCACTTTCATTCTTCAGAGTCAAACAGACCTGAATTTTATTATCCAATCTGATGTTTATTCTCTGAGTGACCTCATTTTTAGGTTCCTCTTCAAAAATAAAGAGATATATACCACATTTTCTTTATCCATTCATCTACCGAGGGACATCTAGGTTGGTTCCACAACCTAGCTATTGTGAATTGTGCTGCTATAAACATTGAAGTAGCTGGGTCACTGTAATATGCTGTTTTTAAGTCCTTTGGGAATAGACCCAGGAGTGGGATGGCTGGGTCATAGGGTGGTTCCATTTCCAGTTTTCCAAGGAATCTCCATACTGCTTTCCATAATGGCTGCACCATTTTGCAGTCCCACCAGCAATGTATGAGTGTGCCTTTTTCCCCACATCCTCTCCAACATTTATTGTTGTTTGTGTTCTTGATAGCTGCCATTCTGACTGGAGTGAAATGAAATCTTAGAGTAGTTTTGATTTGCATTTCTCTAATTGCCAGCGATGTTGAGCATTTTTTCATGTATTTGTTGATTAATCGTGTATCTTCTTCTGAGAAGTGTCTTTTCAATTCCTTAGCCCATTTATCAATTGGATTATTTGGTTTTTTGGTGTCAAGTGTTTTGAGTTCTTTATATATTCTAGAAATTAGTGCTCTATTCGATGTGCATGTGTTAAATATTTGTTCCCAGTTAGTTGGCTCTCTATTCACCTCACTGATTGTTTCTTTTGCTGAGAAGAAGCTTTTTAGCTTAAATCTATCCCATTCATTAATTCTTGGTATTAATTCTTGCGCTACCAGATTCTTGTTAAGGAACTTGGAGCCTAATCTGACATGTTGGAAATTGTAGCTTAATTTTTCTTCTATTAGGTGTATTGTCTCTGGTCTAATTCCTAAGTCCTTGATCTGATTCACTTTGAATTGAATTTTGTGCATGGTGAGAGATACAGGTTTAATTTCATTTTGTTGCATATGGCTTTCCAGTTTTCCCAGCACCATTTGTTGAAGAGGCTATCCTTTCTCCACTGTACATTTTTGGCACCTTTGTCTAATATAAGATAGCTGAAATTATATGTGTTAGTCTCTGTGTCCTCAATTCTGTACCATTGGTCTACTAGTCTGTTTTGGTGCCAATACCATGCTGTTTTTGTTACATTGCTCTATAGTATAATTTAAAGTCTGGTATGGTGATACCGCCTACTTCACTTTTCCTGCTCAGGATTGCTTTAGCTATTCTGGGTCTCTTATTTTTCCAGATGAATTTCATGACTGCTTTTTCTATTTCTTTGAGAAATGTCATTGGGATTTTGATTGGAATTGCATTAAATCTGTATAATGCTTTTGGTAGTATGGACATTTTGACAATATTAATTTTACTCAGCAATAAAAGAGAATAAAATCATGGCATTTGCAGGTAAATGGATGAAGTTGGAGAATATAATGCTAAGTGAAATCAGTCAATCTCAAAAATCCAAATACCGAATGTTTCCTCTAATATAAGTAGGCCGGTTCACAGTATGGTTGGATCGGGGTACATAGGAGGATTAGAGGAACACTATAATGGTCAAAGGGAAGGGAGGGGAAGGGAGGGAGCAAGGGGGGAAGGGGGGGGGAAAAGTGGTTGAATAAGATGGATATCATTATTCTAAATGCATGATTGAAGACTTGAATGCTGTGAATATACTTTGTATACAAACTGTTTTGTGTAAAAAGATGCTCTATATGTGTAGTATGAACTGTAATACATACTACTATAAAATAAAAATTTAAAAATAAAAATAAAAAAAAATAAAGAGATAAAACTTCCCACCACGTCATCAATTAATATAGAAGATTAAATCTTTCAAGGAACATGGTAACACACTTAGCGAAGTGACTGGCACATGTGACCACCCAACCGCAGTTAGCTCTCTTACCTGTTTGGCTTTTTTTCATGTCTCTTCTCAGCCATATTCCAGCCTGAAATGACCACTTTCCTCCCAGTGCTCCATAAATTCTCCTCAAAGAACCATGCCTTGGCAAAACCTACCCTGTCCCCATTTTGATTTCCACATAATTTGTACCAGGTTTAGACTGTTGTAGACTGAACCAAATACAAATGTGTCCCCCTTATCTCTAAACACTTTCTTTGTCCTACTGTCCCTAGAACCCTCATCCCAGAACTCAGGGGCCCGTACCCAGTGAATTCTCAGTAACTGCTGGGGCCATTTGAATTGGGAGGTGTGGGAAGAACTGGTGAAAAGGCTGCAGGATGGTAACAACTACCTGTCAGTCTGACTTAAAAAGAAGGATTTAGACATTTTAATAAATGATCTACACTTTGGTAACTATTAGTCATGCTTGCCCAACCAACTCAGGAGTAAAGAAAATATTCCTTTTGCTAAATCATAAGAGCAAAGAGCTATTAGGATAATTATCCCGTAACAAATGCCAGAAATAAGTGGCTATCTTGACTTAATTTTATAGACACTTTCCAAAGTATATATTCCATCTTTGCAAAAAAAAAAAAAGAAAGAAAAGGTATTAATATTGCTCAGATTTTACTAATCCATGAATCCCTGGGAAAAAATCCCTAGATTTATCCTATAATAGCAACTGGCCACTTTTTCTGTGGACATAAAAGAAATTCAATTTCTCTGGACACTTTTTTCCCTCTGCTACCAGTGAGCTCCAGGGACTGGTAAACTCCTAAAGGAAAACCATAAAAAAAAAAAAAACATAATCCAGAGAAAACAAAATCCAGCTAGTTAAACTATCACCAATAAGAAGCATAAACAGGAACCATTTTCAATTGCTTGGAATCAAAAGCTCAATTTTAAAAAGCTTCAAAACAAGAGTTTACTGTTTCCCGGACATCTGCAGTTGAAAAAACACAAAAACGGTTTTGGAAAGTGCTGTGGTTTACTTCATACCGAGTGGTTTCCAGGTGCAGAGAGGAACACTAGGGCAGAATAAAAAATGAAATGAGTATGAACCAAAAAAAGTTTCTCAGAGCCATATTTACAAGCACGCACCTTTCTCCAGGCTGCTTGGTGATCCTTCACATGAAAGTGTAGCTGCTTTGTTAACAGACTTATTCTGGGGACAGTTTTACAGATTTCCCCCTGACAAGTTCCATGCTTGTAACCTTCTAGCTCAGAGGTCCTTGGGAAAAGGACCTGGCTTAAAATAATTTGTCATCGTCCCCATCTGAAGTGACAGGCAGATGAAGAGCCTTTAAGATAGTGAGTGCCATCGTCTCAGAAACACAACTGCCAACCAGCTGTGTATGCACCTCAGACTGTGGAATAAGCAATAAAAAGAAAAAAGAAAAAAGGGAATTGCCAACTTCTTGCAACACCAAGCCAGAACTGTTAAGAGCCAAACTGGTCATTTTTTCCCACCCAGCCAGCCCCAAGGTTGGCATCTGACATCAGTGTGGAAGATGACATCAGAGAATCTCCAGTCACCTGCCTGCCTAACAGGGCTGCTCAAGAAATGTCATGGAACCTAGCAAGATGCAAGAGAAGAGGTGGGAGGGGGACTGATGTCAATCAGAGGGTCAATACTTTGTGTTAAACAGACTGCTATTTAAACTAGCTGAATAGACTTAAGTTTGGGTGTATCCACCAGAGTTTCTAATTTGCAAGCAAGAGAATCTGACTTTGGCAAATGTTACAAACTGAAAGCTTGTATCCCAAAATAAATAAGTAAATAAATTCATATTTTGAGGCCCTAAACTCCAGTGCAGCTATATTTGTGGTAAGCAAATAATTATGGTTAAATGTGGTCCTGGGCTGGGGGACACCCTGATCTAATAGGAGTGCTGGCCTTATAAGAAGAGATGCCAGAGAGTTCGCCCTTTCCCCAGCTCTTTCTTCTCATGCACCAAGTTTTCCTTTGGTTACATGAGGCCAAAGTGGCCACCCACAGACGAGGAAAAGAACTGCATTAGAAACCAGTTCTGCTGGAATCTTAATCTTTGACTTTCCAGCCTCCAGATTTCTGTCATTTAAGCCATACAGTTTATTATGGCAGGCTGTGCAGACTAATACAGCCGGTCCACCCCAGCCAGGTGGATGAGGCCTTGCCTCAAAAGTAAATCAGTATGATTCAAAGAAAAGCAAATGGATGCTGGCTAGTGCAAACATCTTAACTGTCCACTACACTAAATATCATTACAAATCTCTGGTTGGCTCCTCGTTCTCCTGGCATACGTGTCTCATGTTCATGGGGGTGGATTTCTGTGGCTACTGCTTCAGGAAAAATGAATTCCAGAGAAGCACTTGCCTACAGGTAGAACTGCAGGGTCAGATTTTTCCTCTGAGCTGCATGGCAACACAGTGCCTGTGTCTGTAGCTAACTTCTGACCTCAGAACTGCATGGTACTTGGAGGTCCTTGATTAAACATAAAGATAAAAAGAGATTAATTAACTACTATATACTGTCATTCACTCATGGGTTCTATCGTATCTAAATGCCTTCAGATTATGTGTGTTGAACTACTGCTGTGTATCACAGGTTTTTGTTTTGTTTACTTTTAATGATTACTAAGATTTCTATGACATTTGATTTATTCAGATTTTTTTCTTTCTACATTTTTTATTGGTGCATTAGAGTACATAAAGATGGGATTTGTTGTTACATATTTGTGCCTGCACACAACATAACAATATAATTTGGGCAATATCACACTCCAGAACTTCCACCCTTCTCCCAATCTCCCCCCCCCCAACCCTGTGATCATGTTTTTGGCAAAGAATTTTATTCATGCTAGCTTACTTATTCTTCAAAACAGTTCATGAAGTCAAAATGTCAATAGTGAGGGAGAGAGAAGGTACAATGGTAGGAATCCAGTTCCTATCCTCTATGATCTTGGAAAACAGCAAAAACTACAAACTACTTAATACAAAACAACCAGAGAGTAAATAAGCAATGTATGAAAAGCAGGAGATTAAGCAGTGCATGACGGCCCAAGCCTGCAGTCCCAGCACTTGGGAGGCTGATGAAGGACAGCTGGAGTCCGGGAGTTCAAGACCAGACTGGGCCTGCAGCTCTCACTTACGATGTCCAAGGCCCTAGGTTCCATCTTCAACACAGCAAAAGCAAACCCTCCAAAAGTAGGAAATTACAATAAAAATAATCACATCAGTGCCAATGTAGGTGGGAAAGACCTTGATTAAGTTCTTGAATCGGGCAAGTAATGATACTTCTGGACCTTAATTTCCTCTCCTGTTCAGCAAGATCTGGATTAAATGACCTATAAGGGAACTTGAGGCTCAGAAAGGAGGTCATCCAATGCCTTCTAATGAGTTCAGTAAACAGAGGGTGTGGAACCAAGCAGGGAAGTTTTCTTGGAAAGGGGGAGATTTCCAACCTGTCCTCCTCAGACTCTCCACAAAATTTCATTACACAAATTCAATAAAGTCCCTATGCCCACCTGGAGGCCAAATCCAATTATAGTTCAGTTCAGGCCTGGCCTCATTTGACTCCTCTGTTGCCTTTGCACAGCTGATATTTCTGCCTTTTCTCAAACCTCCTCCTCCTTAATGGTCCAGAGACTCTCCTCCCTGGTCTCTTCTTGCCTTCTGGCTATTCCTATTCTGGTTCCTCCTCCTGCACCCACACCTAATGCTGATGTTCCCTGAGGTCTCTCCTTGGCTTCTCTCTTATCCTGTGTGTTCAATCTGATGATTTCATCCTCACCTGTGTCTTCAAACACCAACTGCACAGTCCTTCAGCTTCATTGGAGGAGGCTTCCCCAGGCTCTAGGTCCTTCTATCAGCCAACTGCTAGCCATACGTTCCTAATTACTGCAACTGCAACAGGTGCAAAACTCAGCTTGTCAGGTCCCCATCTACATCCTTGCCCTTCCTCTACTTCATTGAAGGAGGCCACAGTCTACTCAGGCACCTAGAAGTCATGAAAGCCTCTCTCCCTCACATAATTGGTCTGCAAATTCTGTCATTCCACCTTCAACATATCTCACAAGCCCAGTCCCTCTTCTCCCATGCCCACTGTAATTAATATCTCAGCATTTAGTTCTCAGCCTCTCTTCTGATCACTGTACCTGCCTGCCCATTCCAAACACACTTGAGTAATATTTCTAACATGGCACTTAATCATGACCCCTACACACACACCAGCTCGATGTCTTTCATATGTTGTCAAATACAGATGGGACAAAATCCAAACTCCTTTGCATGGCAAACCCCATGCATAGCCTGCATGGCTTGCTAGATCATTGCTCCTGCCCCAGAACAGCTTACATCACACTGAACTGTATCATAGCTGCTTTGCTGTGTCCATTCCATCTTTATATACCCGGTCCTTAATACAATTCCTGAACACAGGGTCTCAAGATGCCAGTAAGTAACTACAAGAATGGATGAACAAATACACAGATGCTCCTCAACTTACGATGTGGTTACCTCTATAGTAATCATCATAAGTTGAAAATGCACTTAACATCCTGATAATTCCAGTGTGGATTTTAAAAATTCATGCTAAAATTAGAGAATGAAGGAGAAAATCTATATTTACATAGTCTCATAGTATCTCCCACAGGATACTTAGGTACCAAGAAGTAATAACATTACAGTGAGGACGGGCAGGCTCTAGCTTTACCAAGTGAGCAAGTTAGCATTAGCAATAAGACAAACTGACATCAAGTACCGCCCAATCTAGTGCACTGAAAAGGCCATAGCATCATGTCTATGATTTTCTTGCCAAAAAATATGCACAAATTTAATTGAAATATGAGGAAAGATCAGAGAAACCAAAATCTAGAGACAATCTACAGAACAACTGGCCAATTCTCTTCAATAATGTGAAAATCATAGAAGACAAAGACCAAGGAGCTGTTCCAGATTAAGGAAACTAAGGAGTCACAACTACTGTGGCCTGGATATGGTTTGTCCCCCAAAGGTTTATTACTGGAGGCTTGGTCCCCAGTGGCAGTATGGAACCTTTAAGAATTAGGGACTAGTGAGAGATAATTAGATAAGATGGGCATCACCCTCATGAAGGGATTAATGCTGGTCTCCATGGAGTGTGTTAGTTCCTATGAGAGTGGGTCGCAACAAAAGAGTAAAGTTTGCCCCTCCCCAGTCTCTTGCTTCCTATCTCACCATGTGATCTCTTTCTCTCTGTCATGTGTACTCAGGCCATGACGCCATCCACCATATTATGATATGGCCAGGGGCCCTCACCAGAGGCAAAATGGATGGGGCCACCCAATCTTTGGCTTTCAGCCTCCAAAACCATGAACTAAATCAATCCCTTTCCTTACAAAGTACCTAGTGTAGGGTATTGTGTTACAGTAACATGAAATGGGACAAGACAACAATTCAATGTAATGTGCACTCCCAAATTGTATATTGGAGCAGAAAAAGGACATTAGTAGGGCAGTTTGTAAAATTTGAATAAGGTATATAGGTTAAATAATACTACATTGTTAATTTCTTGCTTTTGATCAGTATGCTATAGTTACATAAAATAACATTATTCGAAAAAATTGGATGAAAAATATGTGAACAGTTTTTGTGAATTTTTTAAGTCTGAAATCATTCTAAACTAACAAGTCTTTTAAATTTTTAAACATGTGATATAAAGTTAGACTAGTTTTCATCCATGAATCGGAAGACAATTCTAAAAGGAGTACTAAGCTATTTTCAGTGTTATGTGTTTCTCTCAAAATGAATACTTTCCAAGGAGATGATGCTCTTTTGCATGTACAAAATGTCACAATTGTTACATTACCAGTATCATCTCATTTACCCTATAAGGATCATGTTTTTCTAAAAACCCTATAGAACATGTCTTACGTTCAGTCTGATAGAAAAGGACTAAGTAGCTCCCGCGGCCCATAGAGCTGGGAAACTGCAGAGATGGAGCCAGAAACAGGTGTCTGCTCTGCCCTCAGGGCTCCTTCCACTAGGCTAACCTGCCTCGCAGATCTCATTTCTAGAGTGCACCAAAGATTCGTGTCCCATGGAGTTTAAGGCCAAAGAAGCTGAAGTAGGAGAAAAGCGTGACAGACTCCACATTTGTAAATAACTATACTGAAAAGTTCATAAAGATCACTCTCACTGAAGCTAAAAGAATGCAATGCTTAAGGAATGATAGTTTAACAGTTTACATGGTGACACGGGAGTTCTTTCCCCCAAGGTCTTAAATAATGGTGATGATAGTTAACATTTGTTGAGCAAATACTACTGCCAATAATTGTCTAAGTTCTGTTAGCTCACTTAATCTTTGAAACAACTCTATATCATAGGTATATATTATCATTCTAGTTTGACAGATAAGAAAACTGAAAGTTTAAGCAACTTGCCCACAGTCACACAGCTGAGGGACAAAGAGACGGGGCCGCGAGACCACAACGGTCCAGGATCTTTCATTCTAGTAGTTCCAGGATGTTTTTTGCCTTTCCTATAAACACTCACAAACTTCTCTGTTTCTTTCCAAGTCCACACTTCATAACACTGCCTTCCACCACCAAGGCCTCCTTTCACATCTTCAGGAATCATTTCAAATAGTGAAATCTGGACACAATTTTGTCAGTCACACTGGGTGGTGTTCACTGGGCCCGCAGGACCACGCCGGAGGGAATAAGAGGCCAGGACAATACAGAATGAAGAGATCAAGTACCCTCACGGTGCTCACCATCTTCTCAGATAATTCTTTTGAAGATTAACAAGATTTTTCACTATTTCAAGAAAAGGAAGCCACTCTCTTCTCTGTCTATTGGGATTTATTAGAGTGGATTTTCATCCTTCATCAGCCACAACTGGACACCAGTCCTATGCCTGCCAATGGTATATATAAATATTAGAGAGGGATCAGTTCCCTCTCACAAATCAGAATAGTTTTTCTGATTCCTCTGTTATCATTCCATGGGCCAGGGCTATAAGCATTCACTTTGGAGAGTTGTTAGGGCTAAATCACTGAACTCCTTCTGCCACAGCCCAATTTCAGAGACACCACAGACCCACAAGTGACATTCCTAAGAGTAAATGGTAAGAGTGCTAAATGCCCAGGTTAGCACTGATGGTTTAATCTCCCTATAATATAACACACACACACAGACACACACACGTTTGCAACATGATTTCTCTTTCAGAAGATGTAATTCGATAATTAATTTGAAATATGCTTCCAGTATTCTATTTAACTACATATGTTTAGAATCTTTCCAACCTGCCTAAAGTACAAAGATGAAATTATTTATGTTGCTGAAAAAAAAAAAACAAAGCTTTTTCTTATTTTTAAAATGTCAACTAAATTGTAAGAACCTCCTAGTCTCTCTGCTTCCTATGTGTTTGAGTCCCTTATTCATTATCATAATAAAATACCTGAAGTTGGGTAACTTTACAAAGAAAAGAGGATTATTTCACACATTGTAAGAGCCTTAATGAGAAGTAGCTAAGATGGCGGCTGGCTGAGAGCAAAAGAGGAGACGTTTAATTGTTTTCTCCTGACCTTATTGTAATCTACTAAGAATCTTTCTGTGCCCGTGAACACTGTGTGACGCACCTGTAAATTAAGCTTGTGACACGTGTATACTTGTTAAGGTGAAGAGTATTTAAGCAGGAAGGGTTGGAGTTGTAGGGGGTTGTTGCTGGAGTTGGAGAGAAAAGTCAGAAGAGATAGCAGAATAAAGAACCTACTCGTTTCCAGTCTGCCTCCGAATTCTTTCCCACTACCGCTGCAGGTGGCAACCGCTGCAGGCGGCAACAACACATGGTTTTGGAAGTTGAAAATCCAAGATTGTGAGACCCTGTTGGTTGAGCCTCTGGTGAGGATCTAACAGTGGATGGTATCATGGCAGGAGCACATGGTGGAGCAAGAGATCAGTCACAAGACAGGAAGCCAAAGAGTGACGCAGAAGTCAGGCTTAGTCATTTAAAACAACTTCCTCTTGCAAGAACTAATAAAGGTTCCCACAAGAACTATCTTAATCCCTTCTAAGCTCATGACCCCCAATGACCTGAGTACTTCCCACTGGGCTCCACCTCTTAAAAATCCCACCACCTCTCATATCACCAAACTGGGGACCAGACCTTCAAACTGTGAATGCTTGTGGGACAAACCACATTCAAACCATAGCACTGTGTACTGTCCCTTTCACCTCAGAACCTCTCATATTCAGGAATCAGATCACAAAAGGTTCTTAAATCTCAAGGAATGAATACAAAAATCATGGGAATGTCTCCCCCTCCTTTTTCCCCGGCACTTACCTTTTATTTTTCTTTCCTCCCCTCTCACCCCCTCACCCAGACCCGCTGGGCATATTCTAAGTCATTTTCCTTCTCGGCAGAGTGTACCTAATTTCATAATTCACATAGAAGTTAATAGATGGGAGGATCTCAAGAGAATCCCATTTGCCTGTGAATCATGGTAACCAGCCATTATGATAATGTCACAGACAAAGACAGGAGATCTTCCAGCTGATGACTGTTTCCTTTCACACAATCCTTCATCGATCCTTTCAGCTTCTAGGGGTACTTCAGAGGTTACACAGAAAACTACTTGCCAAGAAACAATGAATAAACTAAGAAATCATACTCTTCCTTTGCCTTAGATTTCCTCCTAAATTTCTGGATTGGAAATAAAAGTACCCTAGCTTGAGAAAAACTATGGAAACAACTTATAGTCCCCCTTTCCAGTTTCACAGATGAATAAACGGAGGACCAGGGAAGGCAAAGGAACAGGATGAAAGTCATAAAGGTCCTCAGGATCTATTCAGCAAGACCATGATATGAGTAAAACTTTGTAATTGACCTTGAATTAGAGCAGAGACCATAGATTCATAGACCTTTATCACCTTGGGTTGATGGGTATATAGAAACCTTTGGGGTCCCAGTGAATGCATCATCTCCATCCAACCCCATGAAGCACCCTTATACTGAATTGACTGCTGCAGGGAGCCTTACAGCTCTGGCTTCCTGTAGAAGCATGTTCAAAGAGTCCTTATCTGTAGTAAGAAAAACTGAAAGTAGCCCTGATGCCTATCCATGGACAGTGGGATATTTTCTAGCAATAAAAAAGAAAGAAGAAACACTTCAAGACTAAAATAGAATTATCTCTAAGGTACAGTTATACTGAAAACATAAAATCAGGATGGTAGGTGTGTGTTCATAAACACACACACACACACACACACACACACACACACACACACACACAATATCTCTATAAAGCCACAGGGAGGGGAAACTGGTGCCAAGTGGAAAGGAGTAGAAGATTCCTCCTCGTAAACCTCTTTGAACCTTTTGATTTGCATCATGTGACTATATTCCCTGTTTGAAAAATAATTTCATTTTAAATTAAAAAGCCTCAGCTTCAAAATCTGCCTTGGATTTGTGTCTTTGTATCTATGACTCTTAAAATCTATAATTTGTTTTCTCTTTATTCTCCATGGGCACCTCAATTTCCGTTCCTTGACAAAAAGAACTCTTTGTCCCTTCTTCATTTGATTTTATAATAAACTTGCTGCTGGCTTTAAGCTCAATTGCCCAACATCCAATAAAATATCCCAGTCAGCATAGAAGATAACTGCTTCCTGACATTTTAAAACACTCAGCTTTCATCTTGCTGGCTCTGCAATATCCCTCCATCTAAGGCTGCCAGATCCTGCTTTCAGTGCTCTATCCAAATGCATGATAGTTCCACAGTGGTCGTATCTAAGCAGTTTTCCCAGGGACAATCATTAGGGCCCAGAATTCACAGCCTTCTAACACCCAGTCAGAATGCATCCTATATTCTTCAAACTAAAACTTCCTTCCTTAGCTAATTGCATCCAAGAACTGAGATCTTAAACTTATAGGTAATCTCTCATCAAGTATTACTCTAGCTAAAGTCTATTGTAGATAAAATAGGTGTATTATATTCCATGCTTTGTGTTCCAATAAATTTTTATGGGTGGTGGATCAGAAAAGTGCTAGGAATCTCACCCTGCAGTGCCCCCTACTGGCAGTGACTTTCTAAGCGGTGCTGAGGGAATGATCTATGTCATAGTGTTTTGTTATGTGTTTCCACATATCTTTCAAATGGGTATCGTTTTTGTACACATGCCATCCTGGTTATAAGCTTACAGATAATGTCTGTGAGTCACATTTGTGACAACCCAGTGTCGACAGAATGAAGAAGCACTTCAAACTACAGGGGCAGTAGAAGAGGGTCGCTCTCAGGAAAGAAGAAAAGGAACTGCAATCTTCTTAAGAGCTCTCCTGCTTCACAAACCCCAGCCCTAGAGAGCCTGGTCACAACCAGACATAATGTGGGGCTCATCTGCCAAAACCTCAATGTGAAAATTCTCCTATTGGGTTTTTTCCCCTCATGAATTTTCTTTCTTTTCAACATGTAAATAAATAAGAAAGGATCAACCTCATGGGTCTTGCATTTGTTTTAATGTGAATTTCCTCCAACCAAATTAGTTTTGTCTAACAACTAATGGGAAATCCCTTGATTTGGGGTTCGTAGGGACTTAAGAATTGAGACTTCTACTAACGAGTTTGAGCATGCACAACGAGGGGGTCCAGAGGCCCCCAGGTTTCCAGATATCCTGAAGGAATTGCCTACAATCCCATCTTTGTGAACACTTAGCCTGACCATGGTGATGCAGGATATTGAAAAGAACTCTTCCTATCTCGGTGTTCATGCACACGTCCCAAAGCTGAGACAACAGAGGTCAAGGCCATCCCTGAAGGATTTGCCAGGGTCAAAACATTGCTCTTCAGATGGGAACCCATCACCCACCTCCTGACGATATAAAAGAATTGTTAAGAATTCATCAGGAGAGGTAGAAGCAGCTGGAATTTTGTTTGAAGAGAACTGTTGGTATCCCAAGATTCCTCCTCACCAAGGGCAAGAACTTGTTGCCGCCCCACCCCGCCTTAGGCCAAGTAAGGAGTTCTTTAAGGGGACAGCTTGGAGAATCTGTCGTTGGTTCCCTGGAGACTGCAGACTGTCCCTGACTCGACCCCCAAGTGTGAACGATGAGAGGCCACTGGAACAGCCCACCTAGCATCAAAGAGGCAAGGGAGAAGGAGGGAGTACCAGTCTTTTCAGAGTTTGGTGGAGCATTCACAAGTTTCCTGCTGAGCAGCTATAAACCCTGTGGAAGAGAACCAGGCTTGGGTTGCCTTAAGTGGATGCCCTGGAGGGACAAGATGACCCCAACAGAGGAACAGATTGCCAAGAGCCAGGGACTAAGGGGAAAGCTGGCCAGTGCCAGAGCCACTGCTCAATCCAGGGATCCACAAGTGGGAAACTGCTAGGGTCAGAGTCCCTGGAAACTCACCGAAAGCTCCCTTCCCCTGCCGAGAGCAAGCACCAGAACTACAGCATCCAACTCACCCAGCCAAGGAAGACTGCCCACCCCACTCGGGTTGTCCTCCCAACCCCACACAGGCTTCGTGTCCAAAAAACCTGAGCTAAGAGAAAGGAAAACTTGACTTTAGACTTTGCAATTGTTACGATTATCTTTTTATTTTATGATTAATAATGAAAGGAGAAAAATATAGGCTCAGATTCTAGAAGTTTCACATTTTGCATATGCCTCCAAGTAGACCAGAAAATAAAAGAAGCCAGGTACAGTGGTGCATACCTGTAATCCCAGAGACTCAGGAGGCTGAGGCAGGAGGAGCACAAGTTCAAGGCCAGCCTAATCAACTTAAAGAGGCACTAAGAAACTTAGTGAGACCCTGTCTCAAAATTAAAAAATAAAAAAGACTGGGAATGTGGTCCAGTGGTTAATTGTACCTGGGTTCATTCCCCAGTACCAAAAAAATGAAAGACAAACTCCTGAGATCCCACAAGTTATCTGATTTAATCTTCTAGGAAACAGGACTTGGGAAAGATAAAACCAATATTTAAATAGCATTCTACAAACCACATTCATGTACATTACTACCATGTTTAGTTACCATAATCAAGCCAGGTGTGGTAGCACAAATCTGTAATCCCAGCTACTCAGGAACTGAGACAGGAGGATCTCAAGTCCCAGACCAGCCTGGACAATTTAACAAGACCCTGTCTCAAAATAAAAAATAAAAATGGCTAGGGACATAGCTCAGTGGTAAAGCACACCCAGGGTTCAATTCCCGGTACCTCGAAAGAAAATTACCATAATAATCCTCATTTCAAAAAAAATAAAATAAAACAATCTTCATTTCAAAGATGAGAAGATACAGATTCAATAACTTGCAAGATCCAAGCATGCTACTAAGTGAATTTAAACCTAGCCTATCAGACTCTGGGGAAATTCTAGAAATTCCAATGGATACAAAGTACAATAGATTACACATGTTTATGTTCCCCAAAATTTATGTTTAAATACTGCCCCCCCCCCCAGGTCAGTGATGAGGAGGTAGAAATGTGGGGAGGTAATTAGATCCCTTATAATGGGATTAGTGCCCTTACAAGAGACCCCAGAGAGATCCATTCATTGTCCCTTCCTGAGGTTACAGTGGTAAGATAACCACCCAGGAACCAGAAAGTGCACTCTCACCAGACACCAATCTTCTGGGCCTTGATTTTGGACTGGGAGGAAATAAATTTCTGTTCTTTATAAGCTTTATCATAATTTGTTACAGCAGCCAAATAAAAGACAAAAAGAATTTGGTATTTTATTTCATAACCACCAATCCATACATGTAACCTAGCAGCTAAATACTATAAGCCTAGCCAATAAAAGATTCTTTAAGATAAACCTAAAACACTGATTTTTCCTGTGCCTTCTTGAATCCCCTAAAACATTCTTCTTGGGAATTGATCATTTTCAACTATTTAAAGACCCCAGAAAGTCCCTTTAACCTTGACAAGCTCTACACCTCTCATAGCACCTTTTCCCAGAGCCTGCGCGTCCGTCTTCTCAATTATTTTGCTGCACAGGCTATTATGACATCTAGAATGCATGTTTGTCTATAATCCACAGTAAGCTACGGTTACGCCTTACATCTGAATAGGGTATTTTAATTCTAAAAATAAAAATCCCAGTGCATATTGGCCTGTACATGCCCATTCTACTAATTTGACATCATATATGATTTTTAATTATTTATGACTCAGATGTAGCTTTCACTCTTTTGTTTTTTGCTTGTTTGTGTTGGTGGTGGTGGTGTTTCAGCAGTGGTGGGGACTGACCCCAGAGTAAGCACTCTACCCCTGAGCCACATCACCAGCCCAGGGATTTCAGTTTTTCTCATACACTTGGCAGGTTTTATTCTATCAGATCATTGGCCATTTCTTACTTCTTTTTCATCAAGAGAAAAAGAAGAATAGAAGGGGAGAAAGGAAAACAGAACCAGTCCACTGCAGCAGTATACAAACATAAACCCTCTTAAAAGGCAGGGAGGAGCGGGGTGCAGTGGTGTATACCTGTAATCTCAGCAGCTATGGAGGCTAAGGCAGGAGCATCAGGAGTTCAAAGCCAGCCAGCCTCAGCAAAAGCAAGGTGCTAAGCAACTCAGTGAGGCCCTGTCTCTAAATAAAATACAAAATAGGGCTGGGGATGTGGCTTAGGGGCCAAGTGCCCCTGAGTTTGATCCCCAGTACAAAAAAAAAAAAAAAAAAAAAAAAAAAAAACAACACAAGGAGGATGCTTACCTCCCATTGATTTCCCCAGGGTACCAAGGTCCCACTGACAGAAAAGCACTTTTTCTCTTTTCCAGGAGACTAGATGTCCCTTCTCAGCAGCCCCTCCTTGGGGCCAGAGCCCCACCCCTTTCTATTCCCATTCAAAACAACCACTGTAGCCATTTCTGAGTTACAGTCACCCACCAGAGCACTACAGATTCACAATGTGCTTAAGCCCCAGGTATTTTTTTGGCCCAAGATGGGGAACCCAGAAATACATTTGAAACTTTAAAAATGCTAAGGAAGGTGGGTAGCAACTATCCCTGCCCTCAGACCCCCGACCCTACTAAGTAGACGAGGGTCAGTTGTGTTTTGCCTGTGACTAGAGCAGCTCTAGCATCAGATAAGTCTCAGATGGGCCAGAGTTTGGGGATAGTAGGTTTGTCTGCCACATCAGGTCTTCTTAAACTTCAATATAATAATTAATAAATATGAACTCTGTCATGCTTTTCCTTTACTTAAAATCACCCAATAGAGACTTTAATTGCGTCTACAAAATGCTTTCATGCCAACACTTACAATTTGGCTGAATAACTGATGACTGTAGCCTGCTCAAGCTGCCACTTAAACCTGATCATCACAACCACTAAAGATGCTTAATTTAAAACAGAGCCCACAAACTGGGCAGGGTGGCCTGTAATCCCAGGGGGTCCAGAGACTGAGGCAAAAGGATCAAAAGTTCTAGGCCAGCATACTACCAAAAGCACTATACAGACTTAATGCAATTCCTATTAAAATTCCAATGACGTTCTTCATAGAAATAGAAGAAGCAGTCATGAAATTAATTTGGAAAAATGAGAGACCCAGAATAGCCAGAATAATCCTTAGTGAGAAAAGTCAAGCAGCATGCATCACAATACCAGACCTTAAATTATACTACAGAGCTATAGTAAAAAAAATAAAAAATTAAAAAAAATAAGTGGCATGTTATTGGCACCAAAACAGACGTAAAGACCAATGGTATAAAACAGAAAACACAGAGAAAAACCCACATAAATACAGTTACTCCTCCTTGACAAAGTTGCCATAAAGGTACACTGGAGAAAAGATAGCCTCTTCAAAAAACAATGCTGGGAAAACTGGAAATCCATACATAGCAAAATGAAATTGAACCCCTAACTCTCACCTGCACAAAACTCAAATCAAAGTAGATCAAGGACCTAAGCATTTGACCACAGACCCTGGGCCTACTAGAAGAAAAATGTGGGCACAACTCTCCATCATGTCAGCTCAGGAACCAAATTAATGCTAAGTGAAATTAGTCAATCTCAAAAATCCTAACACCGAATGTTTTCTCTGATATAAGGAGGCTGGTTCACAGTGTTGTTGGATCGGGGTACATAGGAGGATTAGAATAACACTAGAAAGGTCAAAGGGAAGGGAGGGGAAAGGAGGGAGCAAGGGGGGATGGAGGGGAAAAAGAGAAAAGGTAGTTGAATAAGATGGATATCATTATTCTAAATGCATGATTGAAGACTTGAATGGTACGAAAATACTTTGTATACAGTTTTATGTAAAAAGATGCTCTGTATGTGCATTATGAATTGTAATACATACTACTATTATAAATACAAAAACTTTGAATAAAAAAAAAAAAGACTCCTAAAGTGCAAGAAGTAAAATCAAGAATCAATAAGTGCGGCTGGGGTTGTGGCTCAGTGGTAGAGCACTTGTCTCTCACACACGAGGCGTTGGGTTCCATCCTCAGCACCACGTAAAAATAAATAAAAGTATTGTGTTCACGTACAACTAAAAATATTTTTAAAAAAGAATAAATAAGTGGGCTGGGTGTGGTGGTGCACACCTGTAATCCCAGCAACTCAGGAGGCTAAGGCAGGAGGATTGCGAGTTCAAATCCAGCTTCAGCAAAAGTGAGGCACTTAGCAACTCGGTGAGACCCTGTCTCTACATAAAATACAAAACAAGGGCTGGGGATGTGGCCCAGTGGTCGAGTTCCCCTGAGTTCAATCCCCCATACCAAAAAAAAAAAAAAAAAAAAAGAATCAATAAATGGGATAGTGTCAAACTAAAAAGCTTCTTCACAGCAAAGGAAACAATCAAGAACATGAAGAGAGAACCTTTAGAATGGGAGAAAATCTTTGCCTCCTGCACCTCAAATAGAGCATTAATATCCAGGATATATAAAGGGCTCAAAAAAATTAACTTGAAAAAAATCCAATAAATAAATGGGCAAAGGAACTGAACAGGCATTTCATAGAAGAAGAAATATGATTGGTCAACACATATATGATAAAATGTTCAATATCTATTGCAATTAGAGAAATGAAAGTTAAAACTACTCTGAGATTTCATCTCACTCCTATAAGAATGTCAATTATCAAGAATAAAAGCAACAATAAATGTTGGCAAGGATGTGGGGGAAAGGTACACTCATACATTGCTGGTGGGACTGCAAATTTGCAAATTGGTGCAATCGCTAGGGAAAGCAGTATGGTGATTTCTCAGAAAACTTGGAATGGAACCACCATTTGATCCAGTTATTCCACTTTCTTGGTATATACCCAAAGGACTTAAAATCAGCATACTACAGTGACACAACCACATCTATGTTTATAGCAGCTCAATTCACAATAGCTAAGCTATGGAAACAAACTAGGTGCTCTTCAACAGAAGAATGGATAAAGAAAATGTGGTATATATACACGATGGAATATTGGCCATAAAGAAGAATGAAAGTCTTATGTCATTTGCCAATAAATGGATGGAACTAGAGACTATCATGCTAAGTGGCATAAGCCAATCCCAAAAAACCAAAGGCTGAATGTTCTCTCTGATATGCAGATGCTGACTCACAATAAGAGAGGGAGGGAAGAATAGAAGTTCATTGAATTATATAAAGGGGAATAAAAGTAATGGAAGGAGAATAGGAAAAACAGTAGAATGAGTCAGACCTAACTTTCCTATGTTCATATATGAATATATGACCAGTGTAACTCCACACCATGTACAACCACAAGAATGAGAAGTTTTAGTACATATATGTATAATATGTGAAAATACACTCTACTGTCATGTATATCTAAAAAGAACAGATTTAAAAAAAAGAAAAAACCAGTTCTAGGCCAGCCTCTTAGCTAGGCCCCATCTCAAAATGAAAAAGAAGACAGACTGGGATTATAGCTCAGTGGTTGAGGGTCCCTGGGTTCAATTCCCAGACTACTGGGAATTATGGGGGGGGTGGATTGCATTGAATCTGTATATTTGTTGTGGTAGAATATCCATTTTAATATTATTAATTCTGCCTGTCCATGAACATGGAAGATCTTTCCATCTTGTTGTGTCTTCTTCAATTTTTTCCATCAATGTTCTATAGTGTTCATTATAGAGGTCTTTTACCTCTTTGGTTAGATTTATTTCCAAGTTTGCTTTGTTTGTTTGTTTGTTTGTTTGTTTGTTTGTTGAGACTATTTTGAATGGGATTGTTTCCCTGATTTCTTTCTCAACAGATTCATTTTTAGTGTATAGGAAAGCTGTTGATTTTTGAACATTGATTTTGTAAAATGATACTATGCTGAATTTGTTTTTTAGTTCTAGTAGTCTTTTGGTGATGCCTTTTGGATCTTCCAAGTACAGAAGCAAACAATGATAATTTGATTTCTTCCTTTCCTATTTTTTTTTTTTTTGGTTACAAAGTATATTCATATTATTCATGTCTTCAAACATGCATTTAAGGTAATGATATCCCTCTCGTTCTACCATCTTTTTTTTTTCTTTCTCCCTTTATACCCCCCTTGCCCTCTCTCCCTTGCCCTCCCCACACCATTGACCTTTCTAGTGTTCCTCTAATCTTCCTCTGCTCCCCAACCCAACCCCACTGTGAACTAGCCTCCTTATATCTGAGAAAACATTCGGTATTTGGATTTTTGAGATTGACTAATTTCACTTAGCATTATATTCTCCAACTTCATCCATTCACCTGCAAATGCCATTATTTTATTCTCTTTTATTGCTGAGTAAAATTGCATTTTGTATATATACCACATTTTCTTTATCCACTCATCTACTGAGGGACATCTAGGTTGGTTCCACAATCTAGCTATTGTGAATTGTGCTGCTATAAACATTGATGTGGCTGTGTCCCTGTAGTATGCTGCTTTTAAGTCCTTTGGGAATAGACCCAGTAGAGGGATGGCTGGATCATACACTGGTTCCATTCTCAGTTTTCCAAGGAATCTCCATACTGATTTCCATAATGGCTGCACCATTTTGCAGTCCCACCCACAATGTATGAGTGTGCCTTTTTCCCCACATCCTCACCAATATTTATTGTTGTTTGTGTTCTTGATAGCTGCCATTCTGACTGGAGTGAAATGGAATCTTAGAGTAGTTTTAATTTGCATTTTTTTAATTGCCAGAGATGTTGAACATTTTTTCACGTATTTATTGATTGATTGTATATCTTTTTCTGAGAGTGTCTGTTCAGTTCCCTGGACCATTTAATGATTGGGCTATTTGGTTTTTTGGTGTTCAGATTTTTAAGTTCTTTATATATTCCAGAAATCAGTGCTCTATCTGACGTGCGCATAGTAACAATTTGTTCCCAACTAGTAGGTTCTCTATTCACCTCACTGATTGTTTATTTTGCTGAGAAGAAGCTTTTTAGTTTGAAACCATCCCATTCATTAATTCTAGATTTTAATTCTTGTGCAATAGGAGTCTTATTAAGGAAGTAGAAGCCTAATCCCATATGATGGAGGTTTGGGCCTACTTCTTCTTCTAATAGACGCATGGTCTCTGGTTTAACACCTAGGTTCTTGATCCACTTTGAGTTGAGTTTTGTACATGGTGAAAGATAGGGGTTCAGTTTCATTTTGTGGCATATGGATTTCCAGTTTTCCCAGCACAATTTGTTGAAGAGGCTGTCTTTTCTCCAATGTATGTTTTTAGCACCTTTATCTAATATAAGATAGCTGTAGTTGTGGGCATTAGTCTCTGTGTCCTCTATTCTGTACCATTGGTCTACATGTCTATTTTGGTGTCAGTACCATGCTGTTTTTGTTACTATTGCTCTATAGTATAGTTTAAAGTCTGGTATTGTGATGCCCCCTGCTTCACTCTTCTTGCTAAGGATTGCTTTAGCTATTCTGGGTCTCTTATTTTTTCAGATGAATTTCATGACTGCCTTTTCTATTTCTATAAGGAATGTCACTGGGATTTTTGATTGGAATTGCATTGAAACTGTATAATGCTTTTGGTAACATAGTCATTTTGATAATATTAATTCTACCTATCCAAGAACAAGGAAGTTCCTTCCAACTTCTAAGGTCTTCCTTAATTTCTTTCTTTAGTGTTCTGTAGTTTTCGTTATAGAGGTCTTTCACATCTTTTGTTAAATTGATTCCCAAGGTTTTTTTTTTTTTTTTTTTTTTTTGTATTTTATTTAGAGACAGGGTCTCACTGAGTTGCTAAGTGCCTCGCCATTGCTGAGGCTGGCTTTGAACTCGTGATCCTTCTGCCTCAGCCTCCCAAAGTGCTAGGATTACAGGCGTGCGCCACCACGCCCGGCAATTCCCAAGTATTTTATTTTTCTTGATGCTATTGTAAATGGGGTAGTTTTCATCATTTCCCTTTCAGAGGATTTGTCACTAATGTACATAAATGCCTTTGACTTATGGGTATTGATTTTGTATCCTGCTACTTTGCCGAATTCATTTACTAGTTCTAAAAGTTTTCTGGTGGTTTTTTTTGGGGGTCTTCTAGATATAGAATCATATCATCAGCAAACAGTGCTAGTTTGAGATCTTCTTTTCCTATCTGAATTCCTTTCATTTCTTTCGTCTAATTGCTCTGGCCAGAGTTTCAAGTACTATGTTAAATAACAGTGATGAAAGGGGGCATCCCTGTCTTGTTCCAGTTTTTAGAGGGAATGCCTTCAATTTTTCTCCATTTAAAATGATGCTAGCCTGGGGCCTTGCATAGATAGCTTTTATAATGTTGAGGTACGTTCCTGTTATTCCTAGTTTTTCTGGTGTTTTGAACATAAAGGGGTGCTGTATTTTGTCAAATGCTTTTTCTGCATCTATTGAGATGATCATATATGGCTTTTATCTTTAAGTCTATTGATGTGATGTATTACGTTTATTGATTTCCATATGTTGAACCAATCTTGCATCCCTAGGATAAACACCACTTGATCGTGGTGCACTACTTTTTTGATATGTTTTTGTATTCGATTTGCCAGAATTTTGTTGAGAATTTTTGCATCTAAGTTCATTAAAGATATTGGCCTGAAGTTTTCTTTTTTGGCTGTGTCTTTGCCTGGCTTTGGAATCAGCATAAAAGAGCTCCCCCTTTTCCTATTTCCTGAAATAAATTGAAGAATATTGGTATTAGTTCTTCTTTGAAGGTCTTGTAGAACTCAGCTGTGTATCCATCCGGTCCTGGGCTTTTTTGGGCTGGTAGCTTTTTGATGGCATTTTCTATTTCTTCACTTGAAATTGATCTGTTTAAATTGTGTATAGCCTCCAGATCCAGGTTGGGCAAAACATATGACTCTAGGAATCTGTCAATGCCATCAATAATTTCTATTTTATTAGAGAACAAGTTTTCATACTAATTTCTAATTATCTTCTCTATTTCTGAGGTGTTTGTTGTGATGTTTCCTTTTTCATCACAGATGTTAGTAATTTGAATTTTTTCTCTCCTTCTTTTCTTTAGCATGGCTAAGAATCTGTCAATTTTATAAAGTTTTTCAAAGAACCAACTTTTAGTTTTGTCAATTCTTTCGTTTCTTTAGTCTCAATTTCATTAATTTCAGCTCTGATTTTAATTATTTCCTGTCTCCTACTGCTTTTAGTGTTGATCTGTTCTTCTTTTTCTAGGGCTTTGAGGTATGATGTTAAGTCATTTATTTGTTGGGTTTTTTCTTCTTTTAAGAAATGAACCCAATGCAATGAATTTTCCTCTTAATACTGCCTTCATAGTGTCCCAGAGATTTTGATATGATGTATCTGTGTTCTCATTCACCTCTAGGGATTTTTTAATCTCCTCCTTGATGTCTTCTGCAACCCCTTGTTCATTCAGTAGCATGTTGTTTAGTCTCCAGGTGTTGGATTAACTTTTTTATTTTTTTATTTTTTCATTGATTTCTAATTTCATTCCATTATGGTCTGATAGACTGCAGGGTAGTATCTCTACTTTTTTATATTTGCTAAGAGTTGCTTTGTGGCATAGTGTGTGGTCTATTCTAGAGAAGGAGCCATGTGCTGCTGAGAAGAAGGTGTATTCATTCACTAAGGGATGAAATATTCTATATATGTCCGTTAAGTCGAAGTTATTAATTGTATTAATGAGGTCTAAAGTTTCTTTATTTAGCTTTTGTTTGTATGAGCTATCCAGTGGTGAAAGAGGTGTGTTGAAGTCTCCTAGAATAATTGTGTTGTGGTCTATTTGACTCTTGAACTTGAGAAAGGTTTGTTTGATGAATGTAGGTGCTCCATTGTTTGGGGCATATAAATTTATAATTGTTATATCTTGTTAATGAATGTTTCCCTTAAGCAGTAAGAAATATCCATCTTTGTCCCTTTTGATTAGCTTTGGCTTGAAGTCTTTATTTGATATAAGAATGGAAACCCCTGCTTGCTTCCATGGCCCATGTGAGTGGTAAGTTTTTCCCAGCCTTTCACCTTCGTTCTGATGATGGCTTTTTCTATGAGGTGAGTTTCTTGGAAACAGCATATTGTTGGATGTTTTCTTTTAATCCAGTCTGACAGTCTGTGTCTTTTGAATGGTGAGTGAGTTTAGGCCATTAACATTCAGAGTTATTATTGAGACATGATTCATATTCCCATGCATTTTTGTTTATGGTTTTTAACTTGATTTGGTTTCTCCTCTGATTGGTGTTTCCTTTAGTTTGATATTTCCCTATACTGATTTTCATTGTTATTTTTCTTTTCTTCTTCATGAAATATTTTTCCCAGGATGTTTTGAGTTGAGAAATCTTTTAACTTTTGCTTATTGTGGAAGGTTCTTATTTCATCCTCAAATCTAAAGCTTAATTTTGCTGGATATAATATTCTTAGTTGACATCCACTTTCTTTCAGAGCTTAAAATATACTGTTCCAGGATCTTCTAGCTTTTAAGGTCTAGGTTGAAAAATCTGCACATAATCTAATTGGTTTTTCCCTATATGTAATCTGATTCCTTTCTCTCACAGTCTTTAATATTATTTCCTTATTCTGTATGTTAGGCATTTTCATTATAATGTGCCTTGGTGTGGATCTGTTGTGATTTTGTACATTTGGTGTTTGGTAAGCCTCCTGAACTTGGTTTTCCCATTCATTCCTCATGTTTGGAAATTTTTCTGCTATTATTTCATTAAATAAATTAGTCATTCCTTTGGTTTGGAACTCTATGCCTTCCTGTATCCCAATAACTATTTAATTTGGTCTTTTTAAGCTATCTAATATTTCTTGAATGTTCTGATCATGATTTCTTACTATTTTCGCTGTGTGGTCTACATTCTTTTCCAGATTATATATTTTGTCTTCATTATCTGAGGTCCTATCTTCTAAGAGGTCTAATCTGTTGTTGGTGCTTTCAATTAAACATTTAATTTGGTTTATTGCTTCTTTCATTTCCAGAATTTCTGTTTGGTTTCTTTTTAGAACATCTATCTTCCTATTGAAGTAATCTTTTGCTTCTTGTATTTGTTTATGAAGTTCTTTGTCAAAATGATCTTTTACTACCTGTATTTGATCCCTCAAATAATTCTTGAGGTCATTAAACATTTGTATTATGTACCTCCTGAACTCTTTCTCTGACATTTCATCTACTGTGCTTGCCATGGGATCTACTAAGGAAGTATTTGGGCTGGAGATATAGCTCAGTTGGTAGAGTGCTTGCCTTGCATGTACGAGGCCCTGGGTTCAATCCCCAGCACACACACACTAAGGAGGTATGTTGATTTGTTTGGGACATTTTCTTCCCTTGTTTTTTCATATTGCTTGTGTGACTTCTCTTCTAGCACTGTGGAACCTTGACTTTTTCATTTTTACCTTAAAGCCTTATGATGCACCTACAGTACAATGTTATCAGATCCATATAAACACTTTACACTCTAAAACCAGACATTTTTCTATTCAGATATTCACAATTTGGTCACAATGTACAGAATTAGTGAATTCAGATATTGTCTCCAACATACTCTTTAGGTTTGTAACAGGGTTCATAATTTCTAATATTGTACACAGAGGTGATATGCTTAGGAGGAAGGAGGTGAGGATATTGAGTTATTATTTCTTAGGAAGTGTGAAAGAGAAATCTATGGATGTAGTTTAATATCAGCAGAAGAGAGAGGAAATGAATTGGAGTGAACTAGTTAGTGGGGAGACCAATATGTATATAAACCAAACTTATGTATATGTCGAAAGAAAATAAAAAGTGTCAAAGTAGTAGAAATTAGTGAAAAAGAGAAGAAAGAGAAAGTGAGTCAAAAATAGAGAAGAAACTATATATAACACCTTTTTGATGTATTATTCAATTGCCCCAGTTCTCAAGTTCCTATTTTATTTTTAAGACTTGTTTTCACCTATGTTGATAGTGCAAGGGCAGGGTGTAAATAGGGAAAGGAAAGATAAGGGAAGAAATTTTAAAAAGAAGAAAAGAAAAATAATAATAATAATAAATAAATAAATAAGAAGGGGGAAACAAGACTAACCAAACAAAACAGTAAAGAATAAATGAAAGAGAAAGAAAAAAAAAATGCTCTCTCGCACACACACACACACACATGCTTCGTTTAAAAAAAAAACAAAGTCAAATCCACAAATAAATCTCAGTCAAGAATCTTTAGGGGGAAGATTTTCTGGATCCTTCTCAATGGGTGGATGCAGATGTTTGATGCCAATTTTCGGGTTTCTCTTGTCCCCCTTCAGTCAAGTTATCACAGAAACCACCCTGTCTGTTGTAGAGGAGTTGTGGGTGGGGTTAAAGTCTGCATACCTGGTTAGCCAAGGAAGTTAGGTCACTTGGTGAGTGGCGCTGAAAGATAATCTATCAAGTGTGTGTCAGCCCTCCACTTCGCTCCACAGTTGCAGAGTCACCGGACCCATCATGCTGGATTCAGATACTATACGAGTTCCCCGGCTGATTTTGGCCCAGCAAGATGTAGTTTGCCCTCGGGGTCTGCATAAATTCCTCCGATATGTGCAGGGTTCTGCTTCTCCCTTTTTTTTTAACCCTTTCTCCATCTGCTGCAGCCACTTTTAAAAATGGCAGTGATCGATCACCCTGGGCCTTATGGCACCTCCCAGGACCCGACCAGCATTCCTGTGCATGCAAGCCCGTCAGGCAACTTGCGTGGAAACAGGCTGGGTCACTAAACTGTCCACGACTATTTTTCTGCTCTGTTACATATTGTTATTGCTGCTGTTGTTTTTGTTCTTCTGCGCCCCATTTCCCACTGGCTCCACCACTGGTATTTCTGCTGCTAATATTTCTGCCGCTGTTTGTTTCCCTTGCGTGTCCACTCGAGTCCGCAATTTGGAGACTCACCCTCGCTGTAAACTGCCGTCCCAGCACCCCAGAGAGGCACGAAGGCCTTGGCTCCCCCACAGTTGCAGGAATATCACTGGTAACTCCACCATACTCTCAATACTGCACCTCTGTCTACTGAAAATGCCCAATGCTGCCACTCTCCAGTCCACCATCTTTCTTCCTCCACTTTCCTATTTATAACCCTTTTATTTCCTTCTCTTGCCCAATTGCTGTGGCTAGAATTTCTAGTACTATATTAAATAGAAGTGGTGAGCGTGGCCACCCTTGTCTTGTCCAAAGAAAATAATAATAATACTCCCCCCATTTACTATGAGGTTGGCTCAAACTGACTTCATCTTAACAATAAATTTAATAAGCATGTTTACATTTTTGTCCAAATTGTGACTTATATATAATAGCATTGACACCTCAGTATTACTCCTCTTTAGGTTTGACTGTTTAATTACTGTTGTAGGTTGAATGGTCACCCCAAAAAAGATATGTCCAAGTCCTAATCACTGAAACCTGTGTATGTGACTTTATTTGGAAAAAAAAAAAGTCAAAGCAAATGTAATTAATTAATGATGCCAAATTAGATCAGCCTCTATTACCCAGGTGGGCCCTAAATCCAATGGCCAGTGTTTTTATAAAGATACTCAGAGGCAATACAGAGAGGCACAGACTGGAGTTACAATCCACAAGCCAAGCAGCTCCTGAAGTCAACACAAACCTGAAAGAGGTAAGGAAGGATCCTCCCCTAGATCTTCCATAGGGAGCTCTGTCCTGTTGACATTTTGATTCAGATTTTCAGCCTCCAGATTGTGAGAGAAAAAAAAATTCCATTCTTTTGAGCCACCTAATTTACAGCAACCTCAGAAACTAATACTATATGCTTAGCCACTATTGTGTGCCATTTCTGTGTTTTGGCTTGATTCAATCTAATAGGAAGCTTTAGGCTTTTTTATTAAAACCAATTTGTTTAAGGTTAAAATGGAAATAAATGGGGAGATTCAAAGTGGCAGATTAGAGGAAGGTTGTTTTCAGTTGTTCTATGGCTCAGGATTCAAACAGCAGGAGTATTGCTTCTCAGTGAGGTGAGTGAAAGTGGGAATTCACTGAAATTCAATATCAGATAGTCGGAGTTTCTTAGAGTCTCAGATATTTGGGTGCATTGAACAAAGAACAAGAAAGATTACACTGGAGCCAAGCAAGCTGCTGTAGCAGCAGCAGCACTGGTTCACCACAGATGGGTAGGAGACCCTCAGAGAGAGAAATTGGGCAACTGACAAATTCGAAACAGAAAAACCTGTAGAACAAAAAAGCAGCTAAATTTAACTAATCCAGAGGCTGAACAGCAAACTGGTGTTTGAAAAGTGTTCTGTATTTCTCAACTGGCAAGCAGAGAGCTGAGGTAGGAATCATCTTGAGGAAGCCACTCTGCTGCTTGCTGCTGCAGGAGTCCAGGAGATCAAAGAAAATATTGCCATACCATCCCAGCAAGTGCCTACAGCGCAGCCTAGGGGGTACCTAGCAGAATTGAGTGAAATGGGCACAGAAAAGATTGTGCCCATGGGGATTTCAAGGCAGAAATATGGAAGGGAGTGCAACTCACTTTACCTTTGAGTCTGACAGCTCACAGGACCAGCTGAAGAGGATGGGGAAAGCTGAACAGGTGGGCATGATTATGCTCAAGGACTAAATCTGAGAAAGCTGTATTTGTGGGCAGTGGAGTATGTGAGACCTGTGGAGGGTCAGCTCCCCTACCCTGTAAGTAAAATTCTTGCAAGATTCCTGAGACCTGGACTCTACGCAGAGATTGTCATTTGCCCAACTAGGGGTGTATTGCTCTCTTCAGAGTAGACACCCCCCAACAAAGCCCCTAAAGCCAGATTAGAGCTGAGCCCCAAGCCACCAGAACTCCCCTCTTAGAACCCTGCAGCAAAGTCACTCTGGGACTGCGTTCTGACTGTTCTGTCTGGACAAATCTCCAGTGGACAGTACTTCCCCTTCTGTCCTACCTTGTACTGGTGAGAAGGGAAAGAGAGACCAATTCAACCAGCTTCAGTTTTAGCTGGCTCCAGCTGGCAGCATGGCAAGCAACAAATAAAGAGGAAGGGGTTAACAACCCCCAACCCCTGCACCCCGCCTCCTTTCTCTTTCTGTCTCACTATCCCACTCTCAGTACATAGACCAAGAAAAAATGGAAATAACAGTTGGGCATAGGCAGTGATTATCCATTATAATTTTGACTACCTCAGTGGAGACAATTCTTTCATTTTTCATTATGAAGTTCCCCCCATATTTGTGTGTGTGTGTGTGTGTGTCTTCTTGCTGAGCTGATTGGTTCATGGATACGTATACATATACATATTTGTTTCTTTTTTCTCATTTTTAGCATTTTTTTACAATTGCTATTTTTCCTTGACTTGTCTTTCAAAGATTAGGGGTTTTTATTTGTTATTTTGGTTTTGCTTTGTTTGTTTTTGTTTGTTTCTCTTGTTTCTCTTCCTCTCCTTTCTTCTCCAATAGCCAAGTTCTCTTGTCCTCTCTTTCTTTCTCCCTTTGCCTTATTTTTCTCCTTCTTGTTTATAGATATCACTTGCTTTATCTCTTCTGCTCTTTCTCTGTTCACATTCTGAACATTTAAAATTTTCTTTTACCTTCCTATCACATTTTCTTTTATCTTAATTAGCTGTATTTTACCACTTTTTAGAACTATTTGGTTCATATAACTCCTGCTCCCAACATTAATGTAATTAATTGCAGTTATTACTATTGTGGATGACATAGTTGAATCCACTGTTTAATGCCAGATCTAATTCATTTGGTTTTGCTGTGCACTTTGCTCCACCACAAACTAACCACATTCAAACTTTAGTGATATTTTAATAAAAATAATTTACTTAAAAACGAGACCCAACTATATGCTATTTGTAAGAGATTCACATTATAGGCAAAGACAGCCATGGGTTGAAAGTGAAGGGATGGAAGTTGATGTACAATTTAAATGGAACCCAAAAACAAACAGTGGTAGATACTCTCATATCCAACAGAGCATACTTTAAGTCAAAATTATTCAGAAGAAATAAAGAAGGTCACTTCATATTGGTAATGGGAACAATCCACCAAGAAAATACAACAATAGCAAATATATATGCTTCAAACATTAATGCACCTAATCACATCAAACAGACACACCCTGAATTAAAGATTCAGATAGGCCCCAGTATAGCAATAGTGGGCAATTTCAACACAACTCTCTCACCAATAGATAGATCATCCAGACATAAACTCAGTAAAGATTCTTTGGAACTGAAACATATAATAAATCAAATGGACTTAACAGACACTTGTAGGATATATCACCCAACAACTGGAACTTTCTTCTCAGCATATTTTAGACCACAAAGCAACTCTTAGCAAATACAAAAAAACGATTGAATTCTTTGCATTTTATCAGATTATAATGGAACAAAATTAGAAATCAATACCCCCAAAAAATACAGAAACTATATAAACATATGGATATTAAACAATATATTTTTTCATGATGAATGGGTGATAGAAGAAATAAGTACAAGTATGCAAAAATTCTTATAATCAAATGAGAATAGTGATACAATATACTAGAACTTCTGAGACACTATGAAGGCAGTTCTAAGAGGAAAGTTTATAGCTATGACTGCCTACATAAGAAAACCAGAAAGAGCACAAATAAATAGCCTAATGATGCATTCAAGGCCCTTGAAAAACAAACTAATTCCAAAACCAGTAGAAAAAGGGGAATAATTAAGATCAAGTTGAAATCAATAAAATAGAGAATAAAAAATACAAAGGATCAATGAAATGGTTATTTGAAAGATAAATGATATTGATAATCCTTTAGCCAAACTAATTAAAAGAAAAAGAAGATCTAAATTAATAAAATTAGAGGTGAAAAAATGAGAAATCATCAAAGACATCACAGAAATCAAAAGGCTCATTGGGAACTATTTTGAAAACTTTTACTTCAATAAACTGGAAAACCTAAAAGAAATGGATACATTTCTAGACACTTATGACTGGCCAAAATTGAATTAAGAGGACATAGAAAACCTAAACAGACCAGTAACTAGCAATGAGATAAAAGCAGTAATAAAAACCCTTCCAACAACAACAACAAAAAGCCCTAGACCAGATGGATCCTCACCTGAATTCTACCAGACTTCTAAAGAAAAACTAATTTAAATGCTCCTCAAATTATTCCATAAAATAGAAAGGGATGGAGCACTTCCAAATTCATTCTAAGAAGCCAATGTCACCCTAATTCTAAAACCACATAAGGATACATCAAGGAAAGAAAACTACAAACCAATATCCTTGATGAACTTAGATGCAAAAATCCTTAATAAAATATGAGCAAATCATATTCAATTTCATATTAAGGACACTTGATAGGGACATAATGGCCAAGCTGTTTTGATTCCCACATTGTAAGAATGGATTAACATACCCAAATCAATAAATATAATTCACCACATAAATGAAATTAAGAACAAAAACCACACAGTCATCTCAATGTAGAGAAAGCCTTTGACAAAAGTCAGCATCGATTCATGATTTAAAAAAAAAAAAAAAAAAAAAAAAAAAAAAACACTGAAGAAACTAGAGATATAAGAACTTACCTCAATATCATAAAGACAAAATACAAAAAACCCAAAGCCAACATTTTAGTGAATGAGGAAAATATGAAAGCATTTCCTTTAAAATCTGGAACAAAAGAAGGATGTTCATTCTCACCACTCCTATTCAATATAGTACTAGAAATTCTAGCCAGAGCAATTAGGCAAGAGAAGGAAATAAAAGAATAAAAATAGAAAAGGAAAAAGTCTAATTATCATTGTTTGCAGCTGATATACTCCTATACTTGGAAGATCCAAAAGGCATCACCAAAAGACTGCTATAGCTTAAAAACAAATTCTGCAAAGTAGCAGTTTACAAAATCAACATACAAAAATCAATAATTTTCCTACATACCAAAAATGAATTTTCTGAAAAAAAAAATTAAGAAAACAATCCCATTCACAATAGCCTCAAAAAAATACTCAGACATAAATCTAACCAAGAAGATAAAAGACCTCTACAATGAAAACTATAGAACACTGAAGAAAAAATGTTGTAGAAGATGGAAAGACCTCCCATGTTCATGGATAAGCAGAATTAAATATTAAATATTAAATATTAAAATGGCATACTACCAAAACCAATATATAGATTCAATTCAATCCCCATCAAAATATCAATAACATTCTTCACAGAACTAGAAAAAAACTAATTCTAAAATTCATTTGGAAGAATAAAAGACCCAGAATACCCAAATTAATTCTAAGTCAAAAAAGCAATGCTGGAGGCATTAAAATACCTCACTTCAAATTATACTACAGGGGCTGGGGTTGTGGCTCAGTGGTAGAGCGCTCGCCTAGCACATGCGCGGCCCAGGTTCGATCCTCAGCACCACATAAATATAAATGCATTGCATTGTGTACAACTAAAGCAAATAAATAAATATTTTTAAAAATTATACTACAGAACTATAGTAACAAAAACTGCATAGTACTGGCATGAAAACAAACACACAGACCAATGGTGCAGAATAAAAGACACAAAGACAAACCCACACAGATATAGTCATCTGATTCTAGACAAAGGTGCTAAAAACATACACTGGAAAAAAAAATGACAGCCTTTTTAACAAATGATGCTGGGAAAACTGGTTAGCTATATGTAGAAGAATGAAACTAGACACTTATCTCTCACCCTGCACATAAGTCAACTTAAAATCCATCAAAGATACAGGAATTAGACCAAAAACTATGACACTCCTAGAAGAAAATTTAGGGTCAACACTCCAACACATTGGCACAGG
This sequence comes from Tamias sibiricus, assembly GCA_025594165.1. Classification (NCBI taxonomy): domain Eukaryota; kingdom Metazoa; phylum Chordata; class Mammalia; order Rodentia; family Sciuridae; genus Tamias; species Tamias sibiricus. The sequence continues at coordinate 210,804,891 of CM046658.1, forward strand.
CGACAAATTTTAAAACTAAGGAAATAATGCCAAGAATCTCAGGGTACCAATCAGAAGTCAAACATCAGAGCAAGTAAAAGGCAATGCCTCTGTCCAAACTGAGAATACTGAAAATAAAAATTAGTTTGAATGACAGTTTAGCCAGTACCCATTTGAACATCTGATGCCTGCACCTCAGTGGCACATAAACAAATTATCTAAATTTTCAGTCGGAGGTAGGAGATTCTAGAAGCTATACCAGTAGTCAAAGAAAACTCTGGCCCTTCTGCTTAGTGACTTTTCTATCCTGGCCTTCCCACCTTCTCTTATCCCTTCGCCTTTCTCCCGCAGGTTTCCCTTTGCAACTAACAGTCACTCTCTCTGGGTCACTCAATAACCATGAAGTAACTCTACTCAAGTCATGAAAACAAGCTCTGACCGACCCATGTGGCCAGTAACTTGAAGTGCATCATCTTAACAAGAACTACACAGTAGGCGTAATGACAAACAGCTAGGAAGCAAACAAACAAACAAAAAAAATCATATTTGTCCACCTAGTTACTAATGAGATTTTCATGAGAACTTATGTTTACAGGGAAAGGGGACATAAATGTCATCGAATTAGTAGTTATTTCAGCCCAATAAAATGAAGAGATGTAAGAAGAAACAGGCTAATACAATGGATAAGGAGGGAAGAGTCAAGCATGAATAGTACCCATGTATATTTGTCAAATGCATTTATTGTAGGCTAAACAATTTTAACTGTGATTTTGTTAAAAGCACATTATAGTTCATTGTGGGCAATAATGCATGAGAATAACAAGGCAGTGGAAGTTCTAGGATTGAATCAGACTCAAAATCAAATTCAGTAGCTGGGACAGATTGTACAGGGTTGAAGGCAGCACTCTCAGTGATTAAGTAGTAAGAATCAAGATACAGTGGGCTCATGTCATGTTTATTGGGCATCTGCTATATGCCAGACTCTCTTCTGGCAGTGATAAACAACAAAAATCAATCCCCCTACACCTCCAGTGCTTGTCTAAGGGTATGTTGAAAAATGGGAGCAACTTAACCTCCCCATTCTTCTTAGAAGTAATCAGGATGTAGTCACACAAAAATGCTAATAAAACGTAAAGGAGACTCAAACATCCTCAATTGTATTTTAACAGCATGAGCTCATTGTGTTTCAGGAGTAGGTTTTTCCTTCTTAAAAAGAATTCAAAGATCTTGGTGATGAAAGAGTTGATCTTGGTGGTGGTTACACAAATTCATACATGAGAAAATTGCAGAGAACTAGTCACACACATACACAAATAAGTACATGTAAAAATGGGGAAATCTGAAAAAGATCTGTGGGTAACACCAATGTCCATTTCCTGCTTTGACATTATACTCTAATAACTAGATACTTCAAGGTGGGGAGGGAGCTGGGTAAAAGGTACTCAAGACCTCTCTAAACTATTTTTGCAACTCTCTGTTAGTCTATAGTTGTTTCAGAAAAAAAAATATGTTTGTTTGTTTGTTTGTTTAAGAAATTTAATAGTAAGTTGTTTTATTGTAACTCTGATTCACTCAGGACAGAAGGTAATCTGATTCTGGGACCATGGCCAGAGTTCTAGATACATCCTTAGAGGGAGAAACGATAAACTATCCAGCTTTCTTGGCATCTTAGAAACCAAGAAAACAAGTCTCTTTCTCAGCAGCTCCTTAACCAACCCCAGGATGCCCACACCAGAAGCACACATAAAAAGCTATGGTAGGGGCTGGGGTTGTAGCCCAGTGGTAGATCACTTGCCTGGCATGTGTGAGGCACTGGGTTTGATTTTTAGCACTACATATAAATAAATTAATTAAATTAAAGTTCATCGACAACTAAATCTATTAAAAAAAAAAAAAAAAAGCCATAGCAAACACTAGACTCCAACTCAGGAGATTCTTCCAAAATGCCTCCCATAGCCTGCTGGGAGCCTCCTCATACAGCACACGTGATTCTCAATTCTCTTGGCTTCTCATCTTGGCTCCATCTTTGCTTGACACCCAGACTGGAGCTGGTCAGACTCTTGGCACTGATCTGAAATGTCATGGGACAAGACTTAGGCATCACCCTCCAGCCCCGTGAACTCACTCACACACCTCTGAAAAATTAGGCTGAAGCCATATATACTAGAGACCAAAGGAAGTGCTGCAGTGCCCTCTGGTCTCCTGGTCACCTATGAATATTCTTAACTGTAACAGTGGTCAATAATTTAGCCTCTTAAGTGGATTTGCTCATTGGGATAGAATGACCAGAGAAAATAAGCAATGCTTATTATCATAGATATTACATCTCTCAGAGTAAATAAATCAATTTCCACTCTGGCTTTAGCATGAGTTAAGTCAGTCCCTCAGTGGGATATGGTAGTTAAAAATTCAGAGCAAGTCTGCCTGGGTTTAAAGCCTAGTTCTACCCTCTCCAGCTCTGGGACTTTAGATACTGCCATTTACTTGCTGTGGCCTTAGGCAAAAGCTTCATCTCCCTGAGGCCTTTTCTGTTTCCCCATCTGTAAAGTGGTTGTAATAACAAACTTACCTCCCAGGGCTGCTAAGAGCATTAAATGAGTAATATTTCTAAAGTACATAAAGCAGAGAGGGTTATAGAATAGCCATTATCGGTGCCTGGAAGTTATCAAATAAGTTTTGAAGTCTGTACCCCTAAGAGGCAGACCTCTTACCAGTAAAGAACTAGGTTAACCTCAAGTGTGCACTAGCAGACCCAACTGAGACATATGCCAGACCTAGAGACTTCTCTTGTCCCCAAGTCCCTGTAGAATTCGTAGGTAGTTGGCTTGGTGATAAAGGGCACAGACAATGATAAGTTTTGCCCTTCAAGTGCAAAACCACCTAACAAGTGATTCAAGGCAGAAAAACAACTGCTCTGCTGCACTGATTCACTCACAGAAGAAGAAGAGTTGCATGTAGGTGTACCTGAAAATATCCAGGTAGTACAGCTTTAGGAATTTCTTGGGAAAGACCCACAAGCAATTAATACTTTGCATGCGGTTAGGAGAAGTGACTATCCTAGGCTCTATCTCTGTGATAGATCAATCAACTATTCAAGCAAAATTGACTGAAGGAACAAACAAATCAATCATTTCATTCCATTAAGTTGCAAGGTTGGTGAAAGAGTTAATTTTGTGTTCAGTCAAAACTGTTAAACATCTTTTGCTACAATCTCAGCCTTTGTGTATTGCTTGTTCACCAAAATAAAATTGGCAGTTTCCCCAGGGAAAGATACAAGAGTTAGAGACTAGTTACACCATTTCATAAAATTACGTATACAAAACAAATTTTTGGTTTGTATAAAAAGAACTTAGAAAGTCAAGCTATAGCACGTGCCAGTATCATTATAAGTATGGTTGCCCTAAAACAGGATTCTGGCTAAATTGCATGAATAAAAGACATACACTGAAGGCCAGTCAGAGCACAATTAATAAATACTGAAGTACTGGTTAAGTCCAAGAAGGTGATGGAGATAACTAGGCAGTGACACCTTTAGGATGATGATTCTTACTGACCCTTGAGTCAGTAGGGGGAATGATGCAGCCATTTCTCTAGAGAGACACAGACGTTGTGGAGATCTCTGTTGTTTCACTGACAAGAGTCTATAGGCCTCTGGGAAGTTCCAAATGCAAAATCCTATGAGCATACTATGCATATATTTCAGGAGCTGGAAAAATAAAACCAGAGATGAGGGGGGAATGATACAATTCCAAGGACTAATGTGGCCTAATAGAATTCTCCTACCTCCCAGTGATGGAAGTGTTCCTAGGTTGGAGATTTGGAGAATGGAGCTAGAATGCAGAAGTGCACAAGAATAATGGTCAATATCTGTTGGGTGTTTACTATGTGCCAGGTGCTCTTCTAAGCTATCCCGTGCCTTGACTCATCGAACTCTCAGGAAAATGGAATTATCGGGTCCAGTTTACAGATGAGGAAACTAAGATGCAAAGAAATTGAGTAACTTCCCCAGATCCAGCAGTGTTGGGATATTTTATCCAGATAGTATGGCATCAAAGTTTTTTGCTTGAATTCTCATTAGGGAACCAAACAGAACTTCCCCTAAATAATTCACTATGGGGCCAAATAATGAGCAAAGGAACCTGTTGAGTTCCCTTCAGCTTAGAAGTGCCTGAATCATTACAATTAGTGTACAAAACACTGTCAGTACATATAACCAGGATTGCTAAAAGGCAGACATTTGGGCCTGTGGAACAACCCACAGTCATCTTTTCCCCCCTATTGTGGTAAAAGCACTTTCCATACTCTACTTTCTTAACAAATTGTTTCAAGTGTTAAGTGCATTATTGTTGATTATAGGTATAATTGCTGTACAGCAGATCTTAGAGCTTATCATCTTGCTTAACAAAACTTTTACTGGTTTAGTTCAATGGGATTAATAACTCCTGATTTCCTCTCCCCCAGCCCCTGTCAACTACCATTCTATTCTTTGATACCTCACTTAGCATAATGTCCTCAAGTTTCATCCTTGTTGTTACATATTGCAGAATTCCTTTCTTTATTAAGAGGGAGTAGTATTCCATTGTATTTTATACCCTACATCTTCTTCATCCATTGATCTCTCAGTGAACTCTTGGGTTGTTTCCACATCTTGGCTATTGTGAATCGTGCATCACTGAACATGGGAGTGCTACTATCTCTTCATGATCCTGATTTTAATTCCTTTGGATAAATACTCAGAAGCTGGATTACTGTACAGCAGATCTTAGAGCTAGCACTTAACCACTGAGCCACATCCCCAGCCCTATTTGTTCTTCCTGTCTTAGCCTCCAAAGCCACTGGGATTACAGGTGTGCGCCACCACGCCTGGCCTGTCCATGTTTCTTTTAAGAATTTTACTGTTTCATGTTTAAGTCTTTATTTATTTAGAGTTGATGTTTGTATATGGTATGCTAGTTCTATTTTTAATTTTTTGAGAAACACTTTGAGGAACCATTTTTCTTAGCAGTTGTACCATTTTGGATTCCCATCTTCAGTGTTCAGGAGTTTCAGTTTGTCCACATTCTTACCACTTGTTACTTTCTATTTTTTAATGCTTTTATTTTATTTATTTATATGTGGTGCTGAGGATAGAACCCAGGGCCTTGCATGTGCTAGGTGAGTGCTCTACCACTGAGCTACAACCCCAGCCCCAATTTATTTTCTATTTTTTAATAGTAGCCATCCTGACAGGAGTATGAGGTGATATCCCATTGTAGTTTTAATTTGCACTTTCCTAATTGTTAGTGACACTGAGTAATTTTGTATACCTGTTGGTGATTTATATGTCTTCTTTGGAGGCTGGGCCCTTATACCATACACAAACATCAACTCTAAATAAATAAAGACTTAAACATGAAACAGTAAAACTCTTAAAAGAAACATGTACAGACCAGGCGTGGTGGCGCACACCTGTAATCCCAGTGGCTTTAGAGGCCGAGACAGGAAGATCAAATAGGGCTGGGGATGTGGCTCAGTGGTCAAGTGCCCCTGAGTTCAATCCCTAGTACCAAAAAAAGGAAAGGAAAAAGAAACATGGTGAGAAAGTCCTCATAATGTTGGTGTTGACAATGATTTAGTGAATATGATACCAAAAGCAAAGCAACCATAACAAGAATAAACTAATGGGATTACATCAGACTAAAAATCTTCTGGACAGAGAAGGAGACAATCAACAGAGTGAAAAACAATTTAAGGAATGGGAGAAATTATGTGTGAACTATATATCTAGTATAAGGTTAATCAAAACATATAAGCAACTCCTACAATTCAGTAGTAAATAATAAAATAAAAACCTGTTTAAAAGTGGGCTAAGCAAAGTAAGCCAATCCCAAAAAACCAAAGGTTGAATGTTCTCTCTGATAAGTGGATCCTGACCCATAATGGGGGGGCGGGGTGACATGGGGAGAATGGAAGAAGTTTGATTGAGCAAAGGGGAGGGAGGGAAGGGGAGGGGACATGGGGGGTAGGAAAGATGGTGGAATGAGATGAACATCATTACCCTAGGTACATGTATGACTGCACATGTGGTGCGACTCTACATCAAGTACAACCAGAAAAATGAAAAGTTGCGCTCCATTTGTGTGCAATGAATCGAAATGTACTCTACTATCATGTATAACTAATTATAACAAACAAAAACTAAATTTTAAAAAAAGTGAGCTAAGTAAGGGTTTGAATAAACATTTCTCCAACAACCTCTTTATAAGACTGGGAAGAAAAGAGAAGAAGAAATCAATGCTGTGAAAAACACAAAGCTTCCTTCCTTCCCATGAGCCTTGGCACAGCCTTTACTGGAGGGACATCCACGGAGTTCCCTGGTGGAAGATGTGACAACTGCTCTGAAGCAGCTTCCTGCAGCAGTATAAGAAAGGTCAGTCTTACAAAGCAACAGTAACATAGGGAAATTCCCTATCACTGCAGCCCTGCCAGAGCCTGCAAACTGATTACTCCTAGCACCTGTGGCACCCCAGCCCCTGAACAAATGAGGCGAGGAGAGAGGCCACCTCTCTTGCTTCAGTGAGATATGAAAAGAGGTAAGATGATAAAGCCTCCTGGTGCACAGAAAAGAAAACATCTCATCACAAGGAAAAGATATAGCCCCTGAAAGATCAAAGCGGTAACAATCTGGTAGCAGAGCCAGCAATGGAGTGTGTGTCTCATGGAACAGTCAACTCTAGGTAGAGATTGGAAAAAAAGAACTAGAATACAGATAAAGGGGGGGAGGGGAGTAGGGTTTTTTTTGTTTGTTTGTTTTTGTTTGTTTGTTTTTTGTTTTAGTACTGGGGATTGAACTCAGGGGCACTCGACCACTGAGCCACATCCCCAGCCCTATTTTGTATTTTATTTAGAGACAGGGTCTCACTGAGTTGCTTAGTGCCTTGCTTTTGCTGAAGCTGGCTTTGAACTTGCGATCCTCCTGCCTCAGCCTCCCAAACCACTACAATTACAGACATGCGCCACCATGCCCAGCTAAGAAAATTTTATGTTTTAAAAAGTCATCAACCACAGTTAAAAGCAGCTGAAATCTGAGAACGTGTTTGCAAAGAAAATGGACTGGAAAACAAAGGAGGTATCCTCTGTCTAAAGGTTTTGTTGAACCCCTCCAAGGAAGAAAGTGGCGCTTTCTGTCCTTTATCACAGGAAGCAGTGTCCTGCGCAGGGAGAGGCTGCAATCATCCAAGCCAGATGGGGCTTTCAAAGGCGAGGCGGGGCGTGAAGGCAGACCAGCTGTTTCTCACTGCATGAGAGAAACTTCCACAAAACCCCACAGAACTTTTTAAATGATGAAACACACTGAACACGCCAAAGAGCAGGGTCCCATTGGGGTGGGACTGTAAGGTATTTTTCCTTTTTACTTATAACAATTCAAACACTGATGGATGCCATGCAAAAATGAGGAAGCAGAAGGGGCAGGGGTCCTTGATGGAGCTCATGTATGCAACATATGGAACAAGTTATTGAAGAAAGTGGTTCTAACAGAGTCCGTAAAAGTTGAGGAGGGGCCTTGCGCTTCTTTTGGAGACAGAGAAGATTGAGCGTGTGGTGAAAAAATAGCAAAACGGGATTAAGATAAACCAAAACAGAGGAGAAATGTTGGGCCAGATGAACTTTCACCTTCGCTAAAATAATTTATGTACTTAGGAAGCACAAGAGTAGACTTGATTTCCGGGTGTGAAGGTTGCTAGTGAACCTTCATGAATCAGTCATGAAGAGCCCTGGGCAAAGCTCCACCTTCACAGGTGACTTCCATGGTGATGAGGTTAGCATTGAATTGGGGCAAACCATTGCTAAGTCCTAGACTTGAGCACCTCACTCTGAGTAGAAGGAGGAGGCAGGATCTGAGGAAAAAAAGTGGCTCACTTTTGTAAGACTCTAATCTTTTCCATCTCTGTTCTAGAAAAGAATAGTTCCTCTCTGTTCCATGTATGGCTTATGGGTGTCAGAAATCAAAAGAGAGTCAAATTTGACTAAAGGCCCTATGAGAACCCAACAAGATCTAACCAGTGGATCTCATAATAGCTTAGGCTAGAGAAGGTCAGGCAGCACAAAGTTTGTTCACATACTGGTGAGCTTATGTCAGTGTATCTGATGTTCACAAAGGAAAACAGATGCTAGGACTTCCAAGAGGTGAAATATAAGATCCGAAATTTTCACTGGGTTGCAGGTAGTGGATGGAGAGGTTGGAGGAAAAAAATACTTGCCAATTTCAAGGTCTAAAAAGAGTTGAAGTTTGATCCTGACAGCTATACTAAGGGTTGGAATCTATGAAGTCCAAGTAGGCAGTTTTTCCCCAGAATTAAAAAATAATAATAATAAAATAAGATGGGATAGAACAGGATATGTTAGGATAACATATAAAACAGACTGTCCTAACCGGGCACGGTGGCGCCGGCCTGTAATCCCAGCACTTGGGAGGCTGAGGCAGGAGGATTGCGAGTTCAAAGCCAGCCTCAGCAATGGCAAGGCACTTAGCAACTCAGTGAGACCCTGTCTCTAATAAAATACAAAAAAGGGCTGGGGATGTGGCCCAGTGGTTGAGTGCCCCTGAGTTCAATCCCTGGTACCAAAAAAAAACAAAAAAAAACAAAAAAAAAAAAAAAAAAACAGACTGTCCTAGATTATACTGGAAGAATGTCTGACCCTATGTCCTGAGGATAAGTATTATTTAATGAAACTTTTAATTCAGGAGTGTGTACGGGTGCATGTGTACTGGTTCATTATATAAAATACACATCTTAACCATGACTCAAAAAAATATGAAACCACTCATGAGGGAAGGCTCCAGGGAAAATAGGAGAAAGGAAAGTGTTCTAAAAAGTATAGTTGTTAACAAATTCCACAACAGTTCTATCCTCTTTCTTGTAGAATGGAAGCCCAGGGCTGGGGACATAGCTCAGTTGGTAGAGTGCTTGCCTCGCATGCACAAGGCCATGGGTTCAATTCCCAGAACCACCAAAAAAAAAAAAAAAAAAAAAAAAAGAAAGGAATCACAAAGAAATTAAATTCTTCATGGCAGTGCAGAAACTTAAACTAATATCACCATGCAACTAGGACCTCCCCCCTCTAAATTATACAGGTAAGTGGATGAAAGGCAGAAGAGGAGGGAGAGGTCCTGTTTCACTTCTTATAATTAGAATTCTTCATTGTGCCATCACCTATACCTTGGGTGGTTATTTGGTTTTCATAACCCCAGAGGTTTTCCCCTGAAAATTAGCACCATATACTTGGAGCAGACCCTGTTAATTGTTCCTAGTCTCCATTACCCTCTTGCTCCTTTCCTGACAAAGTCCTGACTTTGTTCATTCATCCACCCCTGCATGCAACCCAGGGGAAACTGACCCGTTCCCAGCTATGCTTATATCAACAATATAGTATGCCTACCCTTCCTTGCCAGTAATTGGTTCAAGAACTAGCCTGTCACTGTAGATCACCCCCTGTGGGAGGGACACATTGCCTAAACTAACCAGGAGAGGAAAAGAATTTCCCTTCTATAGCTAGGTGAGAGATTTTCTGTCATATAAGCTAGATATAAATAATTGTTAGGGGAACAATGAGAACAATGGTGGGAACATGAGGTTAAGAGAATAATTCTATAAAATGGGCCCACTCTGATGACCTCCATATGCTTTCTTTGCCAAAAAAGCAATTCACCTGCAGCCCCGCCAGGCCTAAATGGATGAGATTTTCCATATCCCTTAGCAAACTGAGGCAGGGGCAAAGGTCAGGCAGTCAGTGTAGGTAATAAAGGATGGGGATTCAGAGAGGGTAACAGCTGGTTCTGTCATGCATATCTAGAAAGAACAAATTTTTTAAAAAGAGAGAGAGAGAACAATGAGTGGCTGAGGGTTAACCTCTGCGATCTTGCTCCTGGGCACTCTAGGTTGCTAACAATTAACTTCCCAGCCCCTGTTCTTAATCACATATATGGGAAAGAAAGAGAAGACAATAATTAAAGAAGGTGGTTCTGGGGCCCATGAAAAAGCAAGTCACACCCCTCCATGGGCTTTCAGCTCCAAAGCCCCTCTTCTCTTAGGAGAAGTCTGTCTCTATCACTTTCTTTAATAAAACTTGCTCGATAGGCGTGCCTCTGCGTCTCTCTGGTGTTAAATATTCAACACATGAGGGGGGGGGGGCACATGGCAAGAACATATTCCAGATCTTCAACAAACTGGTATCATAATGAGTTGGGTAGCCCCCATTGCTAAAAGAGTTTTTACTATCATAAGGGACAGTAGCCTTGATTGGAGTTGATGCCAAGGATCATATAGAGGAAAGAATTACCTGAGTGCTCGTTAACCTGTTGTGGTTTAGATACAAAGTATCCCCCAGAAGCTCATGTGTGGCACAATGCAAGAAAGTTTAAAGATGAAATAATTGGGTTTTGAGAGTTTTAACCTAATCAGTGTATTAATCCCCTGATAGGGATTAACTGGGTGGTAACTGTAGCCAGATAGGATGTGGGTAGAGGAGGTGGGTCAATGAGGAAAGCCCAGGATCTCTCTCTCCCCCTTCCTGCCCCCTTCCTCTCTCTCTCCCTATCCCTCCTTCCTGGTTCCATGATCTGCCATACTCTTCTGCCCTGATGGTCTCACCTCATGCTCCAAGGAATGGAGCTACCTATCTATGGACAGAGACTTCTTAAACCATAAGCCTGCAAATTTTCCTCTTCTAATTATTCTTGTTGGGTCTTTGGTCACACCTCTTACCTACAGCTAGGTGAGAGATTTTCTGTCATATAAGCTAGATATAAATAATTGTTAGGGGACAGAGATGAGAATGGTGGGAACACGAGGTTAATGATTCCATTAAAAAAATAAAAAAGCTAGCCGGGCATGGTGGCACACTCCTGTAATCCCAGCACTTGGGAGGCTGAGGCAGGAGGATCGCGAGTTCAAAGCCAGCCTCAGCAATGGTGAGGCACTTAGCAACTCAGTGAGACCCTGTCTCTAATAAAATACAAAAAAGGGCTGGGGATGTGGCCCAGTGGCCAAGTGCCCCTGAGTTCAATCCCCAGTACAAAAAAAAAAAAAAAAAAAAAAAGCTGACTAAAACATCTGCTTATTAGTAACCCTGAGATCACTACACTTCTGGATTTCAATCTGAGAAAATTACAACTTTCCTGACTATTGAATACAATTTGGATCAGATTTTCTAATGCTTGCCATGGAATAAATGACAATGCAGCAAGGCTGAAGATTAAATTAGATAATGTATTTTAAAACATTGTGTAATAGCCGGACACAGTGGCGCATGCCTGTAATTTCAGCACTTTGGAGGCTGAGGCAGGAGGATCGAGAGTTCAAAAGCCAGCCTCAGCAATGGCGAGGCACTTAGAAATTCAGTGAGATCCTGTCTCTAATAAAATACAAAAAAGGGCTGGGGATGTGGCCCAGTAGTCGAATGCCCCTGAGTTCAATCCCCGGTTCCATTAAAAAAAAAAAAAAAAATGTGTAAACTACATACACTGTATACAAATGAGGGCTTTTTCCAAAATCATAAGGTTTCACTAACTGAAATAGAAGAGATTTTTAGGAATCATCCTTAACTGTTGTAAGCCTTACTTTTCTCTACTGGGACACTCTTACCCTCTTTCCTGGCCTCTGAGCAGGGGTTGTATTCTATACAACACCTAGTGCATTATCAACACTTAATAAATGCAAAATAATGTTGTGTTAACTAACAAATTGCCACCAGATGTTCTTAAGGCTTTGGAACCTCCGAGTCAAACTGATCTCACAAAACAATAGTTTAATTATTACATCATCCATCTCAGTAATGGTGAGCGTCCGTCTGCCTTATGGCTGAAGCCTCACGTTAGACTGCTGCTACAGTGTTTATGATTAAATGCTCAATATGTGGTCCCTAAAGATATATTTTGGGAAGAGCCAACATTCAACTTCTCTATTAATCATCCTCTTGAATTACTTTTTTCAAAGATGAAGTTCAACATCCAAAACAAAATGTGAATCAACAAGATGCCAGAAAAGAAGTTTCTGGGTGAAATGAGGTTTAAGAAGACCAGTGCTCCAGCAGTTGCAAACAAGCATTCAGAAGCATCATTTGTAAGTGATTAATGAGAAGATAGGATGACAAGGCTGTTTAGAAGAGCAAAAAGGAATACAGGCCCCAGGAAAGGAACTGCATTTTCAGAGAATGTTCCTCCTTTCCAGTCTCTCTTAATCCTGGTGTGATTGCAATTAATTACCTGGGGAGGGTTTTGGTGTTTGGTTTTTTGTTTGTTTGTTTGTTTGTTTGAATGCTTGCTTGTGTAGTCTCAGTCCCTGGAACCCACTTTCACCAATTAAATCATAATTCCTTCAGAACTTAATCTATAGATGCTGGACCAATAACATTAACATAACCTAGGAACTTGTTGGAAATGCAAACTCTCTAGCCCCTGCTCAACTCACTGGATCAGGATTTGCATTTTACAAGATCTCCAGCTGATTCTTCTGTCCATCAAAGTTGAAGAAATGCAAGCTTCAGGGACTGGGGTTGTGGCTCAGCCGTAGAGCACTCGCCTAGCACGTGTGCAGCCCGGGTTTGATGCTCAGCACTGTGTAAAAATAAACAAATTGTGTACAACTAAAGCAAAATAAATAAATATTAAAAAAAAAAAAAGCTTCTGGGACAAAGAAGCTTATTTTTCCTCACATAACTGTTCCAGAGTGAGTGGTTCAGGGTTACAGGAAAGCCCTGCTTCACAGTCATTCAGGAATCCAGGTTCCTTCTTTTATGTTGCTTGTTCATACTCCAGGACATCCTGGGGTATGACCTGAATTACTATGGATTTCCAACCAGCAATGGGGAAGGAAGACATAAAGGAGAACTGTCTGCTGTCCTGAAGCCCAAGCCCAGAAGTCCTACTCAGTATTTCTGCTCTGGATTTAGTCACAGGGACACATCTAAGGCAAAGGAGGCTGGACAGAAGAAGCCTTTCCATGTATAGAAAGAAGGATAGGACAGTTGGGTAAACAAAGAACAGTCTCCATGCCATCCATGTAATAAGTTTCCAATAAAGGACAGCTATTAGTATTAGCTAGAATGTGTGCTTCACCAACTCAGAGTACAAATAGTATTTCATTTATTTTATTTTTCTTGTTTTGCTTGAGGCCAGAAGAACTTATCAGCAGGAAGCTGGTATTTCTTCCTTGGTCTTTTTTAATACTTTACCCCCAAAATGGTCCAACATCCTAGAGTCTTTCTTATTTTAGAGAGCCAGTTTTGCTACAAATACCAGGAGAAAGAAATAACCAGAAAGTTCTAACAACACACCAACACCATTCCTTTGGTGGCTACCTCATGAGCATACTAAACTCTGGCCCAACTCAGGCAAAGGGCTGATTATCTTCACTATGGAGAAGTGTTTTCTGCTTTTAGGTCCCAATCATGTCTTCACTTGTAGTTTTTGTTCATTAGAGTTGTTATTCCTTAGCATGAAATTGTGCCTAGCTAGCTAGATGTGGAAGGCTCCTGCCTCAGCCATTGCTATGAAGGAAGTACCCCTTCCCCACGAGGTCCTGACCCAGTCCCAATGCAAGTCACCAAGCCAGACATACCCATGGTGAATATCCCTTTCCTTCTTTGGGGGAGCTCCCTGGAAAAAATTGCCCAACTCCTATTCAGGAGCAGTTCTCTACACCAAGGGCTAAGGTGAGGGGGCCACCTTTGTGAGACCACAAAGAAAAATTCCTTACAAATATTCCTCCAGAGGTAAAAGAAGTCTACTATCCTTACATTTTTGTAACGAAGGGATGCACTCCAGTGATTTTTTTTCCTATTATAATAAAAATCTACTCCAAGGTTGCTGCTGGATATTAAAGAGGCTGGCACCGCTTTTTAAAATGTCATCTCACTAGTTCTCAATAACATCTGTCTCCTCAGAGCAAGTATCATTATCTCTTAAACCATTCTAGCAATGCAGAATTTAAGAGATTTTCTAGTCTCCATGACCACAGACCAGGGAAAGTTAGACAAATTCTTTAAAAAATATATACTTCTGTGTGTGTGTGTGTGTGTGTGTGTGTGTGTGTGTGTGTGTGTGTAAGTACTTAAATGTAGAAATATTTAAGCACTTTTGCACTTTCTATTCATCGGTTACTTTTAAAAACAAATTTATATACAGAAAAATACACAAATCACAAGTATACAACTTGTACACCCATGTAGTCAGAACCCACAACAAGAAACACATTTTAGCACCACCACCCCAAAACCACTCCCGTGTTACTTTCTAGTTATTCTCCTTGCCAAGGTAGTCATTATCCTGCTTTCTGGTTTTGTCTGGTTTTGAACTTTAGATAAATGTTGCATGTACAGTTTGTTCATTTTCATTGTAGTTTAATATTGTTATGTAAATATACTGCAAATTACTTATCCATTCTACAGTCGATGGGCATTTAAGTAGTTTCAAATTTGAGAATATTACAAATTTTACTACGGTGAACATTCTTTTAGAAAAACATATGTATTCGTTATTATCTTTTAGAAAGCATATGTATTCACATTTGTTGAGTATATACCTAAGGATAGAAAAGCTGGTCATAGTGTATGTATTGGATTCCATTGGTAGGTACTAACCAGTACTATTTAAGTGTTTTCCATGTATCAGTTCAATCTTCATAATAGTCCTTATTATAGAGGTATTATCATTAGCCTCCATTTTTACAGACAAGGAAATAAAGGCACAGAGAGTCTAAATAGAAAAAACAGTCAGTAAATTAGTTGGGTTTTAAATTCAGGAGTTCTAGATCCTAAACCTCATTAATAACTATTACTTTATACTCTCATACCAAGATTTATTCTATAAGTATGCCATCTGTTATTTGTACTAACTCATTTCCCTCTACCATGTACTAATGAAGAATTAAGAGTGCATATGTGTACACACACAAATACATGCACATACACTATACAAGAATTAGAGTGCAAACACACATACATATGTGTACATATGCTATATGTATATATGATGATGGTTATCAACAGCAGTGACATCATTGATACAAAACCAGCTACAAGTTGATCACTTAACATTGCCAGTTTATGTATTTGTGAAAGGATCAGATTAACCAGGATTACTTTTACTCATTTATATTAAAATTTTAAATATATGGGAAAAAGACTCTAGGAAGATGGATGAATAGGAAATACTAGGAATCTGTCTCCCCACCTAGACAATAATTGCACAGGCAGACTCTGCCTAATAAAACCATGTGGAAATTGGCATCTATTGATGTATGACAACTTCCAGGGGAAGGAAGGCTTGTAACATCATAAAGTGGAGTTAATTTTGGTCAAGTTCAGCTATTAACACAGGAAGAGCAACCCCCACCCCAGACCACCAATCTCATGGAAGGCAGCTGTGCACCTGTTCCTGGTGCAACCTGTACACAGCTTCCTGGAGCCAGGGTAGGCAAAAAAGGACTGTTTGACAACTATTGGGAATCTGTGCTCTGGTTGCTGATTACTGTCTTTGGTCACAGAGGTACAAAGAGGCAGGTGGCCATTGTTGCTGTACCTTCCTGCATTGTTACAAGTCCCACTCCCTTTAGCAGAAGTGAATTCCAGGGAATTTTAAAAGAGTGCCCTTTTTCTTTTCCTCTTCTTATTTTTCTCTTTATCCCCTTTGGTATCTGGACATTAAAGACCAGGACATTCAAAAACAACTTCATAAACCAAGTAAATTAGAAAGCAACCATACAAGCCCAGGGAAATGTGCAGGCTCAGAAAAGATCAGACAAGACATTAAGTTTACAGCTTAGGATGATTCTTGGCACAGAGATGGTCTATGAACAAAAATAATAAATAAAAATGATTTTTAAAACTCAGCAAACTCTGGGGAAGGGAGAGACTCTGAGTTCTTGTGTTATCACATTAGATTCAAATGTCCTGTTTTCAACAACAAAAAAATAAATTATGAGGCATATAAAGAAACAGGAAATAATGGCACTTTCAAAGAAAAACATAAATCATCAAAAACTGTCCTGAAAAAGTTTTGATGAAAGATCTACTAGGCAAAATATTTTTTAAATTATCTTAAAGATGGCTCAAGGAACTAAAGAAACATGGAGAAAGATATTTTTAATGATGTGTGAACAGAATTGAAATATCAATAAGAGAAAGAAAACCTAAAAAGAAACAATAAAGAAATTCTAGAGCTGAAAGTATAATAACTGGAATAAAAAGTGTGATTAGAGGAATTCAAAGGCATATTTGAGCAGGCAGAAGAAATCAGCAAACTTGAATAAAGGATAATGAAAATTATCAAGTCTGAGGAAGAGAAAGAAAAAAATTAAAGAAAAAATAATAAAGTCAAAGGGACATGTGGTATATCATCAAGTGAATGATCATATGTATTATGGAAGTCCAGATAGAGGAGAGAGAGAAAGGGCAAGAAAGAATATTTGAATAATGACAGAAAATGTCCCAAACTAGATAAACTACATGAATATAAACATCCAAAAGGCTCAATGAACTCCCAGTAAGATGAATTCAAAGGTCCCACACCAAAACACATATAATCAAACTTTTAAAAGACAAAGAAACTTGAAAGCAGCAAGAAATGAGTAATACATCATATGCAAGGAATCCTCACTAAGATTATCGGTAGATTTTTCACCAGAAACTTTGGCAGCCAGAAAGCAACCCAATCAAAAATTGGGCAAAGAATTTGAATAGATGTTTCTAAAGAATTCATACAAATGGCCCATGAATATGTGAAAAGATGCTCAGCAACACTAATCATTAAGGAAATGCAAAACAAAATTACTTTCCCCCTCACCTACCATACCACCCCACAACTATTAGGATGGGTACATCAAAAAATAAAATAACAAGCCGGGCACGGTGGCACACACTTGTAATCCCAGCGGCTCAGGAGGCTGAGGCAGGAAGATAGAAAGTTCAAATCCAGCCTCAGCAAAAGTGAGTCGCTAAGCAATTCAGTGAGACCCTGTCTCTAAATAAAATACAAAATAGGGGTAGGGATGTGGCTCAGTGGTTGAGTGCCCCTGAGTTCAATCTCCAGTATCCTAAATTAATAAATTAAATAACAAGTGTTGATGAGGGTATGGAAAAATTAGGGTCCTTGTATTCTCTTGGCAGTAGTATAAAATGACATGGTTGTTTTAGAAACAGCATAGCAGATCCAAAAATACTTAAAAATAGAATTATGATAATAACCCAGCAATTCCACTTCTGAATATATGTCCAATGATTAGTGCCCTTATAATCTTTGGATATATACCCAGAAGTGCCTTTTAGAAGGGCACTAATACTATTCATGAGGATGGAGCCCTCATGACTTAATCACTTCCCAAAGACCCCCCCCCTTACTACTATCACATTGGCTATTAGTTTCCAAAATATGAATTTGGAGGAACACCAACATTCTGGCCATGACAATCATCTAACATATTGTTTTTGCTAGGCATTTGGGGGAATGCCCATTGACAGAATGTACTTGAGGTGAACCCGTTCCTCCATCCTCATAGATCTCATGTTCTTGTAAGGAACATTAGAAATAACTATGAATGGCAACAATGATAAGTGCAAAAATGTGGTTATAGGGTTACAGATACTAAATGGAGGAGTGGAACAATCTCATTAATCATTAAGGTAAGACTTAAAGGTAGTGGTGCATTTTACTTGAGTTATAAAGAATAGATAAGGTTTCCCCAAAAGGCAGTAAGGTCAAGGAATAATGGAATGAGCAAATACACAGATGCAGAAAGGCACCAAATGCTTCTGTGTAAGCTGCCTGGTACCGTAAACCGGGAGGAAAAACTCTCGGAGGCAGAGTATAGCTTTTACTACTTTTACTTCTACTTTCTTAGAGCTTAGAGAGGGAAAGAAAGATTTTTCTTAGAGAGGGAAAGAAAGATTTTTCTTCTTAGCTTAGAGTTAGCTTAGAGTTAGAGTAAAGAAAGATAGAGCTTAGCTTAGAGAAAGATTAGAGCTTCTTTCTTCTCTCTTCTTTCTTCCTTCTTCTTTCTTCTGTCTTCTGTCTTCCTCGGGAGCCTCGGCCTAACTCTGACCAATCATTACTTCTTCTATCTGGTTTCTCTTCTGTAACCGCTCTGCCTACGTTCTGGCCGCTCTGATTCTTCTGACCGACCGAGTGACTGCCCGGCTGACTGAATTCTCCGTTCTCCTAACTCGGACCGCTTTCACCCGGTTATATACCTTCAGGTTTGCGGGTGCCTACAGGTGCGTCACATACATATCAGGTGGAACTTATGGCTTCCAGCTAGCTACAACAGCCCTTCCTAATTAGGGCTCCTTCATATTCCTTCCCTTTAGTTTAAAAAGGTGCTTTAATTCTATTTTCTCTATTTTATTTTCTCTATTTTCTTTTATTTTCTTGTCCCTACCTAGCTTTTCACCTTTTATTTTTGAAAGGGTGGATATTTGAGCCCTTTTTGAGAAGGTGCTGTGGCTTTAAGGAAGCCTAATGCTGAGGAGCAGCTAACGCACCTAGTTAAGCACAATTGCATAAGCGGCTTTGACTTTTTTTTTTTTTTTTTTTTTTTTTTTTTCTCCTCTTCTTTATTTTTCTTTATGGCTTTCTTGCCAAAGCTCAATGGCTTTTTTTTTTTTTTTCCTGCATGGTTTTTACCATGCTATTTAATTCTCTATTTTCTTTTAAGCTCATGGCTTTTTTCTTTATACTAAAGCTCAAGGCTTTTTCTCTATATTTTTTATGGCTTTTGGCTGGCTACTCGGCTTCGGCTTTTGGCCGGCTACTCTGCTTCAGCTTAATTCTTAACTGGCTTCAACTGAGTCAGAGGCTATGCTCTCTTGTTTCTACTCTTTTTGCTGGTCTCAACTGAGTCTGGCTTCTTCATTTTTTATGGCTTTTGGCCGGCTCGGCTTTTCGCCGGTTACTCTGCTTCAGCTTAATTCTTAACTGGCCTCAACTAAGTCGGCTTTTGGCCGGCTACTCTGCGGCTTTTGGCCGGCTCGCTTCGGCTTTTCACTGGCTACTCTGCTTCGGCTTTTCGCTGGCTACTCTGCTTCAGCTTTTGGCCAGCTACTCTGCTTCGGCTTAATTCTTAACTGGCTTCAACTGAGTCAGAGGCTCTGCTCTCTTGTTTCTACTCTTTTTGCTGGTCTCAACTGAGTCTGAGGCTATGCTTTTTCATTGCTCTTATTTCTTAGCTTTTCTTCTCTGCCTGCCGAGCCCCGGACGGACCACCATTTGTATGCTGCCTGGTACCGTAAACCGGGAGGAAAAACTCTCGGAGGCAGAGTATAGCTTTTACTACTTTTACTTCTACTTTCTTAGAGCTTAGAGAGGGAAAGAAAGATTTTTCTTAGAGAGGGAAAGAAAGATTTTTCTTCTTAGCTTAGAGTTAGCTTAGAGTTAGAGTAAAGAAAGATAGAGCTTAGCTTAGAGAAAGATTAGAGCTTCTTTCTTCTCTCTTCTTTCTTCCTTCTTCTTTCTTCTGTCTTCTGTCTTCCTCGGGAGCCTCGGCCTAACTCTGACCAATCATTACTTCTTCTATCTGGTTTCTCTTCTGTAACCGCTCTGCCTACGTTCTGGCCGCTCTGATTCTTCTGACCGACCGAGTGACTGCCCGGCTGACTGAATTCTCCGTTCTCCTAACTCGGACCGCTTTCACCCGGTTATATACCTTCAGGTTTGCGGGTGCCTACAGGTGCGTCACATACATATCAGGTGGAACTTATGGCTTCCAGCTAGCTACAACAGCCCTTCCTAATTAGGGCTCCTTCACTTCTGGAGAACAGCCAATAATGGAGTATGTAAGGAACTGGAGCATGTGTGGCACAGAACCTCACTTCTGATGTTTGTCATGTAAGTACTATGTGCACTGCACTCTCATCTGACCCCATAAAACTTCCCAGTGAGGTGAGCACCATCATTCCCTTTTCCAGGTGAAGATACAGGCATATAAAAAAAATTAAGTAACTTGTCCAAGGCCACAGTCCCAAGAAATGCCAAAGGCCAGTCTTCAGTTCTGGCCCATCTGATTCCAAAACTCCCACTACAATCTTCTACCTCCTACCAGAGATAATAAGAATGCATCTGAGGGGCCACCATGAGCTTTCCAGGCAAGGAATTTGGACTTTAGATAAAAGACAATGTGAGGCCATGTACATTTGGTAAATGCCTTAAGAACAGAATACTTCAAATTGTGGGCCACTACTGACTAGTGGATCATGGATTCTATTTAATGACCAGCACTTCTTCTCCAAATAAAAGGATAGAACAGAATATAAAATATTGGAATAAGAACAGAACAAAACAAAATATTGAAATACTTTTCACACAGATTAAAATACAGATTCATAAAACTATTGCCCCCACTTTAGATAGATAACACATCAGAAGATAGGTATATGATTGAATATTGATATTTTAGTCAGCTATTATACTACTGTGACTAAAAGACCCAACCAAAACAATTTTAGGGGAGGAAAGGTTTAGTTGAGGGCTCACTGTTTCAGAGGTCTTAGTCTATAGAAGGCCAGCTCCATTCCTCAGGGCTCAGGTAAGGCAGAACATCATGGAGGAAGGGAGTGTGGCAGAGGGAAGCAGCTCACATAGTGATCAGGAACCGGAGGAAGAGGTTTCCACTTGCCAGATACAAAAATATACCCCATAACCTCACCCCCAATGAACCACTTCCTCCAGCCACACCCCACCTGCCTCCAGTTACCACTCAGTTAATCTCATCAGGGATTAGGTTAAGGCTATGGCCAATCATTTCTCCTCCAAACCTTCTTGCATTTTCTCACACACGAGCTTTTGGAGGACATCACATCTAAACCATAACAATTAATAAATAGATGATAGATGAGATCAGTAGATAGGAAAATAGATAAAAAGGAAGGATACTAGATAGATGATCCTAGATGATGGATGGAGAGAGAGGGATAGATAAATAAACAGATAGATATATATGCATACCATGCTGTAATATAAAATGTATTTCATTCTGTGGCTTGTGGTTGAAAAGTATCA
This sequence comes from Tamias sibiricus, assembly GCA_025594165.1. Taxonomy (NCBI): domain Eukaryota; kingdom Metazoa; phylum Chordata; class Mammalia; order Rodentia; family Sciuridae; genus Tamias; species Tamias sibiricus. The sequence continues at coordinate 210,825,898 of CM046658.1, forward strand.
AAGCCTCTGTCCTAAGGACATTGTCAGGAGTACATCTATAAATATCTGATTGAAAAAAAGAGTCTCTGGAGGCAAGGGAACCAGTCAGAGGATATTTGCAGATTGTGAGGGTGGGCAAGAGTTTGAACTGGAGTGAAATTCAACAGAAAAAGTTTTTGTGTAATAGATGTGTTTTTTCTGACATAATCTACAATGCAACATCATTCACATGTTCTCTCTGCTCCCAGCAAGGATAACCAGAGCCCCTTCTGAGTTCCCTACCTTCCTCCTCATTATGAGAGGTTTAACTGCCATCCTATACCCATCTCCTGGGCTTCAGTGAGTCTTTGATGAGTGGTTTTATTTTAAAATAACGAAACTAACCCCCATTTGTCTGCTACAAAGTAGAATCCTGACACTGAGAGAATATATTAGGCAAGTCTAAGGTGTTATGCATTTGAGGCTTGTCTTTTCTTCTTGGGCTCTTTCTAGAGGACTTCCTGGCTCTGAATATCTCCAAGGTTCTGTTGCCTCCTCCGTGGGGTCTCCCATTCAGTCCCAGCACATGCCTGTCAGATAAGTACTGAATTGCTATCCTTGTTTTTTAGCAGATAAAGAAACTGACAGAGAAGATAAATGATACCTTCAAATCCCCACCATCACCACCACCCGCTAGTAAATGTGGGAAATGAGATTAAATCCTGTCCCATGTGATTTCTAAAGCCACATGTTCACTACCGGCCTTCCATTAAGTTATTTTTCCTTTAGATTAAGAAAACTGGAGCTAGAGGTGTAGTTCAATGGTACAGCACTTACACTATTAAAAATAAAAAAGGAAAAATAAGATAGTTTTCTTCATCTGTGTGTGTGTGTGTGTGTGTGTGTGTGTGTGCGCGCGCGCGCATGCACATGCGGGCACATTGCTAAGGTTCAAATCCAGGGCCTAGACAAGCACCCTACTACTGAGCTACATCCCAGCCCCAAGAAAGTTGTCTTTTCAAAATCTTTTTTTTTATATTATGCTATAGAAAGTTAAGGTATGGTAAGTATATTAAACATTTACTAGCCACAATTTACAGATAAGAAGACTGAATAATAAAGAGGCTTTTAATATTATCCAACATTATAATATATTAAGAGGTCTAAAATTAAATCTAATAGAAAGGTCAAGTGGCTTAAATACTTTGGGTGCTAAGAATTCTAGTCTCACTGTACTGCAGGCCTGGAATATTGGGTTGGATTTCAATAGGCCAGTGTGTAAGTTCAGTGCATGACTCCTTTCTTGGAATTCAGACGTTTGAACTTTTCCTGGCTGACTGAAATGTTGGAATTTTCCTTCACAGTCATGTCCCATCTTCTCTGTATACCAGAATGGTTACTGGACAATGTTAAGAGAGTACAGATTCAGTACACTGTACATGGTATTGAATTACAATAAATGTAGAACAATGCAAACTGGGGCAAATTTATACACTTATGTACCTGAACTTGAAAGATCCACCATTGAACGAATTTAATAATTAAGTTGTCTGGTTGAGTAAATTTGCCCTGATAAGTAATTATCAAATAAAACTAATTCTTACCCTTACCTCAGTTTTGTTTTGTGCTTTTTTTTTTAATAAAAGGAAGAGAAAATAACAAGATACCTAATTTTAAAACCACATAACATTATAATGCAGCATGGTAAATTCCCCAGGAATTTCATGATAGACCAAATTGCAAAACCCAAGGTATATGATCTTATGCAAATAACTTTACTTCTATGTCCCAATTGCTTCAGTTATGATTAAGATAAGTCCTATAAGAGCTTAGAATATGGTAAGTGGGCAATGAAGTATATCATGGAGTTAAGAATACTGTACCCAACACAGTTGTTGCCATGAAGCATGTACAGAACTCAATACTAGGCAAGAGGATAGAATCCATTCCAGTGTGGCTCAGGTTAAGATTGCTGACCTGACTTGGAAAAATAAGTTCATTAGGCTGAGTGACAGTATCTAAAGGCAAGCTTGGGTCTAGCCATTCTGTCATTTATATCAAAGAGGCTGGAAGTAGAGGCCTAAAAAGGCAATAAAAATGTGATATTACTCAGCTAAGTGGATAACAATTTGATTCCAGACAGACTCACTCATGTTGAAACATAGCCTTAGCCATTAGCCAGAATCAAGAGAGACAAGGAATCAATGTCTCAGGAAGAAGGATTCACACCACATCAGGAGTTGGTCAGAGTCCTCATGGAAAATGTGTCCTCTCCCTCCAAAAAATATCTACATCAAATCTTTGGAACTTAATGTGACTTTATTTAGAAAAAGAGTCTTTGCAGATGTGATTAAGTTAAGGGACTTTTTTTAAGGATCCTGTAGTGAATAACCTGGGTACGCCCTAAATCTAATCACTTGTATCCTTATAAAACAGATGCAAAAAAATAAAATAAAATAAGGTATAGGGAAGACAGAGGCAGAGCTCAGAATGATGGCTATAAGCCAAGGAACACCAAGGAATTCTAATGACCACTGGAGGAGACAAGGAACAGATTCTCCCTCAGAACCTTCTGAAGGAGTATGGTCCTGGCCACACCTTGATTTCAAGCCTTTGGTCTCCAAAGCTGAAAGAATAAATTTCTGTTTTCAATGGTGATTTGTTTTGGTATCCCTGGGAAACTGCTACAGCCCTGAATAAGGGTTTGGCATTCAAAGCTTCAGCCCATAAATAGAAGTGGAGTTCAATTCAACTATATGATAGAAACCATCATACAAGAGTTCATGGGAAATACAGTGGTGTGGCATTTTGCTCTCTGGATACTAGACCTAGGACATCCAATTTCAGATCTAACAATCATGATGAGGAAGAGCAAGTCCTGGGTTGGCTCAGGAGCTAGTGGGTTCATTCTGCACTTGGAATATTTCAGTAACCACTGCCAAGCAGGGCAAGTAGGAACTGATAGAGCAGACAGTGACTTCTTGGCAATAAATATCTTCTAGAACCAAGCCACATGTAGTCAGAGATGTCAGTTTCAGAACAAAAGAACAAAATATTCAAAAAATATTCTGCTTCTACTGTGGAAGAGATCTTCCCCATGGTCCTAGGATGCTAGTTCCCTTTGTTCACAAAATAGGCACATGCCAGCACAGGGGTGGTCTTGCCCTCCTGGAGCTCACCAGCTGTCCTGGCTCTTTTCTGTAATCCCCATCTTCCCCTCTGGAGCTAAGACCTTCCTGTGTGCTCAGGAAAACTCTTCTTCGTCAAGAGCTTCCATGACTTGAAAAGACCATATGTTCTCATGTTAGTAAGAAAGGAGAATTGAGCTAAGGAGGAACTTATTATCACTGTAGGATTCTGACTCACAAGTCCAAGAATCAGCCTGGTTACCAGCATACAACAAGGATTACCTACTCCCCCACAAAAATAAAATAAAATAAAAACAGTATCATAATTTCTTAAAAGTCATGTTTCTTCCTCCCTTTTTAGGCACACTATAGGAGAAATAAATAAGCATCAGTTATAATCTTTGTCCTTCAGAAGCTTGAGTCTTCAAACATACCAAGAGGTCTAGACATGGTCACTAATATACAAAGTTATAGATGCTCTGTAGTAACACAGGCCAACGGAATTAGAGTTGAAACAATGAGATTTCCTTTTATTAATGTTAAGCCAAGCACGAAAGGATTCCAAAATATGGCAATCTGATATTAAATTTATATGAACAATATATGTCGTATGATAATACAAGACATGATACAATGAAAATCTCCAAAGAATCAAAGAATTTCTAAACCATTTCACCTCTCTGACCTTGATTGCTTCATTTTTAAAATGAAAAAATTTATACATAATCACTTAAATCTTTCCAGGCCCCCAAATATTCCTTGGACAGTTCGTTGTAAGGTAAACACCAACAGGTACCTTTATTAAGACCAGAAAGATTGGCTGACATGTGGAAGGGCAACTGAGGAATACAGCAAGCTGGTCTGCTTAAAATCCCAGTTCCTCCCTGAGAGGCAATATGGCCAATGGAAAGAAGTGGAAAACTTATGGGCACCAAACCTAAGCCCAGGCCTGTAAGACATTCCCAATCACCTCTGCCAATTTGGTTCTCTGCTTTCATTATAACACCTGGCTGAAATCCCACTCCCCTCCCATATTTCCCCAACTGATCTCTTTTTCTTTTTCTTCAATCAGGTTTAACTTTCTAAAGGCTAAAAATCATAAAGCAAAAAAAAAAAAAAAAAAAAAAAAAAAAAAAAAAAAGATACGAAATGCAGAGAGGTGGAGACAGAGTAGTACTCACAAAACTAGAATTTAAAGAACTATTTTAATACAGACTCCTCAGAAAGAGGTTGGACTACTGACTCCCCCAGAGGATTAATGGTTCGAGACACGTACATTAGCACTTGCCTCCTCAAGCTGATCTGTTTTTTGGTTGCTATGTAAATGTTGATAAAATATTCATTTAGGTGGGGTCAAAAATTATATTACACTCTTACAGCACATCTGTGAAGCCTGGCCTTTTGAACAAATGACCATAGTTCACTAGGCCTCCATGCTGTCAGAAGCTGCTTCCCAAATACAAACTGTGAACCTAGCTCTACCATATGGATGTACTGGATCAATGAAAAATGGTGTCTGAGGGGCCCCAAAGCATGAGAAGTTCTGGCAAAAAATGACAGATTTTATGCTGGCTGCTGAAGAGAAATGTACTGAGACTAGAAAGACTAAGGAGGTGCACACCTTCAGAACGTGTCTGTGGATCGAAATACACCCTCACAGATTGTTGAGAGAGCCCCTGGTGGCCGGGTTAACCTTGGCATTAGTATCATTATGCGAGTAGGCTCATTTCTGGCACCTAACATTGGACACATTGACAGCAACAGGGTTGATGGAAGAGGAAAGAATCTGCTTTGCAGTTAAAAAAAAAAAAAAAAAAAAAGTTCTCAGATTTCTTGAGCCATTTGAAATCATGCCAGAGAAATACTTGATTTCAGCATTCTTAAACTCTCTGCGATGATGCCGCAAGTGGTGTCCCCCACATGTGATGATGTATTTCAGAGCCAGAGTTTTCTCAAGATGTTCCAAGCCTGCAGGCTCCTGATCCTTTTTCAAATTACCAAGATGATAGTATCCCAGTGAGAGTTGTGATTAGTCTAAACTCTCCACAGCTGTGAGAGACGAATGTACAAATTCCAATAAAGATTCTGCATGTTCTGGACTGAATTTACCTACAGGACAGTGAGGCCTAACTCAGGGACTGCTTAAAAGGACTGGAGCTGCCATAATGCTATTTCATGTCTTCCACAGCATCAGTGGCTTATAAGGTTCGACTGTTTTAGCAGGATACCTGCCTCACAATAGTGTCACTGCCCAGCAGTGGGTATATATTAAGCAATCCTGTGATGTGTTGGGAGAAAACCAGGATCGGGAAAATTAAATCTAAGTACATAGGAATTCAAAGAGGCCTTGCAATTCATTATATGAATAGCCAGGAGGATTATAAAACACCTTGTAATTGAAGGGGTTGGTCCAAGCTACAGGGGACAACAGAACCAGCTGTATCACCACCTCTAACTCATTTATAAGAAAGAACACACAGACTCAGAGTATTCTTCAGTTACTTGGAAAAGCCCACAGGGCTTGGTTCCCATCATTTGGACACCTTTTCCCTAAAATACTTCCCGGAAACATTAAGTGCATATACTATACACGTGACATGCACCCTTTTACCTGTTGAATCACTGTATCATCTGAAGGCACTTCCTGTTTTCCTTCATGAAACATCTACAACATACTTTCCAAGACTGGCAACAAGGATTCAAAATCGTCTAAACACATTAACAAATGCAGAGATAAGAAAGAAGATTGCTCAATTTGGAAAACAAAAAACCCAAAGGAATATATACATTTTTAAAAATTACCTTCTAATGTTATTTGCACAAATGTAGAATCTTCTAAAGCCATGTCAACATTCATTGTGTACATTCACCTACATTGTTTGGAGTCCAATGAAGCATACCCTCTTGTTATGGTTTTGATGTGGTGTCCCCCCAAAAGCTCATATGTCAGACAATGCAAGAAGGTTTGGAGGATAAATTATTGGGTTATAGCCTTAACCTAATCAGAGAATTAATCCTTGATGAGATTAACTGAAGTGGTAGGGTGTGGCTGCAGAAGATGGGAATTGGGACGTGGCTTTGGGGTCTATATCTGTATCTGGCAAGCGGAGTCTCTCTCTGTGTTTCTTGATCACCATGATGTAAGCTGCTTCCCTCTGCCACACATTCTGCTAAGATGTTCAACCTCACCTCAAGCCCTGAGGAAGGGAGCAGAACTTCTATAGACTAAGACCTCTGAAACTGAGAGCCCTCGAATAAACTTTTCCTCCTCTACAATTGTGCTGGTTGGGTCTTTAAGTCACAGCAGTGAGAAAGCTGACTAAAACACCTGGTATCACTTCTGACACAGGGAGATTTTAATAGCATACCATCATTTTACAGTTTATCACAGAGCCATATCACACATTTATATGATGTGGCATTTTTCCTTATAGACACTGAACTTGACTTTTCTTTCTCAAAAGCAAACCAGAAAGAACATGACTGAAGTCAGGAGATCCACTGGAGAGCTGAAAGAGGTATACACAAAATTCTCAAAATACTGAACTCTGAATGATCTGCACATGATTTTTTATTAAAATGGGGGGGAAATGGGGTTGTGGGGGGAGCATGGGAGAGGTAGACAAATTCTAGATATAGCAAAAAGGAGGGAGGAGAAGGTGGGAAGAATGGAGCTAGGAAAGACTGTGGAATGAAATGGACATCATTACCCTAAGTACATGTATGAAGATACGAATAGGTGCGACTCATGAAAAATTGTATAATTGTTGCCGCCTGAAGCGCTCGGAGCACCGGAGCCGCGGGAAGAACTTCAGAAGCAAACTGGAGACAAATGAAAAATTGTGCTCTATTGGACGTCTTTTTTATGTTTAGACAATGCCACCGGCAAATCTTCAGGGCCCGCTACCTAGAAACTCAAGCATCAATTATTAAAGGAAAGGCAGTGCTATTGCAGCACTGAGTCAAGAGGCGAGTTGTCAAACTACAAAATAGAATAATTAGATTAGAAAATTAAAGTTGATTTTTGTTCACACACATCGCTGGTTGAGCTTATACAAACATAAGTTGGAAAAATATCATATTTAGAACAAAACAAAGAAAGACTGAGGGTAATTACTGCATTAAAGATAGATTAAAGAAAAGGTAAAGGCACTTTAGAGAAATAATTTGTTAGCTGGAACCCTTGAGTCTCTGTATACAGAGCAATCTTTTACCTGTTGAGATAATTGAAATTAATGAGCTATTAAACAAATGAAGTTAATAACAAATAAACAATCTTAAATCAAAACACCAAAATATCAGGTTATATAGCACTAGTCATATTGTTTGCTAAAGAGAAGTCCCAGGGACACCTATAAATCAAAATTGAAAGTACCTTCATTTATAAAATTATTTACCTAAATTGAATACTCTAAACCTAAAATGAATTAAAGTTATTTGGATCCATATATATATATATTTTCTTTTTCATAAGCGCTTTGTTCTATGTGACATCACACTGGACAAACAAACATACAAACATATATTTGTGACGTCACATTAACATGAAATATAGACAAATGTACAGACATAAAGACATGTATAAAAAGAAAAAAAAATACAATTGTGTGCACACTAAAGAGAGATCTCCTCGTCCCGGCCGGGAGAAATGACACTTAAGTTGTGAAATATTTTGAAGGACTCTTTTGAGGGAATCATTCTATACCTTCATCTTGGTCCTCTTGATTTTGTACCTTTTTTATTAATCTTGATTCTTCAATAACTTCATCTTGATCATTTTGATGTGGTACCTGTTTTATTAATCTAGATGGTATCCATATTGGAGAGGATTCGTCTTTTGGAAAAAAACACAAACAGATCCTCTTCCCCAAATTAATACTGGATCTGGACCCTTCCATGTACCTGAAAGAACATCCTTCCAGTAAACCAAAGGTTTATGTTGTTGGTGTGGATTCCAATGTCTGTCTCCAGCAGAATAACCATTAGAGTCTAAAGTTAAAAAATTTAAGGTAAACAGGGCAACTGCCAATCTGTCCTTAGGACTTTTCCAATTTCCTTCTTTTTGTTTTAATAACATAATTTTCAGTGTTCGGTTTGCTCTTTCAATAATGCCCTGACCCTGAGGATTGTATGGGATGCCTGTTTTATGGGATATATTGAATTTTGCGCAAAACTGTTTGAAAGATGAGGACGTATATGCGGGGCCATTATCTGTTTTAAGCATTTTGGGGATGCCCAATGCAGCAAAAGCTTGCAAGCAATGAGATGTAACATCTTTAACTTTTTCTCCAGAATGTAAGGAAGCAAAAATCATGCCTGAACATGTATCTATGGTCACATGAATAAATCGCAATTTTCCAAAACTTGGCTCATGAGTAACATCCATCTGCCACAAATGATTGGGCATCAATCCTCTAGGGTTAACGCCGAAATGAGGATTGGGCAAATGTGTCATACAAGATTTACAATCTTTTACAATTGTTCTGGCTTGCTCCTTTGTGATTTTAAACCTACGTTGCAAGGTGGTGCTGTTGACATGAAACTGGGAGTGAAATAAAGTAGCTTGTTGTAGCGCTGAAAGTATAAATACTGTTTTTGTAAGTTCATCAGCCTTTTGATTACCTTCATGGAGGGGACCAGGCAAATTAGTATGTGCTCTAATATGGCCTACGAATAGGGGTTCTTTTCTTGCCCACAAAAGTTTTTGTATTTGATAAAACAATTTAAAGGCTGGAGTATGAGGTGCTATTGGTCCTGCTAACTCTAATTTTGGGACGGCTTGTACAATATAGTGGCTATCTGAAAAAATGTTTACGGGCTGGTCCCTAAAATTTTCCAGAGCTCTTACCACAGCTTCCAATTCCACTAGTTGAGCTGATTTGTGTGCAGTTATGTAAGTCATATTTTCTTTTTTAGGGACTACTGTAGCAGTACCATTTGAGGACCCATCTGTAAATACATTAAATGCCTTAGGAATAGGTTGATTTTTTATTACCTGTGGAAATATAATAGGATGATTAATACAAAAAGATAATATAGGGGACTTAGGAAGATGATTATCAAAATTTGCAGAAGTAGAGCATTTAGCTATAGCCCAATCATTATCATTGAAGCATAAGTATTCAATCTGTGATGATGAATAGGGAGTAATAATAGTAGCAGGGTGAATGCCAAATATTTTAGTAGAAGTCTTAAGTCCTTGAAGAATAAGTTTAGCCACCATGGAGGTATAAGATTCAATTATACTTTTAGGAGAGACGGGCAAATGTATCCATAATAAAGGCCCTTGTTGCCAAAATACTCCTGTGGGTGTATATTGTGAAGAAATAATAATCAACATCAGCGGTTGAGTTAAATCAAATCTATCACAATGAGCTCCTTCGATGGCTTTTTCTACTAACTTTAAAGCTTTCCTAGCATCAGGAGTCAATGTTCGTGGTGAAGATGGATCAGGATCTCCACGAAGGATGTCAAATAAAGGTTTTAGTTGGCCAGTAGTGAGATTTAGTGTAGGGCGAAGCCAATTAATGTCTCCCAGTAGTTTTTGGAAATCATTGAGGGTGGTCAAATGTTCTTTATTTATTAAAATTTTTTGGGGTCTAACAAAAGTATCCATGATTTTAAATCCTAAATATAATATGGGAGATCTGGTTTGAACTTTTTCTTCTGCTATATATAATCCATATTTTTTTAAATTTTCTACCACATCACTGAATATATTAAATAAGATTTTTTGATTAGGGTGGGCCAATAAAATATCATCCATGTAATGTAGACACATGAGGTTTGGATATTTATTTTTAATGGGTTGGATAGCCTTGTCCACATATATTTGGCATATGGTGGGGCTATTAGCCATTCCCTGTGGTAAAACCTTCCATTGATATCTCTGATCAGGGCCATTATTGTTCATAGAAGGAACGGAAAAAGCAAACCTGGGGGCATCCAGAGGATGTAGGGGAATAGAAAAGAAGCAATCCTTTATATCAAGAGTAATAAGATGGAAATTTTTTGGAATAGCTACGGGACTAGGAAGTCCAGGTTGAGTAGGCCCCATAACTTGCATGGTTTTATTGATTTGTCTAAGATCATGTAACAATCGCCATTTTCCTGACTTTTTCTTGATCACAAATATGGGGGAATTCCAGGGAGAGGTGGAAGGTTCTATATGACCTGCTTCTAATTGTTCCTGAACTAATTGGTGGGCCGCTTGTAATTTCTCTTTAGATAGGGGCCACTGAGGGACCCACACTGGCTTATCAGAAAGCCATGGTATTTTCAAAATTATTTTCTCAGTGGCCCCCCAAAAAAATATCTTTTTCCTTTATGACAATGATTACTTTTAGGGTTAAGATTACTCTGTACTTTTTGATAATGAGTTCTTTTATGGTTAAGATTACCCTGTAGGTTTTCACATTTAACATCTGCAGGCTTGGTTGCAAGGTGTACTCCCATTTGTTGCAAAATATCTCTTCCCCATAAAGTAACCGGTAGATTAGGTAAAACATAAGGCTGAAATGTTCCTTTATGGCCTTCATCATCCTCCCATTTTAAAATTACTGCACTTTTATCTGGGAGGTTATTATATCCCAAGCCTCTTAAACTGGTTGAAGCTTTTTGCAGAGGCCAGTGCTTGGGCCATTGGCGTAAATTAATAATGGAAGAGTCAGCTCCAGTATCTATTAATCCCTCCATTTCTATTCCTTGGATTTTTATTTTACACATAGGCCTCCTTGAACAGTCTCGAACCCAGCAAGCCATGGGACTTGAGTCAGTGGAACAAAATCCTCTATTGTTCCCTTCTTGAGGCATACCCATTTTAAATGAATTATGTAAATTGGGAAGGAGAAGCAACTGAGCAATTCTATCTCCTTGATTAACAGAACTTACACTTTGGGGTGAGCTAAGCATTATTTTTATTTCCCCTTTGTAGTCTGAGTTTATTACACCTGGGGTCACTTGCAAACCTAATAAGCTTTTAGGACTACGCCCAATAATAAGTCCTACAGTCCCTGAGGGAAGAGGTCCCCTGACTCCTGTGGGAATCAGTTGAACCCCCATTTCAGGTGTTAACACTATTCGGGCGGTGGAACAGAGGTCTAATCCTGCATTTCCTCTTGTTCCTCTGGCGAGGGAGTGGATGGGTAGTAGGGATTGTGTCGGGGAAGCATCTGAGTGGATGCTTGAGGATACTCCTTCTGCAATGCCCCGTACATTTGTGGGCCCCGGGGTACTGGGCCCCGTGCCCCGTTTTTTGAATTCCTGAACAAAGGATTTCCATGGATGTCAAATTTTGAATAGCATTTATTGGCCCAATGATTTCCCTTTTTACACCTGGGGCAGCGGCCTGGGGCATGGTATGAGCTTGATCTTATTTCTCTTTTGGGATTTTGCCTAGAATTGCCTGATTGATTATGATAATTTTGCCTGGAATATCCTGATTGATTATAATGTCTACGTTTAGCCTTTGTGAAATTTCGAGAGGAAGCACCTCTCATTGAGGCTGCAATCACATTTCCTGTGACAAAGGCGCCATTTATATCTTTACATAGTTGTATATATACGGAAAGATCCTTTTTAGTTCTCCATGGCCTGATGGCTGCTTGGCACCATTTATTTGCATTTTCATAAGCTAATTGAACAACTAAAGGCATAGCTTGGTCAACATCTGCAAACACACTACCTGCAGTTCTCAAAAGTCGATCAGCAAAGTCGGCATACGGCTCATTAGGTCCTTGAATCACTTTTGACAAGCTACCTTGTAGATCCCCAGGTCCTTGTACAGTTTTCCATGCCTCTAAGGCAGCTGCATTTATCTGAGCATATATATCTGAGTCATAATCTGTTTGAGCCTGTAAGTCTGCGAATTGCCCTTCTCCTGTGAGCATGTCTATATTATAGTTTTCAAACCCTGCAGCCGCGTTTCTTTTAGCCGTTTCTATACAAAGTTCTTGGAATTGCGATCGCCAAACCAAGAATTGCCCCCCGCTTAATGTTGCTTTACATAGACTTTTCCAGTCTGAGGGGGTTAAGCTAAAGGTGTTAAGGGACTCCAGCATACTCAACGTGAAAGGAGCTTGGGGCCCATAAGTCATTACTGCCTCTTTGAGATTTTTTATTGTTTTGAAATCTACTGTCTGATGGACACTCTGTCCATTTTTCTTTTCAAATGCTGGCGGTTCCCAATGTATCTGTGAGTTGTCCTCGAGGGCGCATAAGCGATCAGAAAGACTTTTTATTTCTGTTTCTAGGGTATGCAAATGCCTAGTAATACCCTTCATATTTTCTGTAATGGATTCCACCCATGGGGGAGTAGTCACTTCCACAAGTGACTCCTCTGCCTGATGGACCTTTTTCTCGGTCTTTTTTAATTTCTTTTTCCTCATTTTCTCAGGATCACTTTTACTAGATTCCTCACCACTGCTAATTTCACTGACAGCAATATCCTGAGGCCCAGGTTCCAGTGAGAGCAAGTATCCTTCAGCTTTCGCCAATAACTCCCGAATAGCTTTAATAGCTTGGATTTTTGTCATTTTTGGGTCTCTTCTAATACTCTCTTTACTGGTCTCAGTTGGCCCAGTGGAATCTACACTTTTTTGATCACTTTCATTTTTGTCTATATACTCCTCACTGAGAACAGAGTCAGGTATATCAAGGAGTCTTTGCATAGCCTCTATCACTTGGGATTCAGTTATATTCGAACCCATCTTTAGAGACCTTTCAGTTCTTACCTGTCCGCTCCGAAGTTCCCCGTACGGGCCGCCACCTGTTGCCGCCTGAAGCGCTCGGAGCACCGGAGCCGCGGGAAGAACTTCAGAAGCAAACTGGAGACAAACAGCTTTTTATTCTGATAACATATAATATGAATTGTAATGCATTCTGCTGCCTTATATAACAAATTAGAATTTAAAAAAATTTTAAATGGGGAAAGGATAGAACAAAATCCAATGTTTTTTTCCTTGTTGCCATACAGATAAAACACACAAACCCAGAAACATGTCCTCTTTTACCTTTCCATGGTCTCTCATTGCAAATCTTCTACCTGCTATGACATTCTTTTAACTACTGGTCTATATCACCTCAGATTTCATCTTTTCTAGAGAAAAATCATGAATTTAAGTCTATCAAACTGGACAGCAACTATGCATTACTTTCTCTGGAACCAAGTTGCAAGGGAAGCATTTTCAAGTGAGGTTTTTCCTGTCTTTCTGCTGGAGGCCAGTTCCAGGTACACTCACACAGCAAGGCAACTGGGATAGGGTATGAGACTTTAGAAAATAGATGAGTGGGAAATCTTACAATGAGCCAAGATCCTAATAGTTAAACTACAGGAGAAATAACCAGAGCTGCCCTTCAGGAAAGAAGACTGTTGATTTTCTGAGAATATTCAAAATTGGTCCAACAGTAACAGTAATGGTGTGCTAGTAAATGTTTAACAACAGGCTCTTGGGAGGGAAAAAAGAAGAAGAAGAAGAAAAAAAAAAAGCCATGTGTTGTGGCATTTTTAATTCCCTGGTGTAAAAAATACACCCACCATGGTTGATATCAAGTTTCCAAGGGACATCACTGAATGGAAAGGTAAGAAGAAATGCACAATAGCAACTTATTGTATAAAACTTAAGAAACAATAAACACAAACTCTACAGCATAAATAATAGTAAAATGGAGTGAAATAACTAGAATGTAGGTTTGAGTTTTACCCTGTTTTAAGCATAATTTAATTGTAAGTTTTCATAATGTAAATTTTAATAATGATTGCTTCCAAATTTATTATTTATTATATTTTAAAGATGGGCTCTAGTGAGCAGGTACCATTCTCAAGTGCATCATGGCATGTTGCTCTTCAGGGACAATAAAGACATTTTGAACAACAAACTAAACAAATGAAACTAATATCGGATCGAACTATTTCCAGAGGTTCCAAGTGTGCAAACCTCTGTGCTAATCCACTTTAGAAACACTACTCAAAGCACAGGTTAGACCATGGAGAGTAAAAGAATACCATTAAAGACAATATTGTCGCTTATATTGTTACCACGCTTTACATTTTGTCGAAGTAGTGTTTTATGGTACTGTGGGACATTTAAATAGGTAGGTAATCGCATTTTAATTCCGAGTGGATGAACAGAGTCCCGGGAGCTGTTTGTCAAAGAGATAGGCGGAGGCGTGGAACTCCGAGAGTTGCCTGAAAATCAGGAGGGTGGTCGGCGGTCCAGTTCTGTCGCTGTGCAAGCAGGTAGATAGATGTAGAGCAGTCCTGGGCTTTCTTTCTCTCGCTCTAACTTTGGAGATTTGGCTAGATCTCTGTATTTCCGATGGATTAGAAAGAATTTTAGGGGACACGTTCTAAGAGTCCTTTAATCGGCTAAATATAAAAGCCATACCATTGGAATATGTTCTTAAAAGAACAACTTGGCAGTGTTGTTCTACAGATCCAAACATACCTATTACTGCCGCATATGCTCATGCTTAGAGTCTACATAGAATCTCCCTGCTAAAATTAACATCAGCAGTAGTCGTGGCCGAGTGGTTAAGGCGATGGACTAGAAATCCATTGGGGTCTCCCCGCGCAGGTTCGAATCCTGCCGACTACGGGAAGGTAGAATTTTGCGATTGGATGGAATTTATCGTTTTACTTTGGGACTGTGTTCCTGATGTTACGCAGATAATAAAACGGTTAATTTTAAGTGATTCATGAACAACTGGAACACTTTGAGAACTCAAACGGAGGAGTCAATAAGGGTAGAGCAAGAGTGTGCTTGTGGTTACAGCTCGGCCCGGGAAGGGAATGGAACGAAACTCGCGAAAATAGAAGGAAGAAAAGCAAATCGAGACAAGGTCACACAAGAACTGACTGCTCTGACTTCCAGCTCTGCAGGAAGCCCGGGCCTAGTCAACCCACCGCATACTCCCGCACGAACCCTTCAGCCCACCCGGCTCACTCCCGGCTGCCTCCGACAGTAGCACGGCTCGCGCATGCGCAGGGGCGGGCCAAGAAGAGGGTGCGCGTGACGTTTCCTCCCGTTGCCCCTGGAAACCAGGCGGCGCCACGGCCGAGAGAGGGGGGGGAAAGACGTGACGATTCAAGATGGCGAAGGACCTGGATGAGCTCTTGGATGAAGTCGAATCCAAGTTTTGCAGACCCGACCCACTGAAACTGGGCATGGGCGAGCCGCCCAAAGGCTTCGGCAGCACCCACAGCAGCGACCGGAACCGAGCCGTGGCGAAAGAGAAGCTCAGGTTAACGGACGGGAGGGGTGGGATGTTCTGGTAAAACCCCCAAAGCCGCCCTGCCGCCACTGCTCCCAAAACAAATGTGTCCGTGACCTCCAGCTCCCTTTGGGTTAGGGCTTAGGCCCTCTATTTCCCACCCTCTACTCAGCGCTAACTCACGAGGATTTGGGCGTCTCTTCGCTCAGACTCCGCCCCCGGGCAGAGCCTTGGAAACTGGGCCCGCCGACGCCCCGCCCCGGAGAGCTTGGGGCCCCTGCGCGGTCCCTTCCCAGCACCTTGAGTGCCAGCCCGCGGAGTCCTAATGCGGGCAGAGATGCCGTTGTGGCGCGCCTTTCCTTAGCCTCGAGAGGGCAGCGCTGACGTGAGCCAAATTTGGGGGGTCTGACGCCGAGGTTCTCCTACCCTGTGAGGTACCCTAACAGAACGACCATTGCCTCTGACGTCTTTACCCTGGCCAGTGCTCGGTTTGTTTGTTAAGGAGGGAGAAAACGATTCCGTTCTATCCTGCCATTCCCTGAATTTTTTTTTTTTTTTAACTCAGCGAGTTGGATGAGATTAGATTCATGGCAGAAAAGTTAATCATTGGGAACAGTATCTATTAAGTAGCTCACCAAGTTAAGGGACCCAGCAGATGTCGGGCATCTCCATGGAAATTTGGGGAAAGTGCTTAAGTTTTCTGGGTTTTGACCCAAAAAACTACTTTTCAAATTTGCCAGCTTTTTACCCTCCATATAGTCATTACGTTATAAGTTACCCTCGTTAGCCGCCTCTCCCCCCACCAGCCTAAAAAAGAAACACAGCTGGGCACGGTGCCGCATGCCTGTAATCCCAGCACTTGGGAGGCTGAGGCAGGAGGATCGCAAGTTCAAAGCCAGCCTCAGCAATGGCGAGGCACCTAGTAACTCAGTGAGACCCTGTCTCTAAATAAAATACAAAAAAGGGCTGGGGATGTGGCCCAGTGGTCTGGTGCCCCTGAGTTCAATCCCCAGTACCAAAAAAAAAAAAAAAAAAAGAAAGAAAGAAAAAGAAAAGAAACACAAACGCTTATCAAAATATTAGCATCATGTGACTATTGTCCTTTGACCTGATGACTTGGAAGACCCAACAGTAACTCATGGTAGAATTTTTTGTAAATTGCCTCTTGCCTAGAACATTTTGGGAAAGGCTTGTGAAATTACACAGAGACAGCTTTGGATCAGTCCAAAAATTCATTCTTGCTAACTTTATGGCTACATTTGTTGTTTGGTTTGCATGTGTGATTTCTCAAAAGTGTTACCCCATTCCATTGCTACTCAAACCAGACTTACCTATAATGACATTTGTTTATAAAAGTTCATTCTCAGAGGATAAATGCATTGAGAAGATTCTAAAGAAATTCAAAAACAAAAGGTCTAAATATTAGTTTGAGTACCGGGCAACATTTTTTTAAAATATTTATTTATTTGCTTTAGTTGTACACAATGCCTTTGTTTTTATGTGGTGCTGAGGATGGAACCGGGTGGCGCACGTGCTAGGTGAGCGCTTTACCGCTGAGCCACAACCCCAGCCCCACCAGGCAACATTTTAAAAACTAAATATAGAAACAACTAAAATGACTACTTTGAATGGATCCACTCCCATTTGGCTGAATGTATATGAAAAGATCACTCTCATTAACTTAAATATTATCTTGTATGCTAGAATTCCTTATGTACCCTTCATAGCATATCTATATCTACCATCCCTTTCCCACCCCAGTGTTACTTTGCAATTTTTTTGTTTTTATTTGTTCCTTTAGGGGATGGAGAGAATTTATCAAAGAGCTTTCCAGCCCTGTTCATTTTAGGAGAACTAGCTTTCAGGAGGATAGGGTGTCTTAGAGCAGACAGCTCATAATGGAAAGAGCTATTACTTACGTGGGTCTTCTCTGAGCACAGGTTCTTTCATTCCTGTTTGCGCTATTGAAATTCATCCATGTCCTTGTAGTACCCCATCCCACCTAATACATTAGATTTTTTTCAGTAAATTTATAAAAGTTGCAGTGAATCGGTACTGTTGTCATTTGTGTTAACACTTTTTATCTGGCAAGGTAGTTGGAAATTATGCAAGACAGCAACAAAGACCCTAAACCTAATACCAAATACAGTCCCTACCTGGTATATAATATCACATATTAAAATTTTGCCTTGAGCCAAAATTGATATTTTAAGGCAAGGAATCAACTTATGTTGTGAATTTATTAACAGGAAATAGCCTACCAATTGTACAGCAATATAACCTGTATCTTTTATGATTTAAAATACTGAAATTACCTCTTGAAACAGTAGCTCTGTAAATAATACAGTAAATGACCAGAATACCAGAAATAACTGCTAATGTAAAAGATTTTTAAAAATGCAATTTGTGAAAGTGTTAAAAATGATAAAAAGAAATATGTGATTAGTTTTCTCTTTTAAAAAGATTGATATGGGTTAAATAAAACTGTGGTAGTAATAATGTAGTTCCAGATGATACAGATGAGAATATTTGAAAATAATATCATAGCCTCTTAGTAAGAGCTATTATAGTAATAATAGCTAACAGTTATTGAGTCCTGGTCCATGTGCGAAGTGCTTTTATATGTCATTTAAACTCCACACCCCCATGTGGTGAATTCTGTTATCTTCATTTCACTGACCAAACCAAATAGTTATTTTTCTGGAGTTATATTACCAAATTAACCAGGACATGGTATATCTACATTTAAGTCATATATATTCTTCTCACTTAATTATAGGTTGTGTTTATGGTTGCTTCTTTTTTTAATCTTGAATGTACCTTTCAGCAGAAACTATATCTTAAATCAAGATTAGAATGTAAAAAGCAAGGTAAAGGAGGGAATCAATAAAGGTTATTAATAATGGATCAAGATTATTATACCAACAAAAGACAAAGTATACTGTCCTCTAAAATTATGAGTTTTCAATGAAATGTTGACATTCTTTTTATATTATTACTGTTATAAAGCATAGGCACACGAAATTGTGTGGTCTAATAACAAATCTTATAGGAACTGCCAGTTTGGGTAGAGTCTGAATTCATCTGACTCTTGAAAACAATTGGGTATTAGGCAGCAGTGTCTGGATTTTCTTAAATCAGCTTAAATTGTTCAAGCAGAATCAAAGAAGGGCTATTTTCCTGATGTTAATAAATTTCAGAGTAAATACATTTCTTAAATTTGAGAGATTGACCAAAAAACTTGTGTTCGAAAACAAGTCATTTTATGATCCAATGATCCAATACTGTTGATTTACAATATCTAACCTAAACTTTATTATTCTGCTAAAGTGTTAGGTGTACGGACTGTCCTATATTCCATTCCAAGCCTTTCCTCCCTTGATTTGTGTGACATTGAGCAAGCTTCTGAATTTCTCAGTGCCCTTTCTTCACCTGAAAATTGGGATAATAGATATCCTCTTGTAAAGCCTTAGGACAGTACCTGCCTGGCATTTAGTAAATATTTAGTAAGTGTTCTCTATTAAACAGAAGCTCTGTGCAGAAACAGTTTGTATTAATAATCCAGTGATGGCTTTGCCTGGAGAAGGTAAAGAGATATTTGAGATATTCTATCTAACTCATTGCAATCCCGCCCCCCTCCTTTGGTAATTTGATTACATGACCTTTGACTCTTCTAGTAAAGAGATATACTTATTTGATTTACAATGGAACCCTTTGTTTATAATATCAGGTCCTACTAAAATTCTACATATTTTATATTCTCTAAATAAATGCTTGATGTAATTTAGAAAAGTACATTCCTAGTTTTCTCTTGAATATAATGCATAGGTTTAAATGTCATATTTTAAGTATGTAATAGTAAAGTACGTATGTGAATTGGTATTGATAAACTCCCTTTGTCTCAGCAAACTTAGGTTATGTCCATATAAAAAATAATAATAATAATTAACATCACATTTATCCTTCTATTATTAACCGTAATAGTGGACTTCATACAAAACTCTTCTGATACTGACATTATCTGAAGCTTCAGGTGGGGGGTTTTTGTTTGTGTTTTTCTTTTCAGATCAACAGAAACATTTAAAAAAGAAGATGATCTTGACGGTCTTATTAATGAAATATTTGAAGAGCCCAATTTCAACAAAAAAAACTTTGTAAGTCAAGTGTTATAAATGTACATTAATTCTTTCAAGACATTAAGAATGGCGTGAAAACCTAAAGAAGGCACAGTAGCTATCTATAGTCCTTTGAATTCTGAGAAATGTAATTACTTAAAGAAATCACTCCACTTAAAGAAATACATAGAGCTGGGTGTGGTGGTGCAGCCTATAGCTACTCACAAGGCTGAGGCAGGAGGAACACTTGAGACCAGCATGGGAAACAGCAGTGAGACCCTGTCTCTTAAAAAAACAAAATAAAAAAAAAACACTACAACAAAGAGTTGGAGAGGAAATAAAATATTTATAATATTTGAAACTCTCACTGGTGTTTCCCTCTTCATTTCTTAGCAAGAATAAGAAATTAGAAAAACTGTTAGTGTACAAGTGAACTTACAGAACAAGTTGATCACTTGTATTTATTTGTAATCTCTAAGAACACCTTTTCTACCAACACCAGCTTTCACTATAGGAATGTGCTTAGTAGTATTAAGTGTTTATATATCTCTTTAAAAGTCCATAAAATAACATGACAGTCACCTAGATACTGAATGTAACAGCTGCCCAATTATGGATATGTCTTAATGCTTTGCTGTGTTTGCCTCTCTGGACTGTTTTTTTTGTTGTTGTTGTTGTTTTGTTTTGTTTTTTTAAGAAATGAAAATCAGAGATACAGTTTAAGACCCCTCCAAATCCTACTCTACTGCCTCTCTTCCCAGAGGTGACCACTAACCTTCTCATTCATACTTTTAGATTACTTTTATAAAATATACCTTAATCATAAAAAACTATCTTCACACAATTGTCTACTGTGTAACTCTGCCAAGTTTATTTATCCACTTCATTGGTGATAAACATTTAGATTATTCCCAGTTGTTTGTTATTACACACAGTGCTTCATCAGATATCTTTATATGTCTTCTTTTATGCATGTACAAGAGTGTCCCTAGGATATATAAAGTAAGAAAAATGAATTCCTAGGTCATAAGATATATTCATCTTCACCTTTTCTACCCACTACATAATTGTTTTCTGAAGTGACTATATTATTTTTCTCACCAGCAGTGTATGAAAGTTTATATGCTTTAGTGTTTATTGGTACAGTGTGTGAGAAACATTTGTTAAAATTAATAAGCCAAACATGTCTAGTTTACAAAGACCACAAAGAAAAAGTATCTAAAACACTAATATTATACCATGGCTTTATTTAAAAAGTAGGGAAGATTAAAATAAGACAGTGGACTGAAAATCACTAGGTTACGGTGGTATTAAGGATATAAATAGGGGCCACTTGTATTTTCGTCAGCCAGACTGAAAATTAAATGACTAGTAATAGTTTTTAAGGTCTGAATTTTTCTAAATTGAACATTTTCAATTTACCCGAGTTAAATTAATAAGCTGATGCCTAGTTGATCATGTCAACACAATAGCAATATTTAATATTCTGCAGACTACATCCTAAGTGAGAATAGGTGCATTGTAAGTGCTGAATGGTAATGCTAACTAATAGTACTAATTAATAGCAAAAAGAAAAAAAAAGGTGCATATTTCTGGTATTATTCATTAATCATCTGAGCAATTCATTATTTATTGACTACCATGGGGTACATATCTGTACATGAGATATTATCTTCAGTTTAAGGTGTTTCTGAAAGAGAAAATGCGTACTTTTCTGGTTTGACTTGGGATATACTAATTTGGGAGTGCTGAGGGAATAGCTCAGTGGTAGAACACTTGCCTTGCATACACAAAGTACTGGGTTTGATGCCCAGTGCTATGAGTGTGCACGTGCACGCACACACTCGATGTGCACATTTATATTCAATTTGCCAGCCTTCAAGAATGAAAACAGTTCCATGTAAAATATTTATTGGATGTGGAAAAGAAGAATGATAAATGAGTGTTCTGGTGCCCACATTGTCCTAAGGGGCCAAATTATGCCCTGAAAGTACTGCTTCTCATCTCAACCTCTGCTCTCCCATTGCATTTCTAAATTGTTTCTCAGATCCACACCAGAAAGCCTAGGAACCAACAACAAATACCAGTATGCCAACTTAGAGTCACAGTCGTGAGCCTAACATGCTTCCCAAGACAAAGAGACTCATGCACAATATTTTTCAGACTTGCACCAAAATTTTTTCTGATTCTGTTTAACATCAAATAAGAGTTAAGAGAATGTAAAATGAAATATTTTTGCCTCCATTAAACTTCCTCACCCACTAGATAAAAGGAAAACATGTCTTTGCATAGTTTAATTTGCCTTTTTTCCATCTCACTTCCTTCTCCTTGGCGGTGGCTCCGGTGGTCCTAGTATGTGGTTGGTTCATGTTGTTTGGTACCATATACCAGTTAACACATAATAAATGCTTGCTAATGATATGATGTTATGTGACCATATAGGAACTACTGTGTGGTTATGACTAGGTAGCTCTGCAATTCCCTTGAACACCTATTGGCTGATACCATTCCAGCTGATCAAAATTAATATTTCTGAAGTTACACAGGAGTTCGGCTAGTTTATTTTTAGTTCAGATGAGTACTGTTCACAGCCATTAAAAATGAGTCTGAGGGGTTTTTTTTTTTCCTCCTCAATTGAATTTTTCTAGAATGAAGTTTTAAATAGAAGGGCTTTCGTATTAAATCATTGAACTCTGATATTAACTGAAGAGTTATAAAGTAACTCTAAATCTTAGCTTGCTAATAATGGCAGTATATCAATTTCCTAGACTAAAAGTTAGCATAGTAATTTCCAAATTCCTCAGGGAGTTCAACTTCCCTGTTGCCTTTAAAAGCTTTTGAACCTTGTTTTTATTTCAGATACTTAAAAATGATGCCACCAAAATTTTTATTTAAGTCATTAAAAAAAATTCTTGTTGTAAAGAATATTAGTTTTCATGTTACATTTCTCTAAGTTACCCTTGGCCTTTTATTGTTTTGTTAACAGAAATTAAAATCTAAATCTTCAGGTAACACATCTGTCAAAGCTTCCATTCAAGGCCTCAGTAAAAGGTAAGTTGAGATTGCTTTGATGAATTACACTCTGGTGAACAAACACTATAAGCATAGTCTAGTCTATTTTGTTACCATTTAAACAATGACACTGAAGAACAAAGCACTGGTTTGGGCTGTCAGGAGAAAGGCCTATAGCAATATCTTTATTATTATTATGGTCTGTGACCCCTTAGTGTAAAGGAAATTAAATGAGAGATTATTGCTATTGTAAATAATTTTCTGCCATGTTAGAAAAAAAAAGTGTGAACAGTTTCTCAAAATTAATGTTCTGTTATATTCTTTAGTATTTACTTTGTCCCTTACATTATTTGGCAAACACATTTTTCTGTGACTCATTTTAACTCCTGAGTGTTCCAGAATGTACAGGTTATATCCAGTAAAGCAGTGATCCTGTAATAAATACTGCTTCTTTGAAAATAGTTAGCTTGCTAGGAAAAATGTACAATTTGATTACAA
The DNA here is from genome assembly GCA_025594165.1 of Tamias sibiricus. Taxonomy (NCBI): domain Eukaryota; kingdom Metazoa; phylum Chordata; class Mammalia; order Rodentia; family Sciuridae; genus Tamias; species Tamias sibiricus. The sequence goes on from CM046658.1 coordinate 210,848,819, forward strand.
GAACATAGAGTCAATGAGGCCAAATTAACTTCTCATATTTCTTTTTTGTTGTAATTTCATGTTTCTCCATCTGTTGAACACATCTAGTTGCAGCCCAGTGTACCTTGGTGGAAGCACTATTCCACTTGGGATTGGAACAAATATTTCACGGAGGTAGGATGTAACAAATATATACTTTCTTTCTAGGTTTTTACAGATTGATACCCTCTTGTTAAAATGCAATTCTTATCATCTTGTCATGAATACATTTTATAATGAGAGGTTTATTTTATTAGCCAGATATTTTGTTGAAATATTTGTTATTCTTGAGAGATAACTATTAAAAGCTGGATGTACATATTGTTTATTGTATTGATGCCCTTTTTTCTCTTCTTTTTTTTTTCTTTCTTTTTTTGTTTGCTTGGTTTTTTTGTTGTTGTTTTTGTTTTGTTTTTGTTTTTTGATGTCATTGTTTGGTTTTGGTTTTAGTTTTGTGGTGCTGGGGATTGAACCCAGCATCTTAGGCAAATGCTATACTACTGAATTATATCCCCAGCCCTGTTTGATGCCCTTTTCTAAGCCCTACTTGAAGTGCCTGCATCACTCCAGTATTAGCTTGATTGATTTTTTTTTTTTTTTTTTTCAGTGCTAGGAATTCACTCATGCCAGGCAAGCGCTCTGTCACCAAGCCACATCCCCAGCCCCCCAGTTTGGTTAAGAGAAGGAGCTTCCTCTTAACATTAGAAACCAGTGGGTAAAGCCTGTGAAGCAGCACAGCTTCAAAGGATGCATTAGTCACAAAGATTTGGCCGTACTATTAGCCTGAGAAGCTACAGGTCTGCATGACTCAGAAAGTTCTCTAGACTGAGTCATATGATTGCATGTGGACCACATTTCTGGAGGGCTGTTATACTAAGGGAAGTAGAATTAAAAAGGCATTGTTGAAGAATTGGTAGTATTAGCTTAGTTCCTAGAAAGAAAGACTGTAGGACTAAAGTGAAATTGGGAGTCTGGGGAGGCCCCAGACAGAAACACCAGTAGCAAATAGGATAAATCCACTGGGGTGGTGCCTGCTTTAAGTGCTACTGGTAAGAATTGATAGCAGTTGAACCTTCATTCATTGAGGACTATATAAACAAAGAATTAGGGATGCAGAATACGGCCTTGTTGCCATCAATCCTGAATTACCTGTGTCAGCTCATCTGGACTCATCTTAGTCATTTCCAGAGCCATGCCACCCCTAATCCAGGTTTCTGTCAAGTCACTCAGGAACTACAGCAGCTTCCCAGTTATGATCCACTTCCAGCTTCTCAAATTTCACTTCCATATAGCATTCAAGATATTCTTTGATATAGTTCTACCATATAGGAGTCTTGTTTTAGATGAAATTGCAGTAGACAAAAGAACAGCCTATTTTTATAGCTTGCAGGTCCTATCTTATGCGATAGTTGATAGTTATGTTGATGAGTGAGGATGCCAAAATATATCAAATCCTGTTCCTACAAGAGGAGATAAATGTATGTATTCACAGATCTTTTCTTCCTCACCCATCACAAAGATAAAAATGATCAACCGCCCCTTTCATGACAATAGAATCTGCACATATAAAAAATACATTTATTCACATGCATGTAAAACATTCTATATGTAAAATCCTTTCTACTGTCCAGAGCACTTTTTATATGTGCATGTTGGTTCACCTGCTCCACAGAAAAATCAAAGATGAGCTAGAGCAAAAATTTTTAATTCCATTTTAAATGAGATTGAGGTACTGGTATTAGATTCATTAGCACATATTAACCACCAGCTAGGTCCTGGGAATTAAATGAACAAATCATGGTGAATAAATAAATGGATATTTCTCTACCCTCAATAAGCTTTCAGTCTAGGTGAGGAGATAAACTTTAAATAGATATCTTCACAAATGTACTTAATTTCCATTTAATGTGTGCTATGAAGGGAAATAATGGGATGCTATAAGCATAGATAGTGGGCACCCTAACTAATATGAAGGATCAGGGAATGCTTCCCTAACAGATAACATTTAATCAAACTACAATATGAAAAATGAGGAGTTAAGCAGAGAGGGGACCGTTAGAGCCAGAGGATAACCATAAGATCCTTGAGATGGGAAGAAGCTGGGCATGTTGAAGGGAGAGCTGCCTGGTGGACTAAAGCATGATGAGTGGGGGAAGTAATGGCTCCTAATAGGGCTTAGAGAGTCCAGAGCCATTTGGTTTGGGGTCCTAGAGTCCTTTGAAGAATTGTAGAAAAACTATGTTCTATATGTAATTGAAGCCATTGGGGATTTTAAGGGGTGTTTTGTTTTGTTTTGTTTTTGGCAAATAGTGGTAACATAATCTGATTTGTGTTTTGGAAAAAAATCATTTGGGCTATTGTATGGAGCATGGCTTGGAATTTGGAGGGTTAAAGATAGAAAAGAATGCAGGGAGACTAGTCAGCAAGCAGTAGTTGCAGTGGTCTAGGAAAGAGAGAATGGCAGCTGTGACTTGAGTGGTGGCCGCGCCTATATGGAAAAAGTATAAAATTTGAGATATTTAGAATATAGAATTGGCAGAATTTTGTGACTAAATGGCAATAATAGATAAGGAGGAAAGTTATTAAGAATGTCTCCTGGATAGTATAGTGTGCTTTGCCCAAGGTCACATCCATTTTTACAAAGTAAGGACTCAAATTGGTAGCATGATTCCTAACCCATTATACTTTCTTGTATACCAGTTTGCAGCATGTAGTGTATGTAAGAGGAAAGAATTTTAACTGCTTTTGCTATTGCAGCTGCTCTTTTTTTCAAACTGTTCAAACATCAAGACTCCCTAGTCCCAGTGTGTCAATCTGATAGAATTTACCTGAGAACCAGTGTCTGGGCAGAAGATAATATTAAGCTGTGTTCTGAGCATTCCCACCACAAATATCTTTAAAGCCAGTTCTACTTAGTAGGGCAGAAGGTCAAAGCCGTTGGTGACACCTTTATTTGTGTATTCCCTCCATATTTTAGAGGGAAAATCTGGCAATTGATCTTTCACTGGAATCATGAATTTATATTAGATCTAAGTTTTTATTTACAGATGGTCCTGATTTACAATGGTTCAACTTAAGATTTTTCAACTTTACAATGGTGCAAAAATGATACATATCCAGCAATTAGGCTTAAGTTTTTGAATTTTGATCTTTTCCCAAGCTGGCAAGAAGTGATGTGACTGTCTTTCAGTGGTGGCAGTGGCAGTGAGCCACAGCTCCTGGCCAGTCACTAGACAAAAGGGTGAATGACCAATACTCTGCAGTATACTGTGGTGCTAAGCTGTGATGTTTAGTAGGTTAGGTGTGTTAAATGCATTTTTAATTTAGGATGGGTTTATCAGGATGTAACCTCTTTATAAATTGAAGAGCATCTGTATATACTTATGAAAGAGAAATATATTTAAGCCCTGAAAATAAGCACTGATATGTATACCCATTGTATAAATTGAGTCTACTTGTCCTATTTTATTTATTTGATTCTGGATAAAGCTCTGGTTTGGGGATAATGCTGAACACTTAGGAGTAGAAAATTTCAAGTCTTTTGCCCAGTATGTAGAAAAGAGAAATATACTTGAAAGTGTGGTGATATTAATAGTATAAATAAAAACCAAGGCAGTATTTTCAAGCCAATCATATTTTACTCTATTAATTATTTCTAAACTACTTACAAGACTGAATTATTCCATACTAGTACTAATTATGATCTAATAGAGTGAATCGTAGCAGTGGAATGATTTCTTAGCTGCAAGTTAATTTTATTTTCCTCACAGGACAGTGTTTGTAGGAAAATATGGTAGTGTGAATAGATTTGAATAAACTACTAAATTTTGAATTAAAAAGCTGTATTTAACCTTATGGTTGAGATTTTACACATACAAAGTGTCAGGAAATTCTAAATAATAGTTCCCACAACAGCAATAATTCAACCAAATTGCACATATGTATTAAAGCATTAAAGTTAACACTCTGTGCAGTCATGTAATAAACTATGCATAAGAAAGCAAGTTATAGTAGCTTTGGGAACCATCATTTTGCATTTCCTGACTTGTACATTCAAAATCTGAGTTCAAATGAGTACCAGTGTAATTGTGTTGAATTTCTGTGCATACAAATACAACTGCATAAATTGCTAACAGTTTAAAAGAAAATAGAGAATTGCTTGTGAAACTTATATAGGTTTTTAATGTTTAATTACCATTATTAGTAATATATTTAGAAATAAAAAGCATTTTCAAACTTTCAGGCCAGAAAATATTTGCAATTTTGAAATTAACATAGTTAAGTTTTAGATAAATGAGTGGAAAAAATATAATGATGGGTTTTGTTTTATTTTTGTTTCAGAAACATTATATGTTTATTCAAAAAAATTAAATTTTAAAATATATACAGAACATAATAATCTCCATCCTTTCTCTTCATTCCCACCACTCATCTGTAGTATATAGCTTTCTACCATGTTCTTACTAACTTACAACAACCTCTACAGGAAATTTTCTTTTTGGTTGTCTTTTCCCAAAATAGGATCATGCTGTAGCATGTTACTATTCACCTTGCTTTAGATATCCCTCCAAGTCAGTAGATAAATCTAATTAATTCTCTTTGTCAGCTGCCTAATATACATTATGTAAACATACTGCATATTATTCAGAATTCTCCCTTTTATGTGTAGGGAAAGGGAAATTCTGTAGATTGAACACAGGGCCTTGCACAGGCTAGGGAAGTACTCTAGCAATAAGTTATGTCCCAGCCCAGTCTCTCCCTTTTTGATATATACTCAATTAGTATCCTTTAAAAAAAAAAAAACTACTTCAACAATAATGTAATAAGCATTATTAAGATATGTACTTATATGTTGGTGCTTTTATTTATATGTAATAAGTTTCCCAAAACAGGAATAGTAGTACAATGATGAGGTATAATTTTTTTTTTTTTTTTTTTTTTGGTGGTACTGGGGATTGAACTCAGGGGCACTTGTCCACTGGGTCACATCCCCAGCCCTTTTTGGTATCTTATTTAGAGACAGGGTCTCACTGAGTTGCTAAGTGCCTCACCATTGCTGAGGCTGGCTTTGAACTCGCGAGTGCCTCGCCATTGCTGAGGCTGGCTTTGAACTCGCGATCGTCCTGCCTCAGCCTCCCAAAGTGCTAGGATTACAGGCGTGCGCCACCACGCCCGGCAAGGTATAATTTTAAATTAAAACATCGTGCCAATTTTTTCCCAAAATGTTATATCAAGTTACATACCCACCAGAAATGTATGAGAGTGCTAATTTTAACTTAATTGGTTAAAAAGATGTATCTCATAGTTGCTTTACATTTTAATCCTTTATATATAATATTTTAACTTTTTAACAAATACTTTGTGCCAGACTTTACCAAAATTAACTCATTATGTCTTCATAATAATTCTATGAAGTATGTAAATATTTCTGTTTTACAGATAATAGAAACTAGTTCACAAAGAAGTTAAGGCTACAGTTGTACCACTAGTAAATAGTGGAATTAGCATTTGAATCCAGGTGCTTTATATCCAGAATCTATGCTCTTTACTATTCTTTGCTGCCTGTACTAGTGCGATGATGATTTTTCATAGTTTTTTTTCTTTGTTGTCATTTATAAGTGTTGAAAATGTTTTCAACTCTATTACTGATCTTTTCACTTTTTTTGTATCTTAAAATTTCTCATTTCCTTTTAATTTTTATGATCAAATTTGTTCTGGCTTTTAAACAATTCAAACAATTGAGATTTCTTTAAAGTAAATCAGAATTACTATACAAATCAAATTATTTACAACAGCAACTCAGAATTCTTTTATACTTGCTTATATTGTCATTTTACTCCTAAAGTTACCATATAGTATATACCTAATTGTGTTTTAAAATTGCTTATCACTTCAATTTCTCAGATATACATTGAGTACCTATTACATATTAAGTATCATTCTAGCAGTTTTGCCCTCTCCCTCCAACATCATCAAAATTTCACTCTACATTGCATCTTTGCCATCAGTACAAACATGCTCTTTCCCTCCCTTCTTAAATATCATCTCCTTTAAGTGAGAAGTTTTTAAAGAAACTACTCTAATATACCTTCTCAGTGAAGTCTATACAGACCACCTTATTTAAAATTGCAATCCATCTCCTCCCAGTATTCCTAGTTTTCTTTACCCAAATCTATTTATTATTTCATTCAATTTCCGCCTTTTAACATACTGTATAATTTAGTTTCATCTTTTTACTAGAATCTAAACTCCATGAAGACAGAATCTCACAACCACATAGTAGGTTCTTAGTTACTAGTTTTAAGTGGATAAATGAATGCACACTTGCTAAGTAGTGGGGAATCAGAAACAAATAAGATACTGTCCCAGCACTGAAGTAGTTTGTGGGAGAGAGATTCGTTGCAATGTAGTGTCACAAATTCTTTGATCAGAGGAATCCCTGGAAATTTCAGTAGGAAGGGAACCACTTAAATAAGTTAGCTTAAGTGAAAAGCTCCCTCAGACACAATTTTAAAACAAATGAATTGAATTAAAACCACTTTATGTCTATACAATATGTATGTATACATGTATGTATCTATCTGCAAGATGTCAGTAAAATAGGTAGGTGTGTACCAAAAAACTGTAAACAATTCTTAACATCAGATTAATCTGTACTTTTCTATAGTTTATTCAGTAATCTGTAATATGTGGTGTGTCCCATGAATAAACCACCATATTTTCATATTTAAACACACCAATAATCTTTAATACACACTTCTTTTCTGTATAATTTTTAGTTGTAGATGGACACAATGACTTTATTTTATGTATTTATTTTGATTTGGTACTGAGGCGCAAACCCAGTGCCTCACATGTGCTAGGCAAGTGCTCTGCCACTGAGTTACAACCCCAGCCCTAATGCACATTTCTTTTTCTCCAAACAGAGCGTGTGACCATCTGCGTTGTATAGCCTGTGATTTCTGGATAGTGAGCTACAATGACTGTATGTGGGACAAATCATGCGACTATCTGTTTTTTAGGTATGTTTCTAAAGCACTTCACTCTATGAAAAACAGTACTAAGGATTTTATATTTTTCATTTTGCTATATTGTCTTTGGTAAACTTGGCCAGATGATATGACCTGCACCTCTTTAATCTTTGTCTTATCCATCTCTTCCTTTCCATCTGTCTGCTGTCAGCCTAAACAAGGATGTGTTACTTTTTGATGAAAATACATAGCCTCCTCACTGTTTTTCATGCCTACAGTCTCTTATTTCAAACCATCCTTTCCTTGCTCAGAATTTAGAGCATGACTCTCAGTATGCCACTGTCCTGCCCAACACCCTTCTGCTCAAAGAATAATGTTCAAATTCCTTAGCAGGCAGTTAAGACCCTTATTATTCAGCCTTTGTCCAGCTTTGTCTTTCCACAATATACTTACCTTTGCAAGATTTTACCTCCATCACAGTACTCAGTGCCCCCATTCCCTCTGACTGTGCAAGCTTATCACCTCCTGGGACAGCTGCCCACCATTATGCCTACCCAAACCCTTCCTGTCCCTTAGGGACAATTTATCATGCATCTTCATGATTCCGTCACCTCTGCCAACTTGGAAGTAAACTATTCCATTCCTTTGTGTCCTCAGCTCTTACTGTCATATAAAATTGAAGATCTTACATTGGTATATGGTTACCTTCCTCCTTATGGTCAGAATAATGGCTTCCTCATTTTTATAATCTGTACATTTTTTATACACTTCCAAAATACTTAATATTGTTAAGGTGTTACAAGTTATAAAAGTGTGTTTGAACTACATATTCATATTTGCAAATAAAAATTAAGAGTTAAAATTAGTAAGTATGTGTATCATGCATTTTTGGCCTCGCCCCAGACCTGTGTGTAAACAAAGACTGTTTTCAGATACAACTAATCAATATATATTGTATAACCTTTCAGTTGCATAAAGTAAAAGAGAGGGCTGGGGGTGTAGTTCAGTGGTAGAGCATATGCTTAGCATGAGTACAACGCTCTGGGTTTAGTCCCCAGCACCATCAAAAAAGAGGGGGAAAAAGAAGAGGATGAAAGCCTTCCTTCTCCACCTCTTCTGGCAGCCACCATCCTCAAAAAGTTAATTAGCATCTCCCCTAATTTATCAGCTTTTAAAGTTTTTCTCTTCAAAGATCACTCTCAATATCTTAGAACAGCCCTGAATCCTGTTTATTCACCACATGCACACAAACATATACAAATATATGTGAAAATTATAATTTGAGAGGTTACACAGTTCCCACCCCAAATAAAGCCTAGTCCAGTCCCAAAATCCCAGATTCGGAACCCCTACTCTTAGGTTTAGCCCAATTTTATTTCTATATTGGAAAAGTTAGCTTAATCAAGTTTTGGGTTGCTTTTCTGACTTCTCTGATATTTACTGTCTTCCAGCTAATCTAATAAGTGGCTAATAATCCCTGTGTGTTACCAAGATGGACTGTGAATTTTTACAAAACTAGCATAATAATAAGATGCACGTAACATCAAAACAGTGGTGAGCACAGGCATAAAGTAAGCTAATGGGTGACTTCATTGGTACTTAAGGAACTTGCAGTGTCTCAATCTGAGTAAAAACACTAGTTGGTTTAATCTAGATTTTTAGCAGCCTGGCTTTAAAAAACTGCATATGTTTAGATAAAAAATAAATACTAGGGCTGGCGTTGTGGCTCAGAGGTAGAGCGCTTGCCTAGCATGCGTGAGGCACTGGGCTTTATCTTCAGCACCACATGAAAATAAAATAAAAATATTGTGTCCACCTACAACTAAAAAAATAAACATTTAAAAATAAATACTAGAAGATTTATTATACTGTTAAAAATAAGTAATTATTCTTTAAATCAGTGGAAAATACTATCTCGGCCCTCAAGATGCTTAGGAATATTTGATCGATAAGAGCACAGAACAACTAAACAGTAAGGCCATCTCAGACAGACATAGATCATTGATAGGATATTTATTTTACACAGCTTCTTAGCAGTTCTTTATCCAAAAACATTATTCAGCACCTAGTTGTGGCATTCTTGGGAAGTAGGCTCATAATGTGAAGAGGACCCAGTTTCTGCTCTTAAATATTGCACAGTTCTGAGAGGGAGACATCACAAATAACATCAGAATTTTTCAGAGATAACTGACTACTCTATGGGACCAAGCCAGTTAAGACTCATGGGGATTAATGAAGAGATTTTGTGGTAATCAGTGAAAAAGAAAAAAGGATCTGGATTATGATAGTGGGGAGGGTAAAGGAGGAACAGATGTGATATATTTGGGAGAGATTTTAAAGGTTGTCCTGGCCATGGAATATGAGAGACAAGTTTCACTTAGATGAGTCCTAGGCTTCTATCTTGATTTAAATAGATGGACTATGGTAATGTCCAATTCAAGAACAAATTTAAAGGAAGAAGCTATATGTTCATTTATGGGAGCTGTTTAAAACTGTCTCTGAAGCTCAGGGAGGAAATGTCATCTGTAAGGTGGTAGTTGAAGCCATGAGATGGACAGTATTACCCAGGAGGGCCAACTTGGAAGACTATCAGTGAACACAGAGGTAAAAGGTAAGGATCATTTTGTTAAGGGGGAGACACTTTGAGGTTTCTGTTGTGAGGGAAAGGGTAAACATGGGTGGGGACAGGTATTTGAGTAGAGGGGTTCCAAAGTGCTGATGGAAAAAGGAGGCTTTTGAAATACTGGACCTATACTTAATCTAAATTTGAGTGACTATGCTTTAGTGTATTTATAAATGGTGTATTCAGTTTCTGAAATTAAACTTTTTTTTTAAGTACTGGGGATCGAACTCAGGGTCACTCTACCACTGAATCACATCCCCAGCTCTGTTGTGTATTTTATTTAGAGACAAGGCCTCGCCATTGCTGAGGCTAGCTTTGAACTCACGATACTCCTGAGTCAGCCTCCCGAGCTGCTGGGATTACAGGTGTGCACCACCATGCCCGGTTGAAATTAAACTTTTTATTTGCAATTTTCAAAAAAAAAGAAGAAGAAGAAAAAGGCTTGAATAGAAAAAGGAGGACCACTTCCTCTGACTGGAGGGAGGGTGGTAAGAAATGAATGTATTTAGGAAGCGCTCATTAGGAAATGGAAGGCTTTTCATATCCCCTGGCCTGATTTTGAGAGTGAGGATGTGATCTGCTGAAAGTAAAGTTGTGGAGGGTAAATGAAACTGGAGGAGGGATGGGACCAGTCACTGAGGGAAACTAGAAGTGGGCAAAAGGCCACTTTTTGGTGACCAGACACAAGTTAAAAGGTTTGCAGAGTGCCACTGAATGTCCCATAGAACATAGGGAGCCATCTGTTTCCAGAGGTGTTAATCTGCATATTTGTCACAGCATGAAATGCTGTGCAGTTGTTGTATTGCCCTGTTTCACCGATGAGGGATGTCCTAGCTTTGACAAGTTCTAGAACTTTATAAAGAAACATAAGCTATACTTATTGATACCTTGCCATTATAGCTAAATAAATGCTTTTATTTTCCCATTAAATCATGTGTTTTAAGGGAAAAAATGGAATGATTTTTAAACGTTTAAGATATATTCTTCTTTAAAAGTACTTAAATGCCCTAGCATGTGTTAGGCCTGGGTTCAATGCCCAGCACTGGAACAAAAGAAAGAAAGAAAAAGAAAACCACTTAAATGTATTAATTAGCTCCTTGGATATTCATGATTTCTATTCCTGAAATCTCTAAGTAAGGATTCAATCAAGTACCAAATGTTAAATTTGTCCAAAAAAATATTGTAGATTGAACAAAGTACGTATTTCCTCATTTAACCAACTTAGTTTTGGTGGTTTTATTTTCCCTTTCTGATAAAATTTATCAGTTCTTCTCCTAGTTCCACATAACCTTATCTAGGGCACTTAGCTCAATTTACCTAGGGCACAGAGTCTCAATTTACTAAAATCAGACAGGTGGTCTAGAAAATCAGGTTTTCTTACCTCCTAACCTTCCTAAATTGTGCCTGAATTTTGTACAATACAGTACTGAATGTTTTCCTCTTGACCACCAGAGGGCACTTTGGAGCCTGCCATCTATTGCAGTGATAGCCACAAGTGATGGATATCACTTTTTTTTTATTTATACTGTATTTTATTTCACTTTGTGTTTTTTCATCATTTCATTTTAATTTTTCCATTTACTTTGCCATAGAATGTTTACATAAATTCAGTACATGAATTGACATTAAATCATAATTTATTTTCTTTAATAAACTTATAAACACTTCTGTATCCTTTTGTATAATAGCATCAAGTCTGGTTATCATTCTTATGATAGTCTTGCTCATTGATTTAGCTATTTTAACATCTTTAACATTTATTTCAGGATATCATCTACTTTATTGCTGTTAGCATAAGAAAATCATTGAAACAAAAATTAGTCTGAGACCAATATACAGAAATAACAAGCAATTTTTCCTCTGTTAATGAAAATTTCCTAAGTTAATTCATCAGAATCCTGTTGCCTTCCGGCTTCTTATGCTTTCTACACTTGCCATAGTGTAGACTTTTGTAGCAGAGGTGTCTGAGGCAGAAGGTATACCACCATTCTTCCTACTCTGTTCTCACTCATGTTGTGTCTGATAGGACAAATCAGAAATTCATCCCTTGTTGTTTTTGTGTCCTACTTCAGCATTACTAACAAAGCCTAGGAACTCACCTTTTTAAAGACCTGAATATGAAAGAAATCCTTCAGAAAGTGAACATTGAAGTCTATCATCTATTAGTGTGAAGGGGCCAAGGTCTTTTAGTGTTCAAATATTGTAAAAATAGGAAAATAAGCAATTATGACCTTTTTTATATAATTAAACACTAAATAAAACCACTGTGCTAAAACCTTCCTGTTTTACTAATAGAAACAACATGCCAGAATTCCATAAATTAAAAAGAAAGTTGCTAACGAAGAAAGGAGCACGGGCATATGCGTGCCAGTGCAGCTGGAAAACTGTTGAAGAACTGACCGACCTGCAGACAGATCATCGGCTTCGCTGGGTTTGTGGTAAACATTGAGAATGCACCCTTTGACATTCCGACAAATGTGTCTATGAGGGCAGCCTCCAGCCATCATCATGTTTATGTAAAGGCATAACATAATATTATGCCATTTGGAAAAAGACAGCGATTTTCATTTAACTATGCAAATTTTTGAAGATCAAGTGGACTGGGGAAGATAATATAACACTTAAGAATTATTCCTTTTTCATGATGGGTGTTTTACTTAGAAAATAAGATAACATATCCAAATTCTTTGCTCACCTATCTCCTGTTAAATGGAAGTTTAATAATAGCATTTTATACTAACATATAGCCTTTCATTAGCAACCACTGCATAAATTGCTCGGACACTTGGTGTAAACATTCCTTACTTAACAGCAGTTAAGGAAATGGAGTTGACCAGGGCACAAAGTCACTGTAGGATTGGTTATGGCACTTCCTCCAGTCACTTCTGTTATTGCCAAAAATCATAACTTAGACATCTCAAAAACTAGATGATAAGTGGCTAACAGAAGGGCTGTCAGGAGTACAGGTATGTTATAAAACACTGCCTTATATCTCACCAGCTCAAAGCAGTGTATGCACAATAATGACAAGTATGTGTCACCAGTTTTAGCTTATTTCTTCTCCTTTTGTTCATTTAGATTTTAAATGATACAGGTAGGTCATTTTTGGATTTTCAAGTACTCTCTAGCCTTTAATGCCTACAGTTCTGTCAAATGAGCAAGTAAGATGATTTTTTTCAGGAAGCCTGTGGACTTTTCTGGTAGAATCAGATTGATATTTATTAGATGAGTACATGAAAAGGGAAATAAAGCATAACGACCCAGCCAGGTACCCTGTTGGGCTCTTTCTTGATATCACTGAGCAGCATGTTCACAAAATCATTTATCTCAAAGTTTCCAGTTCCCAGCACCCTTGAGAGATTCCAAGGGCCCTGCAGTCTGTCAAAAACTCTTTACACAAGTGTCTACAATTGGGTTCAAATGTGAACATAGGACACACTGAAAGGGAGTAATTTTTAGCAAAGTTATGATTTCTTGGTCTTATGCCGACTCCATTCCAGACACGCTACAGAAGCAAGGAACATCTATCTAGTCATTAAAAGCCTTTTCCTAGCCATGACTTATTTGCATACTTTAGTAAGTCTAGCATTGCAATAGGACAAACTCATCGTGACCAATGCCCATATTTTTGTATCTCAAGGATATGTTTATAGATTTTATCTTTCAATAAAATTTTTTATTCCCCAAAACTATGTCTTTGTAACTGTGTCAGAAATATAGCAGGATTTAAATCGAATTCATCTATTTCAAAAAATTGCAAACCAACAAAATTCATATTCAAAATCTCATGGGATTTGTCATGTTAGTCAAAATGGTGATAACTTCTGTTTATTCCAATAAGCAAATTTGCTAAATCATCAATTTTAAAAAAATATTTTTAACTTATTTTCCTTCTAGATGGATGAAAATGTCCCTTTCATTTTTTCTTTTTTATTGTAATTATTTTGAAACTTGGACACATTACCTGTGTTTGGCATTCCATAACATAATAATAATAATAATTCTGTACTGTCAAAAATGTCTCTATGAGTTTCCATTTTTATTGTGAGCTTATAAGCCTTTTAGTATTATACTATTTTAATCTAAAACATAAAAAATATTACATTTATATATGATTACTTATTGTAATTTAAGCTAAAATGCAACTACTTTAGTAGTAGTCAATATAGAAGAAAAGCAAAGTTTCTAGTCAACTATAATTTTAAGATGCAAACTCAAGTTTTAAGATATTCCTATTTTCAATATTTATGATAATTTCTACCTTTAGCAAGTATCTGTTGTAAAGCCAGGTAACTACTTTCTTTGAACTGTAGTATAGTCAGTCGCAGACCCTCATGATGCCTAAAAATGAGCAAATAAATAGGTTTATTCTGTATTTTTACTTTTCATTTTATAGTATCCATATGGGTATTATTTGGAATAATTTTGGTAATTTTTTAATGTCAACAAGAAAGTTTCCAACTATGCAGGCTTTGAACACTATGCATTTATTTACACAAGGTAGGGAGCAGCATGCTGCAATTTTTATTAAAACAACCAATCTTTATTGCGATATAATAGATATACTATAAAATTCACTTTTTAAAAGTGTTTTATAATTTGTTGGGTTTTAGTATATTCACAGAACTGTGCAGCCATAACCACTATTTAATTTTTGAACCTATTTTTGGGACTCTTTTTTTATTGTTTTTGTCCAATAGCTCTAGAACAATGCTGTCTCTCTTTTTTTAAAATTTATTTGTTCTAATTGCTTATACCTGACAACAGAATACTCTTCAATTCATTGTATACAAATGCAGCACAATTTTTTACATCGCTGGTTGTACCCAAAATAGGGTCACACCATTTGTGCAATCATACATGTACCAAGAGTAATGATGTCCATCTCATTCCACCATGTTCCCTACTCCCGTGCCCCTTCCCCCCTCCCCTTTTCCCCATCCAAAGTTCCTCCACTCATCCCATGCCCCCACCCTGCAATTTTTTTTTAATAAGGATAAGGAATAAACACACGCATAAATTTCCAGACTGTTAATTCATTCATTGCATTGGCATTTCCTAGTAAATTTGAATCTATCCATACTCAACAACACAACAGTTTTTTTCCAATGTGTACAAAATTTATGAAGTGATAAAAACCTGGTAGAAAAAACTGAGAATGATGCCAATAACATCAAAAAATAAACTTAGAACAACTCAAGTCCCATGAACAGTGGGCAATCATGAAGGCATTCCAGGCCCTATCCTTTTAGCTTCATCTTCCTGTTTCCCCCTGCTCCTGCCAAACTTCCTGCCACTATCCCTCAGATACACCTTACATTTTACTACTCTCCCTCATCTTTATCAAAATACAACTCACTGTTCCAAGCCATTATTTTGTACATCATTGGTTCTCAAAGTGAACTCCACTTTCAGGGAATCCCCACTTTCATGAGGCTAAATTTATTTTCCTAGCCTTCAGACATGAATTGCTTTTTCACAGTGTGGACATTTGACTGATGATACAAATGGTAGGTCAAACTGCTGGCACCCTACTTAGCACCATTTAAAGCAGTGGTACCATTTAGGCACTTGCAGTTTTCTGTTTTGTTTTTGTTTTGGGGACAAGTTCTTTCTTTCTTTCTTCCTTTCTTTCTTTCTTTCTTTCTTTGGTGCCAGGGATTGAACTCAGGGGCACTCGACCACTGGGCCACATCCCCAGCCCTTTTTTGTATTTTATTAGAGACAGGGTCTCACTGAGTTGCTAAGTGCCTTGCCATTGCTGAAGCTGGTTTTGAACTCTCAATCCTCCTGCCTCAGCCTCCCAAGTGCTGGAATTACAGGCGTGCACCACCACACCCGGCCACTTGCAGTTTTAAGAAAGCCAATTTCATTTAAGAATGTTCCTGATGAGGCAGTAAAAATTATTAACTTTATTAATCTCAGCCTTCAAAAATAACTTTTTGATATTCTGTGTAACTAAATGGAAGGTATATATAAAGCACTGTGCAGTTGTCTTGAGAGCTAAACAAACTGCTTTTCTCATGGAATCCATTTTTGCTCATAAAAAACCATTTGGCAAACTATTGGAATTCAGAAAAGTAATAAAGTAATTCACTTCCCAATAAATAAATGGCAGTATTGTAAGTCAAAGTAAGAATTTTGGAAAACTTGAATCCACCACAGTGAGCATGACAACTTCCCCAATACTTTCCTGATGAGACTAGTGGTGATCGTAACAAGTGATTTTTTTTTATACTGTGTAATGAAATGTGACATTATTTGAAAGATCTATATAATCAGCAAAAATATTTCCAAATGACTGCATGATATAACAAAAGTATGCACTTAAATGCAGGATAGACCAATATATTTTAATATAACAGTACTCATGTAGTACTCTGTTATGTTAAAATACATATCATTTGATAACCATTTTGGTTTCATTGTAGCTAACTTTAGAGAAACTAGCACTTGTGGAGTTTATCTAAAATGACTATTAAGAGCTTGCAACTCTTTTTCCAACTATGTGTCTTCACAAGGCCATATTTTCTTCTAAGGCTTCCACCAAAACAACCTATCTGAGAGAATGACTGCAACAATAGATATGAGAATTCAACTGTCTTGTATTAAGCCAAAATTTAACTCTTTAAAGTTAAGCTCATTGGCAGAAATGCAGAACAAAGGCCACTCTTCCCACTACATTTGTTTTGAAAAATATATTTCTAAAAAATTGATAATTTGTAATGAGTTTATTATTTTAAGTTATATATATATCAATATGTATTTTCAATCCTGTTTTAATTTCTAATGTACACATATGTTTATATATATTTCTAATGTAATAAATATTATATAATCACACACACACACAAAAAAAAAAAAAAAACTCTTTGGGATTTACAGTAATTCTTAAGAGCCTAAAAAGATGCTGAGATTAAAAAGGTTGAGCACTTGTAAGGCAGAAAAGGGGGGTGACACCAGGGACCATGGACCAAGAATGAGGCATCACAAAAAGATTTATTGGGGGCTCTCCCGGGCAAGGTTCACAGGTCCATGAAAGGGTGAGGACCAGAGAAGTTGCATGCTCAAAAGGCAAGTACAATGCTTATGAGGGTAGCAAGAGGTAGGAGGGCCTAATCCATCTAAATTGGCAGTGGGTTGGATGAGCTGAATTAGGGGCACTGGTCCGGGCTGATGTGACTGGCAGGGTAGTCGCATCAGCCAGCAGAAGGTCCCTTGGTCATTGAGATCCGTTGTGTCAGCTTCTGGTTGGCCATTTCAGGTCCCCTCAGCCAGGAGGGAAGTCCCTGACCACAGCCGCCATGGAAGGGGGGAGGGAAGGGAGGGCAGCCGACCCAGCAGAACAATCCTGATTGTGCCCCTTCTCACACCGCACCCCTGCTTAAGGTGTGATTTCTCCCCCTTCCTTCTGCTTTCACACTTCCTATTTCTCATATAGTATCTTGCCTTGTGGTTATTTGTGTGCTTGCTGTATTGTCTTAGACATTAGACCTCTTTAAAGACTCTGTGCCACAGGGGAAAGTGAGAGAATCATGCCACTAGCTTCATGGGGCACTATAAGCCACTGTGTCTTTCGGTTCATCTGTAAAACAAGAATTGGATTTAATGACACATAAATTTCCTTGTAGCTTAAAATGATATGAATACTGTTCCTCTAAAAAAAAAAAAAAAAAAAAAAAAAAAAAAAAAAAAAAAAAAAAAAAAACACTTTGGTGGGCTGAGGATGTAGTTCAGTGGTAGAGTACTTGCCTAGCATGTGCAAGACCCTGGGTTCCATCCCCAGCACTGATAGATGGGCTACCCTCCCCCGCAGAGGTTTCTGTGTCCTGAGCAAAGAAACCTTGTTTGGTTTCCCCGGACAAGAGCCAATGGGCTTGGAAGTCCCTCTGTTCTCCAGACAGGATGTTCTTTCCCCGGACAGGAGCCAATAGGCTTAAAGGTCGCCCTGTTCCATGGGCAAAGAGCCAATAGCATTGGGGTTCGCTCTGGTGCACCCCCCCACCAGAAATCCCTATATAGGGTCCTGTTCAAGAGACTCACAGACACAACTGCTCGTCCCTTCTGAGAGGAGGAAGCCACTGCACCAGCCTTAGACCCATAGCCTCCAACCCAAAGGCAGCTGCCCCATCCAACAGCTCCAGACCCACCTCCTTCAGCCCAACGGCAGCTGCCCAGCAGACAGCTCCAGCCTCTAGCCCGACAGCAGCTGCCTTAGCCCACAGTTCCAGAGACCCCAGCTGGCATGACCAGGCACCCACCTTCTGTTCAGAGCTTGCACACTTCCCTCTCCCTGACTCCCCTCTCCCAGCACCTCTTCAACCTCCAACTAGCCACAAAGGCTAGTGAATAAATCTCTTGGCTGCATGTTTGTCACTGGTGTGATTTTTGCCCTTCAAGTACCTTCAAAGAAAATTTTTAAAAATTAAAAATACTCCGTGAACCCAGCATTGTGCTAGCCACATCTTGGAAGATGTGGTATGTGTAGTGAGAAAGAGACTAGAATCAGAGATTGGAGAAACATGGGTTTCTACATGACACCAGCTGTGTGCTCTCGGTGTTTTCAGTGAGTGGAGAAAAGAAGGGAAGTACTTTCTCTTGAGATGAGCAAGGAATTCTCACAGACACAAGTCAGTGCCTCCTTACAGGGGACAGGCATTTAAGTCAGGTAGGAGAGAAGTCATTTCTTCTTCCTTGCAGGTGATTCTTAAGTCGCCTTCATGAAGGCTAGAGAGCTAGTAAGGAACCAGGAACATTTTTTAAAAAGTCAGCTGGGTGGAGCATGCCTGTAATCCCAGTGATTCTGGAGGCTGAGGCACATTCAAGGCCAGCCTGAGCAACTTAATGAGACCCAGCCTCAAAAAATAAAAAGTAAAAGGGATGTAGCTCAATGGTAAGAGCCCCTGGGTTCAATTCCTAGCTAGTACAAAAATAAAAATAATAATAATAAATAAGGAACAGCAGGCACTGAGGCATCAGACTGCTTGGTGTGTTTTAGGAACCACCAGTAAAGAGACTTGGCTTGATTTTCACATTGAATGTGGGCAAATAGAATGGTAAGAGCCAAAACTACACTAGTGAGATAAGTAGAATTGAATTAAGAATTAAACCTGTCCCACAGATACAAACTGGACTAATTAGAAGAAGCAGTTGAGAGAGCAAAATGACACATACGTTCTTTTAAGTGACACACATTCCACGTGTGGCACTCTTACTTAGGAAGACTGTTGAACTCAAGAATGACATCCTACTCCGAGGACGAAAGAACCCAGAGAGTTAGTCCTAAGCAACTCTGTTCAGTCAAGGCAGGGTCAGAGCATGAGGAGTTGACTTACCATGAGGTGGGCCTTCCAGAAGGCAGAGTGAGCAGAGTTGGTCAGAGGCAGCAGTGGGGGAAGCAGGAGATGGGAGGACAGCAATATTGAGAGAAAAGCCTGGGAGGAACTTGAACTTCAACCAAAAAGATGACAGGGATCAAAGCCATGGAGTCATTGACCTGCTCAAAGATTTAACTAAAACCAGTCTCTACTAGAGAGAAGAGGGCTTTGTGTGTGTGACACACACATAGGCTCAGACTCACTCTGGGTGGTGACCCAGACTGCTAGAATACAGTGTGTTGGGACTGGTGGCAGAGGCAGGGGTTGCTTTTTATTTTGTTTTTCTTGATTGATTAGTTTCATTTTGCATCCAGGCCAATAGACTGCATCCTTTGCTCTCAATTGTACATAGAATTGATTTCAATAGGATTCAATTTGTTAAGAGACTGTATAGTTCATCTCTGGCTACGGAAGTACACAGCATCCAAGAGAAAAGAAAATGTCCTGAAGTATAGTCACTAAGACAGCCATGTACAGGCAATGGGTACATGAGCGTGGGGCCTAAGGACTCTTTCTTATCAAGGATTTGTTCATCAGAACAAGTTAGTATCAAGGACTGAGAGGATTGCAAGTCAGATAAAGAAGAATGGAAAAGACTGAGGGCCCAAGCATCAGTTTTGCTGGAAATCAAAATCAGAGGAGAGGCAAGAAAGAGGGACCCATGCAATAGTTTCATATTATTCTTACACATAAAAAAAACGAAGGTACAAAGAACTTGCCCAAAGTCACATAAGTTGTAAATAGCAGAACAGCATTCAAATCTAGATCCATCCAATTCCACACACCTGTGTGTAAAAGAAAGAAGTTGCGCTCTGTGAAATAAGCTGGAGTAGAACCTCAGCTAAGTACCCTGGGGCTTTTTCCCAGGTATGGCCCTGCACAGCCCTAGTGGGCTAACAGGTGGACACCCTGGACCTCAAGAATATACAATCCAAGTTTGCCACAAAAATATTCTCAGATATTTTGTGTGGTTTTATTTAGAAGAAGTAAGTTACAGTGCTCAGGAACTCAGCTTCAGATCATCTCCCAGTGCTCCTGAACAGGATGAGAAGAAGCCCAAGGGCTGTGCAGCAGAAGAGTTCTAGAACCACTGGCCAAGTCTGCCATGGGCTCAGGAATGGGGAATGAGAGCTTGCTGTGGATATGACTCTCACCCATGTCCCGCGGGCGATTGAGTTCCACTGCATGGAGTGAACTGACTGCGAAATATAGCTAAGAAAGAAAAGAAGGCGGCAAAACAAAACCACACTACACAGAAAGTAATTTTGAAAAGCAAGGGCGGGAGGGCTCTACGACCTTAGGGGTCCAATTTCCACACTGGAAAGAGAGAGCAAGCCCACATTTGCTTTATTATATATGGGGGAAACTTCAAAGGTTTTATGTAGATGTTCTCCTGCCAAAAAAGGCAGGAGATGGGCTGTCCAAGCCCAATGGGTACACCCCACTCCAGAGCTACAGAGCAGTTTTCCTAGCGGAGTGAAGACTGAGGTCACATGCGCCACATAATCCATTAAGTGGGAGGGGCCACAAAATAGCATGCAATGCCAGACCGAAATCTCCTTGGCTCAAGGATAAATTGAAGAGTTCTCAAATAGCTAAGGGTAGCTCTCATATGTGACAACTATGGGACAGGCTTGCAGTCTAGGTTTTTGTCCAACTCAATTCTCAGCCCTGTCTTTAGATGGGATCAGCAGAAGAGCCTTTAAAAGTACCAGTGACCAGGCTCCATTCCCAGAAAAGTCTGATCAGCTTGTCTGCAGTGAGGCCCAAGAATCAATACCATTGAAAACTATCCCATTCTAGTGTGCAGCCAAGGGAGAAAGCCACTAACAGCAATAGGACCTTGGGTGTGTCACTTTCCTCTTTGGGCTTTAGTATCCTCACCTGTAAAACTACTCATATACTTTTTTCCTAAGAGCTCTTATTGCCAGTATAAAACCATGAGCTAATACTAAGTGATTTTAATATCCTAAGATTAAAGCTTTCATGAATCTCTTGTCATTATGTAATTTATCTAAAATGATGATTCCATTTAGGGTTCAATGTATATTTTCTTCAGTGTTTTCCTAGAAAGAATAGTGTTAATGTCAAGTTCAAATTTTGAATCCCATAATAAAAAGAGGGAGAAGAACAAAGCAGTATTCACCTTACACAGGAAAGAATAGCAACCTCCAAACGTGGACAATGCAAACCTCTCTCCAACAGAAGCATCATCTCAAAGTGAGTGACCCTGAGACAAGGAGTGCTTGACCCCATCTTCCAGCTTTTAATAACAATATTATGTAGAAAGATGGACTCTGAAAAGTAGATGGAAAATAAATTTCAATCAATAGAGAAAATTTACATAACTTAGAAGCCAATGTAAGTTCTTATATTCAAGATTTTCTTTTTACTTTAATATCCACAAGGTGTATAGGGGAAATTGAAAGATTTGTTTGCAAAGAATGTAATGCTTTATTTTTACATTTTTCTGGGGACTAGGGGATTAAACAAGATTTTTCCCAGTGTGTTGAGGCATATAGTATCATAAATGCCTTCAACCTTAGCTGGAAGGATTAGAAATGACTCCGTCAGCACTGGAAAGACCCAAAAAATGTGTTTCAAGCCTCTCCCCTCTGGCCTTGGTTTCCCTCTGCAGCTATGTGCTGAAGATCACTTGGACTTGTTTCCATGAGATTTTATGGAGGAGGTTTAGGTACTTAATTTAGGTATTAGCATACAATTTTTCTGGAATATCCCAGATCCAGTGATACCCCAAGGGGATGAGCAGGAACGGATTTATCTGACCCATAAGCGCACCTGTAAAGGCATAGATATGTGCATGCTCATGAGGCACAGTGCTGTGTCCACAAAAAGAGCTCCATGCCACTTCTTGCCGTTGCCCCGTGAGTCAGCTGTCTCTCGCCTTACAGAAGCTGCTGCGTTAAGTGAGATGAGGAACACCAGCCTGGAGTCAGAATGCCTGGATCTGAATCCTGGTTCTGCAATTTACTGGACAGGTGATATTCTACAGGTCATTTAACCTACTAAGCCTCTCCTACCTGCCTAAGCAACATAATGCTCACCTCACAGAAAGAAACTCTGGGAGGAAGTGAGTACAGTAAGCCATGTAAAGCATTTAGCACATAGTAATTGCTTAGTAACTGTGAATTATTTGCTAAGAGTTCAGATTAGCATAAAATGCACACCTTAAAGACAATGTTGTGCCATGATTCTAAATAGTCTTCCTGTTTTGTCTTAACATCTTATAGTCCCTCCAAGTTTCATCTTACAACAGGAGACCCAATGTGACCCTTTTAAAGTAAGCCTTCAAAGCATGGATGCATTTCACTTCAACTTTTTTTTTTTTTTTTTTTTTGAAGGCTCACCTGTGTTGTGCCAGGCGTGTGGCAACAGGGCCCAGAGGTGCTACTGGTCAAACAGGAGTTGGGGTTAGTAATACATGGGTTATTTCCTAGGAAATTGTTGTAATTGATCTTTTGTGTCAGGTGACTGATTCTGGTCAATAATACCAGACCAAAGGCTGCAGGCAGACTTGGTGAATTTACGCTGTTTCACAACCAAGAGAAACTCAGCACTGGACATTCCCCAGTTGTTCATTATCAATTATATCATGACTGAAATGGAAACTGCCGAGCTGTGTGCCAACACTTATGCCAGAAACATACTGCCCCCAGACAGGAAAAAGGAAAGCACATCTCTTTAGCTTCCCCTTTTATAGTCAAATTCTTACTGAGATATTAGGGTTGCTATTGAGTCATCGAGTCACATTAGAATGTTCCTGAGGCCTCAGGAACACAGCAGAGGAGGGAGGTCCTGAAGTGACCTTAACCAGGGAGAGCTAGTCACAGTGAAGAAGAAAGGGACAAGTGTAGCTTTAGGAGCTGGGGAGGTTAAAAAGCCACACCATTCTGAGCCCTAGGGACAGACTAAAAAATTGAGAATCTAGCCCATAGGGGGCAGACCTGCACCAAGGTCCACCTCTCATTTCTCCATTAGTTTTGGTCTCTGGGGAAGGCACCCATAACACTTTTCTAAAACATAAGTTTCATTCTGCAAAGAACCTGCCTGCTGTTGTTAGCAATAGCCTATAGTAGTAGAGTTATGTTTATTTCTGAATGAAAATAGAAATCCTCCCTAGTCTAATCTAACTGTCTGTTTTAAGGAGAAAAAGAAGAGGCACCAAATAGTTGAATGTTCCCAGGAAAGCTTAGAGACCTTTCTACCCAGAAACACTTGTGTGGTGTTTGTGGCCCCGACCTTTGGAAGAAATAGAACATTTTAACTGATTCGCCTAACAAATCAGCTCCTTAATCGTTTCAAGGAATCTAAGTGGCTCTGAAGTCTAAAAGTAGCAATAAAAGGATTCCTCACCTATAACAAATGATTGAAAATAAGGTGATGACCTGGGCAGAGCCCAGCAAGAAAACTGCAAGGGCAAGGGGGTTTGTGCTGACAGGCTTTTTGAAACCGGGAAATCATATCTTCATGACCTTTGAACATGACTGTTCAGCACAAATATTCCTAGAGTACAGTGATTTGGTTTTGATTTTAAGGGTTTTTTTTCTTTTAATTTTTTATTTGTTTTAATTAGTTATACATGATAACAGAATGCATTTTACAAATCATACTTAAATGGAGTATAACTTCTCATTTGTCTGGTTGTAAATGATGTAGAATTACCCTGGTCATGTAATCATATATGCATATAGGGTAATAATGTCCAATTCATTCTACTACCATTCCTACCCCCGTAACCCTTTCCCTCCCTTCACTCCCCTCTGTTTAGTCCAAAATGCCACTATTCTTGACCTCCTCCTTATTGTTAGAATTTAGCATCTGCATATCAGAGAAAACATTTGGCCTTTGGATCTTTGGGATTGGTTTATTTCATTAGCATAATATTCTCCACTTCCATCTATTTACCTGCAAATGTCACCATTTCACTCTTCATTAAGGCTGACTAATATTCCATTGTGTATATATACACCACATTTTCTTTATCCATTCATCTGTTGAAGGACACCTAGATTAGTTCCATAGTTTAGCTATTGTGAATTGAGCTGCTATAAACATTGATGTGGCTGTGTCCCTGTAGTAAGCTATTTTTAAGTCCTTTGGATATAAACCGAGGAGTGGGATAGCTGGGTCAAATGGTGGTTCCATTCCAAGTTTTCTGAGAAATCTCCATACTGCCTTCCATAGTGGTTGAACCAATTTGTAGTCCCACCAGCAATGTATGAATGTACCTTTTCCCATACATCCTCGCAAATACTTATTGCTTGTATTCTATTTTTTAAATTTTTTTATTTAATTTAATTTGTTATATATGCTTTTATAGTGCAATTCCTTTTATATTACATATAGTTTTTTAATGTTCAGAAAAACAAAAAAAATAATCATTTCATATTCTACTTTGCATATAGAAATATAATATAAAAAATATAGTAATCTTCTACTATTCCAAAAGTATAATGTATAGCCTCCTGGATCTTTGGATGGATGGACAGACAGATGATAGAGGTTCTGCAGCCTTGAAAGGCCTCTTTACCCCTGCTCTGTTTTCCCTCCCACGGATAGCTGCTGTTGTTCTTGCCCTACCCCTACCATGGGGCTGGGAACTGACAGTTGTGAATGATATAATGAACTTATTTCATTCCTGTCACTGTGTCCCTATGCCTATATTCATGGTCTCATTTGTGTAATATCCAAATCTGAACTTTAGATCTTGGTGAATGTTCTGACTGGGCCTCTTTGACAACCCCTGGGCTGGGTCCCTGCCCATCCTCCAGCCCCACTGACCAGCTGGCTGCTCCACCATCACCCCACACTAGGTTTCCTTAAATGCTGCTCATCCCCTTTTGCTGCCCCTTGACTGCAGGCTGCCACCACAATGTCTCTAAGGTGGGGCCTTCCTGCCCTGTGAGGATCTCAGGCTAGGGGCAGCAGCCTTGCTAGGATCACAGTCACCAGCACAGGTTTTCAACTCTGCTGAAGTCCCCAAGACAACTGAAAGAGCAGCAGTGTGAGGAAGGCGCTATGGAGGGGAACCCCAGAGGTGCCAGTGAGGGAGCAGGACAGGAAGCTTGTCATCTGCACCCTGGGCTCACATCACCTGCTCTTCTGCCAAACGTCAATGAACGCTATCTAAACACAGGAAGGAACTGCGAATGCCCTTGAGAGATGTTTTGACTCCAGAGCTCCTGTCAGTGTTTCAGCTTGTATGTCCTGAAAGTACATGTTGTATGCCCTGCCCATATCTTGAATCTTGTGAACAGAGCTGGGACTTTAGAGTAGGAGAATGGGGAGAAGATGGCATCTTCAAATAAGAGCACCAGAACTGAAAGGAATGTCAGCCCAGATCATTAGTCCACCTTTCTCTGTTTAACAGGCTCCCAGGGACATGCCTCCAGACCTGCAGATAGTTGGGCGAAGGACCTGTTTTGAGATAAGAGGAGTCTTAGAGATTATCAAGGCCAGCCAGGGGCAGATATGGGCCCCTGTAAAAGAGTAGCTCTGACACCATTCCCCTCATTCTCCCTCTCACCTTGTCAGGTGTGGGGACCTGCCAGGCCAGACCTCTCCACATGGTCCCCTAGGCTTTGCATCCCTCTTTCCACCACTCTTCCCTCAACCAAAACAAACTACTCTGGCTGGTCCATCTGGGGAATCCCCCACTGAAATCAGATACCCCTGTGGAAAACCCAGAAGATAAATAAATGTCCTCCCCGCAGCTGTGAAGAGCTGATATGGCTCCTGGTGGTTCTACACTCTCAAAGCTATTCTTTTCTTATTTTTTGAAAAGTCAATACATTCAGATGGCTCAAAATTCTAATATAAAAATTTTCCTTCCTATGCCTGCCTAGCCTCCCTTAGGCCACTTCCCATTCCAACTCTCTGAAGATAACTAATTGTTTTAGTTTCATGTGTATCTTTTCAGAGTTTCTTTACACTCTATAAGCAAATACGAGAGAGAGAATACATAAGAGTGTTCAGAACCATAGGCCAAAGGAATCTTGCTAACAGTACCACTTCAGGTGCTCTGAAGATTTCATTGAACAACAAGTCTTTCCTAGAGCCCCTTTTGTCACAATGTGTGTCTGCCTTCTTGTAGTTGAAGATCCTCACACTAAAGAAAATTGGTTCCAATAGGACTCTAGCCAGATCATCATCAACAACAACATAAAAAAAAAAAAAAAAAAACAGCCTGCTGCCTCGTGTCCAGGTCTGAAGTAGAGCTGGAAAAGCTCTGAGACCCCTTTCCTCATTTGTGTTCATTTGTTGAGTCAGGCACTGAGGCAGGTCCTGGGGACACAAATACAGTCCCTGTACTCATGGCAAAAGGAAAACAACATGGGCCAAGGTTGTCAAACTGAGATTATTCAATTGCAGCTGACAGCAAGTACAACCCTTCTTAAATAGGTCTATGTTTAAGAAGGGAATTGCTTAGCCCCTATAGCTAAAATGTGCAAGAATTGGTTTGGCCTTAGGTACAGCTTAATTCAGAGAGTACATGATGTCACTAGGAGCCACCTCTTGGCTCTGCACCCTCTGGGCTGGTTTAGGTCTTAGCTATTCATGATGGCGCAAGTGGCTTCAGGTTCACATCACCACCTTAGACCAGTGGAAGTGAGTCAGTGATTGCAAGAACCAAACAAAAATCCAGGGATCAAGTGCCCTTAATGCTGACTGGCTTATGTAAATCACCTGTCTATTTCTGAGCCAATCACTGAAGCCAGGGTGGATGGATTGTATTGATTGGCCCAGCCTCAGTCACATGCTCCACTCTAGCACCCAGGGGTTGGGTCAACTTTACCCAAAGCATGTAGACTGAGAATTGAGGAGGGGTGGTACTGGAAAACAAAACTAGGGTACTATAACCACACACAAAATAAATAGGCTGCTATTTATTTTGGACAATCCCTACAAAATTAGGGATTGTCCACCCCACTCATGTAATTAAAAGTGAAGCTGCAAAGTGCCAAGTAGGGCCTGGCCCAGAATGAGACGTCAGACGTATTTCCTAAGGAAGGAGCCCCCAGATGAAGTTTACTGGTTTTTAATCTGTGGAGAGGAAACTGTCATGGGAAGGCCCGGAGGCAGGAGAGAAGGAAGACCTTTCAAGGAACTTAAAGACCTAAGTGCAACTGGAGCCCATAAAGCAGGCACTGCAGCAGGATGATGACCACGGGGAGTGACATGGATGAGGTGGGCAAGCCAGACAGGCAGGGAGCCCATAAGATGGTTCTGCCATGGTTAATCCAAGCGAGGTTCCTCTGCCAAGTAACAGATTCCTGATGGGATGAATGTTCAGGCCTGCTCCCCACCCTACAGTTGGGGCCCAGTGCTGGGTGAATGGGAGGAGCAAATCCGACTGAGTCACCTCCCTGCTTAAAACACTCAAAAGCCAAGTCCCACATTCCCAGCATGCCCTTCAAGGCCTTGCCCATCATCCAGACTCTGACCACCCTTATCTTCTCCCTATTCCACTGGTCCCACACTCAAGCCACTGTTACTAAGAAGGCCCCAGGGGCAGAAAGAAGAGCTACAGGAAAGCCGGCCTCTAGCCACAGGCATGTGTTTCCTCTTTTTTTTTTTTTTTTTTTTTTTGGTAGTTGTAGATGGACAGGATGCCATTATTTTATTTACTTATTTTTATGTGGTGCTGAGGATGGAACCCAGTGCCTCACACATGCTAAGTGAGTGCTCTACCACTGAGCTACATCCCCAGCCCAGTGTTTCCTCATCTTAGCAGAGGAGCTGGAAGAAGCCAGGGACAGAGGCCTGGTATGGAACTCAGCATGTGCCTGTCCTCAGGACCTGGGATCAGGCCCAGCATCCAGTCCCTCAGCCTGTATTACCATATTCACAAAGAACACCTTCCTCCTGGCCAGGACAGGACTTTTCACAGGGCTTGAGGTCAAGAACAAGCATGGGAAGAGAGCATCAACTTTCCTTGGCCAGAAGAGAATAGCAGGGCAGAGGACCATAGGGCAAGAGTTGTCTCAGCTCAGAAAGCTACTGATTGCTTCATTCAGACTCCATCTGTGGCCTCCTAGGGGAATATTTCATAACTTCTTTCAGGGAGCCTTGGGACATGCACTTCACCAGCTCATGTGGCAGGTGGAAGAAGCAAACTGAAAGAGGGTCAGAAGTAGGTTTACTGTCTCATATCTCTTACCTTGTGTTCTGGGCAGAGTTTTCTCCCCACTTCCTCTCTATCTGATCTTTCTGATTTGTATTTAAACTACCCAATTTACATAGGTGTTTTTGGGTTTTGAGTTTTTTTTATATAGCACTAGGAATCAAACCCAGTGCCTCACATATAATAGGCAGGTGCTCTACCACTGAGCTACATCACCAACCCTTGCTATTTTTATTTTGAGGTGCAGGGGGGTGCTCACTAAGTTGCCCAGGCTGGCCTTGAACTTGCAATCCTCCTACCTCTAACTCCTGAGTAGCTGAGATTATAGTCATGCGCTATCACACCTAGCTACATATGTGTTTTTAATTAAAAGTTGTATCTATTATTTTCCAGAAGAAGATCAATTTACAAAAAGAAGATGTAAAAGTGTGTTCTAATTCCACAGAGCCACCATAGATGTAAACTAATTTGTTACAGATCAACTCCAGTCCTCAACTGTCCTAAAGCCTTTCCTTTATCTTCTGTCGCTCCTGTCAAAGTGCAATCACAGCCACCATGGGTGGACGGTCAGCTTCCTGTTTAATCATTTGCTCACTAATGCACAATGT
Source organism: Tamias sibiricus (assembly GCA_025594165.1). Lineage (NCBI taxonomy): Eukaryota > Metazoa > Chordata > Mammalia > Rodentia > Sciuridae > Tamias > Tamias sibiricus. The sequence goes on from CM046658.1 coordinate 210,877,561, forward strand.
ACAATTTCCTCCTGACAGCTCAACAAGTGCAGTACAGCTGCAGGCACACATCTGTGTTTAGCTAGCAAACCAGCCAGGCTCACGCCAATCATCTCTTTTATGCAAGAAGACTGAAAAAAGGGATGTAGCCTCACAGGGACCCCGATGTCCTCCTGAATGTGATTTATATGCAGCAACTCCCATCTGCATTTTTTCATTTGTCAGCTAGAAAATTATGCTCCTCCAGATCTACTCAGAATCTGTCCTAAGAGACCAACACCCCTGGTGGCAGAATCTCTAGCTACAACTCAAAATTCTTCCCCGCTACTCTGTCATTTTTGCACAATTGAGCAACTCTCACCTTTTCTATTTCTTAACATCCAAACTATGTGAAGGCAGCACCACGCCTCTCGCCTCAGGAGCCATGGCTAGCAGAAAACGGCAGGGAGGCCGCCCAGCTGAGGGCCAGGCCCATGCGGGATCTGGGCCCCAGCATTGCTGGAACCACTCAACAGGGACATCAACCCTATTTCTGAGCATCCATCTGCTCATTTTCCTCTTTTCTCCAAAATATTTCTAGGCACATGTGAAGATGGCTGTGAGGTTTTAAAAAGAGGGACTTAACTGTCTAAACATCCATGTGACAATTGTTTCTGAAAGGCTAAGGAACTAAACTAACCCTTCTTCCTCCCCACCCTACTCACCCCCCCACTCACACACACACTCACACACACACACACACACACACACACACACACACAGGAGCTGAGCAGGGATGGAAAGGACAGAAGAGGGTGTTTCTGGGCCCCTCATTTCGGCCTCCTCCCCTGAGCAAGTGTTCCTCACTGACGATCAATGGATGGGCCTGGGATCCCAGGCACCCGTTAAGCTCTTTGTCAACAGAGGAACTGAGTCACAGCTAGGAGCCTAACAGCCACCAAACATCACATGGAGGTCATGTCCGATACAGCCATCTTTCTTGCTAAGCATAAGCAGCAGCCCTGGGTGACTCACCTCTCACACCCCAAGCAGCCTCTGAGGTATTTTTGGAGATAAAAGGTGGGTCCCTCCAGGGAGGCTTCTCATTCCCCTCCCCCTGCAGAAGCAGCAGCTCCTGCATGTGCCCCCACCAGCCATCTTCCCCTGCACTCCAGGAAGAGTAGAGGTGGGAGTGACCAGGTAGGATGGCACTGCAGAGTGGATTGAGGCAGAGGGGAAGGAGCCATCTAGAACCTTGCAGCTCACTGTGTGCTCTGGGCAGCAGGCCTGGGCAACACTGGGTGCCTGTTAGAAATGTAGATTCTCAGGTCCCGCCCAGGCCTACTGGGGCAGGAGCTGCATTTTCCACTCCCTGAGTGATTCCAGCATGAGAGCTTGAGAAGCACTGAATCTACAGGACTCCGTGATGAGTGAGAATAGGGGCCAAAGCCTCGGTTCATTCCTTAAATCCTCCCACACAACGGTGTGACTAATTAATGCTAAGTGTGAAGACCTTCACTGTGCAAAGGGAGTTCTGGTAAGGGCCTTGGAATGCAAGCCTTACTACCCCCATTTTACAGGTGAGGGAACTAGGCTTAAAGAAGCTAAAAGCTGACCCAGCATTATGCTGGGACTGCATCCTGGGGCTACTTGACCACTAAAACCCCAACCCCTTAAAGCAAGAATTACAGCTTCTTTGTTTTGGGAGCTGCAAGGATAAAACACTGCTCCCATGAAACACATCCCCACTCTAAACTGGAGCTGGAACTCACTTTAGGAACATGGGCTGAGGTTCCTTGGGGTCTCCCTACAGGGATGGGAAGAAGAGGTGGGGCAAGCAGAACTCCAAGCTGCTCCCCTGAGACAGAACTGGACACGAAATCACAAAATCCTGGCAGCAGTGGCCTCGTCCAGGCTTGTCCTGCAGCCCGAATCTCCCTTGGTCAAGCAGAGCCCTGTGGGCCCCGAGGTGACTCCGCACGCACATCACTGCAGATATTATGGCAGGGACACTCCTCTGGAGGCAGCTTCTCCAAGTCATAGGCCCCAGCTCCAGCCCAAGCCTGTCTCCAAGACCTCTCTCCAGAAATGCAATTTCCAACAGCTTTCTCTGAATCCAATGCCAATGTCCCTCCCTGGTGAAGTCTTCCAACTGCCTCCAAGCAAACAAAGGCTCTAGGCTCCATGCTGCCACAAAACAGAACACATTCGATCCCACAAACTTCTACTGGGCACATAGTGCAGGTCTAGTAAGCATTTACATACCTTATCTCACTTGATCCTTAACACTTGAGAAAGGTGTCTTTATTCCCACCTGACAGCTATGAAAATGGAGGCTAGAGGCTTGTGGAGCTAGGATTTCAACCCAGGGTCCTAACTCAAGAGCCAGTACTTTTTTTTTTTTTTTTTCTTCTTTTGGTATTGGGGATCGAACCCAGGGGTGCTTAACCACTAAGCCACATCCCCACCCCTTTTTTGTATTTTATTTAGAGACAGGGTATCCCTGAGTTGTTAGGACTTCATTAAGTTGCTGAGGCTGACTTTGAACTTGAAGTACTCCTGCCTCACTTCCTGAGCCACTGGGATTACAGGCGTGCATCACCACGCCCAGACAGAGTCGATACTTCTTAACCACACAAGAGCAGCATCCTTCATACACGTCACATAGGATTTATCATATTACTTGATAATTATTTGATTGCAAGTGTGCCTTACCCACTGGTCTGTATACCTCCAGCAGTTCCCATCATCTTATCCACTCTTGTCTCCCAATGCACAATGCCTAGAACATAATATATCCTTAATATCCTGAATTATTGACATCCTGAATGTCAAACTGAATTATTCAAATGTACCAAAATCCTATATGCCAGAAGTCACACAGGCATGAGAACTGCAATGATGAAAGGTATCCCCACATAAAACAACCCTGCATTAGACTTGCAGACACCGCCGTAGATTTAGCACTTGTAACATTGGAAGGATGCACAGAGTATGGTGAAAGCCTGGGGAAGGAGCACTGGAAGCTCTGGGTGTGTGTGGGGGCGAACAGCGGCCAGGGAGGAGACCATCAGGCAGATGCAGAGTCTGGACAGGACACTAGAGAACTTTGCCATGTGAACAAGAAGGACAGGACACTTCAGGGAGAGAAGAGCAGGGGCTTGGACACAGACGGTTCAGAGAGCGTGGATTTTCTAGGGCTGTGGGGGAAAATAAATAGCACTCTAGAGGGTGTGGGTTTCCTAATGGGTGCTCAAACTGCAGGCCTATCACTTTCCAAGGCAGGGCTTAACACTATCCATGACCATTGGGAAAGCTAACCTGAATGTGTCTTTCTGCAGGGCATGAAAGGAAGATGCCCAGGTGGGTATGCTCAGGGGATTCTCCCAGGTCTCCAAAGGGCCCAACCACAGCCCCAAGAGCATGGAGAGAGGCTGCTAGAAGTTCCTAGTGGGGTCAATACCATTCCTGCTGGGGTGTCTGAAATTCCCTCCAGTCAATAGAAACAGAAGATGTTGGGAGTAAGTGTCCCCCACCCCAGCAGGGTGCACCCCAGGAACTATTAGTAGTTCAGGACCACTGATACCTGGAGGGCTTCAGGGAGTGGGGGTAAAGAGGAAAGAATTGAAGCAAAAGGACTGTAAGGAGATTCAACTGCAAGGAGTCACCCCAGAATTCAGGGTGGGGCTGCACAAGAAAGGCCAAGAGATGGTTAGGAGGTGGCATCCAGAGCCTGTGACCAACAAAAAGAAAGAGGGACGCTGTGTGCAGTGGCACACACCTTTAATTCCAGTAGCTCAGGAGGCTGAGGCAAGAGGATTGTGAGTTCAAAGCCAACTTCAGCAATGGCAAGGCACTAAGCAACTCAGTGAGACTCTGTCTCTAAATAAAATGCAAAATAGGGCTGGGGAGGTGGTTCAGTGGTCAAGTGCCCCTGAGTTCAATCCCCAGTACCAAAAAAAGAAAGAAAGAAAGAGGGAGTCCAGTTTGACCCAAAGCTCAAGCCTGCTCAGCTGGCTGGTGAGACTCTGGAGACTGAGAACAGAAGAGAGAGGTTTACAGAGAAGAGGTAACTTTGGGACATGTTGGGTTTGAGGTCTGAACTATCTAAATCAGGAGGTGTGGCTGTCAGGAGGGAAAGTTGGTCTGGAGAAAGAGACTAGGAGTCACCTGACTATAAGAAGGCACATTTCCCAGACAACAGAAGCCTGGAGTAAAAAATAGCATGACAATGAGTCACCCAAGATGGTCTTTCTCTGTCTCTACCTTCTCCCACTCAGGGAAATCCAGCCCCTCTCAAACATATCTCAGGGAATTCTGGGGAACCTGGCGTATGTGTATGGAAGACTCCATGATGAACTTACTTCTTGAACTAGACTCCTCCTGCTACATGGTATCCATGGTTTCCCTCTTCCCTGCTCCTGCTCATTGCAGTGTTTTGGATCACTCAAGACTCAGAGGTGGGCCTGGACCTGATCTTCACTGCCACCACTGTTGCTGTGACCCACTGGGACCAGTGCCCACCATCTGCAGCATTGCTGTCTACATTGAAAAGGAACAAATGCACAAAAAGTAGGTGGAGTGTAACCACAAATGGCTTCTCTGAAAACCAGTAGGACCCAACCCTACCCTAGTCCTTCCACAGCCAAGCCCTATCTAGATCCTGGTCAGCCTCCACCTGCTTCACCATACCACCACTACAACTGCTAAGGTTTGACATATCATGTGGAAGTTTAATTGTCATTATGACAGTATTAAGATGAAGGGAAAAAATCACATCAGAGACAACTGTCAAGAGATTTATTCACCAGCCTTTATGGCTGGTCAGAGGTAGAAGAAGTATGGGGAGAGAGGAGTCAGAAAGAGGGGAGTGTGCAAGCTCTGGTGGGAGAGGGGAGTCAGGGAGAAGTGAGTGTACGAGCTCTAAACGGAAGGTGGGTGCTTGGTCTCACTGGCTGTGGTCTCTGGAGCCGTAGGCTAAGGCAGCTGCCGTCGGGCTGGAGGATGGAGCTGTCGGCTGGGGCAGCTTCCGTTGGGCTGGAGGCGATGGGTCTGGAGCTGTCACAGTGGTTGCCTCCTCTCAGCAGGGACGAGCTATTGTGTCTGAGCTCTGGGCAGGCAGGAGCTTTAAGTAGGGATTTCTGGTGGGTGGGGGGGTTGTACCAGAGCGACCTTTAACACTATTGGCTCTTTGCCTGGAGAACAGGGCGACCTTTAAGCCAATTGGCTCCTGCCCAGGGAAAATGAAACCAGGTTGCTTCTCATGGAAATTTCCATGGGGGAGGTGGCCCATCAGCCCAAGGCTATCTATTATAAGAGGTGATAATCTTTAAGAGGTGATTAAGTCGTAAAGACAGATCCCTCATTAATAGCCACTATCATGAGAGTAGGTCAGTTATCACAGCAGTGAGTGCCTGATAAAAATGTATGTCCAGGGGCTGGGGTTGTTGCTCAGCAATAGAGAGCTCGCCTAGCATGTGTGCGGCCCAGGTTTGATCCTCAGCACCACGTAAAAATAAATGAAGGCATTGTGTAAAGCTAAAAAATAAATAAATAAAGATCCATCGACAACTAAAAAATATTTTTTTAAAGGATATGTCCATCCCCTTCTTCTGTCTAGCTCTTGCCCTTTCCTGCCTGTCCACCTTCTACCATGCAATGATGAAGCATGAAAGCCTTTTCCAGATGCTAGTGCCATGCTCTTAGACTTCCCCCAGACTCTAGAATCATGAGCTAAATAAATCTCTGTTCTCTATAAATTGCCCAGTTTCAGGTATTTTGTTATAGCATCAGATAATGGAGTAAGACAACCACCAACAACAACATCATCCCAGGAGTGTCCTCAGTATCTCCATTCCTGGAGATCCAGGCCCTGCTGACACCCTGGCTCCAGTCCAAGTCTGCCTCTCTTCCTACCCCTGGACTGGTATCATTCAACAATGATTGACATTAGGAACATGCATTTGTATCTGAGAAAAAGAATACCTAACCTCACCCCCACCACACAATCTAAAGGCATAGCCCAAGTATATAGTAACTCCCAGAGTCTAGACTGTTTAGTCTTAAATAGCATCACCTGCAGGTGGACCATTAGCAAATTCTGTTGGCACTACATGGGTAACAGATACTAACATGGTCTCACCACCTCCATTGTTCCCAGCCCAGACCCATCCACTATTATCTTTTACCTGGGTTATTTAAATAGATATTCCCATTGTTTCTGTCCTTCAGCTTATTCTTTTTTTTTGGGGGGGGGGAAGGTACTGGGAATTCAACTCAGGGGCACCCAACCACTGAGCCACATCCCCAGCCCTATTTTGTGTTTTATTTAGTGACCGGCGTCACTGCTTAGTGCGTCGCTAAGTTACTGAGGCTGGCTTTGAACTCTTGAGCCTCCCGAGCCGCTGGGATTACTGGCGTGTGCCACCACCCAGCCTTCAGCCTATTCTTAACACAGGCTGAGGAGGCTTTTAAGACATCAACCATACCATGTCACTTCTCTGCCCAAAACCCTCCCCAGTCTACCTCAGAGTTAAACTCATGTCCTTACAAAGCTTTGACAACCCCCCCACCAAAACACACACACCACTGTCTCTCTGATCTTACGTTTGAGCCAGTTCTGATTCACTCTGCTTCTTTCTGTCCTCACGCAAAGATCTTGGATGTCCTCTTAAGACTGTTAAAAAACAAAATTCCAACAAATGTAGTTTAAAGATCAAATCAGCTTTTATTTGTGATTCGTGTGATCAGGCAGCTTCCTATCTAAGGTTTGGGAAAGGTGCTCCAATGAACCAAGCAGAGGAAGTGGGTTTTTGGCAGAAAAGGGCTGAAACGTGCAACAAAAAGTTGGTCATTTCAAAGTCACTTTCTTTATAGGGTTAAAACAGAAGGGATGTTATCATGCCTGCTGAGGTAAAGTGGGCCCCTCCTGTTTGGTTGCTGTGAATCTCTGTTTAAAGTTCAGTCTGATTCTGTGGGACCTGGCATGAGCGACTCCATTCTGGTCTGGTCTGGTGGGCCTATCAAAGAAGCCCAGTCCAAAGCACTGGCCTCCCATAAATGTCATTTAGTAGTCCTTGGCACTTTGTCCCTCAACCTGGAATACTTTCCCTGCATATGGCCACAAACCACCTCTTCAGTTTTTGCTCAAGATGTCCCATCTTGGTGAATGCCAGCATATACATTTCCTACCTCTTTCCCTACTTTATTTTCCTCCGTGTACATCTTACTCATCTACCTTGTTTATATTTGTCTCCAGAAGACCAGGATTGTGTCTGTTTTGCTCCCTGCCATACTCCCAGTGTCCAGGAGAGTGCTCACTGATGTGTGCTGAATTAAATCTGATTTATTGACTGTGATGGAAGGGATGAATCCACAGCCTGACTGTTTCCCAGGAGACTCCTTTTTCCCTGACAAATATTTTTGGGTGAGTTTGTCCACCAGGTCCCCAGACACAACCAAACACACCGGAGGACTGGGAGAACTTGGCTTCAGTCAAATCAGAAAGCCCTGCTAGAATGTGGTGGCAGTTGAAATCCCAAATGTGAAAAGTCACCCTGGGCATCTGGGCAGCAGTGAAGGAACAGAGGTGAACTGAGTACAGGCTCTTTTACTTGGTAAGTGAAGTGGAGGTAAGGAACTCAAGAGCCCCATTGTCGGGACCTTACACTGTCTGCCAAGGGGATGGAAAAGCTCTGGCTTTCGGGCTGCTTGCCACATTACCATGCCCTGTTACAGGACCTAGGCTAAGCAGGGGGCGTGGCTGTGAGAACTGAAACCACCCCAAGGATAGGCCAATGGCTCCGCCAATGGCATCCGCCCATGCTCCTTATGTGTCCCTATGATCTTTCTGCTGATTGGCCCATGTCCTCTATAAGACCGTCCAACTTCCTCAATAAACCGAGTTCCTGCACTGACCACTAACCGGGCTCCCCGTTATGTTCCTGTGTCCTTTGAGGGCGGGGGAGGGAATATCGGCGGCCTTTACTTTCCCAATCTAGTCTCCTCCTTGAGGTAGGCCCCTCTGGCCTCTTTTGCTAGACAGAAGAGGTCCATCCCGGGTAGGGGCAGGGGCTCAACCCCTTATATTATCCCGACACCTCATGAGAGCCTGGAAAAAAATTTGTGAGAGGGAGAAGAGAACAGGAAGCATAAAGAGGCTGCAGACAGACACTTGAGAGGTGGGATGAGGCTCCCTGCTGTGCCCTTGAGGATGGAGGTTAAGATGGCTGGAAGGGAGAGTCACTGATGTGATCTTGAGGTCTCCCAAGATGATGGTAAATTACATTAGCAACAAATAAGCACCAAAGTCCTCAGAGCAAGACGTAAGAAATGAGAAGTGAGGGGACACTGGATAGGCCTCCTGGTATCCACTGGCCCCTTCTTCCTTAGCAATAAAGTGTTTGATTTTTAGCCAGAACCATTGCCACCCTGATTTTTTTCTTTCTTCTGGTGCTGGGGATCAAACACTAGGGCTTCACTCATGCTAAGCAAGCACTCTACCATGAGCTATGTCCCCAGCCCTTCAAACATGTTTTAATTGCATTGCGAGCCTACCTGGTTGCTTGGAGTGGCCATAATGCTTCTGGAAGCTTTTCTTCTCTCCTTTCCTCTTAGGCCAATCTCCAATCTGGAGCTCTGGTATGGTGACCGAAGCATAGGCCAAACTGAAGTATAGGCCACATTTTGGGCCATGAGAACTAGGGTCCCACCTGAAGTGAGTGGGAAGAAGTTTGGGTCCCTGAGGACTTGATGAAAGAGACTTACCTGCTCTGAATGGTCTACCTCTGAGACTTCTTTAACTGAAAAAATGTTGAGTCTTTGAAAGACTGTTATCATGGGCTCTCTGTCAGCCGAGGAATTAATCCCAAACATTACAGCTGGTGTAGCGGTAGATCTCAAAGAAGGAGCATTTTCTGAAGGAGGGTGAGTACAGGTGCCTATACATGGCATTAAGAAGTGGCAAGCGCTGGGGCTGTGGCTCAGCAGTAGAGCGCTCTCCTGGCACGTGCGCGGCCCGGTTTCGATCCTAAGCACCACGTAAACATAAAGGCATTGAATTGTGTACAACTAAGGCAAATAAATAAATATTTTAAAAAAAAGAAGTGGCAAGAAGGCCAATGGTGGCTTCCAGCCCTCAGGTGAGTTGGGGGTGGAGAATACAAGCCTCACTCAAGAGCTGCCAGCTATAGACTATCATGGTATCAGCTGAGGCACGTGATGGAAGAGAGAGGCTCTGCAAACCCAGGGGTACGCTAGCTACCATGGAGCTACGTTTCCAGAACTGTTGCTACCTGAAGCGCTTGGAGCAACGGAGCCGCGGGAAAAACTTCAGAGGCGAACTGGAGACAAACAGTTTTTTATTCTGATAACTTTTCTCTCTGGTTCTAACAACGACTAACACACGCCAAAACACACCCTAAAAAATGGCGCTGACCCGATCAGCAATTTCGGCCAAGTCACTCGAGATCCCGCAACAAATCCCGTGAGACTACGGGTGGCGACAATGGCCAAATCTCCACGGCTCATAGTCAACTGCAATTCAAGTCAATCCCCAAACAGGGCTCCTGCATTTCCCCCTTTTTGTTTTAAAAGAGGTAATGCTCTAGGACGTCTATGTGCAACCAACATTCTTACCCGTCATCGGATAATCAAGGCTGTGCCCTTGACTCCTGTCTTAGGTTGATATGTCGGCCACATGAGACTGTCCCGTGCGACTGTGCCTGTCTTAGGTTGTCCCCCTCTGGGGATCTTACCCGTCATTGGCTAACCAGCCATCCAATGGAGCCCTTTAGGATCGACTATATATGATGACTAACAGCCGTCCAATTGTGAGGAGATGTTGCGGCTTTAAGGCAACAAGCCTTTTGGTGATGAGCCAAATTGCATAGCATATCAAATTGTTTAAACAAATCAGCTGCCCTAAGTTCCATCAAGTAACACACTGAATTCTCTAGACAAATACCCGCAAGGCATTGTCCCGTAAAGTCCCAAACAATGAAAGATCAAAATGTCCATTTGTTATAACATGTTGATGTAGGAGGCCCCATGCATGTAGAGCAGAGGCCACACTGTTGGTGAGGTTGTTTGATGTTTGAGCAGCAGACGTCTTTTTTATGTTTAGACAATGCCACCGGCAAATCTTCAGGGCCCGCTACCTAGAAACTCAAGCATCAATTATTAAAGGAAAGGCAGTGCTATTGCAGCACTGAGTCAAGAGGCGAGTTGTCAAACTACAAAATAGAATAATTAGATTAGAAAATTAAAGTTGATTTTTGTTCACATACATCGCTGGTTGAGCTTCTACAAACATAAGTTGGAAAAATGTCATATTTAGAACGAAACAAAGAAAGACTGAGGGTAATTACTGCATTAAAGATAGATTAAAGAAAAGGTAAAGGCACTTGAGAGAAATAATTTGTTAGCTGGAACCCTTGAGTCTCTGTATACAGAGCAATTTTTTTTCCTGTTGAGATAATTGAAATTAATGAGCTATTAAACAAATGAAGTTAATAACAAATAAACAATCTTAAGTCAAAACACCAAAATATCAGGTTATATAGCACTAGTCATATTGTTTGCTAAAGAGAAGTCCCAGGGACACCTATAAATCAAAATTGAAAGTACCTTCATTTATAAAATTATTTACCTAAATTGAATACTCTTAACCTAAAATGAATTAAAGTTATTTGGATCCATATATATATATATATTTTTTTTTTCTTTTTCATAAGCGCTTTGTTCTTTGTGACGTCACACTGGACAGACGAACAAACATACAAACATATATTTGTGACGTCACATTAACATGAAATATAGACAAATGTACAGACATAAAGACATGTATAAAAAGAAAAGAAAAAAAAATACAATTGTGTGCACACTAAAGAGAGATCTCCTCATCCCGGCCGGGAGGAATGACACTTAAGTTGTGAAATATTTTGAAGGACTCTTTTGAGGGAATCATTCTATACCTTCATCTTGGTCCTCTTGATTTTGTACCTTTTTTATTAATCTTGATTCTTCAATAACTTCATCTTGATCATTTTGATGTGGTACCTGTTTTATTAATCTAGATGGTATCCATATTGGAGAGGATTCGTCTTTTGGAAAAACACAAACAGATCCTCTTCCCCAAATTAATACTGGATCTGGACCCTTCCATGTACCTGAAAGAACATCCTTCCAGTAAACCAAGGGTTTATGTTGTTGGTGTGGATTCCAATGTCTGTCTCCAGCAGAATAACCATTAGAGTCTAAAGTTAAAAAATTTAAGGTAAACAGGGCAACTGCCAATCTGTCCTTAGGACTTTTCCAATTTCCTTCTTTTTGTTTTAATAACATAATTTTCAGTGTTCGGTTTGCTCTTTCAATAATGCCCTGACCCTGAGGATTGTATGGGATGCCTGTTTTATGGGATATATTGAATTTTGCGCAAAACTCTTTGAAAGATGAGGATGTATATGCGGGGCCATTATCTGTTTTAAGCATTTTGGGGATGCCCAATGCAGCAAAAGCTTGCAAACAATGAGATGTAACATCTTTAACTTTTTCTCCAGAATGTAAGGAAGCAAAAATCATGCCTGAGCATGTATCTATGGTCACGTGAATAAATCGCAATTTTCCAAAACTTGGCTCATGAGTAACATCCATCTGCCACAAATGATTGGGCATTAATCTTCTAGGGTTAACTCCGAAATGAGGATTGGGCAAATGTGTCATACAAGATTTACAATCTTTTACAATTGTTCTGGCTTGCTCCTTTGTGATTTTAAACCTACGTTGCAAGGTGGTGCTGTTGACATGAAACTGGGAATGAAATAAAGTAGCTTGTTGTAGCACTGAAAGTATAAATACTGTTTTTGTAAGTTCATCAGCCTTTTGATTACCTTCATGGAGGGGACCAGGCAAATTAGTATGTGCTCTAATATGGCCTACGAATAGAGGTTCTTTTCTTGCCCACAAAAGTTTTTGTATTTGATAAAACAATTTAAAGGCTGGAGTATGAGGTGCTATTGGTCCTGCTAACTCTAATTTTGGGACGGCTTGTACAATATAGTGGCTATCTGAAAAAATGTTTACGGGCTGGTCCCTAAAATTTTCCAGAGCTCTTACCACAGCTTCCAGTTCCACTAGTTGAGCTGATTTGTGTGCAGTTATGTAAGTCATATTTTCTTTTTTAGTGACTACTGTAGCAGTACCATTTGAGGACCCATCTGTAAATACATTAAATGCCTTAGGAATAGGTTGATTTTTTATTACCTGTGGAAATATAATAGGATGATTAATACAAAAAGATAATATAGGGGACTTAGGAAGATGATTATCAAAATTTGCAGAAGTAGAGCATTTAGCTATAGCCCAATCATTATCATTGAAGCATAAGTATTCAATCTGTGATGATGAATAGGGAGTAATAATAGTAGCAAGGTGAATGCCAAATATTTTAGTAGAAGTCTTAAGTCCTTGAAGAATAAGTTTAGCCACCATGGAGGTATAAGATTCAATTATACTTTTAGGAGAGACGGGCAAATGTATCCATAATAAAGGCCCTTGTTGCCAAAATACTCCTGTGGGTGTATATTGTGAAGAAATAATAATCAACATCAGCGGTTGAGTTAAATCAAATCTATCACAATGAGCTCCTTCGATGGCTTTTTCTACTAACTTTAAAGCTTTCCTAGCATCAGGAGTCAATGTTCGCGGTGAAGATGGATCAGGGTCTCCACGAAAGATGTCAAATAAAGGTTTTAGTTGGCCAGTAGTGAGATTTAGTGTAGGGCGAAGCCAATTAATGTCTCCCAGTAGTTTTTGGAAATCATTGAGGGTGGTCAAATGTTCTTTATTTATTAAAATTTTTGGGGGTCTAACAAAAGTATCCATGATTTTAAATCCTAAATATAATATGGGAGATCTGGTTTGAACTTTTTCTTCTGCTATATATAATCCATATTTTTTTAAATTTTCTACCACATCACTGAATATATTAAATAAGATTTTTTGATTAGGGTGGGCCAATAAAATATCATCCATGTAATGTAGACACATGAGGTTTGGATATTTATTTTTAATGGGTTGGATAGCCTTGTCCACATATATTTGTCATATGGTGGGGCTATTAGCCATTCCCTGTGGTAAAACCTTCCATTGATATCTCTGATCAGGGCCATTATTGTTCATAGAAGGAAGTGAAAAAGCAAACCTGGGGGCATCCAGAGGATGTAGGGGAATAGAAAAGAAGCAATCCTTTATATCAAGAGTAATCAGATGGAAATTTTTTGGAATAGCTACGGGACTAGGAAGTCCAGGTTGGGTAGGGCCCATAACTTGCATGGTTTTATTAATTTGTCTAAGATCATGTAACAATCGCCATTTTCCTGACTTTTTCTTGATCACAAATATGGGGGAATTCCAGGGAGAGGTGGAAGGTTCTATATGACCTGCTTCTAATTGTTCCTGAACTAGTAGGTGGGCCGCTTGTAATTTCTCTTTAGATAGGGGCCACTGAGGGACCCACACTGGCTTATCAGAAAGCCATGGTATTTTCAAAATTATTTTCTCAGTGGCCCTGAAAAAAAATATCTTTTTCCTTTATGACAATGATTACTTTTAGGGTTAAGATTACTCTGTACTTTTTGATAATGAGTTCTTTTATGGTTAAGATTACCCTGTAGGTTTTCACATTTAACATCTGCAGGCTTGGTTGCAAGGTGTACTCCCATTTGTTGCAAAATATCTCTTCCCCATAAAGTAACCGGTAGATTAGGTAAAACATAAGGCTGAAATGTTCCTTTATGGCCTTCATCATCCTCCCATTTTAAAATTACTGCACTTTTATCTGGGAGGTTATTATATCCCAAGCCTCTTAAACTGGTTGAAGCTTTTTGCAGAGGCCAGTGCTTGGGCCATTGGCATAAATTAATAATGGAAGAGTCAGCTCCAGTATCTATTAATCCCTCCATTTCTATTCCTTGGATTTTTATTTTACACATAGGCCTCCTTGAACAGTCTCGAACCCAGCAAGCCATGGGACTTGAGTCAGTGGAACAAAATCCTCTATTGTTCCCTTCTTGAGGCATACCCATTTTAAATGAATTATGTAAATTGGGAAGGAGAAGCAACTGAGCAATTCTATCTCCTTGATTAACAGAACTTATACTTTGGGGTGAGCTAAGCATTATTTTTATTTCCCCTTTGTAGTCTGAGTTTATTACACCTGGGGTCACTTGCAAACCTAATAAGCTTTTAGGACTACGCCCGATAATAAGTCCTACAGTCCCTGAGGGAAGAGGTCCCCTGACTCCTGTGGGAATCAGTTGAACCCCCATTTCAGGTGTTAACACTATTCGGGCGGTGGAACAGAGGTCTAATCCTGCATTTCCTCTTGTTCCTCTGGCGAGGGAGTGGATGGGTAGTAGGGATTGTGTCGGGGAAGCATCTGAGTGGATGCTTGAGGATACTCCTTCTGCAATGCCCCGTACATTTGTGGACCCCGGGGTACTGGGCCCCGTGCCCCGTTTTTTGAATTCCTGAACAAAGGATTTCCATGGATGTCAAATTTTGAATAGCATTTATTGGCCCAATGATTTCCCTTTTTACACCTGGGGCAGCGGCCTGGGGCACGGTATGAGCTTGATCTTATTTCTCTTTTGGGATTTTGCCTAGAATTGCCTGATTGATTATGATAATTTTGCCTGGAATATCCTGATTGATTATAATATCTACGTTTAGCCTTTGTGAAATTTCGAGAGGAAGCACCTCTCATTGAGGCTGCAATCACATTTCCTGTGACAAAGGCGCCATTTATATCTTTACATAGTTGTATATATACGGAAAGATCCTTTTTAGTTCTCCATGGCCTGATGGCTGCTTGGCACCATTTATTTGCATTTTCATAAGCTAATTGAACAACTAATGGCATAGCTTGGTCAACATCTGCAAACACACTACCTGCAGTTCTCAAAAGTCGATCAGCAAAGTCGGCATACGGCTCATTAGGTCCTTGAATCACTTTTGACAAGCTACCTTGTAGATCCCCAGGTCCTTGTACAGTTTTCCATGCCTCTAAGGCAGCTGCATTTATCTGAGCATATATATCTGGGTCATAATCTGTTTGAGCCTGTAAGTCTGCGAATTGACCTTCTCCTGTGAGCATGTCTATATTATAGTTTTCAAACCCTGCAGCCGCGTTTCTTTTAGCCGTTTCTATACAAAGTTCTTGGAATTGCGATCGCCAAACCAAGAATTGCCCCCCGCTTAATGTTGCTTTACATAGACTTTTCCAGTCTGAGGGGGTTAAGCTAAAGGTGTTAAGGGACTCCAGCATACTCAACGTGAAAGGAGCTTGGGGCCCATAAGTCATTACTGCCTCTTTGAGATTTTTTATTGTTTTGAAATCTAGTGACTGATGGACACTCTGTCCATTTTTCTTTTCAAATGCTGGCAGTTCCCAATGTATCTGTGAGTTGTCCTCGAGAGCGCATAAGCGATCAGAAAGACTTTTTATTTCTGTTTCTAGGGTATGCAAATGCCTAGTAATACCCTTCATATTTTCTGTAATGGATTCCACCCATGGGGGAGTAGAGGACACAAGTGACTCCTCTGCCTGACGGACCTTTTTCTCGGTCTTTTTAAATTTCTTTTTCCTCATTTTCTCAGGATCACTTTTACTAGATTCCTCACCACTGCTAATTTCACTGACAGCAATATCCTGAGGCCCAGGTTCCAGTGAGAGCAAGTATCCTTCAGCTTTCGCCAATAACTCCCGAATAGCTTTAATAGCTTGGATTTTTGTCATTTTTGGGTCTCTTCTAATACTCTCTTTACTGGTCTCAGTTGGCCCAGTGGAATCTACACTTTTTTGATCACTTTCACTTTTGTCTATATACTCCTCACTGAGAACAGAGTCAGGTATATCAAGGAGTCTTTGCATAGCCTCTATCACTTGGGATTCAGTTATATTCGAACCCATCTTTAGAGACCTTTCAGTTCTTACCTGTCCGTTCCGAAGTTCCCCGTACGGGCCGCCACCTGTTGCTGGCTGAAGCGCTTGGAGCAACGGAGCCGCGGGAAAAACTTCAGAGGCGAACTAGAGACAAACAGCTTTTTATTCTGATAACTTTTCTCTCTGGTTCTAACAACGACTAACACACGCCAAAACACACCCTAAAAAATGGCGCTGACCCGATCAGCAATTTCGGCCAAGTCACTCGAGATCCCGCAACAAATCCCGTGAGACTACGGGTGGCGACAATGGCCAAATCTCCACGGCTCATAGTCAACTGCAATTCAAGTCAATCCCCAAACAGGGCTCCTGCACAGAACTTTCTATTTTTTATTTTGAGACAGAGTCTCACTAAGTTGCCCAGACTGACCGCCCCACCACCACCACCACCAATTTGTGAACCTCCTGCTCCAGCCTCACTAAGTGAAATATAGGGGTGAAAAGAGAGCCTGGAAGAGCTGGACAGATGTTTAGTTCCCTTAACTAGGTTGACTGAGCAGACCAAGACAAAGTCCACAGCCAGGTTATTGGTGCTCAGCACTGGGTTGGGTGGATTAACAACCGGCAATTCTTGCTATTGACACACACTCCTGAGCACCAGCCAGGGTGAGCGCTGGTGTTTTAGACAGATTTTTCACTGCTGTGACTAAAAGACCTGGCCAGACAATTGTAGAAGAGGAAAAGTTTATCCGAGGGCTCACGGTTTCAGAGGTCTTAGTCCATAGATGGCTGGCTCCATTGCTCAGGGCTTGAGGTGAGGCACAACATCATAGCCAAAGAGTATGGTGTAGGGAAGTAGCTGACATGATGATTAGGAATCAGAGAGAGACTCCACTCACCAAATACAAAATATATACCCCAAAGGCATGCTCCAAATGATCCACCTGCTCTGCCTTCAGTTACCACAATTAATCCCATCAGAGGATTAATTCATTGATTGGGTTAAGGCTCTCCTAACCCAATCATTTCTCCTCTAAAGCTTCTTGCATTGTCTCACACCTGAGCTTTTGGGGACACCTCCCTCCAAACCATAACAATGGTCAGAGGGTTGGGGTACAATGAGGCTCTGCTTGAGGGTGAAACCCTAGTTTCTAGCTGTGGGACGGAAGGCTAGCAGAGCCCAAGCATTAGATATGGCCTGACAAATTGTGGCAAGTCTACAGCCACAGCCCCCAAACTGTTTCTCTTCCTTCTATGAACCCCAAATGAAGGAATTTAGTCATGCTGCCAGTGGTGCACAGGCCAGGCACAGGTGTGGTACCGGGCAAAGAGTAAACAGCCTATTTAATGGAGAAGGAATGTGATCCCCTCAGGGTCCACTTATTAAAGTCACCTGATGACCCACATGCAAAACAAAAAGAGCTTGATGCTCAGATCACACCCCAATCAATAAAATCACAAGCTCCAGGGATGGAAAGCGGCCCTAGCGATTGTTAAAGCTTCCAGATGTTTCCATGTGCTGCCAAGGTTAGAACCTGATCTTGAACTGGCTTGGCCATTCACCAGCTGTGTGGCTTTGGGCAATTCACTCCAACTGTGCATGTTTCCTCTAGTGTGAAGTGCAGATCCGCCTAAGTACTACCATATGGGGTTCTTGTGAAGGCTGAATGCACTTTAGGCAGGGTCTGACCCAACAGAACTCGTCCGTAAGTGCTAGCTACCATTCTTCATGATTCGTGGCTATTATTACTCAGAATTCAGTTTGCCAGTCCAAACCTAAATACTGATGGTTCCCCTCTGTGACTCTTGGAATTTGTCAAATCCCATACCCTCAAACAGTCAAGTGATTTGTTGACCTGGGGATCACTCAGGTTCTGTGATGTTGGCGGATGATCACAGACTGGTATTTCTGAACAAGACAGGGCAGAAGGAAAAACAGAGTCCCACAAAGACTGATGATTATACCCTAAAATGAGAAACAGGAAATCCCCTGCTTTTTAGCATTTGGGTTTTGTTGTTGTTGTTGTTGTTTTGTTTTGTTTTGTTTTTTGGTAATAGCTTTATTGGGACAAAATTCACATACCATACAACACTCATTTAGAGTGCAGCTGAATTGGAAAGAGTGCTTATTCAATATGTACAAAGCCCTGGGTTCAATCCCCAGTGCCACAAAAAAAAAAAAAAGTAAACTGAGATTTAATGGTTTTTAGTGTTCAGTGATGCTTTGTTGTTTTTGTTGTTGTTTTGTTTTCATAAATCATATCCCAAGGTCTTGTTGCATTCCAGTTATATTTGGTGTTCCTGGTCTGATCCCGGAAGAACGCTGTGAATCCAGCACTGATCCACTCCAAAATTCCAGCATGGCTGGTGCCTATGGTTCCTTGAAATCTGACTATGTGTGCGTGACACTGCTTGAAGTGTGATTGTCAAGGTCCTGTTACAGAGGACATGTCAAAGAAGAAAGGCATGGGGTGGCAGGAGAGGAGCAGAGTCTTTAGCGATAGGGAGGGCTGGGGAAGGGCCTCAGTCTCTCCTGCTCCTGTCTCGGCAGGCAGGGTTGGCTAAGTGGCTTCTCAGGACAGGTCCCAGCACACACGAGGCAGGGTCATTCCTCCCAGGATTCTCGGACAGCAGCAGTCGTGACGTGGTGCTGTACCACTTGAGAAGGTGACAGTGGCAGCGGGAGCTGTTGGGTTCCCGTTGCTGCTCTCCACATCTGTCCATGGGGAATCCCCTCATCCTTTAGTTTCCATTTGGTATTAGAGATACATTTCCTCCAAGCTCCGCCCTGGCCCCCAACTTCTCTAATTTTGGCCAGTTCTCCTTTCCTGCCATCACCTTAGGTAGTTTTCCAAAGATTGTGCGTGTGTGTGTGTGTGTGTGTGTGTGTGCACACTTACACAAAACACATGTACATACTAAGATTTTGTACTTGGCAATCTCCAAACACGACTCTCAGGTCTTTATACCATAAACAATATCCCCAAAATTTGGCACCAAAATGCTACCAAAGAAGTTTGAACTTGCTTTAAATCAGTGTTTTTTTAACTTCTGAAAAGATAAGAAGCACCTGCTTTAAAACATCAATTCCAAGATCTCATCCCCTGAAGCAATATTTGCTGGAGAGTCCAAGAAACTTGTCTCCAAGCGCCCCAGGTGATCCTGAATTTTTTTTCTTTTTGTGGTGTCTTGTGCATGCAAGGTAAGCACTCTACCAACTGAGCTATATCCCCAGCCCCATATTTTTTTAAATAAAGTTGTTTTGTTTTTCTTTATTAAAAAAAATGCAGATGCCTCTCTACCAGAAATTCCTTTGCTTTAATAGGTCAAAAGGAAGGATGGGGAGGGTGTGGACTGGGAGAGGGGAACCTAGACAGATGTTTTCCAGTATTCCCCAGGAGGGTTTAATGTGCAGGGGAGATTCAACTGAGCTTTGTAATGATTATTTCAATTAAGTTTTCTCTCTTCTGCATTAGTTAAAATAATTCAAAGTAATTTTTAAAAAATATTTATTTATTTGCTTTAGTTGTACACAATGTATTTATTTTTATGTGGTGCTGAGGATCGAACCCGGGCCGTGCACGTGCCAGGCGAGCGCCTACCTCTGAGCCACAACCCTGGCCCCTCAAAGTAATTTTTGAAAAAGCTCTGCTTCATTGAATGTTGTGCTATGCACCAGATGAGGCATTTTCTGTCCACACCTTCACTCAGTCCTCTCAGTAACCCTGTTCTGTGGGTATTCTCGCTTTCCAGATGAGAACACTGAGAGGCTAAATAGCTCTCTTAAGAGCACTCATCCCTTAATAATAAACAGCAATGCCATTCTCACTGAATCCCAGGCTAGACTTGTGAGGACTACACCTGGGCTTAATCTTGTGCCCAAACTGCTTGAAAGATGCCCAAACTTTGGGAACATGGTTCAGTAGTAACCTTGAGGACTGGGTTTAATTCATGAAGAAGATATAGAACATAGTTCTTAATGTATTTCAAGGGTTTAGAAGTAAATAGATATTTAGAGTAGCTGCAATGTGTTAGTAACGTATACAGTTTCATATACTATAACAGAAAGAACCAAATTGATTGAGTTTGCCTGGTTAAGACTTATACTTTCTAAATTCATGATCAAGGGTTTTTTTGTTGTTGTTTGTTTGTTTTTTTGGTACCAGGGGATTGAACTCAGGGGCACTCAACCACTGGGCCACATCCCCAGCCCTTTTTGTATTTTATTAGAGACAGGGTCTCACTGAGTTGCTAAGTGCCTCGCCGTTGCTGAGGCTGGCTTTGAACTCACAATCCTCCTGCCTCAGCCTCCCAAGTGCTGGGATTACAGGCATGAACCACAGTGTTAAGTATCTATTATAGTTTACCTTTCACAAAAGTTTGCCAAAACTCCTCCTTCATGCCCATGGGGACAGTGTTGTTCTGGAAGCCATGGAGCGTCCATATCCCATGCCCAGTTTCACAAGGAGAAAATGAAACTGAAGTGTTCACACCTGCTTTGTACCAATCCAGCAAGGGCAGGCCCTGCAGGAAGTACCTTCATGTCAATGGTTGAACTAAAGTTTGGTGGTGCATCAGAATCATGTGGGCTGTGTATTTAAAATGCACATACCTAGACCCTGTCCTCGAAGACTGATGCAGTATGTATGTCTGGGAGGCAGTCCAGGAGTCTGCATTTGCATAAATATAGCCAGTACTTCTGTTGCAAGCAATTGGAGGAAAAACAAAGGAGAGGGAGAAGATCTGAGAGGAATTAGCCTTTTCTAGAAGGGTTAAGAAAGTGCCTCCCATAGGGGTGGAGAAGACTGAATCCTTAAGGATTTCTTACCCCTGTCTCCTTATCTGCATAATTTCTACTCCTCCTTCAAGACCCAGCCCCCATGTCACACCTCCATTGTGCTTATTTTCTCCTTGGCATCAGAAAGAAGTAAGAAAGCCCCCTCAGGAATGTCACAGCCCCTTAAATCCCATCACTGGTGCATTTTCTTGACCCCACTGGCTCACATAGTGGTTTTCACTGCCTGAATCTCTGTGGGTGACTTATTCCTTGGGGTGAGGCCACAATTCCCAGGCTGCTGTCTGCTGTGCCGCAGCTGGACAGCCAGGGAGCTGGAGGAGTCCCAGCTGCTGAGCAGAGTCTGGTAGCCTGAGCAGATATTTGAAGACTGACAGGTGCTGTTAATGCTACAGAGGTGAGACACACACACACACACCCCAACAACAGGCCAAGACCCCAGCCCCTCGACAACAGTGGCCCAGCCAGTGCCCAGGCCAGGGTACGTATGTGGATCAGAAGTTTAATGGAGCATGCCCACCCAGCAGTAAAGCAGCAGCTGCAGGAAGCTCGTGGGCAGGGTGGGGTGGTGGGAAGGAATGCCAAGAGTGATTACTGAGGTCGGCCTTGGGCGGAGGAGGTGCTGCTACTTGTTTGCCAGCTGTATTCTTTCCCTGTGGCTGTTCTGCCACAAGAAATTACCACAAAGTGGGTGGCTTACAACAACAGAAATTCTGTCACAATTTTGGAGGCCAGAAGTTGGAAATTAGTATCACTGGGCTAAAATTGCAGGAGGTGGGGCAGCATCCCTCCAAAGCCTCTAGGAGAGGCCACTTCCTTGCCTCTCTCTGCTTCTGGTGGCCCCAGATATCCCAGAGAGTGGCTCCACCATCCGCATCTCTCCCTGCTCTTCACATGGCCATCTCCCTGGGCGCCACCAGGTTTAGGGGTCACTAAATCATCCTGGATGATTTCACATGGAGAGTCTTGTTGTCTGGTCATTTTGGTTTTTGCAGAGCTAGGGATGGAACCTAGGGCCTCATACACGCTAGACAAGTGCTCTGCCTCTGAGCTACATCCTCGGGCCTCACGGGGAAATTCTTTCTTATACCTGCAAAGACCCCTTTCACAAATAAGCTCATATTCACAGGTACTAGGGACTAGAAAGTTTATGTATTTTGTTGGGGGGGGGGGCGTGCAATTTAACCCAATTCAAAACTAGCCTTGCACTAAATAAATGTTAGTGATTGAGGGGCTGGGGCTATAGCTCAGTGGTAGAGTGCCTGCCTCGCATGTGTGAGGCACTGGGTTCAATCCTCAGCACCACATAAAAATAAATAAATAAAGATATCTACAACTAAAAAATATTATAAAATAAAAATTTCAGTGATTGAGCACTTTCTCCCCCACCCCACCCCAGGCCCACACAAACCTTTCAATACCTAACCTCTCCTGCTAGGCACAGGCCTGCCCTAGTGTCTGTTTGGGCTCATTGCAGGCCTCCCCTCCAGCAGCTGGGACAGCAGGGGACACGTAGAGCTGGGAAAGACAGAAGCCTCACACTCCAACAAGATAATAAAATGGGTACCAAGCCTTCACTGAACATCACTAGATCTCTGTGTTGAGTCCTTCCCTGAATATATGAGGCAAAACCTAGTGCCTGAACTTGGGTGATGCCAGGTTCAGGTTGCCCTTGCCCCACAGACTCGCCCCATGGACTCACGCAACAACCCGTGAGCAGCCTGTTCCCCTGGAATGAAAGCATACCTGCTCAAAGTTCACCCACATCGTGAAGGACCACTGTGGAACAGACCTGGCCACTGAGGACCTGCTCTGAAGTCCTCTCTCCCACCTTTGGTGCACATTGAACTCCTTATTCCACTTCTTATGAACCTCGAGGCAAAATCAGACTGGTAATAAAGCCAATCAGCCTAAGTCCTTCCTCCAGCCAGGATGGGTAAATAGACGAATTCTTCCTCATAGATTTATGGGAGAGGGCTGAGCACGTGAGGGTAAGGGTAAGGCCCACTGTGGGCATTCTGTGAAAAAATTTTAAAAATTGTCTCAAAGCATCTAATAGCACAGCAACTCCTCCATCTTTATCTTCCCCCTGCACATCTGGCCCCGGGCCCCTATCTCAACCATCCACGGTTAAATCTCTCATCACCTGCTCCTACTGTGGTCTTTGTCAGCGTTAACACCACGAGTCCAAACACCCCACAGTTGCTGCCAAATTCTCCCTTCTTTATCCCTAATCAGTGGCCGAGTGCTGATTCTTCCCCCTGAATATTCCTCCCATCACTTTCCACCTCTTCATGGCCACTTTGTCTTCACACATTCAAAGCCACATCATTTCTCACCTGAAATATTGCAACCCCTTCCCCTGGGTCCCTTCTCTGCCTAACTTATGTTGACAAGACTGACATTTCTAAGGCACGGATCTGATCTCCTGGCAAGATTGCATAGAGCCTTTGGGTAAAAGCCCAAACCCCTTAGCATGGCTCCAAGGCCCATTGTGATGCACACTAGCGCATATCTCCAGCAGTATCTCCCATCTCCCCCCTAAGCTAGAGCCATACAGAGCTGCCTGCAGCTCCTGAACCACCTCCACCCACTGTCTCTCATTACTACATCACTTTGCTCAGGGGTTTCTTTCACCTGGACATTCTTTTGTTCATTCCTTACATTATTAACCTTCGCTGGACCTCCAAGACTTGGCTACTTCAAAAGATCTGCCTCAGCCTTAACTCTCTCTGTTCTTCTGTAGAATCCTGTCCTACTTCTCACAATACTTAACACATATGTCATCAGTGCCTACTAGCTGTCCACCTGCCACACACCTGCTGCAGACTGTGAGCTCTTTGAAGTTTGGGGCCGTATCTATTCTCTGTTTCCAGCACCTGGTCCTGTTAATACCTGTCAATAGTCAGTGCCCTAATAAATGTTTGTTGAGATGTCAAATGCCAAGACAGAGCAACATGATATTTTGATACACAGCTGGTTGATTCCTACACAAAGAAAAAGACAGTTTATACAATGAATGAAATTGTGGGTAACATCCTTAATAATGTTTTATTAGAACACACCAAAGTGTTCTCTGTGTGGCCATCTCTTCCAAGGGCTTAACATGAAACCCAGCATGATGAAAGTCTTTTGCTAAGAGACTGGGCTAATGGAGTCCTGTATAAACTTTCTCCCTCCAGTTGTCATAAACACAAGAGTCACTGTTGAGAAGAGGAGCCAAGAAGCACACCCTTGAGAAGCCAAGATTTTGATAGGATCTTGACTGCTATCAGTTCAAGGTTAAATTTCCTGAGTGGGGCTGATGGTACACACATCCTGTGTGGTTGATTAAAGAAGATTCAAAGTTTTGGATAGCAAGTGCTCAGGGGGCAAGGGTCATGTTCTATTGGAAGGCTGAGTTGCTTATTAAAGAGTGAGGCCTCCCTATCTCCATCCACAGGTATGTCACAGGCTCCTGCATGCAACCCCCATAGTCCAGCTTTGCTGGATAGTTGCTTTTTCCAAATACATCTCACACCTTCCCACTTCTGCTGTTTTCTGGAACATACATGGAATGCCCTTTCATTCTAATTTCCACCTAATAATATATTCATATGTCCAGACCCAATTCATTGTGATTGAGTAATGGAGATAATAATACCCATTAGCCCTTTCTTCCACATTCAACTTCTGTTTGTACACATGGCCACCTGGCTGAGGACTACATTTCCCAGACTCCCTTGTAACCAGATAGGACCAGAAGACCAGATCCTGGCCAACAGGATATGTGAGTAACCCTTGGATCTGGGCTTCAAGGCACCTGTTTTTTCTTCCCTCTGCCATCACTTGAATTGCTAGAATCCCTCTGCTAGAATTCCAATGTGGCCATGACCAAGTTTTAACCACACAGATGAGGACAACACCCTTCAGGACAGTGGAGAAAAGCTACAAGATAAAGCAGAACTGGGTTCCTGAATGGCCCTGTGGAGCTGAGCTGAACCTAGATCACCACCTACATCTGCACTGTCACAGGAGAAACAAAATTGCATCTTAAGATTGACCCTGCGGGGCTGGGTTGTGGCTCAGTGGTAGAGCGCTCGCCTAGCACGTGCGCGGCCCGGGTTAAAACCTCAGCACCATGTGAAAACGCATTGTGTACAACTAAAAGCAAATAAATAAATATTTAAAAAAAAAAAAAAAAAAAGATTGACCCTGCAAAGGAACTGAAAAGGTACTTCACAGAAGAAGAAACACGATCTATCAACAAATATGTGAAAAAATGTTCAACATCTCTAGCAATTACAGAAATGCAAATTAAAACTGCACTGAGATTTCATCTCACTTCAGTTAAAGTGTCAATTATCAAGAATACAAAGGACAATAAATGTTGGTGAGGATGTGGGGGAAAAGGTACATTCATACATTGCTGTTGGGACTGCAAATTGATGCATGCACCACTATGGAGAGCAGTATGGAGATTCCTTAGAAAACATGGAATGAAACCACCATTTGACCCAGTTATCCCACTCCTCATATATAAACAGAGGAATTAAAATCAGCATACTAGGGCTGGGGTTGTGGCTCAGTGGTAGAGCACTCGCCTAGCATGTGCGCGGCCTGGGTTCAATCCTCAGCACCACGTAAAAATAAACGCACTGTGTACAACTAAAGCAAATAAATAAATATTTTTTTAAAAAATCAGCATACTACAGTGACACAGCTACATCAATGTTTATAGCAGCTCAATTAACAATAGCTAAGCTACTGAACCAACCTAGGTGCCCCTCAACAGATGAATGTGTAAAGAAAATGTGGTACATATACATAATGGAATATTACTCAGCCATGAAATTATGGCATTTGCCAGTGAATGGGAGGAACTGGAGAATATCATGCAAAGTGAAACAGCCAATCCCCAAAAAGCCATAGCCCGAATGTTCTTCTCTCTGATATGCAGATGCTAACACACAATAAGGGGGGGAGGGAGGGAAGTATACAAGTTTATTGAATTAGACAAAGAGGAAGGAAGGGGAGATGGAAATAGGAAAGACAGTGGAATGAATCGGACATGACTTTCCCATGTTCATATATAAATACACAACCAGTGTAACTCCACATCTTATATAACCACAAGAATGGGCAGTTATATTCCACGTATGTATAATATGTCAAAATACACTCTACTGCCATGTATATCTAAAAAAAAAATTCTGGGGGGAAAGAAAAAAGCCTGACCCTGTATGAGTCACCGTATTTGGTGTCTCCACCCCCTAATTTATTTATCATCTACCTTCTGCTCTGCAAAACTTCTTCAGGGCCATCTGCAGCCCTGGGCAGGGAGCCTTGGAGACAACATTCACACCACACCCTTGTGGCACTGTGGTGAGCCCTGTGAGGGTTAGACTCTCCCTAGTGAACCATAAGATTCCTGCAGATGGTGGGGAAGGGTGCGTGCCTGTGATCCCAGTGGCTCTGGAGGCTGAGGCAGGAGGATCACAAGTTTAAAGCCCGCCTCAGGAAAAGGGAGGCGCTAAGCAACTCAGTGAGACCCTGTCTCTAAATAAAATACAAAATAGGCTTGGGGATGTGGCTCAGTGGTTGAGTTACCCTGAGTTCAATCCCCAGTACAAAAAAAAAAAATAAATAAATAAAGATTCGTGTGGAGCGCACACCAACTTCATCTTGGACATCCCACAGAATGGCCAGCACCAGGTCTGGGCCACAGAAGTCATTTGTTGAAGAAACAAGTGAACCAACAGCACTTCCCACTCAACTTCTCTTTTTAGAAGCAAAACAAAGATAGCAGCCGCAAAGTCAACACACAACATATTTATACAGAAACCAGAAAGAATACAGCTGACAAATAGGAGGCTGGTGCACTGAACTGGGAAGAGTAATTCTCCAAAAATAACCGCCAAGGGGAGCAACGCCTGGAGAGATGCCTCTGAACAGCACAGATGGTTGCCGAAGCCCTGGATCAAAGCCCCGCTTCCTCCCACACCCCTCAGAAGACCCCAAGGGAAATGGCCACATGCTCTCCAGGCCCAGATAACCTCCCCTGGGCACATTCCGTGGAGCCAGGCCTGTAAATGGAGTTTCTCAGAGGAACTTGGGAGAGGGGCAGTTGCATCATTCTACCAGGACATCCCAGAAGTTCAGGAAGGAGAGAGTATTTCCCAGGCAATAAGGAAAACACTCAGTCCAGAATGCAGGGTTGAAACCCAGCCCTGCTGCTGATCTGCTGTGTAAATTTAGAGAAGTAACTTAGCCTCTCTGTACCTCCTTGTCCTCACCTGTAAAACAGATGTGATAATAGTACCATCTCATGAGTTGTTGCAGGACATTAAGGCACCCGGAAGAATGCCGGGAACATGATGGTTGCTGTCACTAGTATTGCCCTTATCCTTATCATCCTCACGCTTGGAGGTAGCTCCAAGTATAACAAACAAACAAAATTCACATTTTCCAGATTGGAAAAAAAAAAATAGCCTGCAGGGCACAGTGGCACATGCCTGCAGTCCCAGGTACTGAAGAGGCAAAAGAGGGAGAATTGTGTGAGCCCAGGAGTTAGAAGCCAGCCTGGGCAACATAGTGAGACCCTGTCTCTTGCAATTAAAAAAAAAAAAAAAAAAAAAAAAGGAGAGTGAGAAAAGTAACTTGCAGCTCCAAGGGCTTGCATGACCTGCCAGAAGTCACCAGAGGACAGGACCCGGGCTCTCTCTGGTACCCTGCCTCTAAGCAACATGCTAATACGGGGAGCTCTGCAGCCTTCACCTGGGCGCACTTATCCTGGGTCCTGGGCTCCAGGAGGGGGCAGCTTCCAGGGCTAAGAGCCATGGGCACTGTAATCCCCTGCTCCTGCAGGGGTGTGTTTTCTCAGGAGTCGCTGGTGAGGGTGCTCTGTGGCACCGCCTACCTGCCACTTATTGCCCAGCAGGCTCCTGACCCCCAGCCAGGTCCCCAGCGGCTGAGTCTTCTCTGCCAGGGTGGGTCTATCCCCAGGAGATGGAGGCAGGGCGGGGTGGGGGGGGGACCAAGAAGATGTTTATGATAAAAACAGAGGAAGATATGTGAAGGGACCAGAAAGGGACAGATGACATCGTGAGGAAGTATTTATAAAGGAAGGGATGAGGGAGGAAGTGCAAATGAGAACACAGAGAAAGTGTGCGGAACACAGGTGCTTCCTATGCAGGCCTGGCCTTTAGCAGAGGAGATCAGAATCAAGCCAGGCTGGTTGTGTGTGTGTGTGTGTGTGTGTGTGTGTGTGTGTGTGTGTGTGTGTGACTGTGTATACCAGAGTGTGGGAGTATGCAACAGAGACACAGATACAAGTGATGGACAGAAAGAGACCCAAAGTCCAGGAGGCATCCAGAGAGAAAAGAAAGAAGGAAAGGGGAAGAGAGGAAAGAACAGTGAGAGGAAGGAAGACAAAGAGGAGAGAGGAGGAAACAGACAAAGATCCACACAGTACCACAGATTTTCAAAGTGCCTTCCCTGTAGCCACTGCAAAAGTAAATAAGAAACAGAACAGCAGTTTCTCTCCCGAAGAAGTTCTTTTTCAGGAAAGTGCTGGAATATTTGGTTGCTGGGTGCTGACCAGCATCTCCGGCCTCCAGTCCTGGCTAACTCCCATTCCTTCCTATTCCTGATTTGATAACCCCCCTCCTTCTTCCTGAAGCTCTGTTTCTCCCATAATGTTGGACAAAATATGCTGTGGTGGCCACATGTCCGCTGACCCAATTTGTCAGGCAATGGAGTTCTGTAGTCCAGTGTGCCAGGATTGCCTCTGGGAAGAGGTTACACACCATTCCCATCCCCAGGTGAGAGAGTCACATAAAAACCAAGGTCCAGATGTCCTCAGATCCAAGGTCAGCGTTGCCCACACGCACACCCATGGTGAAGGGGCCTGGAGGTCTTCCCGTGCTCTGGGGAAATTCACCCCCTTCAGGTCTCAGCAGACACAGAAGTGATCATGGCTTCTTCTTGGGCTGAAAGAGAGGGGCATCTGTGAGCTCCCACTGAACAGTCACAGTTCCCTTGTATTCCCCAGTCCCTATTGTCCCCACTGCACATCTCCAAGGCCCCTTGAGCTTGGCAGCTCCACATTTCACCCCATGAACTTCCTTCCAGGTCAGGCACGATTCCAGGCCGGTTCCACCACCACCCCTGTCTTGACTCTGGAAGAAGCTAGAGCCAAGCTTCCTTGGGCCTCCAGGCTCTCACATCTGCTTTGGGTGGGGGAGCCTCCGAATTCCTGCCTCTTCCCACCCAGGCATCTGTCCCCTTAGCAAGGCTAGCACATGGGCTTGAGAGTTCCTGCACTCTGGCCCCCAGCCCAGTCACTGGACAGATCCACCCCAATGTGAATCCACCACCTATGGAGGGTCTTCAGAGCATCAGGCTCCCTCTGGGAAAGGCCTCCCCGGCCCCTAGTCCATGAGGCTCACGGGTCATTCCAAGGCTTTTTGGATCTGTGTTCCCAGCAGCCCTGGTACACAGGTGCCTGAAAAAGATTCCTGCAAGGATTGCTTTTAATTCCTGGGATTCCATAGACCTTTCTTTTTAAGTCCTCTTAATCCAACCCTAATGCCACACAGCTTCTTCCTACTCTCTCTCTCTTTTTTTTTAATATTTATTTATTTGCTTTAGTTGTACACAATGCCTTTGTTTTTATGTGGTGCTGAGGATCGAACCCAGGCCGCACACGTGCTAGGCGAGCGCTCTACCGCTGAGCCACAACCCCAGCCCCAGCTTCTTCCTACTTTCTGCCACAGGCCCAGGAACCCCAGGGAATCTGTTCACAGCCACCACATGGACCACCAGATCAAGAGGCCAGAGGGAGGCTGGCTTCAGGAGCTCCTTGGCTTCTCCTCTCACCCCAACCCCTACTCATTGGTTTTCTATGGCTGCTGTAACAAATGGCCAGAAACTGGTGGCTTAAAACAACAGACAGTGATTCTCTCACAGATGACTGAAATCTAGGTGTCCGTGGGGCCACGCTCCCTCCAGAGACTCCAGGGGATTGTCTGTTCCTTGCCTCTTCCAGTTCCTGGGGGCTCCTAGCTTCCCTGGCTTGTGGCCACAGCATTCTCATCTCTGGCTCTGTGGTCACATTGCCTTTTCTTCTGTGTGCATCTTCTGTGTGCATCCCTCTCTGATTCTCTCTTATAAAGGTACATGTGATACCATTTGGGCCCTCCTAGATAATCCAAGTTAATCTGCCTCTCTTGAGATCCTTAATTTAATCACATCTGCAAAATCTTTTTTTTTTTTTTTCTATATAATTTACACTCACAGGTTGTGGAGATGAAGATCTAGCCATATTGGGGAGGGGGCATTATTAACCTAACATTCCTGGCCACGCAGAAACTGTAGTGGCAGGAAGATATAAATCCTCCCCAGCTCTAATCCATGCCTCCTACCCCAGAGAGGGAGCTGCTGAGAAGCAATGGTGGGGTTAGGGGAAAAGGGAGAGAGAGTGAGGGAAGAGCACTGGAGTTCTGTTCTCGAGGGTGATGTTTCCCCTTGCTAGATTTGTGACCTTGAACAAGTTACTGAGTTCACTCAAACATTTATTGCATGCCTTCTGAATGCTCAGAGGCTAGGAAACCGTGTATACTGAGCTGTGCTGGTGTAGGGGCAGTGCCTAGAATTGTGCCTGATTTGTAGTAAGCACTCAATAAATCATAGCTATTACCTTAATGTCAGTGGGTGAAATTTATTTATAACAACCAGGCCACATAGGAGTGGAGAAGCTTGAACAATACAAGGTCAAGGAAGCCAAAGGGAAGAAAGCTCCTCCCAACTGCCTTGTGATTTGGAGGATATTTTTGTTCTACAGATGAAAAAGTAAGGCTCAGAAAGCTTAGGTCCAGCATTCAGAGTTGACGCTCACCAAGTATGCACATGTGGTCCCAAAGTTCTTCACACCCTTGTAACTCAGTGGGCACTGTGACCACCTCTAGACAAGAGACTGAGCAGAAGTGCCAAGTGGCACTAGCAGATGGCAGAGAAAAGCACTGTAAGTCCCCTTAGCTCTCATTTCACCACCCCTCAACCATGGACCTCTTAGACTGAGATCGCCAACCCACAATACAGAAACACCCGACCCCAAGTCACTGCTGGGAAGGAGCTGCCTGATCCACACTGGATGCTGCACAAGTCATAACAAAGCAAAACAAAGCTTGTGCATGGGGAGACTTGAGATGGGGGGTTGGTTTGTTACACAGCAGAGCCTATCCTTAACTGACTAAAAATCCAGGTCTCCTGAAAAGGTGTTTTTCCATCATTCTTTCTCAATCCAAGGTTCTTAGACTGGTCTCTCTACTTACTGTCTTTACGCCTCACCTTCCATTCACCTTTCTGTCTCTTTGGTCAACCTTCTACCCAATTTTCTGTTACATTCGCCCTGTGATCACCATCTTACTGAATCTACTTGATAATGTTAGATTTTTTTCCCATAATTGAGTTTCTGAGGAATGCGACTCTGTTGATATAGTTTGCTCCCTTCGTTACTCTATTAGAAGGTAACAAACAACTTGACCCAAATTGACTTAAACCAAAATATCATTATTTCACATAGGAAGAGGCCCAATGGAAGAGTGGACTCTGGAAATGGCTGCTCCAGTCATCAAATGTCATCAAAGACCCCAGTTCTTCCCATTTTGCCTTTCTGTCATCTTTGGTGTGTTGACTTAATCCTGAGGTTGATTTTCCTTATGGTCATAAGATAGCTGTGGCTGTTCCAGTGATCACATGCAATTGCAACAAAGTTCAGGGGTAAAATAGAACCATCTCATCCTTGCCTCTGACTTAAGAACAAGGAAACCTTTCCCAGAAGCCCTTTAGAATTCTTGCTTCATGCTTCCCTGGTCCTAATGGGTCACATGTCCATATCTAAGCCGTCACTGGCAGAAGTGGGGCTTTTAGGCAGCGACTAGGATGAACCTCATCAGTGGATTAATCCATCAGTGAATTAATAGTTTGAATGGACTACTGGGAAGTAACTGTAGGCACAGGAAGTAGATCCCTGGAGGCATGCCCTATATCTTGTTCCTGGCATCTCCTCCACCCCCTCTTTGTTTCCCAGATGCAGCTTTCCTCTGCCACCTTCCTTCCACCATGATGTTGATACCACTGGTTACTGGTGACGCATTCTGCTTCCTCATATGTTGAAGTTTGAACATTAGGGAAGCACGCCGAGGCAAGCATATAAAGCAGGGTTTATTTAAAAAGGGGTAACATAGACTTCTCCCAGGAGGGGGCCATAGTTGGTATCCTGGTATCCCAAGAAGTGAAGCATTCTGCCCTTTTAATATGTCCTAGGCTTCCTTTGTTCTCCTGCCTCTTCCTCTTATCTTTCTTCTTCCTGCATATGTGACTAGACCTAGAAAATGCTGGCCAAAAGGTGGGAAACAGGTGGGCTGAAGGGGAAAGGGCAGCATGGTAACAACCTTATAGCTCCCTGTGGGGGAGGGGCGATTCCTGGGACAGGTTACCTTAGCAACAGGTTGGAGCAGGGGCAGGTTCTTGATAAGGGTGGAGGAAGGGCTCCGAAGAAATCAACATTTCAATCCTTCAGGGGACAGTCTCAACTTGCCAGACTCATTCAAAATTGGCTTCTTGATCCAACCTGACTCGATTTACCTATCTAGACTGACTGCCTGTCAAATTCTGGCTTCAATGTTCGACCTCTCCTCAGGCCCAGAGCAGTGGAGTCAGCTGACCATGGACTGAGAGCTCTGAAACCGTGAGCCCCAAATAAACTTCTCCTCTCAGTTGTTCTTGTCAAGTATTTTGGTCACTGCAATGAAAAGCTGACTAACACGCCTCCTACCAGAACTGTTTGTAGGTCACATTATACCCCTCCTTATCCACATCCCTTCTGAAAACACCTACTGGGCTTTCCATAAACAGGTCCTGCCTTTCCTGCACCTTCTTCTCACCCCATTTCCCACTTGCTCTGCGTTCCAACAACATCGAACTCTCATGTGATGTCACCTCTCTGAGGCTTTGCCATTCTGTTTTCACTGCCTAGAACATTCCACAAATTTCTTTCTTTTTCTTTTTTTTTCTTTTTTTTTTTTTTGGTACTGGGCATTGAACTCAGGGGCACTCGACCACTGGGCCACATCCCCAGCCCTTTTTTGTATTTTTATTTAGAGACAGGGTCTCACTAAGTTGCTAAGTGCCTCGCCATTGCTGAGGCTGGCTTTGAACTCACAATCCTCCTGTCTCAGTCTCCCAAGTGCTGGGATTACAGGCATGCCCCACCACGCCGGCTGTTTTTTCTTTAAAATCCAGCTAAGAGGGCTGGGATGTAGCTCAGTGGTAAAGAGCCTTCCTTGCAATCAAAAAGCCCTGGGTTCAATCCCCACTTCCAAAAAGACAAACAAACAACAACAAAACCCAACCAAAAAGAAAAATTAACAATAAAACCCAGCTTGGTCATGGCCTCCTCCAGAAAGCCTTCATGGTTTCCCTCCTGATGAAGTTGACCAGTGCCTCTTCTGTGAAACACCTTAATTCATTCATTCAGTTAATATTTACTGAGCACTTACTATATGCCAGGCACGAGGGTACAACAAGGAATGGGACAGGCACTGTCCCTGCACTACAGGAAGGAGAGGAAGAGGAAACACAGGTGAGACTATCCAACAGGAACAACTGACATAATGAGGGAAAGGACTTCAGGGAAGACTTCAGGGGCACCTGAAGGAGTAGCAGGAGCTTGTCCCACACAGGGAAGAAAGGCAAGGCCTCCAGGTGGGAAGGTGGCACATCTGAAGAATGACAAGACATGAAGGCTAGACCTTATACATGCTTTCCTTGTTGGGCTCCCCCATATGGGGTTCATCTGCTGGTCTCCCCTAAAGGGGGCCCCATGTCTGACTCACTTTTGCTTCTTACCTATTACAGGGCCAGCACCCTGGGGAAGCTCACGGGGTTTTTAATTGAAGGAAGAACAACCATGGATCTGACAAAGGCATCAGGTAACCCTGGGAGGCCCTCTCCTCCATCCAGGGCAGAAGTCCCAAGAAGCCACCCAAGTCCCATCAGGACCCTGCCCAGCACCCCACAGCAGCTCTTAGTGCCCACTAGTGATATACCATGTAAAAGGAAACTGCAAAAATGGGGGAAGGCCATGCCCGGGACTCCTGGGCTCCCAGGAGGGCAGCGACCTGGGCTGAGGATGGCCCAGTCCTGCAGGAAGGGAAGTGTGGAATCTGTGCCTGTCACATGCCCACCCCCAGCGCTATCCCAGCCGAAGTTAGCAGGGACCCAGGCTCAGAGGTCCTGGAATCATACACTGCTATAGTCCTTCTGCCTTTGCCTGGGCCTCTCCCTGAAAGGTCAGGGAACCCTGGCCAAAGCAATGAGATTAGGGAAGTTTATGAGAAGATCTGGAGAATGGAGAAAAAAGAGATCTGGATTACACAGGCCCCTAAAACAACAGGTTGAAAAATTACTCAGAACCACCCCAAGAAGAGGATGAGGGGGTGGGCGGGATAAACCTGCTGAATGCAGGCACCTGTCCCTTAGCATTTCCTTACAATCTCTCTCACGATCTCTTTTGGGGACTTATGGTTGACACAAGGCCTACAGGTGGGGTGGGTCTCAAGAACTACAAAAGGCACAATTCCCCACACTGGTTGGCAGGCTAAATGCCAGCCTGAGGCTGATTCCTCCTCATCTGACCTTTCTTTATCTGCTATCTGACCTTTCTGAATTATCTGCTGCTCCCTTACATCCCACAAATCAATGAAAGGTTTTCTGTTTCTCCATCCACCTCGCATCCACCCACCAGCATGGCTGAGGAGTAATCGCGGTGGCTTTCAAGGGGAAGAGTGACTAACCAGCACTGTTGAGGAAGAGATGAGTCCCCAGAAGGACTCCCTGGGGCTCAGAGCTCTCTTTCCCTGCTTCTCCATTGGGAGAAGGAACCTGCTTGGGCTGGGCGCATGGAGGTCTACAGAGGGCTGGTCTGTCAGGGTCACTTGACAACTGGGCCACATCCCCAGCCCTTTTTTGTATTTTTATTTAGAGACTGAGTCTCACTGAGTTGCTAAGTGCCTCACCCTTGCTGAGGCTGGTTTTAAACTCTCGATCCTCCTGTCTCAGCCTCCCAAGTGCTGGGATTATAGACATATACCGCCGCGCCTGGTTTATTCCTGGTTCTTAAGCTTTCTACTGTAACACGGGCTCCCTTGTGGGGCACGATGGCTCTCCCCACGAGACACAGTCCTCTGTTAACACCTTTCTCTGAATTTGAAGGGTGTGGTAACCTGAGTCTCTCCCCACCAGACTCCTCCTCAAGGGACCGACAGCCCTCCCAGTGTTTCCATACCCTTGGTGAGTGTGACTGGATGCACAACCCATCCCCAGACGTGCACATCCTAATCCCTAGTCCCTGTGAGTGCTATTTTATATAGAAACAGGGGAGACACTTTGAATGTGGGATGAAGAATTTGGGCATGGGGAGATTATCCTGGATTATCTGGATGGACCCGAACTGCCTTCCCAAGTGTCCTTAGAGGACAGAGACAGGGCTGGGGCTGGAGCTCGGAGCTGGCTCAGAATGCTTTAGTTCCTGGGTTCAGTCCTTAGAGCCTCCCCCACCAAAAAAAAAAAAAAGAAAGAAAGAAAGAAAGAGGGAGACAGAGGGAGATTTGACACCACAGGAGAAGGTGTGTAAGCACAAAGGCAGAGACTGTGGCCATAAGCCAAGGAATTCTGCAGCCACCAAAGGCTGGAAGAAGGACTGTCCCTTAGAACCTCCAGAGGGAGTGTTACCTGCCACCACCCTGATTTCAGCCTAGTGATACTGGTTTTGGACATCTGGCCTCCAGAACCGTAAGAGAACAATTGTCTGTCATTTGAAGCCCACCCCCACCCCCAGCTTGTAATCATATATCACAGGAGCCACAAAAAACTAATTCAGTGAGTGATCTCAGGGAATATATTTCTATGTAGTCATTCAACAAACGTCTACCAAGTGCATTTTAGATGCCAGGCACTGTGGTGGTGCCAAGATGCAATCATGGACAGGGCTGGGTAGGCTTTGCCCCAGGGAGTCACAGTCCAGTCAAATGACCACCTAGAAGAATTGTGCCCCAAATAATCACAGGTGAGGAGAGAGAGTGAATGGTAGACTTTAAAGAAATAAAAGGACAGTCATAAAACAGTGGTAATTTCTGCACAAATTATATACAGCTAGACTTGTGAGCTTAGGAGTCAGCTGCAGGGATAACCAAGCTCTCTGGATTCCAGTTGTACCCAGAGAGCTACGGGTGAAGATGGGGGCAGGGCAGGTTAAGGGCACTGGTGGGAAACTCCAGCTCATAGCATCTCTTCCCCTTCAGGGCCTGCAGGCTCCCACAGAGGCAGGCCCCCAGAAATGGCTTGACCCCAGGAGAGACCCCTAATGGAAAAGACTGGCTTTTCAACATTAACACCGACTACATGTAAACTAATACCTAACTTCAGGGCTGGGTCCTGACTCTGGGTGATGGTTTGCTTCAGATGAGACAGAACATGTCCGGAGCTGGGAGTCTTCATGTTCCTGAACCTTCCTACATGTCAGCTGGTCCCATAGGGAGGGCAGTGACCTCATGGAACCACCCCATGTGGTGCATTCCAGAGTAGGCCATCCCCAAGCTTGGTAAGCTTCCTAGCACCACCCTGGCATTACCAGATACCTGAATCTGCAAAATATCTGCTGATCTCTTGGCCACAGGACTCTTTCTGAATCACCTGGAGGAGAAGTCGGGCTGGGCAGGACTGGGCCAGATGAGGGAGGAGGCCAGGACTGGCCTAATTCTGCTCCTCCCTCACCCCATGACTGTAGGGAGCCCCTACTCCTAGACTGTAGGGAGCTCCTGCTTTTCAGAAGCTTAACAATAATACACCTTAGTTCTACCTCTTCTGAGGATGAAATGAGACCACAGGTGGAAATACATTTTTGAAAAGCCATAGGTACTAAGCCAAGGTCAAGGGTGTTTTTATTTATTAGCATTATTTTTTTGCCTCTGGAAGCAATGAACTCTGCATTGTCTCTGCAGAGAACAAAAAAATTTTCCTCCAAATGGTGTTTCCGTAGCTACAACTATGTGTCAGCTGACTCCCCCACCCACTTCTCTCCACCAACCACCCTGAGCTTGCAGCTCCAAGGCAGTTTCAAGAGAATGTGTAGTGAAGAATTAACCCTACCCAGAGAGAAAGGTCTGGCCTTTGGCCTTAGCTCCTGGGAGGTATCTGCCAGGAATGTCCTGTCTTGATAGGAGTATCTTTGTCTGCCTGGGGGGTTTTGGACCACACTGAATAGTCTAAAAAATGTGATTTACAGTGGCGACTTTGACCACATGATATCAGTTCCACCACCAGAGGAGCTGCAGATTAAAGGTCAGCTCTGCAGATTGTCCACTCTATATACCTGTCCAAGCCTCAATAAAAATTCTGGACTTTGGGCTGGGGTTGTGGTTCAGTAGTAGAACACTTGCCTAGCATGTGTGAGGCACTGGGTTTGATCCTCAGCACCACATAAAAATAAATAAATAAAACAAATGTCTACCAACAACTGAAAAAAAAAAAACAACCAACTCTGGACTTCAAGGCTTGGATGAGCTTCCTTGGGTGGCAACAATCTATGCTTGTGTCATCATACATCATTGCCAGGAAAAGCTGGCACTGCCCCTGACTTCCCTGGGAGAGGACACCGGAAGCTTCACTTGGAACATTCTGTTGCATGTCATAATGATAAGTCTAGCAGCTTTTGGTAAATTCTGTAAGTCCTCCTAGTGTTCACCAACCCTGATGATGGTCTTAGGGACTGCCTCTACTCTCTGCCATTCTTCACTTTTTTGTGCCACAGACTTCCTTAGCAGTATAATGAAGCTTCTGGATCTTTTCTGAGGACAATGTTCTTAAAAGTATAAAATAAAATATACAGAATTCAAAGAAATCCAATAATTATGTTGAAATGTAAGCATCCAAATATGTGCTCCTTTATTAACACATTATTAACATGTTCTAGCAGTAGATTCAATATCTACCATAATTGCAAACTAGCAATAAGCAGAGCCACTATTTCAAGATATCTGCAACTGTAAAGATATATGGATTTGTTTCGTTTGCTTTTGCAGTCCTGGGGATGGAACCAGGGCCTCACACAGGCTAGGCAAGTGCTCTGCCGCTGAGCTACCTCCCCAGCCAGACGTGGATTTGTGTGGGTATACAGGTAGTACATTCTGCTGCCTTACATTCACAATTGAGGGAGATTCTAAATTTTAGTTAGAAGTTATGCTTCCCATTTATAGATAAGGAAAGCGAGGTTTAGAGATTTGAAGCAAATTACCCAAGTTATGATGCTCGTAATCGGTGGAGCAAGGAATTGAAATCCATGCCTCCACAGTTCACAGAAATTTCCAGAATGGCAGTCTGCTAACCAGGATGGCCCAAAGGTACCACCAGACCACCGGTGTATAGGCCCTCTGTGGTCCCTCTGGGTTTAGGCAGAAAGTACTGACCACAGAGTGGAAATAGAGATAACTCAGCACAAGATCCAGAACGTGTGGATTAACAACCCAATGACTGCTGAGCGATGGGCCAATCATTAGTGTTCAGATTCCTGAACCATGAAGGTCACAGAAGATTAACCTGCTCAGTGAAGAGCTTCCTAGTTTCTCTAAGGGCACCCTTGCTCTGCACACAGAGGAACCCAAAGGTGCCCCACAGAGCTTAGCATCATCCCCAGCTCCAGGCCACAAAGACTTTGCTTTCTCAAAAAAATAAAATAAAAAATCTCAGAAGGTTCTTCCTTGGAATGGATTCCAGATTCTACAGAGCAGCTACTGGCAAAGAAGCTCATCCAAGGACCAGGATGCCCTGCAGAGGTAAAGGCAGGTGGGAAGGCAAGGGCTAGAGGTAGGAAAAATCTCTCAAGCCAGCACCAGTCACAAAACAAGAATGGAAACTATATGGTCCCCATGCCACCACCTCCTGACTCCTCACCATGGCAGACCTTGCTAATAAGACACTGTATAATTAGTTACCCATTACTGAGTTTGGCTGCAGCCTCAGAATCCTTCTCAACACAGCTGTCCAGGTAGCTATGACCAACTGATTGAACTTGGCACACAGGTTGCAATCTAGTTTCCATCAAAGACTTGATACCAAAAGGAAAGGAGAAACGTTATATTCTTGAAATAATATGGACAAGAAACAAGAACAACCAACACTTATTGAGTGTTTACTGGTGCCACTTTCTATTCTAAACACTTTATGTGTATTAATTCACATTATTTTTCCCCTCATTCTAACAATCCTATAGTGTCAAGATTATTATTAGTCCCATTTTCCATATGAGAAATCCAGACACAAATAAGTTGCTTGCTCAAAGTCATCCGGTAAGGGGTCAAGTCAAGATTTGAATCCAGGTGATCTGACTCCCAAACTTGCATATTTAATTAGCCACTACATTATTGATCCTGTCCCTGTGCTGTGGGTATTTTCAGCTAATAATCTTCACAAAAGACAAAGAAGGGAATGTTTTACAGTGTTGTATGTCACAAGTCAGCAAAAGTGACTTGTAACATCCCAAAAGACTGTGCTCTGAAGTGCACAGAGAGTAGCTTTCAATGCAACCCATCTCGCTACTTTTCACCTCCCCAAGCAGAGCATCTGCAGGCCCAGGGCTGACCCCAGCTGGGTTGGTGGCAAAATGCAGCAGGGCTGGGTGCGGTGGCACATGCCTGTAATCTCAGCAGTTCCCAGAGAGCAGTTCTCAGCAGTTCCAGAGGCTGATCCTTCCAGAGGAGGATCAAGAGTTCAGACTCGGCCTCAGGAAAAGCGAGGCACTAAGCAACTCAGTGAGACCTGTCTCTAAATACAATACAAAATAGGGCTGGGGATGTGGCTTAGGGGCCAAGAGCCCCTGAGTTCAATCCCCAGTACCCACCCCCCCAAAAAAAAAACCCAGCAGGGAGCATGTGTAGATCTTCTGGCTGAGGCAGGGCTTCCCTGCTCCCTCCTCACCTTGCCTGTGTGTCCCTGACCCAACTACTTACCAGATTACAAATCCTGGCACCTCCTAAACTGGCCCAGCCAGACTCGGGAGTCCCCAGAATCTGGGCATTCTGACAACAGGAGAACAGATGCAGAGAAAGCTAGCTCCACCCCTGCCCTGGGTCCCAATGGCCCCAAAACAAATCTCCAAGGAAACCAGCCAGCAACCCTCCCCTTGCATGTGACTCAGCCATCACATTTTCTCTCCTCACAGATGCAGCCAAAGGGAGGAGCATGAGGAGAGTAACACAACTCCAGCCTGGCAAGAAAAAAATCCCCTACCTGCCCGTACAGGTAGCCGCTCTCAGCAGCAGGAACAGGTGTGTCATCTGAGCTGGACTCAAGGTCACCTCCAATGCCCTCTCCAGGCTTCACACTCAGGGACCGCCTACCAAGGCAGCAAGCAGGTGGCCATGGCAGAGCCAGTAGGGGGCTGTTCTAGTTGTCATCTTTTCCACCCAGCCCAGACCATTGCCTCCTCCTTACCCATGGGTGAAGAGGAGGAGCCTCTGGAGCACTTCCAAAAAACCTTGTAGGGTATTTTGAAGGATATGATACCCTTGCATATATAATATTTATTTATTCTTATATAAAGTCTGAGAGGTATGGTGTGATCACTGTGCCCATTTGGTAGGCAAGGAAACAGGTTCTGGAAGATAGGATGAAAAGCCACCATCATACAGCAAGTAACACGGTAGGGGAAAAAAAATTTAAACCCAGAGCCAAGTGAGAAGTCTTTCCACCACCCCAGGCCAACCCCCTACTGAGCCAGTTCTTCACAGGTGGTCCATTCAACCTTCAGATGTTCCCAGTGTACCATGGAGCAGAAGTAGAATTAGAAATGGGTCTCTGGGATCCCTCCCCTCCACCAGTTGGCTGCCCACTGTTAGTATGCCCTCCCTGGCTTTTTACCTCCCACCTTTCTGGTAACTACTGCTAGAGCAAATAAGTTAGGCCGTTAGACATCACCAGGATTTGGTAAGCATACACCACTATGGGCAAGGCCAGGAGCAGCCAAACCAAGAGGGTTAGGCAATTCTGTCTCTATGGGGATCATAAATGTTTAATTCTCTGCTTTTATCTACAACTTCTTTGTAAAGAAAGCATTCCACCAGGTCAGGCTTCAGATGAGTCAGATAGAAGCCATTTGCATCTGCTTAGGTCCAGAAAACCCGGTCAGACTAAGTAGTTCCTTGGGGCCAACGTGATGTGTGTCCTGTGGAATTCAGGCAAGGACTCTGCTTTGGGGAATTTTTATGGAACCTGTCCAAAAGACTCCAGGCATGTGGCTTTGCAAGCTCAACGTAATCTCTTTTTCTTATTTTGGGACTTGCTCACCAAACTGGTTCACCCAGTCTCCAGAGCGGCTCCGACCCTAAGAGATCAAGTTCCCAAGTGGACTTTATTCCTGAGGTGACTTCCTCCCCCTTCCTCACCTTCCACCCTAGCCATGGTGCCCTGCCATCCTTCCTGGAAGGAAAGGAAGCAATCTCGTAACTGTGTAACATGACAATATTGGAACATCACTCTTCCCAGAAATCTTGAGTCACCTGAGCAGAGGACAGAGCAGGGCTTGCCAGGTTTATAACTGAAACTGACCTTGCTGGATCGTTGCTGTGTGATGAGGTATTGTCTTTGTTTTTTTCTCCCACCTTTGCTTTTCAAACCTACCCTTTGGTTCTCCCTTCTCCAATATCTTGCAAAGATCCCAAAACAATCCAGTCACTATCAGATATTGTTCCATGGTCCTTAATTTCAGATATTACAAAACTCCAGGCCAACCCATAAGAAAACTTGAATCTCTCAGCCAGTTCCAAATTTACTTCCTCTTGTTCTTCTTTCACTCCTCATCTTCTAACCCTTTTTGTCTAGCCCAGAATGCAGAGACCTGCTAAGGTGAGGGTCACAGTCTCTGATTGTCTCTTCCTCCCACAGTTACCCTCACTATGGGCTTCCCAGATTTGAGACAGGGAGGAGGGATAGAAAGCAAAGAATACAAGTGTCCCAGTTACATCTGAACTTCAGATGAATGATGGATTATTCATGTAGCATGTACCTCGCTGTGTCTGGGATCCTGCATTTGATCTGCGGTGCTCCAGCTGCTAAGCCTGCTGGTCATGGTGGGTGTACGCAGTTCCTACTGCTGCTAAAGCAAACTATCTCAAACTCAGAGGCTTGAAACAACTCACACTGATTTTCTGACAGCTCTGGAGGTAGAAGACTAAAGTGGGAGGGTGGGCAGCACTCCTCAGGCTCTAGGGGAGGATCCCTTTCCTTGGCTTTTTTCAGCTTCCGGAGACCATCTCACTCTTTGGCTCAGGACCCTTCCTCTGTCATCAAAGTTAGCAGCATCTTCTCCCTCCCCGACTTCTCTTTCCATCCTCACATCTTCTCTCTTACAACAACCATTGGGATTACACTGGGCCCACCTGGATAACGCAGGATGATTTCCCATCTCAAGATCCTAAATCACAGCTGGGCGCGGTGGCACACGCCTGTAATCCCAGTACTTGGGAGGCTGAGGCAGGAGGATCGCGAGTTCAAAGCCAGCCTCAGCAATGGCGAGGCACTTAGCAACTCAGTGAGACCCTGTCTCTAATAAAATACAAAAAAGGGCTGGGGATGTGGCCCAGTGGTCGAGTGCCCCTGAGTTCAATCCCCGGTACCCTAAAAAAAAAAAAAAAAAAAAAAAAAAAAAAGATCCTAAATCACATCTACCCAATCCCTTTTGCCAGGTGAACTAGCAAATGTTCACAGGTTCCAGAAATTAGGGTGTAGATATCTTTGGGAGGTTGTTATTTGGCATCTAAGGCAGACTCCTTTGTTGTTCCCCAAGGGTGCCTTTGTGGGTTCTTTGGAGACCTTCTTGCTGTGAATCCCTAGTGTACCCCATACTCTGATCCAGGTAATGTGGGTGATGCCCTCCAATAACTTCCTACAGTAGCTCCTCGCTCACAGACGCTGGACTCTCCTCTCCTCAGCAGGTGGAAATCTTGGGTCAGGTGCTTTCAAGACTCTCAAGCCTGGCCACATCCCAAGGAGTCATGTCATATAAACTTGGACCCCAAGGAGACATTCCAGCCCTAACCAACAAATTATAGAGGTGTATGGCACTCCCAGGAAATAGTTTAATGCTCGGATTCTGGAGGCAGCTTACACGTGTTTACCCATTAAAGAAATCCTCAACTCTCCACGCAATCTCAGAGCTTTTCTTAGATCTAGGCTGGAGGTGGGTGATGTGCCAAGAGACCAGGAGTTGCAGAACCAGTTTGGACACTTCTTAGCAAGTTCTGCATGGATGGTCTAGCACCTCACCAAGAAGCATGCGCGTTATGGAAA
The DNA here is from genome assembly GCA_025594165.1 of Tamias sibiricus. Taxonomy (NCBI): domain Eukaryota; kingdom Metazoa; phylum Chordata; class Mammalia; order Rodentia; family Sciuridae; genus Tamias; species Tamias sibiricus. The sequence goes on from CM046658.1 coordinate 210,920,640, forward strand.
TGAGGGTATGGCAAGAGCAACACCAGTCCTGAGCTTTGGGTTTCAGCCAGTATCTCCAGACAACTGGAAAGTCTAGCCTATCCCTCCAAAGAAAAATGATCAGAACATAAGTTCAAAGTGTGGTACAGGTGTTACCAATCCCAGAGGCCTAACAGACATATAAAATCCTGCATTTTAGCAGAGAGGACAACCATGTAAGGATGGCTAATGAAAACATTCTTTTCATCAAAGTTGAGCCTTCACAGGAAGCCCAGGTTCCAGCTTGTGTGATACGCACCTGGCTCTGCCTAACTGACCTGGGCATCAGCATTCTTCAAGGGGAGCTGGGCCCTACAGTGCGCTTGAGCTGACACCAAGAATTAGCAGTGCCGATTGGAAGGCAACTTGAATGGTGCCAGGAGATCCTAGGGCCTTGGTTCACAGCCTTTGGTTTGTTTAGGCTGCTGTAGTCAAATATCATAGTCTGAGTAGCTTATAAACAACAAAAATTCACTGCTCACAGTTCTCAAGCTCAGAAGTCTTAAGATCAAGGCACTGGCAGAGTCCAAGTGTGCTGAGGACAACTCTCCAGGTCGTAGAGTCTTCACAGATGGCATCTTCTTGCTGGTCTTCACATGATGGAAAGAGTAAGGGGTTGCTGGAGCTTTTTTTTTTTTTTTTTTTTTTTTTAACCTTGTGAATGCTTTGGTTTTTTTTTCTTTCACTTATTTATTCATTGTACTAGAGGTTAAACCCAGGGGCACTTTACCACTGAGTTTCATCCTCAGCCCTTTTAAAAATTTTTTATTCTGAGACAGGATCTTGCTAAATTGCCCAAGCTGGCCTCGAACTTGTGATCCTCCTGCCTCAGCCTCCCAAGTCTCTGGGATTACCGGTGGGCAACACCATACCCAGCTTGCTGGAACCTCTTATAAGGACGCTGATCCCATGTATGAGGTCTCTTCTCCCACAATGGAATCACCTCCAGAAGGCCCCATCACCTCGTACTATCACCTTCAGCTTAGGGTCTCAACATATGAGTTTGGGGGAACACAAACTTTTAGACCATAGCACCTACCCTGGTTGTGATTAGTCATGGCCAGCTATATTTGGAGGAGTATGAAGTTTCCCCTCTTAATTAAGAAAGGGTGTACAATTGATATACAGCATCTGCCCTGGGCACAGTGGGCAGAGCACCAGCTGGAAGCCCTGTGATGTACCAAGAAGGTGACTTCAGAGTGTCGGTGTGAATCCTGGCTTCCCCACGTACCAGCTTTATGACACTGGGGAATTACTTAACCTCTGGGCACCCATTTCTGTGAACTGATACAATTTTCTGATATAGTTGAAGGTTAAATGAAGAAATGTTTACAAACCACTGGGACTTCATTGCACCTCCAAAATGTCATTTCCCTTCTTTCCACTTCTAAGATGCCCACGTGTCAGCATTTTGGAGTATTCTTGGTGTCTATGTGTCAGTGGGTTTAGAAACAGGAGTGGCCACCATCTGGTCCCTACATCACAATGATGCAAACCCACATGGGACTAAGGACAGAGGCATCATTAAAGTAACCACTGGCCCTTCCCAGGTGTGACACCATGCCTCTGGCATCATCTCTTGGGTGTGCCTGCCATTTGGTATTCTGCAGGGGCAGGTTTTCAGCTTATAAAGATCAGATGGTTTTGACGTGAGCCTGTGAGGTCATCTCACCCCCTCCACACTACTCGGGCACACGCATGCACTTTCTGGAGGCCAGGGAGAGGGCAGCAGGAGTGGGAGCCTGCCATCCATCCTCTGGACATCTGTTCAAAGCATGGTGTCACGGGACTCTTTCAGCTTACTTGAGAGACGCCATTTCAGCCCAACTTCAGAAGAGCAACCATTTCCTTCTCTTCTTAGCACTCAGTGCTAGACCACACTTCTCTAGTTCATCTTTTCATTACATGTCACGGCAACCCAATGAAGTTGGCAGTGTACTTTACTGAGCTTGCAGAGTGAGCTGGTCCACAAAAGGGGTACCAGTTAGAGTGTCTGCACCAGCGCTCCACCCAGGTATGTGCCACAGGGCTTCCAGTCCTCTCCTGGGTGAGTGCTGCTCAGTCGTTACTTAACCTGAGGCAAGTTTGCAAAAACTTCAAGCTTGTTACCTCTCCCCTCTTGAAAGTGACCAGGAGTTCTGCTGGTTCCTTATCCTCTACCCTAAACACCCCAAAAGGCAGGAGGAGAGTCCACCACACCAATCTGCTCACATTACGCGGCTATAAGTCATGACTTTACCCACTTTATTGGGACAGAGTCCACAGACACAGGCCTTCTTTGGCTTCAGCAGGCTGACAAGACAAGAGGATCCTGGGACTTCCAGCTCACAGGTTCCTCTCTCTGCCCAGGATGTACAGCACCCAAGGGACTATGTGAGGGTGTGGGCCAGGGCTCCCATCTACCCTCTCCTTTAGAATCTCTGAAGGTCCCACAGGGGCAGGCTGGAGGAATAGAAAGCAAAGGACAGAGATATCCTGTTAATATGTTGTAGGTCTTCTACCATTTTCTGGCTTACAGTGACCAGATTTTGCAAATTTAGCAGATCCCAAAAGAATCTCCACAGGGGCAGGCTGGAGGGCTCCTGCCTGCAGGACAGAACGCCAGCTCGTGGACAGGCGTGGGCAGAGCTGGAGTGGCACAGGGACACAGCTTTGCAAGCCTGGAGGTGCTAATCCTAGACTCTCCCCGACCTGTACATGACCCAATTCTTTCTCTGCCTTTCCCAGGGAAAGGTGACAACAGCAGTAAGCGCCTGAAAAAGATCAAATGTTCTCCTTCCGGTATTTCTGGTCTAAAAGGAGGCCGGGAAACTGAAAGGCCACCATGACACCAACGACTCACACTTGAACAACCCTGACCCTTTTAGGGCATTTCGTAACATAAGACCAAGCCAGAAACCTTGATCAAGAGCTAGTCCTACCTCAGCTTCTGTGCACCTTCTGAACCTGCCCAGAAGCATCTGTCAGTTGAATGAGTTCATGAGAGATCCTCACCATGAACTCGGAGCTGGTCAGTTACACATTGATGCTTACAGACAGTAAGGAGGAAGAGAAACTGACATTTGTTGGGGCCAGAGTGCCAGATTTAGCAAATAAATGTACAGGATTTCCAGGTAAATTTGAATTTCAGAAAAACAGCAAATAATTTTTTTTTAGCATAAGAATGTTCTGTGAATAGTTGGGATCACTTATATTTAAAAATCCTTCTTGTCTATCTGAAATTCTGATTTGGTGAGGCATTGTGTATTTATCTGGCCACCCAGTTAAGGACCTAATGTGCCTCTGACATCATTTCCACATCCTCTCATTCAATCCTCATCCAGCCCCCACTGTACAGATGAAGAAAAGGATACCTTGGGGGGTGGGCTGATATGCTTCATAGACCACAGCTCAGGAAACTGGGTGGGATGTAGAATCTGGATCTCTAGGTGGAGAGCTGCTTCCCCAACCTATGCTTTAGTAGGTAGGGGGCTTGCAGGACAAGAAGTTGTGGTTGGTCCCCCATCCTTTTTTTAATATATATATATTTTTCTCCATATGCCTTTTTTTTAACGTTTATTTTTATTTATTTTTATGTGGTGCTGAGGATCGAACCCAGTGCCTCGTGCATGTGCTAGGTGAGCGTGCTACCACTGAGCTACAACCCCAGCCCCGGCCCCCCCATCCTTAAGGTTAAGAAAGGGTCATCTCTTACAGCTGGAGTGCAGGCACGGGAGGGGGGAAAGTCCAGCAGGGTTCCTGTGAGCAGCACACCCCCGCAGGCAAGGGACAGCCCTCTTGCACCTGCCTCCACAGCTCACAATTAACATCTTTGTACCAAGTGATTGAAGGGACAGACACTAATGTGTGAAATGCCTGGATGACACACCAATCACAACCTCAGTAATAGTAACAATAACTGTGCTGGCAAAAGTAACAATAGATTATAGGTGCCAGGCATTATGATAACTCTTCATAGCCATCACTTTTTATAATCCCCAGCACCACCAAAAAAAACAATAATTTTATTTTTACTAATGGTCATCATTTATTGAGCATTACCACATACCAGGCTTATAGCGGCACTTTGTTATTATCTCACTTAACACAAACAACAATCCTATCAGGTGAGTACCATTATCTATATTTCAGATGAGAATCAGAGTCTTTAAGAAGTGTGTCCCCCAAATCACACAGCCAACAGAAATCAAAGCTAGGTCTGCCTTATTCTGAGTCCTATGTGCTGCTCCACTCAGCCTCTGGTGGAATCCCAAAGAGGCTCATAGAGCTCTATCAAGGTAGTTTATCCCTGCAGAAAGAAGGAAGGCAGAACACAGCAATGCCAGTTCCAACCAGCTCTGCCATGCCCCTTGACCAGACAAAGGGATCATGTCAAAACACCCCTCACTTTCCTTCAGGGTTAATCCATCTAGAAGTAAACTTTAAAATAAGCTAGGGTCTCATAATGCCACTACTGTATAGATTCCCATGGGGAGTGCCCCTGTCTTTCCCATAATTTCTGGCACTTCCTTATGTAAGCCAGGCTTAGTGAATGTCTGTCGTGGGTTTGGAACCCACCTTCCTACTGAGGCCACTTCGCAGCTCTGTGCCTTTTCACCTAGTTGAGTTAATGAACAAAGTGGTAGGGCCGAGAGACTCACCAGCTTCCTGCAAATGAAAAAAAAAAATCTTAGGGACCTCCAGCTCAAAATAACTAATTAGTCAATTAATAAAATTGAAATAAATGGAAACTCTTTTAGGTAATTGTTAAAGTGTAATAAAAAATTAAGCCACAAAATAAAGAAAACATAAAAGAGTTTTATATTACATCTAGTCAGAGAAGGACTATATCAACATAAAAGCAACAGAAGAAATCAGAAAGGAAATGATTGCTTAATTCATACTAAGATTCTTAAACAGCAAAATCATTAACAGTAGATCAAAGTTTGCACACATGTGCAATTGTCTCCTTAGGATATAGTCAGGACACTTTGGGAACACCCTCAAACCATATCCAAAGCACAGCACAGACTAACAAGTGAGGGGATTCCTCCCTCCAGGGTCTCTCACTTTTTAGGGTTTGACGTAAGTGACTCCATTTTGATTCTGACACCTTTCACAACTATTTATATCTTTTGATGAGTTTTTAATTTAAAAATTTAGCTTTGTTAGCCGGGCGCGGTGGCGCACACCTGTAATCCCAGCACTTTGGGAGGCTGAGACAGGAGGATCGCGAGTTCAAAGCCAGCCTCAGCAATGGCGAGGCACTTAGCAACTCAGTGAGACCCTGTCTCTAAATAAAATACAAAAAAGGGCTGGGGATGTGGCCCAGTGGTCGAGTGCCCCTGAGTTCAATCCCCAGTACAAAAAAAAAAAAAAAAAAAAAAAAAAAAAAAAAAATTTAGCTTTGTTAAGTCAATTTGTAAATTTTCTTTAAATGCATTATCAGAAGTATTAACCTGGTAGCGCAAGAATTAATACCAAGAATTAATGAATGGGATAGATTTAAGCTAAAAAGCTTCTTCTCAGCAAAAGAAACAATCAGTGAGGTGAATAGAGAGCCAACTAACTGGGAACAAATATTTAATACATGCACATCGAATAGAGCACTAATTTCTAGAATATATAAAGAACTCAAAAAACTTGACACCAAAAAAAAACAAATATTCCAATCGATAAATGGCCTAAGGAATTGAAAAGACACTTCTCAGAAGAAGATACACGATTAATCAACAAATACATGAAAAAATGCTCAACATCGCTGGCAATTAGAGAAATGCAAATCAAAACTACTCTAAGATTTCATTTCACTCCACTCAGAATGGCAGCTATCAAGAACACAAGCAACAATAAATGTTGGAGAGGATGTGGGGAAAAAGGCACACTCATACATTGCTGGTGGGACTGCAAAATGTATGTATTGCCAACATTTTTTTAGTTTGTCTTTCGTACTTCAAGTTTGCTTATTATTCTTAATATGTAAAAGGGCTTATTAAATTTTTTTGTGTATTTAAATCTATAAAATATTCCTTGAGCCAGGCGCAGTGGCACATACCAATAATACCAGTGGCACAGGAGGCTGAGGACAGGAGGATCACGAGTTCAATGCCAGCCTCAGCAACAGTGAGGAACTAAGCAACTCAGTGAGACCCTGTCTCTAAATAAAATACAAAAAAGGGCTGGGGATGTGGCCTCAGTGGTTGAATGCCCCTGAGTTCAACCCCCAGTACCAAAAAAAAAAAAAAAAAAAAAAAAAAAAAAAAAAAAAATTTAGCTTTGTTAAGTCAATTTGTAAATTTTCTTTAAATGCATTATCAGAAGTATTAACCTGGTAGCGCAAGAATTAATACCAAGAATTAATGAATGGGATAGATTTAAGCTAAAAAGCTTCTTCTCAGCAAAAGAAACAATCAGTGAGGTGAATAGAGAGCCAACTAACTGGGAACAAATATTTAATACATGCACATCGAATAGAGCACTAATTTCTAGAATATATAAAGAACTCAAAAAACTTGACACCAAAAAAACAAATATTCCAATCGATAAATGGGCTAAGGAATTGAAAAGACACTTCTCAGAAGAAGATACACGATTAATCAACAAATACATGAAAAAATGCTCAACATCGCTGGCAATTAGAGAAATGCAAGTCAAAACTACTCTAAGATTTCATTTCTCTCCACTCAGAATGGCAGCTATCAAGAACACAAGCAACAATAAATGTTGGAGAGGATGTGGGGAAAAAGGCACACTCATACATTGCTGGTGGGACTGCAAAAATGTATGTATTGCCAACATTTTTTTAGTTTGTCTTTCGTACTTCAAGTTTGCTTATTATTCTTAATATGTAAAAGGGCTTATTAAATTTTTTTGTGTATTTAAATCTATAAAATATTCCTTGAGCCAGGCGCAGTGGCACATACCAATAATACCAGTGGCACAGGAGGCTGAGGCAGGAGGATCACGAGTTCAATGCCAGCCTCAGCAACAGTGAGGAACTAAGCAACTCAGTGAGACCCTGCCTCTAAATAAAATACAAAATAGGGCTGGGGATGTGGCTCAGCGGTTGAATGCCCCTGAGTTCAACCCCTGGTACCAAAAACATGTGCATATGTATATTCCTTAGCAGTTTCTTTTTGTATCATGTCTTCTGGTTTCATTTAAGGATGAGGTAAGGATACAGTTTATAGTTTGCCTATTAATGAACAGTTGATCCAGAGATTTGAAATATCACCCTTATTGCACCCATGTGCTAAATTCTGATAAGTATTTATAATTACTCTCATACTCACTTGGGTGTCCCTGACCCGTCTGTTCCTGTATTGAGTTCACACACACTTAATCGCTAAAACTTCATTTTTAAATGCAGTGGGGCCAGTACCTCCTTTCTACTTGACTTTTTCAGAATTGCCCCAGCTATTGTCAATTTGCATTTTAGAATTCATTTGGAATCCCATAGGATTTTTTTTTTTTTGGGGGGGGAGTGTGTACCAGAGATTGAACTCAGGAGCACACAACCTCTAAGCCACATCCCCAGCCCTATTTTGTATTTTATTTAGAGACAGGGTCTGAGTTGCTTAGCACCTTGCTTTTGCTGAGGCTGGTTTTGAACTTGTGATCCTCCTATCTCAGCCTCCTGAGCCGCTGGGATTACAGGCATGTGCCACCATGCCCAGCTCCCATAGGATTTTGATGAATGTGAGAATTGGCCTCTTTTTAACATTGGGTCTTCCCTTTCAATAACACGTTTTTCTCCCCATGTACTCAAGTCCCCTTCCTCTCAGGACAGTTCCAAAAGGATTTTTATTTTATTTCATTTTTTGGTTTGGTTTTGGTTACATATATATTGCTAGTTACTTTATTTTATTGATGCTATTGTGATAGACTATACTTTGCTTCATATTTTCTGACTGGTTAATGTTGATATGTAAGAAACTCTTAATTTTTATCTATTTATTTTATAACTTTATGCTTTATTCTATTGAACTCTATTCTTTCCAAAAGTTCTTATTTTTAGGATTCCCTTGGTAAGCAATCATATCATCTTTGAATGAAGATAATTTTGTTTCCTTCTTTCCAATAGTTAGACATCTGTTTACTAAGCATGCTCATTGTATTGACTAGCACTTGCAGAACACAGGAATAATGGTGATACTTATCTTTTTCAGACTTTTATGTGACTGTGTCTAATTAAATATAATGCAGTTAGTTTGAGCTTTTTTAATCATTACAGACTTTCATGACTTCAGTATCAAAATAATCATAAAGTTTTCATATAAGGGTTATTATATGAAAAAAAAACTTGTAATTTTTTTTTGTCTCTGAATTCCTGGAGTGAATTTCACCTGATCATGATACATTCTTTAAAGCATATTTCCAGATTTTATTATCAATATTTTATTTGAATTTTTCACCGGTGTTTATATACAGGCTCGAGATACCAGCTTTGTACGTGTGCTCTGGGTGCTCTCCTTGCTATCTGATGCAATGTAAGTATGTGCATGTGTTTGGTTTTAGGAAAATGCTTGTGCTGTGATGTATAGAGTAGACCCCCTTATCCACAGCTTTGCTGTTCAAGTTTTCAGTTGCCTGTGGTCAACAAGAAGAAAGGCGATGTTATGGTTTGGATCTAGAATGTTCCTCAAAGGCTCATGTGTTGAAAGCTCGGCCTCCAACATGGCAATGTTCCGAGGGGAGACTCTTGGGAAGTAACTGGATCATGAGGGCTCTAATCTAATCAACATTTTAATGGATTTGATGGATGAATAGTTTGATGGCATTATTGGGAGGTGGTCAAAACTACAGGAGGTGGAGCCTAGTTGGAAGAAGGCCATTGGAGGCATGCCCTGGAAGAGCATCTCCTGTCCCTGACCCCCTCCTCCTCTCTGCCCCACCCCCCACCTTCCTGGCAGCTTTCCTTGACCACGCCCTTCCACCATGAAGCTCTCATCACCACGGCCCCAGAATGAATGGAGCCAGCCAACCATGGACAGCAACCTCTGAAACTGTGAGCCAAAATGAATTTTTTTTTTTTTTTTTTTCCTTCTCCACATTGTTTTTGTCACTAAAAGTTAACACAGGTAAGTATAGGACATGAGGTATTTTGAGAAAGCCCACATCTGCATAATTTCTATTACAGTATATTGTTGCAGTTCTTCAATTTTATTGTTACTTTTGTTAATCTCTTACTGTGCCTAATTTAGAAATTAAACTTTATCATAGGTATGTGTGTATAGGAAAGAAATAGTATATCTAGGGATTAATACTCCCCACAGTTTCAGGCATCTGTTGGGGGTTTTAGAATGTATCCCCTGTGGATGAAGGGGGACTAGTGTATTCAATATTTGCCTTTATATGTAGAGAAAAAAAAAAAAAAACCAAAGGACATAATAGAAGCACTGGTTATCTAAGTGATGGGATTACTGGTGTTTTTCCTTTTTTTTTTTTTTTTTTTTTTATAATAACCAAGTGCTATTTTTACATCAAAGTGTCTTAAATACAAGCATTAAAAGAGGCCTGATAGAGATACAGTAGCCATTATCACTGGGAAGGGGAAGTGAGACATGAACTTTACTTTCTTTATCTTCTTGTGAATCTTTTCCGCCATCAGCACTTCCCCCTTTCTATCTCTGCTCCTGTCCTGCTGACATAAAACTAAAAATACACATGTTTACATAAGATATAACTGCTTTTTTCAGTGCTTTAAACTCAAGATGTCTCAAATCATAATAAGTCAGTATAAACAGATCCAAACTATTCTCAGGATACAATGAACAGGAAATGCTGTGGCTACAAGGAGTGGGCAAGATGGAGAAGACTGCTGGCTCTGACCATTGTATTTTGTAAACCAGAGCCAGGTATAAGCCACGCCTCTGCCAACATGAAAACAGACAATTTTTCTGGGGACTCTAAGAAAAACTAAGTCTTGCTTTTACAGAAAGTTACCATTTTAGATTGAGTGAGACAAGAAAGATTTTAAACAGCCTATGGCCACACATAAGGCACCTGGGGCCTCACACAATGCACCAGGACATGGATATTGGCATCCTTCTTCCAAGTTTCCTGGCACTGCACCCACTTTAACTAACTTTCTTGAGCTCTATAAGGAAAAAATCTGCAGCTGCAAGATATCAAAAATATATACATGCATGCATTATATATATATATACATGCATATGTATATATACACATATATACATATACATGTGTGTATACACACACACACACACACGGTGGGGGGGGCACATTTCCAATCTCTTTTTAGCCTTTTGGCTAAGATCAAGTATATTGACATATTTCCTTTATCCAAATGACCGTGTTAGCCCCTCAACTAAAGGCAAGAGCAAGGCTTGGACGGGGAGGGCTCTCTGACTCCTGAAGATGTTTCATCAGCCCTACTATGGGGCTGCATCAATAGTTTAAAAAAATAAGAGCTAATCACTCAGCAAAGGAACCCATTTTTCTGTCCATTACTAAAGAATGTCAGAGCTTGTCAACTCCTTGCTGTTGAGTCAGTTGCAAAAGTTATAACACAACTTTTTTCTTTCTAAGGAACTCAGTCTAAGGGAAAAACACTTTTTAAAACAATTGCACTGAGATTAGGACTCACAGAAAACTTTTTTTTTTTAATATTTATTTATTTGCTTTAGTTGTACACAATGCAACTTTATGTTTATGTGGTGCTGAGGATCGAACCGGGCCGCACATGTTGCTCAACCAGGATCCCATCACAGAAAACTTTTTTGGCTGTTCTATATAACAAATTAGAATAAAAATAATTACTCTGAAAAAAAAAAAAAAAAAACTTGCAAAGGGATTGGTGCAAACTCAGAAGAAGGACTCCTGCCCAGCAACTTCCCAGAGGAGCTGGTGCTCAGGCTGAAGAGACACAACAAGGCAGCCAGGTCAGGAAAACCCAGTAAGGAGGCCAGGACTCCACCCTTTGAGAATGGTGACCACTGTATTTCCTTGATTCAAAGACACTGGATCGTAAGGTTCACCATGAATTTCTTAGTCCTTTAGTTCAAACCTGAGAATGAGGGTCTCCTGGCATTTGCATCCTAGGCACCTCATTCCCCTGATCCTGTTAAAATTACATGTTATTTTAAAAGGCTTTACATTTGTAAAGCAGTTTTAGATTCACATCAAAATTGAGAGAAAGGTACAGAGATTTCCCACATACCCCTGGCCTCCACACATGCATATTATCATACCCCTATTATCAACCTTCCAATCCACCAGAGTGGTGCATTTGTTACACTGATAAGCCTACAGTGACGCATCAGCGTCACTCAAGGTCCTCAGTTTATATTTGAGTTCACTCTTGTTGTACAATCTATGGGTTTGGACAAATTTATGATGACATGGATCTACTATTACAGTATCGGACAGAGTAGTCTCACTGCCCTAAAAGTCCTCTGTGCTGAGGTGTCCATAGCATACATTTACAGAAACACTTACACTTTACATTCTTCCTTGGTATCATAACATTTGAGTATAAGCCTGATTTGTCTTCAACATCTAAAGACCCTTGGGAATCATATTTGGCCGTCTGCAGCTCTGCTAAGACCTGCAGTGGCTTACTGCTTTCCACAACCAGGACCTGTGAGCTTGACTTCTACAATACTTTCAAAATTGACAGTATATGTTCAAAGCCTGTAGAAAAATCCTAGGTATGCCTACCTTTTCCAGTTCCCTTAAAGCTTCTTTTTTCCCTAATGGGATTTCACATTATAGAAATGAAATGACTTCTGAAAGTCAAACAAAAATTTTGGCAGATTATCCAAGCCTTCCAAATTTTGAAAATCCTGGGATCTATCTTGAAACATTTGGCCATTTCTATTACAATCATTTCCACCGGGTGCCATGTACAAAGCTATCTTCCAAACTTTCATTTTGATGCCATACCATTCAGTGTGTGACCTTTTTAAAGATATCAAGTAACAATTAAGATTATAAATTTGAGTTAAAATTTATCATCTAAACCAACAACTCAGTGAGGTGATATGGGATACTCAGACATGCCAGGCCAAGTTCTCATATATTCTGAGGCCCAGACTGTCCTGGAACACGCGACTGCTGGCAAGTTTCTGTCAACAGGCCTAAAAGACAGAGCCAGGGCTTGACAAACTAGATCAGAAAGCCTGCTCATGAGCCCATGAGCCAAGAATGGTTTTCACATTTTTAAATGACTGAACAAAATTTGGAAAAAGAATAATATTTTCATGACGTGGAAATTTTATGAAACTCAAACTTAGTGTCTACAAATAAAGTTTTATTGGGACATACATGATACAGTCCAATTGTAGAAACAGTAAAATATGAAGAGCTATAATTTCTTTGAATGGAACTCATGAGGGAATTAGAAGTATCCACTCTGTCCCCAGATGTTTAGACAGAAGGGGCATGGAGAGATGAGCTACAGCTACAGGACCAAAGTCAGGAGGGTCTGTACTGATGCCTCTCTTAAATGTTTAAGAGGAAGGGCCTAAGTGTGTTTATATGAGAGATGAGAGAGGAGTTTAGGTCTAATCAGTTTACACCCAAGGGACAAACTAAAACGGAAAGCCTAGGGGGTTAAGTTACTATGTAAATTCCTATATCCTCATCTACAGATGAAGGAACAGAGACCTTAATATGGTCGAGTAACTCATGCAAATTCACATGACTCCTAATAAGCTGAACCAAGTCTTCAGACTGTGTCAGTATGATTCTAAGTCCATGTTCCTAACTGCTAGGTTTCTAACCTCCTGGTTCACAGGTTTCTAACCTCCTGGTTCACAGGGATTTCCAGAGAAACATAATACCAATAGTGTGTATATTATTTCTAAGAAGGAATTTATTAGATTGGCTTCCACCATCACTGACCACGTAGTCCCACAATAGCCACCTGCAGCTGGAGAGCCGGGGAAGCCGGCTCAGTCCAAGAAGCTGGAAACCTCAGAACACGAGGGACAAACGATGCAGCCCAGTCTGAGGCTGAAGGCCTGGAGACCCCATGAAGAGTCAGTCTCTGGTACAAGTCCATATTCAAAGGCAAAAGAATTTGGAGACGGATGTCACAGGTGATGACAGCAGGAAAAAAACATATCTACTTAGAAGAATCCAGAATCCCCTGGGAGGGCTTCCTTCTTCTTCCACCTTTTGTTTTATCCAGGCCCGCAGCCTATTGGATGATGCTGCTGATATTCAGAGAGATCTCCCACTTCAATTTACTGACCCACATGCCAACTGTCTCAGGAAACACCTACAAACACACACACACACACACACACACACACACACTCACACACACACACACACACACACACACACAAAGTGTGCTCTACTAATTTCCTGGGCATCTCTTGATCCAGTCACATTGGCAACCAAGATCAAACATCACACACAGAAAACAAAGAACCTACAGTCACCAAGTAAGTGTTGGAGAAAGGAGCCTTACTATTCCTAGTCAAAGCTGCTTATACATGATGCTGCTCCCCTATTAAAACCTGTTGTCATGAGCCAGCCATGGGCTGTGTGTGTGAGCTATGCACATTTGAGCGATATGAGGGGACTGGTCTGACGTTGTGTGCTGATTGGGCTGTGCGACTTTATGTGTGCCTTTTCTCTTGCTCTGCCTGTGATCCCACACAGCACCTGAGATGTGCGTGACTTAGTAAGATGTCAATCAATCTGCTGACCACAAGATATCACCAAGCAAGACTCCACCTTTCAAAACCCAATCCCTTGCCTTATTTGGGTGGAACTTTTCCCCAATAAATAGAAGGGTTCAGGGTGCGCTTTCTCTCTTGCTTGCCTCTCTTGCTCCCTTTGCCCTCTTTCCAACATGGGAGCTCATCTTTGAGGTCACAGAGCCGTCCCTGACCCCTGCAATTGAGAAAAGAGTATTTTCGTGTTTGTGTGGTTTCTTCACCATTTTCATAGTTATTAATACAGCCAACTCCATGGAACCCAGCTCATCATGTCAGCCTGGTCATCTGGCAACAACCTATATTATTGGGTGTACTACTGGGATATAGTCAGTGGTAGAGTGTTTGATTAGCACGTATAATGCCCTGGGTTCAATACCAGGTACCACACACACACACACACACACACACACACACACACAGATATATAAACCTATGTCACCATTTTTTTTTTGCATTACATTTCCTATTATACTTATAGAGCACATTTCTACATATCTCTGGTTGTATACAAAGTATATTCACACCATTCGTGTCTTCATACACGCACTTAGGGTAATGACATCCATCTCATTCTACCATTTTTTCCCACCCTTTTGCCCCTCCTTTCCCCTCCCTCCCCACAATTTTTATAGACAGTTTCCGAATTTTTTCCTTGGGAAAGTTGGATATGTCAAATATCCTCCACCACTGAACTTATGTGAGTCCAAGAAAATGTTTAGAAACACAATTTTAACCCCAACAGTATCCTTCCCCTCTTTTATGTAATAAAAGAAAAACTGAGATGGAGTGAGACTCTGATTCATCTGGGGTTATGAATGTATTTAAGAATATCCGGGCTGGGGCTGGGACTCAGCGGTAGTACGCTCGTCTTGCATGTGTGAGGCCCTGAGTTCAATCCTCAGCACCACATAAATAAAATAAAGGTATTGTGTCCATCTACAACTAAAAAAAAGTGTTTTTAAAAAAAGAAAAGAATATCTCCAGGAGTCCAAACAAGCCAAAGGGAAATAGCAGGGACATGAGGATGCCCCGGAGTTTTTGCCCTGGAGCAACGTGGGCTAGCACGGTGGCCAGTGAGTCCCAAAGTCTGACACCAAAACAAGGCGGGGTTTGCTTTCCCATCCCCTCCAGCTGGCTGGTGGCAGGTAGCAGCCTGAGTCACACGGAGGGGCTCAGCTGTCTGGGGTTACCACTTCCTCCTCCCCACAACAGAGGCTCTTTGCCAAGTGGATATGTCTGTAAATGTCTCCACCTACAACTTGCAAAAACCCTAGGTCGTGTGTCTGGAATGACGGATTGTATGTGTGTGTGTGTGTGTGTGTGTGTGTGTGGTGGGGGGTGTCCTGAGGAGACAATGGCACTGATATGAAACACACTAAATCAGGATGAAACAATTCCACAGTGACAGAGCTTGTGATGATTGCAACTGCATAATAAAATAAGTTCCTGCTCACATGGTGTCTCATGCCTCCAGCGAAGGCTGTGACTGCTTTGCAAAGGTAAATTGGCTCAAGGCACTCAAACAGCAAAACAGCACATCTGACCCCTTGCAGGGCTTTGCACCTGAGAGCCAGGACAGACTGGACCCTTTGTCTCTGGCATGGGAAATTAGTCTGTAGTGATTTGATCCGTCCCTTTTTTTCTCTGAGCAGAGACCAGAGTGTGATTTTAGAGAGATCACTAGGGCAGCCCATAGCTGGGGAACAAACAACAGGAGGAATGGCTTCCAGCCAAATTCCTTCCAGGTTTTCTCCTCTTCCACCTCTGAGCATTGAGTATATCAATAGCAAGGTCCAGCAGCAAGCCTAAGATTGTACTGGAGTAAAGAAAGTGGGACTAAGCCATTGCAGAAAATATATCTTGAGATTATAGGTGAAGAATAAGCAGCTTTAGCTTTTTTCAGGCAGGAAAACTTACTGGAGGGGAACAACCCCCCACCCCCAACACACACACAGCTCTCCCTCCCTTTAATGACCAGGCACTGTGGTGGGGCTTGGCCATGTTAGGGACAAGATCCACTCATCCCGGCTACAAATTGGCTTAACTAGTGGAGCTGTTAACAAATTCTGATGCCCTGGCTCCAAACAATTAAATCAGAATTTCAGGGGTAAGGCCTGGGCATTGGGTAGTTTTACAAAAACTCCCTATTCCCACCTACACCTAGGGCTGAGAACCACTGGCCTAAAAGCTGAGGAACAACTCTCCACAAACTGGAATGTCCACAGCAGTCATTACAATATACAGACACAAAATATGTATCAGCATCCCTGAGCTACAGGCTCTGACCTATGAAATAATGTTCCAGGGGTACAGGTGGCTTCATGTAGTTTCCTCTCCATCTGCCCCCTAGGCTGTTCCAGGGGTGAATGTGCAGAGTTATGTTGCTTTTTTGGTAACAGCCCTTCCATATTTCTTTGAGGGCAGTCCTACTGGGACTGTCCATCAAGGTCCCCACATCCTAAAAACTAAGCCAATCCAACCCTTCCTCCCGGGAACCTGACTCAGGATGGATTAACATAGGAGCAGAAAATGGCTGGAATCAGTCCAGGAATGACCAACCAAGAATCTTGGAAGTGCCCTGATGCCTAAGACCTGGATGTTCTGCCCCTTCTTCAAGTCTGTGAGCTGCCCAGGATCCAAAAGTCCCCTCTTTAATTAGTCAGAATTGGCTTCTGTTGCTTGCAATCAAAGAACTATAACTGCTGCCTTTATTGATCCTAGGAGGTTGTGTTGCTCTGGTTAACAACCCCCAACTGCAATGGCTTAAAATACAAAGGCTGGTTTCTTGTTTATACCTTAACAGTCCACTGGGGCCCCAGTCACCATGGCAGAAGGAAAGGAGAACCTGGGGGTCTCACAACGCCCGTTAAATGCTCTGTCCAAGGTGATACACATCCATGCTCACAACTCCCTGGCCCGAACCAACCAGTTTTCCCATGGTCCTGTCCAAGGGTTCATGGCAACCATACAGAGCAGTATTTGGTCAATAGCACAAATGGTCTTCAGCTACATTAGGATAACAATTCAAGTACACTGAAGATAATCAGCTATATATTATAGTCTCAGTAAGGTTTTATGGGCTAGCTTGGAAACTGGACCACTATTCAAAACAGTGTTCCTATAAGAAAATATGTGCCAAGTTTCAAGCTGCTGGCTTATAAAATAAGTTGGAACACAATCTGTTAGTGAGTTCAGGCTTCGTTTACTTAAGAAATTATTTTAGAAACATGGTCCCGGAATTTGACAGGCTGGATAGAATTATTCAACTGTAGCCATGAGAACCTGGGCCAGCTACATGATTTGCAGGGCCCAGTGGCGGGTCCTTTTTTCAAAAAGCAGGAGAAAAGAGTCATCAAAGGCTAGGAATGATAGTTCAGAGTGCTGACCAGCACTCACAGGGACCTGGGTTCACTCTCTAGAACCAATAATAACAACAACAAAAATTCATTTAAAAAATCCATTGAAAGTACAAAAATATAAGGCCTTTATCTTTCTTCCACAATCTATCTGGATTTGCCATAGTGTTTTTTTCTTTACCACTAAATGCATTTTGTTCTCAGTAAAGACAAAGTGAATTTTAAAATCATTAGCTGGAGTTTTGTTCTTCATTGTGCAATGCCAGTTTCAAATGTAAATAGAAGAACATTGTATATACTTCTCATTTCAGAGAGAAGTTCTGTTCTCTCTGTTCTTACTGCAACAGTGGAAATGCTGCACCAACTAACTCACCTCATTTGATATCATGTCTCAGTACAAGGCAGAGTACCAACAGCTCACTGACCAGCAGGGAAGGACTAAAGGGGAAAGGTACTACAGTTCCGCTATCTGTCCCTTCCTGTCTACTTCATCATTTTCAGTATAAGTGGTTGTCTGATTCACCTAAATAATAGGAGTAAGGGAGAGCATGACAGGGTCCCTTCCTGTCTTCTTTCTGTGTTTAAAGCATGTTCTGACTCGAACACAAAGGCTTAGAACCCCTGCTTTCCCAGGCACAGATGCAGCACTTGTACCTGCTTTAAGTCTCTTTGAACTCCATGCATCACAGGTCCACCAGATGTCCATGTCCCCAGGGCATCATGAATGACATCTGCACACACAGTGGCAAGAACTGAGGATGGACCCTCATATTGCGTGTTATCTTTCATGTGCATGCTCCACTGTCTCACTAGACTTCACTTCCAAAGCCAAAATTCATAGAAAAATTGATTAATAATTTTGAAGCAGCAGAGTATTAAACCAAGTTTAAGACCCTTCTGAGGCCCTCTGTGACTGTGCAGCACACATCCGTGATGACAACCATATCCCCCACCCTCAACACTGCCACAAAATCAACTCATCCCACAGTAACTCTGAGCAACACATACAAAGAGGTATGAAGGGGGCTTAAGCTATGGGGTCTGCCACTATTCATTCATTCTCCAGGCACCAACTGTATGTCAGACACTCTTTTAAGTACTGGAGATAAAACAATAAACAAGCCCTGACCTCATAAAGCTTACTTTCAAATAGGAGAAAGAGAAGGTGGGCAGAATTAACAGAACGTGTAGATATGATTTATAATCTGTTAGATGGTGGTAAGTTCCAAGGAAACAAACAAACAAAAAAAAAAAAAAAAACAGTGTAAGAGGAGAAAGGATTGGAGAGGGGCAGAGAGTGAAGCTTTAGATGTTAACATATTAATATTTTTATAGCAATACAATAGAAGTAGAGAAAATATGGTAGGAGACAGCTGAGAAAACTGATAGGGAACGAGGAAGGTGCTGGTAGGTAGAGAATGAAGATCAGCTGTAATCTCGGGCTGCCCAGGGACCCTCCTGTGCCTTCCAGCCAAGCTGCTGTATTTGGTGTAATATAAAATAAAATTCATTTAAAAAGTTTTTCTTAGCCCGGCGCGGTGGCGCATGCCTGTAATCCCAGCACTTGGGAGGCTGAGGCAGGAGGATCACAAATTCAAAGCCAGCCTCATCAATGGCGAGGCACTTACCAACTCAGTGAGACCCTGTCTCTAATAAAATACAAAAAAGGGCTGGGGATGTGGCCCAGTGGTTGAGTGCCCCTGAGTTCAATCCCCGGTACCAAAAAAAAAAAAAAAAAAAAAAGTTTTGCTGAAGAAACTATCTTGTAGCCAGAAAAATTAAATTGGCTTTTCAATCAAACTTGCAGATTCCTGGTTAAATGAGCCAGTTGATTAAGCACCCTAACTTAAGCCAAAAGTAGTGTGAATTTTGTGTGTGTGTGTGTGTGTGTGTGTGTGTGTCCCACCATCTTGTAAACCAGATGTCCAATTTGCCCAAGTGAATGAGTGGGCGAGGTGTTACCCATCAAGGCTGTTTTTTCCACCCAGTTCAACATCAGACCTGCAAAAACACCATACAATTGAGACTTTATAAAAACACCCCAAGAAACCAATTCAAGTCACTGTCCAAGAGAAGCACCTTTTAATTTCTGTTCACCTTTTAAAATAAATCTACAATGCATTTTTTGACAAATACTTGGCAAAAGACATGAAGATGGAAACATTTAGAAAAAATTAAGATTTCCTCTGTATTCCTTGTTTTTACGATGTTTTTCTCCTTCTTCTAGTAATCAGCAGACAAAGATTATGGGGAGGCTCTCCAGGACCTTGTTCTTCAGTCGTTTTTACATCCCAAGTCCAAATTCCACTTTTATTAATTTTTAAAATGTCTGGCTGTCAGGGAAGAAGAAAATACATTGTCACTTCTGAAACTAAAAGCATCGTGACCTGGTAAGGAAGCAACTGGCATGGAAGATTCTAACCATCCAGACGCAGGCCACACCCCCTTCTTTGCAGTGTTCCCTCTTTAATCTGGGTAGAGCTGCATTTGGTTAATGCTTAGCCAAAGCCTCCTGCCCTGTTCTCCAAGCTTGTTCCTGGAGGGTAAAGAAAAGATAACTGCAGGTTGGGGTGCTCCCCGCCCAGCACGGTTTATCCTGGGCTCTCACGCAGAACACCAAGAGGACTGTTGGGGACGCTGGTTACTCATTCACACCCCCGCTCCGACCTGGGGCTGAACGGATGCTGGCGCGATTATTTGCCTTCAGATTCTGCCCACGTCCCTCCGGCTTAAACTCTGGCATCTCTGAAGCTGGCTTTGTCTCCCACCTCATTGTCCCGCTCCGGCTGCGTTTTTGAATTTCGAGGCTCTTAAAGAACTTCATGAAGTAGAAGAGACAAGAAAAGGGGCACTCAGACAGGACACACTGGTTGTACTATTCTTACCAGACCATCCGATTCCAAGGAGCTCCTGCATCTTGAATAGATAATGAAAGGTTACTGCACAGCTGTGCCCCATCGGCCCACTACCTTACCCTAACATGAAAGTTTATGGATAAAATAAATAAATAAAGAGATAATGCAGGTCCATTGCTTTTAACAAATATCCCACTCTGGTGCAGGATGTTGGGAGAGAAGGAGGTGCATTCACTATGCGAACTCTCTATCATTTGCTCTATTTTCAGGGAGCCTAAAACTGCTCTTAAAAAATAAAAAGTCCACTAAACACTTAAAAAAGTAAATTAAAAGCTAAAAGGAGATCTCCCTATTCAAAACTGCTCTTAAAAAGTAAAAAGTCCACTAAACACTTAAAAAAGTAAATTAAAAGCTAAAAGGAGATCTCCCTATTCAAAATATTTTTATAACCCAAGCTCAATTATTCATATATACCATAATGATGAAATGAAATGAAAACTAACAATAAAAATATTCTTTTTCCTTAGGCAGCAGCTATTTGCATGTCATTTAAGTATTATAAGCATTATATTTTAAAACTGAACATCTTAGTGGTTACCATCAATTAAACATCTTCCATGCCCTGAACTTTATCTTATCGATTTTCTAAAGACAACAATGAGGAAAATCCTATTGTTATCCCTATTTTATGGCAAGGAAACAGGCTTGAATAGGTAAAGAAAACTGTATCAAATCACAAAGCCAATAAAGGACTAAGCAGGGAAATTAGCATGAATTAAATAGAAAAAAAAAAGTACAGGACAGGGGAAGTCAGTAAGTACTTTTTTCCTAAAAGGAAACAAAATAAGCGTGTAAATTTTTTTTTTTTTTTTTAATTATAAAAACAACCACAAGGGCTGGGGTTGTGGCTCAGCGGTGGAGCACTCGCCTAGCACGTGCACAGCCAGGGTTCGATACTCAGCACCACATAGAAATAAAGGCATTGTGTACAACTAAAACAAATAAATAAATGTTAAATATTTTTAAAAAGAAAAATTAAAAAACCAACCACAACAAATTTTTACCTTTACCTCTGAAGAGTAAACTGTAATTGATCAGCTTGGAGAAGGGAAGAATAAAAAAGTAAATAGACATAGAAAATGGATATCATTTTCTAAGTATTCACAATTACTGAAGGGTGGGGAGTGTTTAAAAGAATTATGTTGAATTTTAAAAAATGGAAGCTAACTTTGGAGAAAGAAAATAAATGAGGGAAAAGAATACATAAGAGAAGGCAGTATTTTGATGAGGTGGGACAATCTCATTCATATCACTTTCATATTGGAATTGATTGGCTTCAAAATGAGTTTAAGTATCAAATATGCAAATAAGCTTTTAAATTAATTAAGTTGAATTATCTGATTAAAACTCAAAATATTTAAAGAGTATTTAGTTTTTGTTTAGTATAGATGCCACTCCCTGCCCTCATCTCTAGGAGCTTAAATACAGAGTGAGTAGGGATCTGGAAGGAGCCGGCTGACCCCTCAGCTAGCCTTGGACCATGGACTTCTCATGCATGAGCATCTCACTGCTCAGTGCTTAAAGATATGTTTGGGGTGTACCTTGGCCCCTAAATGCAAGCCAGTGACTTCACCTGGTGCTTACATGAAGAAACAGACATTTGTTGGATGCTGAAGGAGACACTACTGGTGTTTTCAGGCAAGACTATTTGAATCTCTGTGTTACAGATTTTCAAGAAGAGCCTAACTTGGCTTGATGTATGGAGGGCACAAGGGACAAGAGGAGCCATCCTTCGACTCCCTACCCAACTACACTCAAACTACTAGAGCCATCAAGACCTGTAAGATGAGCGATTAGGAGAAGCCATACCCAACAAGTCCTCTTGCCTTTTGTTCTTTCTCAAAAAATTCATTTTAAACAATAAATCTTCACTTATGTATTCTGAGTCAAAATTACACTAGTACCTCAATCATTCTGATTAGCAAATGTCAGTGAGTAACAAGAAAATCAGGAAATATGGATTTTGGTCTGTCTCACTCCTCTGCATGACCTAGAGCAAGGTAGTCGCCCTGAATCTCAGATTCCTCATCTGTGCATGATCATTTGACCTGAAGCCCCTCCAGCTACAAACTTCTATTATTGTAGTTGCATAATGCATCACAGCAAGTGAAAGATGGAGTTAAAACTAAATCTCAGATTCTGACCTAGGATATTTCACCCAAAACTGACCAGTTTATACTTATATACAAGAACATACACACTTACATGTGTACCCACACAAATACAGCTAAGAGTCTCTACTTCATATGTTACAGTGTGAGCTAAGGAACTCGTGTTACACAAATATGGGGGATGGGGAACAATCTCCACTGCAGGATTGAATTTCAGGATGGGAACAAGTGGCTCCTGTTAAGATAAAAGGACAAGATATATAAAATAACAATGAAAGAACAAATGTTCAATCAACTGAATAATGACTAGATTGTCAGTCATTAGTGAAAATCTGGTAAAATTAAGATTCTACTCCAACTCAGAGAAGGTGCTCATGAGAACATTTTAAAACAAACAAATGATAAAGAGGTCAGCAAAACAATCTGCTCTTTACCTATAGTGGCACTGAACTTCGCAATCTACATAGACTCCTGTTGTTTTTAATCACACACACACACACACACACACACACACACAAATAGCAGTGAGTCAATATCAATTTTTGAGTGGTCATGGAGAAAGACAGGATAAATTTAGATATTTAAATAACCAAATGGTCAACAATTTTAAGAATGTTGAATCTAACATTCACTCTGTAAATCCATCATCAATCCCTATAGCAATTCAGTCCCAATCCCTACCTTCAGTCCCTTATAAGCCTTGTATTTTTAGTTACCCTTTATTTCTCTAGCCTATTCCTGTTTCTGAGTGACCTATCTCTGGGATCTTTCATTAAAGAAGTCAAGCTACGAATAAATTTACAAATCAAGAATAACAACGTCCTGTGAGCAACAGTGATGTGCATATATTTGGCTTCTACATGTTTCAGAATTTTGATTAATTACAAGAGATTTACCATAGTTGATGATCACCATTTACAAAAAGAAAAAAGATAATAAACTGGGATTACAGGTGTGCTGTATAAAGCCAGGCTTGATATTCCTGACTATGTGGGAGGCTGAGGCAGATGGATTGCAAGTTTGAGACCAGCCTGGACAATTTAGCAAGACCCTGTCTGAAAATAAAAATTTTAAAGTGCTGAGGGTATGGCTCAGTGATAGAACACTTACCTAGTATGTTGGAGGCCCTGGGTTCAAATCCCAGAAACCCACACACACACAAAATAACTACTACATCTATTTGTTAATTTCAGATCCAAAAAAGCAAAATGCACAAAAAGGAGACCTGTTCCTTAGTGCCTATGTTGGCATCTAGATGCTTCTTCAGTATAAGCCTGGCAAACCCTAATGTTCTGAAGTCCCCCCACCTTCTCTCTTACTGGGTGTTACCTCTGACTCCTCTCTAACCCTGTTCACCAAAACCCCAGCCAGTGCCATAAATGCTCCTGTCTGGAGTACATCCAGCCCATCCCCCTCACTGTCATCACTTTGCTCTGATTGCATCAGATCCTTGCTTGAGTCTAGACTCTTGAGAAGTGCCTCAAGGTCCCTTGTGATCTGTCCCCACCAGACGCTTGGTCACTCTTCCACAAACAGCCTCCCAACTGCACGGAACTACCCTAGTGAAAGTCCCTCTTCCCCTTCTCTGTGCCTCTGACTGTGACCCTCTCTATAAATCTTCCTCCCCAGTCCAAGGAAGGCTGCCTCCTTCCAGAAGGCCTTGAATCCTCCTCCTCTGCCCAACTACAAAAGATTTTCTCAATGATTCTTTTGGAAAACTTGTGAGGAGAATTCCTCTACCCCTCAGGCTGACGCTAATCTAGCCTTTATTCTCCAAACTGCCAATGTCAAATGCCAACCTCTACCCATTCCTCCTCCCCATTCAAGGAGACTTTGAAGCCTGGCTCATTCTTCTTTTCCATGCCACGTCCTGCCATGATCCTTTGTAGTTTCAACATCTCAGTCCTATCATCTCAAAGGAGTGTCCCCTTGTTGCCGCCTGCAGCAACGATTCTGCAGGAAAGAATTCGGAAGCAGACGGAAAATGAATAGGCTCTTTATTCTTTCTTCTTCCAACTTCTCTCTCCAGCTCAACAACCTCTCCAACTCCAACCACCTCCCTAGCCAACCTCACCCAGTTAAATACTTTTTGCCTTAAAGATATACATTTGTCAACAGCTCAAACTTACAGGTGCGTCATAGTTTTCATGGGCATAGAAAGATTCTTAGATAAATGCATGAATATCAGGTGAAAATACTGAAACACTTCTTATGGCTCTCAGCTAGCCGCCATCTTAGCTATCTCCTTGTTAGGGCTCTTACATCCCCTCAATGCTGTTTAAGACATCCTTCTCTCACCTACACCCTGGACCTTGTCATCACCCAGAATTACTTTCTTCTGAAATCTTTAATCCAGAAGCCTGCTCTGATCACAAACTACACTTTTCTCTCCAATTACTACGAGCACATTTGTATTTTGTTTCAGCAAGACCTTCAGGATCTTGACTCGGCTACATCAATCCCTTCCTACTTATATTTACTTCCATATTAAACCCAGACTCCATGGCTCGGCTGTCTTATAGATTTCTCCAACTCTACTTCCATGTGCATTGCTTTTACATGGCACTCAGTAGCAGAACCCCACACCTGGACAACCCCAGCCCCACTCCTCCACCCTCACTTCTAAACCTAGGCTTCAAAGGGAAACTATAGAATGTCCCTTTATCCTCATGTTGGGCTCCTCCAAGTTCATGGTGCAAGGGCCTCCAGGGCAGTCAAGTAATCAATCCCTCTAGGTTTCTGATCAGCTTTCCCTCGCTGTGTCCATGGCAGTCAATTCAAATTCTCTGTTCCTCAAAAATCCTATTCCACCACTTCCACCCACACTCTGCCTCTTCAGAAAAGCATCGCATCCTCAACTTCACAAGAAAAGAGAAGTCATGGGCAGAGAGCTCCCTGGGTTACCTATAAACTCACCTGTATTGATACCCTGGCTCCCTCCATGTCTTCCTTTCTGGTATGCCCATCTTCCTGCCTCCTTGGGCTCACAGATCCATCTGTCATCCTCTCTCTCAACCCCTCTCTTTCCATAGGCTTCTTCCCATCAGCATTTAAATAGTTTCAATGGCTGCCAACTTAAGACAAAATCAGAGGGGCTTATATCTAAGCCCCTCTCTAGCCAGTACTCTCTTCCTAGTCAACTTTGATTAAAGGATCTTCATATCCATGCTCTCCAAGCCCTCCTCTCTGTGCTCCATGTTGCAATCAGACTTTGGGCACCACTGCTCCATAAAGGAGCCCTAAGCCAAGTGGCCCATGGCCTCCTATGTATTCCAGAGGACATCTCTCATCTTGGACCCTCCTGACTCATCGTTAAAATGCTCGTGGCTTCAAGGATGCACTGAATCTCCCCTAAATCTCCTCCCTGGGTATCTCCTGTCTGACTCTTGAACATCAGTGTTCCTAACTGCTCCCTTCTCTGCCTCTATCAGATTCCTCCTACTCTCTCTGAATAATCCCATTTACTCTTGCTTAGATATTTCTGGCTTTTCTTTTCTACACAAGAAGCCAAGTAATTTGCTTTTGCAAGGAGACTATATAATTCTATATTTAATTTTTGGAACTAGAGAAATTATCTTGACATAAAAATAGGTATAAGATACTGCCAAAAGAACAAAATTAAATTTGTTCTTGATGGGTGTTTATAGCTTTTGTACAGTGAGATAGTTTCAAAATTATGATAACCACAATGTTTTGAGAAATTATTGTGTGTCAAGCACAGGCGTTAAGACCTTTGTGGACACTCTTGAACCCTTCCAATAATTCTGCAAGGTGTTACTAACCCCAACTTTCAGATGAAGAAGCTGAAACTCGGGTCAATAATCAACCCAAGGTCTTACACTAGCAATTGATGGCTGGAATGAACATTAACCTGATTCTGGACAAACTAAAGCCCATCTCCTTGGCACCTACTGCTTCTCCACTCTGGGAATTTCTATACTAGTAGGATTATAAACTTATTAACGATGTTAACAGAGACTATTTCTGATGGGCTTGGGCCAATGGAAATTTCAATGTCCTGAGAAGCAGACTTGTTTCATTTTCCCTGGGCAGGAGCCAATAGGCTTAAAGGTCACTCTATTCCCCGGCAAAGAGCCAATAGCTTTAAAGGTCACTCTGGTACATCCCCCACCAGAAATCCCTACTTAAGCTCCCACCGGTCCAGAGCTCAGACACAACAGCTCTTCCCTGCTGAGAAGAGGCAGCCACTGCACCAACCTTAGGAGACCCACCGCCTCCAGGCAGATGGCAGCCGCCCCAGCAGACACCTCCAGAAACCACAGCCAGCACCTCCGGGCACCCACTTCCCATCCAGAGCTGGCCCCTGACTCCTCTCTCCCCACACCTCTTCTACCTCTGACCAGCCATAAAGGCTGGTGAATAAATCTCTTGGCTGCACAATTGTCTCCAGTGTGATTTTTGCCCTTCAATTTCTATGACATGTAAACAATATACAGGATTATAATCAACACAAATGCACCAGAGATTTCCCTAGAATTGACTTTGTTTTTATATTATTTGCTTATTTTAAGATGGGGTCTCCCTACATTGCCCAGGTGAGCCTTGAACTTGTGATCTCCCTGCCTCAGCCTCCTAAGTAGTTGGGACTACAGGTGTCAGTCACTGGGAACTCACTTTAAAGATGACATTCCTTAAAGAGATTACTCCTGGGCCATACATTTTGAAGTTACCAGTTGATCACAGTCTAGCCTTTGCCAACCTGAATGTTAGCGGGAGCTTCAGTGAAGAGGCAGCTTTGAGTTCTCTTTCCACAAAAAAACACAGTAGTGAGTCTGCTAGATTCACCATGCTCGCAAAGAAAAGCTGGCAAACAGGCTTTTCCTCCTGAGAAGCAGTGGAAATCCATGGAAGTGGGCCCAACACTTAGTGTCTTTAGGTTTGCTTAGGAAAGGGTAGGAGTGACAAAGGAAGAGCGTAGGAAAGAGGTGGTGAGGAGTGAAAGGAACCTTCTCCACCTTTGCTAGACCAACTTCCATCTGTCTTTTCCAAAATCCACTTGGAAAAAGAAAAACTTGCTGGACCTTCTTTTCTGAATATGTGAAAAATCAAGAAAAGACCTTTACAAATGAGAGGTGGGGCTGGAGAAGCCAAGGCAAAGGACAGGCCCGTGAAGTGGCACAGATGTCTTTTCAGAAGAAAATCCCCTCAGTGGGCCAGTCCTGCTGGCACTTGGAACACAAGGCTGGGTGAGCCGTCCCTTCTGTCACTCCCACAGAGCAAGCAGCCTGTGAGGCAGGAGCAGGCGCCTGGCTGCGTTTGGCACTCACCCCATGAACTGCATGGGCCGTGCACAGCAGGGCTTCTCTTAGGCTCCAGCACCTGCTTAAAGAAGATAACGGATGTCTCCGGACTCAGAAGACTTTCCTCTTTCTCCTAAGAGACTATGCTCAAGTGGACACTTTGATCAAATTCAGTTCAGCAAGCAATTACTGAGCACCTACCATATGTCAAGCACTGTGTGAGGTACTGCGGTAAAAGGAAGGACAAGGAAGTCCCCTTTTTACAGAGTCCTAAACTAGCCTAAGAAACGCGTGGATGGGCATGGTGGTGCATGCCTGCAATCACAGCTCCTCAGGAGGCTGAGGCAGGAGAATCGAAAATTCGAGGTCAGTCTCAGCAACTTAGCAAGACCCTGTCTTGAAAATAATTAAAAAAAAAATTTTTTTTTTAAATTTTACAAAAGGACTGGAGATGTGGACTCAATTGTGGGGCCCTTGCCTAGCATCCACACCCTGGGTTCAATCCTCAGTAATGGGGAGGAAAGGGAGAGAGAAATAGACACGGGGTAAAGCACCTCAATCCCTCAGGGGCAGTGCAGGACAAGTGGCGTAAATAGGGTCCCATCAGGGAGGTGGGGTGTGCAGAAGGCGGGTGCTGGGAAGGCTCTCCAGACCCAGAGCAGTCACACTTGAGCTGGGTGTTCTCCAAACCCCAGTGCCAGGAAGCAAACCCCACTCTTTCCTTTCAAAGTTCCTTGTCCAAAGAACTGGCAAAGGCTTGCAAAGAACTACATTCTTTAGATACATAAAGTCCTAATTAGTGGTTGTCCCCCGAAGCCAAACAAAGCAGCCGGGTAGCAGGCTTCAAAGCCACTCTTCTGATGACAGACTAGGACACGGGATGACTTTAAATGAGAATGAGCCCTGGCTGAGCTACATTTTGGCCAGCATCCCAATGATCACCATTGCCAGTATGCTGAATTTATTCATTCAGAAGTGTCTTTTTTCTCTTTGTCGCTGGAGAGCAAGATAAATCTTTCTTCAGGAGTCCCCAAAGGGAAATATTAACGAATTCATTAATTAAAAGATGCATGTAAACTTAACCCTGAAAACAATCATTCTGTTTGAATACAGTAAGCGAGCAGGTTCTTGAAACCAAGTGAAACATTTCCATTAAGGCCAGTCCTTCACTGAGGACTGGAAGCTGACTTGATTTTTGAGCTTGGGTTGTTACTTAAATGCTCACCCTTCAGGGTGAGATTATCAAATAAGAATGGGTTCTTGTTTAGTACCATAAGCTTAATTTCTATTATACACTTTAATTTTGAGTCACACTAGCATTTATAAGACACCTGCTATGTACACAGTAGGGACTCAATACAGAGCTTCTTCCACCACTCTAAACCCTGGCACTACCTCATTTTTCAGCATACACTTAATGCTGCCTGGCATTACATTATATACACTAGGACACAGGCTTTGCGAGGGCAAGAACTTTAGACTGTTTTAATCACTGCTGTTATTCCTGAGCCTAAGACAGTGCCTGGCAAGAAAGTACCTGCTCAGTGAGAGCAAGCGCCCTGCCACTCAGGTGAATGAATGAGCCAGGCATTGTGTTATGTAGTCGGCATGAAGTAGAAGAATTTAGCGGCAGTTACCTCATTTCCATAAGAAAAGTGTTGCTGGGCTAGGATGCGGAAGAAGAAACTTGCCTCAAAGCTGGCTTGCATAGCAAGCACATTGTCCCCCCTTACATCATGATCTGGGGTGACTTGGTTAGAATAATGGAGACTGGGAGAGCAGTTCAATTCCTGCCACTAACAACATGGAATCCCTCCCTTTCAAAAAGTCACATTTAGTAGGCAAGACAGACATGTAAACCAAAACATTGTACTAAACATGCCAAACAAATAAATAAATTACTAATGAAACCACAGAAAATCAAAAACTAAATAAGGAAGATGGGTAAGACGTTTGAGCTGGGGCTGACTGTGAGAATCAGAATCTGCCAGTGTTGCCCCTTTGCTCAAAAAACCTTTAGAAGTTGCCTCAAACACAGAGACTTTCTCAACTTTGAATAGCCTCTTTAGTTTAGGCACAAAGTCCTGAGGCCTGGAGCCAGACTTCCTGGGTTCACCTCCTGAGCCTGCCACTTATTAGCTGTCTGACCTCCTTCCCTGTCTCCACACACTAAGGATAATGATATCATACCTTCCTCACAGGGCTCACATGAAAATCCAACTGACTTAGTAACTGCAATTAGAACAAGGCCTGACATAGCAAGTGACATTACGTGTTAGCTATTATTATGATGGTGGTGGTGGTTAATGGAAGCATGCCTAAGTATAAAAAAATTAATTACCAACTATGATTTGAAGGCAGTTTTACTTTCCCCTATACACAGTGAGGCCAGTTGAGGCTCCAAATGTGGGCCAATACCAGGAGGAAAGTCAAATTTAACAGTGCAAGTAAATCTTGTCCCTAAACACCAGCACAGTTTTTTTTGTGTGTGTTGGTTTTGTGCTGGGGATTGAATCCAAAGTCCCACACAGGCTAGGCGTGTGCTCTACCACTGAGATATACCACCAATCCTTTTTATTTTGAGTTAGGGTCCTGCTAAATTGCCTGGGCTGGCCTTGATCTTGGGATCCTCCTGTCTCAGCCTCCTGGCTAGCTGGGATTCCTGGGGGCCTTGGCAAGGTGGAGTTAGGACATGCTGAGAGGCTGGCCTGGTTCTTGGCTCTGCAGCCCTTCCATTAGCCAGAGAAGCCTGAGAGCTGTAGTTTTATCTGTCCTATTTGTACACGCTGCCAGGTGAGTTTGTCTTTTGTTGTTGTTGTTGTTGTTGTTGTTGTTGTTGTTGTTCTAATTAGTTACACATGACAGCAGAATGCATTTTGACTCATTGTACACAAATGGAGCACAATTTTGCATTTCTCTGGTTGTACACAATGCAGAGGTGAGTTTGTCTTTAAAAAACAAACTTGGTGCTGGAGTTATGGCTCAGTGGTATAGTGCTCCCTAGCACATGTGAGGCACTGGGTTCAGTCCTCAGCACCACATAAAGATAAATAAATAAGGGTATTGTGTCCATCTATGACTAAAAAATATTTTTTAAGAAAAGACTTGCTTGCCCTTCCTTCCTTCCTTCTCTCCCTCACTCCTTCCTTCCTCTCACTCCCTCCTTTCTCTCTCTCTCAGACCTAACACCATGTGTACAACATTATGGGCATAACCCTTCCTTGCCCCTTCTTAACAATCCAGTCCTAAAGCTATTAAGTGGTCCAAAGTGAGATAAGCATCTGTGTAGAGAGGTGCCTGGTAGGAGGGGCAGAGCAAGCCCAGGAGAGTGTCAGTAGTGAAGAGGTAGGTGGGGCAGCCTGGTGCAGGAAGTTAGAACACAAAGAGGGTGAGGTATCCACATGGGGCCATCCTGGCATGCATAGTTGTTGCTGCCTGAAGCGGAAGCCGCCTGGAGCAACGAACGCCACAGGAAAATTCGGAGGCAGGATGAAAATGAAAAAATGTCTTTTCTTCTTCTTCTCTCTCTGGCTCCAGCAATCACTCCAACCACTCTAACTCCAACCACCACCTTCTTCTTCTTCCCACACATTCTAACCAACCTCACCGGTTATATACATATAGCTTTAACAAGGACACGTGCTTACAGCTCGAGCTTACAGGTGCGTCACACACTGTTCACAGGCATACAAAGATTCTTTGGATAATGTATTAATATCAGGTGGAAACTAGAACATCTTTTATGGCTCTCAGCTAACCGCAATCTTTAGCTATCTCCTTGATTATAGACTCCTTCATTTCCCCCCTTTAGTTTTAAAAGAGGGGATGTTCTAGGACGTCCATGTGCAACCGACATTCTTACCCGTCATGGGAGTCTAGGCTGTCCCGACTCCTGGCTTAGGTTGACATGCCGGCCACATTAGACTGTCCCGTGCGACTGTGCCGTGTCTTAGGTTGTCCCCTTCTGGGGATCTTACCCGTCATAGGCTAACCAGCCATCCAATCGAGCCCTTCAGGATCGACTGTGTGTTGACTAACAGCCGTCCAACTTTTAGGAGATGCTGCAGCTTTAAGGCGGCAAGCCTACTGCTGACGAGCCAAGTTTCCATAGCGTATCAAGTTCTTTAAGCGAATCAGCTGCCCTTAGTTTCATCAAGTAACGCACTGAGTTATCTTAGACAAATACCCGCAAGGCATTGTCCCATAATGTCCCAAAAATAATGGATAATCAAAATGTCCATAAGTTATAACACATAGATCCAGGAGGCCCCATGCATGCAGAGCAGAGGCCACACTGCTGGTGAGGTTGTTCGATGCTTGAGCAGCAGGGATGCTTGCAGCGACCGAGGTCCTGCAGTTGTAGCAGCAGCCATCTTTTTTATGTCTAGACACTGCCACCGGCAAATCTTCAGGGCCCGCTACCTAAAAACTCAAGCATCCATTATTAAGGGAAAGGCAGTGCTAGTCCAGCACTGAGATCAAAAGGTGAGCTGTCAAACTAAAAAATGAATTATTAGAGTAGAAAATAAAAGTTGATCTCTGCTCACACACATTGCTGCTTAAGCTCCCACAAACATAAGCTGGCAAAATATCACATTCAGAAATAATCAAAGAGGGTGTTTACTGCATTAAAAATAGATTAAGGAAAAATTAAAGGCACTTTGGAAAATAATTTGTTAGCTGGAATCCTCGAGTCTCTGTATATACAGCAATCCTATACCTGTTGAAATAATTCAAATTAATTAGCTAATAGATAAATGAAGTTAATAACAAATAAACAATCCTATGTTAAAACACCAAAATATCAGGTTATACAACATTAGTCATATTCACAGCTGAAGAGAAGTCCCAGAGACAACTATAAATCAAAATTGATTATCATAATAATTGATTATCTAATTAGAATATTCTAAACTTATATGAATATCTATCTATATATATATTGATTATCTAATTAGAATATCCTAAACTTAAATAAATTAACGTTATTTGGATCTATATCTATTTTTTTTTTCATAAGTGCTTAGTTATTTGTGATGTCACACCAGACAGATGCACATATAAACATATATTTGTGACATCACATTAACATGAAATTTAGACAAATGCACAGACATAAAGACATATATAAAAGAAAAAAATACAATTGTGTATACACTAAAGAGAGATCTTCTTGTCCCGGCCAGGAAGAATGAAACTTAAGTTGTGAATTTATTGGAGGACTCTTTTAAGGGAATCACTCCATACCTTCATTTTGGTCCTCTTGATTTTGTACTTGTTTATTCAATCTTGACTCCTCAATAACTTCATCTTGATCCTTTTGACTTTGTACCTGCTTTATCAATCTAGATGGTATCCATATTGGAGAGGATTTGTGCATTGGAAAAACACAAACAGATCCTTTCCCCCAAATTAATACTGGGTCTGGACCCTTCCATGTAGCTGAGAGAACATCCTTCCAGTAAACCAAAGGTTTATGTTGTTGGTGTGGGTTCCAGTGTCTATCTCCAGCCGAATATCCATTAGAATCTAAAGTTAAAAAAATTTAGGGCAAACAGGGCAACTGCCAATCTGTCCTTAGGATTTTTCCAGTTTCCATCTTTTTGCTTTAGTAACATATTTTTAAGTGTCCGATTTGCTCTTTCAATTATTCCTTGTCCCTGAGGATTATAAGCGATACCTGTTTTGTGGGTTATTTTGAATTTTGAACCAAATTGTTTGAAGGATGTGGATGTATATGCAGGGCCATTATCTGTTTTAAGCATTTTGGGGATGCCCGATGCAGCAAAAGCTTACAGACAATGAGATGTAGTATCTTTAACTTTTTCTCCAGAATGTAAGGAAGCAAAAATCATGCCTGAGCATGTATCTATGGTGACATGAATAAATCGTAATTTTCCAAAACTAGGCTCATGAGTGACATCCATCTGCCACAAATGATTGGGCATCAAACCTCATGGGTTGACCCCATAATGTGAATTGGGCAAATGTGTTACACAAGATGGACATTCTTTTACAATTCTATGAGCTTGTTCTTTTGTGATTTTAAATTTTTGTCTTAAGGTAGTGCTATTAACATGGAACTGGGAATGAAATAAAGTAGCTTGTTGTACTGTAGTAAATATATTTATTGTTTTAGTGAGGGCATCAGCTTTTTGATTACCTTCATGGAGAGGACCAGGCAGATTAGTGTGAGCTCTTATGTGACCTATAAATAAAGTTCTTTTCGTTCCCATAGGAGATTTTGGATTTGAGAAAACAATTTAAAAGCTGGAGTATGTGGTGCTATTGGACCTGCTAGCTCCAATTTTGGGACAGCATGTATAATATAGTGGCTTTTTGAAAAAATATTCATAGGCTGTTCTTCAAAATTTTCCAGAGCTATTATTATAGCTTCGAGTTCCACTAATTGAGCTGATTTTTGATTAGTGATATGAATCATTTTTTCATTTTGTGTGACTACTGCAGCAGTAACATTAGAGGATCCATCTGTAAATACATTAAATGCTTTAGGAATGGGTTGATTTTTTATTACCTGTGGGAATATGATAGGATGATTGATACAAAAGGACAGTATAGGAGATTTAGGAATATGATTGTCAAAATTTGCAGAAGTAGAGCATCTAGCTATAGCCCAATCATTATCATTGAAGCACAAATATTCAACCTGTGATGATGAATAAGGAGTAAAAAATAGTAACGGGATAAATTCCAAATATTTTAGTAGAGGTCTTAAGTCCTTGAAGAATAAGTTTAACCACCATGGAGGTATAAGACTCAATTGTACTTTTAGGAGAGACAGGCAAATGTAAACATAATATAGGTCCCTGTTGCCAAAATACTCCTGTGGGTGTATGTTGTGAAGGAATAATAATCAATATTAGTGGTTGAGCAAAATCAAATCTATCACAATGGGATCTTTCAATGGCCTGTTCTACTAATTTTAGAGCTCTCCTGGCATCAGGAGTTAATGTTCGCGGTGAGGATGGATCAGGGTTCCCGCGAAGGATGTCAAATAAAGGTTTTAATTGTCCAGTAGTGAGGCTTAGTGTAGGGCAAAGCCAATTAATGTCTCCCAGTAGTTTTTGGAAATCATTGAGGGTGGTCAAATGTTCTTTACTTATTAGAATTTTGGGGGGTTAACAAAAGTATCCATGATTTTAAAGCCTAAATATAGTATAAGTGATCTGCTTTGAACTTTTTCTTCTGCTATATATAATCCATATTTTTTTAAATTTTTTGTTATTTCACTAAATATATTAAATAAGATTTGTTGATTAGGGTGAGCTATTAAAACATCATCCATGTAGTGTAGACACATGAGGTCTTGATATTTGTTTTTAATGGGCTGTATAGCTCTGTCCACATATAGTTGGCACATTGTAGGGCTATTTGCCATTCCCTGTGGCAATACTTTCCATTGATATCTTTTATCAGGGCCATTATTATTGATAGAAGAAATTGAAAAAGCAAACCTGGGGGCATCCAGAGGATGTAGGGGAATGGAAAAGAAACAGTCCTTTATATCAAGAGTTATAAGGCAATAGTTTTTTGGAATAGCTATAGGATTAGGAAGTCCAGGTTGAGGAGGGCCCATAATTTTCATTGTTTTGTTAATTTGTCTTAGGTCTTGTAATAGTCTCCATTTTCCCGATTTTTTCTTAATTACAAATATGGGAGAATTCCAGGGAGAGGTGGAAGGCTCTATGTGTCCTGCTTCTAATTGTTCTTTAATTAATTGATGGGCCGCTTGCAATTTTTCTTTGGACAGGGGCCACTGAGGGACCCAAACTGGCTTATTAGAGAGCCATGGTATTTTTAAAATTGTTTTCTCAGTGGCCCCTAGAAAAAAATGTCTTTTGCCTTTTTTATTATGATTAGGATTTTTATTCTTAACACCTGCAGGCTTGGTTGCTAAGTGTAGCCCCATTTGATGTAGAATATCTCTTCCCCATAGGGTAACTGGCAAACATAAGGTTGGAATGTTCCTTTATGCCCTTCACCAACTTCACAATTTAAGATTACAGCACTTTGTGCTGGAGTATTACTATATCCCAAGCCTCTTAAACTGGTTGAGGCTTTCTGTAGAGGCCAGTGCTTAGGCCATTGTTGTAGATTTATGATTGAAGAGTCAGCTCCTGTATCAATCAGCCCCTCCATCTCTATACCTTGAATCTTTATTTTGCACATAGGTCTCCGTGAACAATCCTGAACCCAGAAAGCCATAGGTCCTGAACCAGTGGAACTGAATGCTCTGCTATTTCTATTTTGTGGCATGCTTTTAAAAGTATTATGGAGACTGGGAAGGAGGAGCAGCTGTGCGATTCTGTCTCTTTGATTTACGGAGATGATGCCCCTGTGTGTACTTAGCATTATTTTAATCTCTCCATTATAATCAGAATCAACAACCCCTGGTATAACATTAAAGCCTAATAAACTCTTGGAACTACGCCCAAGGATTAGTCCCACAGTTCCTGAGGGGAGAGGTCCCCTGATTCCCGTAGGAATCAGCTGAACCCCCATTTCAGGTGTCAGGACCATCCGGGTGGTAGAACAGAGATCTAATCCTGCACTTCCTCTTGTCCCTCTGACAAGGGAGTTAATGGGTAGGAGGGATTGTAATGAGGAATCATCTGGATCTGAGGGCATTCCTCCTCTAGTGCCATGTACATTTGTGGGTCCCGGGGCATTGGGCCCCGTGCCCCGTTTTTTTAAATCCTGGACAAATCATTTCCATGTATATCATATCTGGAATGGCATTGATTGGCCCAATGTATACCCTTTTTGCACCTGGGGCATCGGCCTGGAACGCGGTATGAATTTGATCTTATTACCCTTGGGGGATATTGCTTAGCATATCTTGGTTGATTATAATACTTTTGTCTGGAATATCCTGTTCTAGGTTGAATCCTTTGGGAATTTTGAGGGGAGGAATTTTTCATCACTGCAGCAATTACGTTGCCTGTGATAACAGCCTCGTTAATGTCTTTGCACAGTCTGATATAAATTGATAAGTCTTTTTTACTTCTCCATGGCCTTATTGCATCCTGGCAACATTTATTAGCGTTCTCGTACGCTAATTGGATAACTAGGGGCATAGCTTGCTCGACTTCTCCGAAAACTCTAGATGCTGTTTTTAAGAGTCTATCTACAAAATCAGCGTAAGGTTCGTTAGGCCCTTGTATAACTTTTGATAGGCTGCCTTGCAGATCCCCTGTGCCTGATATTGTCTTCCAGGCTTTGACAGATGCTGTGTGTGTCTGGGCATACACACCGGGATCATATTGTAGCTGATTTTGTAGTTCAGCAAACTGACCTTCCCCTGTGAGCATATCTATATCGCATTGAGGGAAACCTGCTGCAGCATTTCTCTTTGCTATTTCTGAACAAAGTTCCTGGAATTGAGTTTTCCAGATTAGGTATTGTCCCCCACTTAGTACCACTTTGCATAGACTTTTCCAATCTGAGGGGGCTAAGATTAGGGTGTTAAGTGACTCTATCATACTTAATGTGAACAGAGCTTGAGGCCCATAGGTCATTACCGCCTCTTTAAAATTCTTTATTGTTTTAAAGTCTAGGGTCTCGTGATTCCTTTGTCCTCTTCATTTTGAAATACTGGCAGTTCTAGGTGCTCCTGCGGTCTATGTTGTTCGAGAGCGTATAAGCGCTCAGAAAGGCCGCCAATTTCTACCTCAAGGGCACGTACGCTCTGATCAATACTCCTTATTGTTTCTATTATGGATTCTATTCATGAAGGAGCAGAGGGCACTAGTCGTTCCTCTATTTGACGGTCTTTTCTCTTTTTTTTTTTTTTTTTTTTTTTGGTACCAGGGATTGAACTCAGGGGCACTCGACCACTGGGCCACATCCCCAGCCCTTTTTTGTATTTTATTTAGAGACAGGGTCTCACAGAGTTGCTAAGTGCCTCGCCATTGCTGAGGCTGGCTTTGAACTCGCGATCCTCCTGCCTCAGCCTCCCAAAGTTCTTTTCTCTTTTTTAATTTCTTTTTGTTCTTTTTATTGGAGACTGTGCTCCCAGAATTGCTTTTTGATTCCTCTTCACTACTAGCTTCATAATTCCTAACCGGCTCAGTGGAGGAGACCGTACTTTCATGGTTTGGCTCCTTGTTACTATTATCACTTTCACTAGTATCCTGAGTTTCAGCTTCTAAGAAGAGTACATACTCCTCGGCTAATTTTATTAAGTTTCTGATGGCTTTTGCAGTTCTTACTTTTGAATTTACATTACTACTCTCCTTGCTGGTCTCAACTGAGTCAGAGGATATGCTTTCTTGTTCACTTTTCTCACTATCCTCTGAGTTCTCGATATCAAAAATTTCATTCATGGCTTTTATAAACTGACTTTTTGTTATATTCGCTCCAATTTTTTTAAAATTTTCTTTTTTCTTACCTGGCCGCCGAATTCCCCATACGGGCCACCACTTTTTGCTGCCTGAAGCAGAAGCCGCCTGGAGCAACGAATGCCGCAGGAAAATTCGGAGGCAGGATGAAAGTGAAAAAAGGTCTTTTATTCTTCTTCTCTCTCCGGCTCCAGCAATCACTTCAAACGCTCTAACTCCAACCACCACCTTCTTCTTCCCACACACTCTAACCAACCTCACCCAGTTATATACATATAGCTTTAACAAGGACAAGTGCTTACAGCTCGAGCTTACAGGTGCATCACACACTGTTCACGGGCATACAAAGATTCTTTGAATAATGCATTAATATCAGGTGGAAACTAGAACATCTTTTATGGCTCTCAGCTAACCGCAATCTTTAGCTATCTCCTTGATTATAGGCTCCTTCACATAGTAAGAACTGAGTAGAATGGGGATGGGAACACCCTCCCACGTGGGCAGCCCAGCATAAAGTTTTAGATCCCAGGCAGAGTGAAGAGGATATCCACTCAGGGGGAAAGCCCAGGGTCTTCTGTCCAAGCTCAAGCAGGGTAAGGGATCTCAGATACGGGGGTGACTCCTGAGAAGAATCAGAGACCAAATGGGGTAAAGTGTCCTCTTGTGTGAGTTGCCCAGAGTAGAGTGTCAGGCATCTCTACAGAATGGTAGTCTAGTGTTGAATGCTGGAGCCCAGTTGAAATGTGGAGGGCATCCACATGTGAAGGAGCCCAGAATGAGATGTCAGAAACCAAACAGGGCAAAAATATGTCCACACAGGGAGAAGATCCAACACCAGGTGTGGGAGCCCAAGTGAGATGAGGGGGTGCATCCATGATAGCAGTCTAGTATGAAATATCAGAGCCTATCCACTTGAGAAAGGGGCAGCAGTGGTGATGAGAGATTGGTTACATGCAAGGAGTTTGATCAAATAATTTAACTATCTTAAAGCCAATGAGATTTAGTCCCTTGATGTCAGAGAAGGGAGGCATCCCATATTGTTGCTAGAATTGGAGAGTATGAAGTCATGGATATCAACAGATACTTAGATATGAATTTATGTGTACATATGTGCTTACATACATAGGTTCCTGGGATTTGTCTTGTGAAAGGGCTTGGGAGCAGAACTTTCCTCAAGGAAATAAGCACACCTCATGCTCTCAGATCTACTGCTGATCTAATCTCATCCAAAGGACTTTGCTCCATACACAAGTTAACAACACTCAATTTTCAGCGATATTTTAATACAACAAACAGAAGAGACAAAAACCCAAACTAATGACCAGGCCCCAAGTAGGAACGGCTAGTGGTAGGCCCTCAGGTTGCACACACATACTCCTATTGCAAAACCAAAATTAACACAAAGGCTGTGGATACCACAGCTACAAGGGGGGGGGGTCTCATCTAGATCACTCTAAGACACTTCGACAAGAGAAACCTATGCCTCCAAAAGGCCCACATATAAGATTGAAGAGAAATCCATCCAAACAGATGCAAAAAACCCAACAAAGGAATATAAGAAATATAAAAAACAAAGTAACATGACACTACCTAAATTCATAATTCACCAGCAACTGACTCCAAATATACTGAAGAGGATGAAATAGCAGATAAAGAATTCAAAAGGATGATTGTTAAAATGATCAATGAATTCCAAGAGAACAGAGAAAAATGACTTAATGAATTAAGAAAGTCAGCACAGGATATGAATGAGAAATTCAATAAGGAGATAAGAGATACTGAAAAAGAACCAAACACAAATCATGGAAATGAAAGACAATAGACCAAATAAAATGCTCAGTTGAACATCTAATAGAGAAGACCAGGTTGAAGACAGAATCTTGCAGCTGATACACAGTGGTCAACCTTGAAAAGAAAAGAAGTACCCATGATCAAAATATAAAGAAATCTGGAACAACATTGAGACCAAATTTAAGAATCATAGGAATTAAAGAGGGTTGTGAAACGCAGGCTAATGGAATAGATAACCTCTTTAGGGAAATAATAACAGAAAAAATCCAAGCCTTGTGAATGAGATGGACATCCAGATGCAGAAGAAGTCATTCAGAACCCTAAATAGAGAACATTTAAAAAAAAGAACCAAAAAAACCTCTCATGAGTCAATATAATTAAAATGCCTAACACAGAGAACAGGATAGAATTTTGAAAGCCTCAGGAGGAAAACTTCAGGTCACAGTTAGAGGCAAGCCAATCAAAAATTACTTATGATTTCTCAGCACAAACTCTAAAATTCAGGAATGCTTGGAATGATGTGCTCCAAACCCTGTAAGAAAATAACCATCAACCGGGCTGGGGTTGTGGCTCAGCGGTGGAGCACTGGCCTAGCACATGAACAGCCTAGGTTCGATCCTCAGCACCACATAAAAATAAAACACATTCTGTACAACTAAGGCAAATAAATAAATATTTAAAAAAAAAAAAAAAAAGAAAGAAAATAACCATTAACCAAGATTGCTATATCCAACAAAGCTCTCCTTCAAAAATCAAAATAGAAGCCGGGCGCGGTGGCGCATGCCTGTAATCCCAGCACTTTGGGAGGCTGAGGCAGGAGGATCGCAAGTTCAAAGCCAGCCTTAGCAATGGCGAGGCACTTAGTAACTCAGTGAGACCCTGTCTCTAATAAAATACAAAAAAGGGCTGGGGATGTGGCCCAGTGGTCAAGTGCCCCTGAGTTCAATTCCCAGTACAAAAAAAAAAAAAAAAAAATCAAAATAGAGGGGCTGGGGTTGTGGCTCAGTGGTAGAGTGCTTGCCTTGCATGTGGGAGGCACTGGGTTCTATACCCAGCACCACATTAAAAATAAATAAATAAGTAAACAAAATAAAGGTATTGTGTCCATCTACAAAAATAAATAAATAAAATAAAAATAAAAACCTTCCAAGATAGCATAAACTAAAATAATTCATTGGCAATTATCAAAAATACAAGTAGCAATAAATGTCGATGAGGATGTGGAGTAAAAGGTTCACTTCTATATTGCTGGTGGGACTGCAAATTGGTGCACTCTGGAAAGCAGTATGAAGATTCCTTATAAACCTTGGAATGGAACCACCATTTGACTCAGTTATCCCACTTCTCAGTTTATACTCAAAGACTTAAAATTGGTATACTACAGTGACAGCCACTTCAATGTTTATAGCTCATTTCACAATAGTTAAACTATGGAATCAAACTAGGTGCCCTATAAAAGATGAATGGATAAAGAAAATGTGTACATGTACACAAGGAAATATTACTCCGCCATAAAGAAGAATGAAATTATGGCATTT
Organism: Tamias sibiricus; assembly: GCA_025594165.1. NCBI lineage: Eukaryota > Metazoa > Chordata > Mammalia > Rodentia > Sciuridae > Tamias > Tamias sibiricus. The sequence goes on from CM046658.1 coordinate 210,961,664, forward strand.
GCCAGTAAATGGACAGAACTGGAGACTATCATGTTAAGTGAAGTAAGTCAACCTCAAAAAACTAAAGACCAAATGTTTTCTCTGATATGCAGATGCTAACCCACAACAAGGAAGGGGAAGCTCGCTGAAATCAACAAAGGGAAATGAAGGGAAGGGAAGGGAGATGGGTGTAGAAAATACAGTAGAATGAATCAGACATATATTTCCTATCCTTATATATGAATACATGACCAATGTTAACTCCACATCATATACAACAATAATGGGATCCTGAAACAAATTATACTTATTCTATGTATGTACAGAATGTCAAAATACACCCTATTGTCATGTTTATCTAGAAAGAACAAATTAAAAAAATAAAAGAATTCATGACCACTAATTCTGAACTTACTTAATACTCTACACAGAAGAAATCAAAAACAAATCACAGAGCTCACAAATGAACAAATTTCATTTGAAGAGTAGTTAAGCAAACGAGAAACAGGACCAAATTAAGCATTAGAAATAAATCAAAATGGCAACACCCCCCCCCCCCCCCCCCCCCCCCCCCCCCCCCCCCCCCCCCCCCCCCCCCCCCCCCCCCCCCCCCCCCCCCCCCCCCCCCCCCCCCCCCCCCCCCCCCCCCCCCCCCCCCCCCCCCCCCCCCCCCCCCCCCCCCCCCCCCCCCCTATTCATAAACATCTCTGTTATAACATTAAATGTAAATGGTCTCAACTCTCCAATTAAAAGACATAGACTGGTAAAACGGATTAAAAAAACAAGACCCAATTGTGTTGTTTGCAAGAGACTCCACTTACAGGCAGACAGTCACAGGCTGAAGGTGAAAGGATGGAAGTTGATATACCATGTGAATAGATCTCATATCAAACAAGGCAGACTTCAAGCCAAAATTAATCAGAAGAAACAAAGAAGGTCACTTCATACTGGTAAAGAGAACAATCCAACAAAAAGATACAACAATAGTAAATAATCATGCCCCAAAGATTGGGAAATCAGATTACATAAAACAGACATTACTCAAATTAAAGACTCAGACCCCAGTACAATAATACTGACTGATTTCAACACACTTCTCTCACCAATAGATAGGTCATTCAAACATAAACTCAGTAAAGATTTTTCGGACTTAAAAAATAATAAAAATTGAAAGGACTTGATGGATATTTATAAAATAACTCATCCAAAAAGAGCTAAATAGTTTCTTCTTAATGGCCCATGGAATCTTCTCCAAAATAGACTATACTTTAGGTGGCAAATACAAAACAAACAAACAAAAAACCCCTGACATAATATCTTGCATCTTATCAGGTCATAATAGAATAAAATTAAAAATCACCCAGATTCCTGCCTTCTGGGTCCCCTTCTCCCTCTGGGGGAAGTCTTTTTCTGCTATCCTTTAATAAAGCCTTTCATTCTCCATTCTAAAAAAAGAAAAAGAAAAAGAAATCACCAAAAAACTCCTACTACAGAAACTATATAAACACATGGAGACTGAATAATATACTTTGAATATGAGTGGGTGACAGAAGAAATCAAGAGAAATTTTAAAATTGTTATAATCAAATGAGAAAAGCAATAGTTCACCATATCAGAACCTGTGGGACACTGTTAAGTTCTAAGAGGAAAAGAGTTCCTAAGTTCCACAGTTCTAAGAGGAAAGTGTATAGCTATGAGTGCCTACATAAGAAAATCAGAAAGATCCCAAATAAACAACCCAATGATGCATCTCAAGGCCCTTGAAAAACAAGAACAAACCAATTACAAAACTAGTAAAAGGAAGTAAATAATTAAGATCAGAGCTAAAATCAATGAAGTTGAGAAAAATACAAAGGATCAATGAAACAAACGAGTTGGTTCTTTGAAAAGATAAACAAGATTAATAAACCCTCAGCCAAATGAACCAAAAGAGGAAGACCCAACTTAATAAAATTAGAGATGAAAAAGGAGAAATCACCCCAGACATTACAGAAATCCTGAGGACTATTTTGAAAAGTTATAAATTGGATTATAGAAAAATGGATCCATTTCTAGACACATAAAACTTGCCAAAAGTAAATCGAGGACATACAAAACCTAAACAGACCAATAAAACCTAAACAGACTAAGACTTCCAACAAAGGAAAGCTAGGAACTAGATAGGTTCTAAATTCTACTAAACCTTTAAATAAGAACTAATGCCAATGCTCCTCAAATTAGTTCATGGAATAGAAAGCAATGGAACACTTCCAAATTCATTCTATGAAGCCAGTACCACACACATACCAAAAATAGGTAAAGAACATCAAGGAAAGAAAACTATAGACCAATATCCCAGGTGAACTTAATGCAAAAATCCTTAATAAAATAGCAAATCCTGCTGTGGAAGTGGCACACACCTGTAATTGCAGCGCTCCAGCAGCTGAGGCAGGATATTCACAAATTCAAGGCCAGTCTCAGAAACTTAGCAAGGCTTTAGCAACTTAGCAAAACCCTGTCTCAAAATAAAAAATTAAAAAGGGCTGGGGATGTGACTCAGTAGTTAAGCACCCTTGGGTTCAATCAACATACAAAGTTAAAAGCTTTTCTACATACCAATAATGAACATGCTGAGAAAGAAATCGGGAGAACAATTTCATTCACAACAGTCAGTACAAAAAAAATTAGCAAATCATATTCAACAACATATTAAGATAATTGCACATCATGATCAAGTTGGTTTCACCCCAGGAATGCAAGGATAGTTTAACACATGCAAATCAATAAACATAATCCATCACTTAAACAGAATTAAGGATAAAAGTTAGTCATTTCAATGGATGCAGACAAAGCCTTTGACAAAATTTAGCATCCATTCATGATAAAAACCCTGCAGAAATTAGGGATAGAAGGAACTTATATCAACATCATAAAGGCTCCATTCAACAAATACAAAGCATACTGAATGGAGAAAATATGGAAGCATTTCCTTTAAACTCTGGAACAAGACAGGGATGGCCACTTTCACCACTCATATTCAATATAATACTAGAAATTCTAGCCAGAGCAATTAGGAATTAGCAATTAGAAGGAATTAGAAGGAATTAGAAGCAATTAGAAGCAATTAGAAGGAAATAAAAGGAGTAAAAATATGAAAGGAAGAAGTCAAATTATCATTGTTGGAACAAGATATGATCCTATCCAAACACAGAAGATCCAAAAGGCTCCACCAGAAGACTGCTAGAGCTAATAAATTCAGCAACATAGCATGTTATAAAATCAACATACAAAATTAATAGCTTTCCTATATACCAATAAATACGCTGAGAAAGAAATCAGGAAAACAATTCCATTCACAATATCAAACAAAAAAAAAACAAACAAACAAACAAACAAACAAAAAAACCTAGGAATAAATCTAACCAAGAGGTGAAAGACATCTACCATGAAAACTATAGAATGATGAAGAAAGAAATTGAAGACAACACAAGATGGAAAGAGCTCCCATGTTTACAGATAAGCAGAATTAATATTGTTAAAATGGCCATACTACCAAAACCAATATACAGATTCAATGTAATCCCCATCAAAATACCAATGATATTCTGCAAGAACTAAAAAAAAAAAAAAAAAAAGAAAAGAAAAGAAAAAAAAAAAAAGGCCTAAAATTCATTTGGAAGAATAAAAGACCCAGAAAACCTAAAGCAATTCTAAGCCCAAAAAAACACATTGCTGAAGGCTTCACAATACCTGACTTCAAACTGTATTACAGAGCTATAGTAACAAAAACTGCACGGTACTGGCATAAAAAGACACATAGACCAATGGTAGAGAACAGAAGACATAGAGACAAACCCACACTCATCTAATCTTTGACAAAGGTGCCAAAAACATACACTGGAGAAGACAGCCTTTTAAGCAAATGGTGCTAGTAACACTGGTTATCCATATGTATAAGAATGAAACTAGACCCTTATCTCACCCTGCACAAAAGCTAACTCAAAATGGATCAAAGACAGAAATTAGTCTAGAAACTATGCAGCTCTGAGAAGAAAATGTAGGGTAAACACTCCCACATACAGGCACAGGCAATGACTTTCTAAATAGGATCCCTAAATCTTAGGAAAGTTAAGAAATATGGGCTGGGGTTGTGGCTCAGCGGTAGAGCACTCGCCTAGCATGTGCATGGCTCGAGTTTGATCCTCAGCACCACATTAAAAAAAAGGCATTGTGTACAACTAAAACAAATAAATATTTAAAAAAATAAATAATGCCAATAAATAGGACGCATCAAATTAAAAAGATTCTTCACAGCAAAAGAAACAAGAATGTGGAGAGAGAACAAAAAGGGGAGAAAATTTTTGCTAGCTACTGATAGATTAATATCCAGAATATAAAGAACTAAAAAAAAAAATCATAAAACAACCAAATGGGCAAATTAATTAAACAGACATTTCTCAAATTAAACACAAATGGCCAGCAAATATATGAAAAAAAGTTCAACATCATCAGCAATTAGCAAAATGCAAATTAAAAGTACACTGAGATTTCACCTTACTCCAGGCAGAATGGTAGCCATCAAAAATACAAACAATAATAAATGCTGGAGAGGATAAAGGGGGAAAGGAACACTTTTATACTGCTAGTGGGATTGGAAATTAGCACAATCCCACTGTTAGTAAAAAATTGGAAATTAGTACGGAGGTTCCTCAAACGACTAGTCGTGGAACCACCATATGACCCAGCTATACCATTTCTTCCTACTTATCCTGAAGAATTAAGGTCATCGTGCTATGGTGATCTATGCATACTCATTTATAGCAGCACAATTCACAATAGCCAAACTATAGAACAAGCCTAGGTGTCTTTCAATGGATGAATGGATAAAGAAAATGTGGTATAGGGGCTGGGGTAGTAGCTCAGTGGTAGAGCACTTGCCTAGCACGTGTGAGGCACTAGGTTTGATTCTCTGCACCACAGATAAATAAATGTCCATTGAAAACTAAAAAATATTTAAAAAAAAGAAAATGTGGTGTATATATACACAATTGAGTTTTATTCAGTCATAAGGAAAAATGAAATTATGTCATTTGCAGGAAAATGGGTGGAACTTGAGAACATTAAGTGAAATAAGCCAAACTCAAGACAAGAGTTGTGTGTTTTCTCTCACATGCAGAAATTAGAGAGGAAAAAAGGGAAAGAATGGTGTATGGTGGGGATGAATATTATGAGTTTAAAAGGGAGATCAGTAGAGGAAAAGGAACAGGAGGTAGGAGGGGAGGGGAAGGGGAAATATTGGGGAATGATATTGGCCAAATTATACTATTAAATTGCGTGCATGTACAAAAATGTAACAACAAATCCCACCATTATGTATAACTACAATGGGCCGATAAAAAACATGGGAAAAAATAAGTTCTGTACATTAATAATCAAGAATACTCATCAGACTCAAGAGTTAGAAGAAAACAGGAATAATCTTTGTGCTCTTCAATCAGGCAACGGTTTTTGAGATGTAACACAAAAGCATGAGTGACAAAAGAAATAAATTTAAATTCATCAAAGTTAAATTTTGTGCTTCAAACAATTCAGTCAAAAACTTGGGAGGCTGAGGCAAGAGGATCATAAGTTCAAAGCCAGCCTCAGCAATGGCGAAGCACTTAGCAACACAGTGAAACCCTGTCTCTAAAGAAAATACAAAAAAGGACTGGGGATGTGGCCCAGTGGTTGAGTGCCCCCGAGTTCAATCCCCGCTACCAAAAAAAAGGGGGGGATTATTATGTGTCTGTTAATGGTCTTGTAATCAGAATATATAAAAAACTTAAATGGGAATAATAATTTTAAACCTTAATTTAAAAGTGATCAAATGGATATGAGTAGATATGAATAGGCTTTTCTCCACCAAAAAAGAAACAGAATAAAAGGATTCTTCACATCATTAGCCATTAGTGACTTTATTTGTGAAATGTTCAGAAAAGGCAAATCGAGAGAAAGTGGTTGACTGGGATCATGGGATTGGGGAAAGAATGAGGAGTGATGGCTAATGGTGTGGGGTGATAAAAAATGTTCTGGAAACAGGTAGTGATACCGGTTTTAGTGAACATACAAATGCCTCTGAATTGAATAACTTAAGTGGGTGAACTGCATATGGAGCATGGACTATATCTCAATAAAGCTGTTTAAAACTACTCATCAAACCTGTTAAAAATTAGTAAAAACATATTTTCTCTGAACATTAAACTGTCAAGAATGTAAACACACTGATTAGAGTGATACTATTATTTTTAAACTGTTAGATAATATCAAAAACTTTATGGCTATCCTTTCACTAGTATGAATATAATTCTGCTTTCTAGTGCTAAGATTTGTTACATGAATCAGTCATGTGCCACCTAACATCATTTTGGTCAATGAAGGTTATATCACCTAGCACTGCTGTAGCTGCCTTAGCTTGCATACATATACTCTGTGATGTTCACACAATGACAAAATCACCAACCAATGATTTTAATCAGAACATATTTGCCATTAAATAATGCACAACTGAATATGATTGTAAAGATTTTCAATTACTGTAGATGCCAAGTACAAAGTAAATTTTAAGATATTTATGGGAATGCTATGGATATAACCCAGGAAGAAATGGCCCCACTTCCCATGCTACCACACTGGGGGGATCAAGCCTCTACATGAGTTTTGGTGGACAAACCATAGCAAATATTATAAAACCTGACATAACAGGTGCTTCATAACAGTAAATGAATCTAAAATAGCCTTAAAGAAAAGGCTTTTAAAAAATGACCAATAAACATAACACCATTTTAGGTATTTTTATCCTAAACTTCACTATTAAATTAAACTTATAAAATGTACAGCAACCTAGTATGAGTGGCTATGTAGATAAATAACTGCTACTGTACTGTTTCAAAGTTAACACTTGAGAACAAAATTAGTATGAGAAGAGGAATTATAGCTCAAATATGGGAAACTCCCTAAAGTCACAAGGTATAATTATATACTATGTGTGTAAAATAATTTTTACATAAAGTTGATAATAAACATATAACTTTAACCATAGCCATTTTATGCATGACTAAAACATGAAATGTCCATATTAGGGAATATTCAATTTAATGTTTTTCTGGTACATCTATATAGACTCTTACCTCCCTTATGTCAAGTTATCAATTTGGCTAATATACTGTGTAGCATAAGAAAATTTCATTCAAGAGACACAGAATGAGGACTGGGGTTGTAGCTCAGTGGTAGAGTGCTCGCCTCGTAAGTGGAAGGCATTGGGTTCTATCCTCAGCACCACACAAAAATAAAATAAAGCTATCGTGTCCATCTACAACTAAAAACATTTTTAAAAAAAGGCACAGAATGAAAAAGTCAGCAACAGAATCATTTCAGGTTTAAATATAACCAAGATTTGTAAGAGCTTTAAAATTTAAAAAATTCTGGAAGAAAACACATCCTGTATTCTATTTGCATGCAAACTTCATGAAATGCAGGGAATCTGTGTTCACTGCTCTACCCCTAGTGTCTAACATGTTAGATATAGCACATAGTAGACACATCTATTGAATAATGAGGCAAAATATGCATCTTTATTAATTTAGCAAAGGAGAAAAATCTTCAAGTCATAATACACGAAAAACAGGAAGTTGTAAAATATTTATTGTAAAAACAGTCAATAGAGGTTTACAATGCAAATATTATCCCAGAACACTTCCCCTTGGTTCCTGAATTTGTTAGGCTCCTATGTACCAGCAAGTCTCCATTAACATTTCTCAGGTTTTATGGTCCTTTTCAGATATGTTGACTAATTATATGCATATATTGCATAGAAACAAAAATCCATCTGATACTAAAAACCAACCAAAAAGCAAAAAAAAAACTTAAAAACAAAACCTTTTTCTATTGTGTTTTTCTTTCACATTTCCTACAGGGAAACCTGTATATCTCAGATGCTTCCAAAATTTAACAGTAAAGTAAAATTAGTGCCTTAACAAACAGTAAGATACCAAAGAATCCTCCATCACAGGTTACTGAACCAAACCTCTGACAACATTTGAAAGATATCCAGATTTTAAAGATTTTTTAAAATTTAAAACTTAAACTCTAGACTGCTGATTTCCCATATTTAAAAGACTATAGTTATTTGCAGCATAAAAATGGAAAATAGTGCAAAATGCATCAAGTTTTATATGATAAATATATTATCAACCTCATGGCTGCCTCAAAAGCAAAGAGTGAAAAACTACAGCTTCCCAAAAGCAATAGAGACTTAAAGTTCACAATTTAGAAATAGCAATTGCTACTCTATTTCCACAGACTGCAAAATGATTTCAGAAACAGATTAAACATACAATTGTTTTACAAAAATAGAAGTTGTGTTGGGCTTTACAAAAATTTATAAAATATAACACTTTGTAAATTCAAGAGTTTCATACTGAAATAGAGAATACTTCTATAGATATGAAGTCTAGTCAAACTTTAAGAGTGGTCTGCCTTGATCATTCTTATATATTGTCACTGCTATCATCTTCCAAATCTTCAAGCCTAAGTGGATCTGTGCTTTCATGGGATTTTTTTGTTTTAAGAAACTGTTTATTTTCAAGGGTTTTTCGTTCTAGAAATAATGTCAAAGCAGATGAATCTAAAACTATGTCTTACTAAAAGTAGAAGTAAATGTGATATAACATTTCTACGTTGTTTATAAATTTCAAACCAAATTCCTAAGAATGGCAACCTAGTATTAATTTAAAATATATATCTGACAATCATAATTTGGTACCTAAAGCATAAAAATATAATCACAACTATTTTATGAAAAAAATATTTATTCATATAGAATGGAGATAACTCCAAATTTAGTTATTTGTAGTTGTCAAATTAGAAGTATTCCTAATAACAAGCATTCATAAACATTCATTTTTTCACCCCAAAGAGCACCAGTGTATTTTTTAAACAAACCAAAAAGTAAGAAAGTAGGGGCTAACATATCATGTAACAGTGCTACTACCATAAGGCACCACTTGGTATACAAAAACGCAAAGTAAAGTATTTCCAAATCATGTATTTTTGTCACTGGTGTCTTAACCATTAGATAGGATGGTTTTTAAAAAGACAAACAATATTATTAATTAATCAATTATATTCCTGTTCCAAACATTCTGTGCTTTTAGTTTTTCCATTCAACAGAAGTAAAAAACAATATAATACATGATCTGTTAAATAAACATCTTTTCCCAACCTTCCAAGAAAATAATCTAGAAATAAACAAGAATAAGAAACCCAAACTTTATCTGATATATTCACAACAGTCCATCCCTGTAGAAGAGTGGGGGAAGAGAGAAGGAAGGGGGTACCTATTTTCTATAGAATACACTGAGGCACATAGGTTAAAAGTTTCTCAGGCAAATTCATGGCTAGAGTAAAATGGAGAGCTCAAAATTTTACATTTCCCCCAAAGATGATTTCTCAGATCCAATTAAATATTTCAAAATGTGTCTTTAGTCACTGCTATCATCATCATCATCATCATCCGATACATCGTTTAATGGAGACTTCAATGACTGACTGTAGGAGTCTGATCTAGAAGGTTGGCACGTGGCCATGTCCCCAGTGGAAAGCAGGTCATAGCAGAAGTCACAAATCCGCACAGGCTTAGAGGACTGGCTAGGAAGAAGAAATCTCTTTTCAGAGCAGGGCCCACAAACAACAAAACCACATTTGCGACAATGGTGACGGCGATTAACAGGTGTGAATTTTGCTTTCTGACAACGCATACATACAGTTGCCTCAGAGTCAGGAACCCAGACAGCAGCATGTTCATTACTGGGTGTCTTCCCACTTTTGGAGAGTAAATCAGTAACACATTTATTGATGTGATTCATCCATTCTGATTTCTCAGTGGCAGTGGCAGCATAAACCGCAAATGATTTAGTTGGTGTCTTAATAAGCCATCCATTCCTTAAATCTCCCTCATCTTTGATGGAATCAATAGTAACATTTTCTAGGGGAATAATATGTTGTTTATTATATTTTTTCTTCTGAATGACAATATTGCCATATACAAGAATATCATTAAACAAGAAAAACTGCCTTGCTTTGGGCTTCTTTCTGCATAACTTAGTCAATACTCCTTCTCCAATAAGAACTCGTCCAGGTATAGTTAAGGGTTGACCAGCTGCTCCAAAACAGTTTTCCACTATACTTATACGTCTAGTATTTGCTTCACTGTTTGCCAAGCGATCCACCATCTTTTGCTAATAGCCTTTAAAAAAAAAAAAAAAAGAAAAAGAAATTAGCACACAAATTATAAATTCCCACAAATGAGTAAGTTATATAATCTAAGTTTGCTCTAACAAATCACTGTTTTTCACAAAGGCAAAGTAATCTAATATTCCTTCCCTATAAGGTAATCATTAAGCACAGTAAATCTCTCAATTTTTTTATTTTTATTTTTTACATCTATCAATTTTTATAATTATCAAAAACACTAAACATATCCACATAGAACTATAAACTTCTTACAAACACAAGAGAATGAAGAACTGGACAATTAGCAAGTAATATAAATTATTTCTGCAAAATAATAAGCAGTTTCATAAAAGTTATTCTCAATGGGATTCTGAACAACAGAGGGCCAAATAATATATAAACTAAGAAAAATGACTACCATTTTCCCAGTAAGCTATTACTATGAGCTCAGGCCTTAATTCTCTCACATGTATTACCAGACTGTTTTCCATCATGTCTCCTTATTTTCAGACATACCCTCAAAACCAATCTTTTGGCAGTGATCTCTAAAATGCTAATTTGACCATGCAGTTGCTCAAAATATTCCCTTTAACCTTTAAAATACAAGATCTTTAACATAGTATTCAAGGCCCTTCATTATCTGAACCTTGCTTATCTTCTCAGCCTCAATATCACTCTTTACCTCACAAACTTGATATGTGAAGAAAACCCTATTTTATTCCATTTCACCGTTGTTTCCCTTTACTACTTACTACTCCAGATAACTTTTACTCATCCTTCAAGTCTGTTTAGTTTCCCATCCCTCCTCCAAGAAGTCTTCCTTAAATACTCATACTGGACAATTTCCCTAAACTCCCAGACTAGACCAGAAAACCTTCCTCCTCTGTGCTCACCATATTCTACATATCTTCTAGCTTCACTTTTTCCAAAACCGAAATCTGTCTCCTCCATAGAGTGCAAAGGAACATAAAAAGGCAGAGACCATCTGATATTCATCTTTGAAACTGATATGGTCTGACATAACAAAGGTACTAAACAATGTTAACAAGAACACTGTTAAGCAATGTGCAAAAAAAACCACATACTATTAAATGATCATAGATTCAATATCTGGACCCAATACTGATTTCACTCAAGTCTTGGAGTAGTGTCCTATTTCAAACCTACTAACCTAATACTACTATACTACGACTAAATCACATTAAAGGAAAATAAAGTTTGAGAAGAGGAATATTTATTTTTTTTTATTCTAAGTTGTTATAAATGACATCAGAATGCATTACATTTCATATTATACTTATAGAGCACATTTTTACATATCTATGGTTATATACAAAGTATATTCACACTATTCGTGTCTTCATACATGTACTTAGGATCCATCTCAGAGAAGAGGATAAAGTTTAAACACTAACACAGCATGGTCTAAATTCTAGTCTTCAGCACACACAAACTGATGATATTATAACTCTTTCTGGCCTCCATTATAAAGGATACCCTAATTCTGGTCATTTCTGAGTTCTTGCTCTCCTCCAATTTGGGTTCCTATAAAGCCCTCTTATCCTCCACCACAAGGGTAGAATCTGGCAGGACAGAAAGTTGTTCCCAAGAATTTATATAATAATGCATAGCTCTAAACTTTGAAGGATTCTTTCTTAGCGTGAATCTGTCAGCCAAATACAAGTGTACCATTCTATACAAAAGCACATCACAGAAGAGGAAATAAAAACAGCTAATAAATATGAAGAGACATTCAATCTCATTTATAATTAAAGAAATAACATTAAAACACTAGGATATTTTTCACTTATCAGATTAAAAATTAATTCCCTAAAATGTAATATCTAATAAATTACAGATTATTTAATAAACTACAGAAAATATGTGTACCTACCAATCTAGGCATCTAATCAAAAAAAAAAAAAGGGAAAGGTACAAATGTTCATGAAGAGGAAGTAGTTTAACAAGTTATATCCTTAATCATTCATACACACACACACACACACACACACACACGCGCGCGCGTGCACACACACACACACACACACACACACACACGGGCGGGGGGGGGGGGGGGGGACAAGATAGATATAAATATAGCCAGATGGGAAAATTCTCAAGGTACCAGGCGGGGAGAAGAGCTGAACACCATAATTTCATTTCCCCCCCAAATTTGATGAAATGATATTTCATCAAATCTAAGGTGCTACAGATTTACCCTTGTGATTATAAGACATCCCAATTTCAGAGACATAAAATATAATTTATAAGGTTATCTTTAAACAATGAAACAGACTATAAAAGCACAACCAGAGATACTCATAAACATGTAAGCACACAAAGAATAAAATTATAGAACTATATAGCATATCATGAACAGTAGTCATTTATTTCTAGGCAATGTCTATAAACAATTCTTTCACATTTCATATTCAAACAATCAACAAATGCTTTTCAGGCATTTGATCTAGGTGTAGGAAAAATAATAAACAATACAGGCAAGGACACTGCTCTTCAAGGTTTCCATTCTAACTGGAGAGGGGGAAAAAACCCAAAATCTAGAACCAAGTAATAATTAGTGCCATATTTTTTTAAAAATTGATTTTAAACAGATCAACTGGAAGCCACTCAGACTAGATGGTCAGGAAAGACCTTTCTGAAGTGATGACCTTTTAGCTGGTAAAATAGGCAGGCATAAGGCATGGGGACAGGGTAGAAAATTCTGGGCAAAAAGAATAATGTAGGGCTGGGTTTGTGGCTCAGTGGTAGAGAGCTCGCCTAGCACATGTGCAGCCCGGGTTTGATACTCAGCACCACGTAAAAATAAAGGCATTGTGTACAACTAAAACAAATAAATAAATATTTTTTTAAAAAAATAATAATATAAAGGCCCTAAGGCAGGAAAGAGGATGGCACTTTTAAAGAACTAAAGTATCCACTTATTCTTATCTGAATTCTATCCATTTGGACATACAGTTATTAATCAGTTCCCGTACAATGACAACAGGTTTCCTATTACTGCTACTACTGGAATTAAAGCACCATAAATCGTGCTTTTCAAACTTACTATAATCAGATTTTGTCTCAAACTCTTATAAAGTGACTAAAGTTTTTATGATTCTCCAAAGAAGCATCTAATAATATTGGCTAAAATGTGAGCTGAAGGAGAAACTAAGGCAGAGAGATCAATAATGTAAGAAGCAAAACTTAGTTTAGAATTAACTCTACTTACTGAGAGTTCAAGCCATGTGCTGAGCAATTTGCATTCATTACCATATTTCTTACTCTTTAACAACCTTATAACATACACACTATTAGCTCCATTTTCTGAATGAATAAACAGCCATAAAGGGGTTAAGTAATTTGGCCAACCCTGTCACAACAAAACAGGGCTCAAATCTCATTTTTATGTGCTGTTACCAGTATATTATGGTACACTTTTTGTTCCTTAAAACTCGACCAACTCTACAAGAAGTCTGAAAAGTTATTATTAATCTTTGCACACTACAAAAAAAAAAGATATGAAATACTAACTTGAGCATATTGTTGGATTCCAGGCAGAAGGCTGCGCCTCCAGGCAGAAGGCCACACCTCCCCAGGTGCTTTGTGAAAAACTACAGTTCCCAAGATCCTCAGCAAAAACTGACCAGCAGGTGCCCTGGCCACTACCTCCTGACCTCTGGTAGCCTATAAGGCAAGGACTCACTCCAGGGGGGCTCTCTGACCCCCCACTCTATTTAAGCCACCCCCGGACTGAAATCGCTCTCTGTTCGCGCTTGCCCCTGTTCCCGTCCGTTCCCCATTTTCTCTTTTTTCTCCCCCTTCCACGCGTGGCCCCTAATAAACTTCCCTTTTATTAAAATGGCATTCCCTGCGTAAGAGACTTTGCCTAAATTCTAACATATGGCGCCTTCAACGTGGGGCAATTCTTTATTCAAAAGGCAAAATTTCTCGGGAATTGCTATTTTTTTCCTTTCTCTGCGGACGCTCTGCTCTCGGACACTGCTGGCCGCTGTTCTCAGGATGGGTAAGAGTCGCGAAGTTTTTTCTCTCTCTCTCCCTCTCCCTCTTTTTCTCTTCCTCTCCCTTCTCTGGAAACCTCAGCTTTCAGACGCAAGTTCGACTCTTTTCCCCTCTTTCTCTCTTCTCTTCCCCCTGCAGCCGCAGCTACAGCGGTGCGCTCCCAGCCCGCTGCCGCTATAGCAACAGCGCGCTTCTTACTCGCTTCCTCTGTTCTCTAACATCTGACACCCGGCAACCCGGTCCACGCTGCCTCCTCCGATCTATTTTAGCCGAGCGTTCCTTCGCGCACAGGCCAAATCCCCCCACGGCCGACAACATGGGTGCACTTCTTCCTTTGTTTCAACATGCAACTTCTTAGCCTCGCGGTCACTTGTTCCGATCAACCGGCTCTGCTACTTAGCTCCCTCCCCCTTTCTCAGATCCGCCATGTTCTTCCGCCCAAATCTGTTTCCACTTCCGTCCTTCCTTGATCCGCCATCTTCTATCCCAACCCACGTGGTTCTCTCTTGCCTTACAAGCACCGCCTTCCAACACAGCCTTACCATGCGCCTTCGCTGCTGCACCCGGCGGGCCAGCGCCCTGCCTTATAGCAGCGGCGGCGGCAACCACGGAACTCTTCCATCCCTTTTGCCTGTACTGGTGACAGACCCTCCCTCCAGCCTTCCAGAGCCACCTGCAGACGTGGGCAGCTTCTGCTCAGTTCTCCCTAAAATCTCTTCAGGCCTTATGCCTAGTTCAGACTCTTTTTCCTGTTCACACGGGACACGACACATAGAGCCCCTGCCCTCCCTTTAATTCTACCTGGCTCTGGTGAGCCAGACCCCACCACAGCCCGAAAGACTAAAAGTCTTCTTTCCTAACAGCCAGTGGCTTACACGACCCTCCCTCCCTCAATTCTCCCTAAAATCTCTTCAGGCCTTGTGCCTAGTCCAGACTCTTTTTCCCGTTCACACGGGACACGACACATAGACCAGCCACTGGCTTACGCGACCCTCCCTCCAACTTCCTGCCCTAATACAGCGGGCCTTTTCATACAACAAACTCCCTGCTGACCTCACCTTTGCCTCTTCAGCTAAAAAACCTCAAAAGCTACGTGCTTTTTCCCTTCCCAAAGTGCGCACAATTATGTTTTTTTATGTTTTTATGTCCGTGTGTCTGTCCAGATTTCATGTAAATGTGATGTCACAAATAACAAACCAAGCGCTCATAAAAATTAAAATAATAGATCCAAATATCTTTAATTCATTTAAGTCAAAAATGTTCAATTCAAATTGAGTAAACAAATAAGTAAAGATACCTTCAAGCTTCAACTAATACTGTTCAGCCTCATATTTTGGTATTTGACATGAGATTATTCATTTGTAACTAACTTTATTTGTTAAACAGCTCATTAATTTACAAGGTTAAATTGCTCACTGTTAAATATGCCATCAGATATTAATTATTTTCATAAGTTGGTTTTTATCATCAGTGAAACAGATTAAAGTTCCAATAGGTATAAACAGATGTGTAAAATTCCTAGAAGACCGGTGCAACAGCTTCCTAAAGACCAAATCTTCACTCCTACTGTCTCAGCAGTCTACAGCACGGTAACACATGTAACAAGACAGCGGGAACCTCACAACCCCTTACCGATGCAGCCTCGACTGATGTAGAAACCTCCCAGTACCTTGCCCCCATTGACCTGGTAGACTCTAAAGTCTGAGATACTCAGACTCCCTCCCTTGCTCAGTGTGACCCCATAAAAATATTTTTCCTAAATTCAAGTTATTACTTTTCCACAAAAAGTTAAATGCTTTCAGCCTTTCTTTAGTCCGTTCTAATTGTAATATTTTGTCAGCTAAATGCTCTCAGCCTTTCTTTAATTTGTTCTAAAATGTGATATTTTGTCAGCTAATGTTCTTAAAAGCTCAAATATGTTAACAGAAATCAACTTCAAAACTTAAACACCTGACCTTCAAGAACCATCAAGACAGATAGATACCACAGACCCCGGCTACTGTAAGTTTATAAACATTAATTTAAGATTAGCTTACTGGATGTCTAAGATCAAACTTTAAATTAATCAAAAGGGCCAAGAAGACCAGTATTTGGTTCTTGTCCCAGAGTCTGCTTGTGAGGGAAGAGGAAACATCTCTACAGAGCTTTACATCTCTGGGTCACATGATCTCTCCATAAGAGGGATAAATGAGACCAATAGAGAAAAAAGCCAATCAGTGCACTTGCTAAAAGGAGGGTCCATAAAAAGGGAGAAACATCCCTAATGCTTCTGAGGAAAGCCACAAGGTCAAGCAAGACCTGGACCCATCCTTACAGAAGGCACCGAGCAGAAAAGCTGCTCTCAAGTTTCCCCAAGATTCCCATCAGAAACAGCTGACTCTTAGCAATAGTCAAAAACAAAAGTCAATTTGACAAACTTCATCCTAAACATCCAGTAACAGTTAAAACAGATACACAATCACTTCTGGACATTTTAGAAGTAAAGGTAACTTCAGCCCTAAGTAAAATGTTGTGTTTACATCCCTGATAACTCTATACATGTTAAAAATTTAAATTAACTCCATGGTATACATTGACATGTTCCAGATGCTGCAACATTTATTCAGTACTTATGTTTTTTGTGTTCTCTCATAAAAGTTCTCATCCCTGTTGACTTTACAACCTTCCCCAGACTTCAAAGTAAAGTCTATCCTTCATCAGACATCAGCTACAGATGTGCCAAGATTACATCCTACCTGACCCAAGTAGACTCACTGCTTCATTTCCATTGGCACCTGGTTCTTGGGTATATTTCTCCCCTCCCCAGGACACAGGAACAGTCTCCCTTGTCCCAAAGTGGACAGGACCTTTCCAGGTTGTGCTGTGCACACCCACAGCTGCTAAGCTTTGTGAAACCTCAGAAAATTTAACTTCTTGGATTCATATTTCCAGACTAAAAACAGCTGCTCAACCAACTGAAGATCCACAAAAAGATGACGAACAACTACCTCAATATACTTGCTCTTCTAGTCCCACTGATCCCTTAAAAATTCGTTTCTCTCGTGTCCCCAATACCAACTCAAAATAATCTTCTCTGTTTTTGTTTTAAACCTTTAACCAGTTTTTCTCAGGGACTATCAACTGTAAAAAAAAACCAACGGATGACTTTCCAACCAGAGAGCCCTGCCGAGTCCTGCCCTTATGCTGCCACCTGATGCTCATTGTGATGTGCTTCGCACTCTCCATTGGCCTCTTCACCGTAAGTCCCACCTGGTGGAACACAGGCCTATGGACAATAATCCATCTCACCTTCTTTCCCTTTGTTGCTTCCATAATAGTGTCACCTGCAAACTCACAAGACCCACAATTTCTACATGCTCTCCAGCTGACTTCCTCAAGTGACTTTCTGCAGAAGCCTGGTTTGACACCCTCACCGACCTATGGCTTCAAAGAAACTTCATCCATCCCATACCTGGACAGATTCATCTTTTCCACGCCTACCTCCTGGGAATTTTTTCACCCTCCAGCTGGACCTGCCTGCCCACATCTCCCCCCCCCCATCACTTCGCCCCACTTCAGCTCTGAAGCAGCCAGATCGAAACACGACGCCCCGCTTCCTAAGAAATCAAAAAGGGGGGAATGTTGGATTCCAGGCAGAAGGCTGCGCCTCCAGGCAGAAGGCCACACCTCTCCAGGTGCTTTGTGAAAAACTACAGTTCCCAAGATTCTCAGCAAAAACTGACCAGCAGGTGCCCTGGCCACTACCTCCTGACCTCTGGTAGCCTATAAGGCAAGGACTCACTCCAGGGGGGCTCTCTGACCCCCCACTCTATTTAAGCCACCCCCGGACTGAAATCGCTCTCTGTTCACGCTTGCCCCTGTTCCCGTCCATTCCCCATTTTCTCTTTTTCTCCCCCTTCCACGTGTGGCCCCTAATAAACTTCCCTTTTATTAAAATGGCATTCCCTGCGTAAGAGACTTTGCCTAAATTCTAACACATATCACTTGAAATGTTATGTCACAGTTTACCTGGTCAGTCTCCTGATGATGTTTAAGTGCTCAAATGTTGCAATGTAATTAAGCCTGAATCTTTGTTCATAAATCTTGCCCCCTGTTTAAGAAGGATGCAACTTGAGAAGTTTGAGGCATTATTAATTAGTATTTGGCTAGAGCAAATAGCTTTCAAAGTTTGTAAACATAAGTACATTTCACATTGCAAGATTATAAACATACATTCATGCATTTTATTATCTTCACTTATCTTAATAGTGGCAGCCTACTTGATTAATTTCACTAATGGGTCATGATCTATATTTGAAAAACAATGGGCATGCAGAATCTAAGGCTTTGGCTTTATGTAACCCCTTCCATTATCCTTCTTGGTCTGGAAATATTTTCTGTATGTGTCTGACATGAAAACCAATGAACTAGAAAAACTCTAGATTACAAAAATTCTGCCATCTGCACAAACATGGGAGGAAGGGAGGTAGAAAAGGGAAGGTAGGGGCAGCTGAGAGAAGAATGGGGAATGTAGGAAAATATTAAAGGGGAAATCAAAATACCACTCTCATCTAGGTTGCTGCTAGGTACCACCAAAGCAATATTCTCTGGTGAACTACATCAGGGCACTACCCTTTGGCTCAAAAGTCTAAACAGGGCCTCTCTCTTGCTCCAAAGCTCAAATCCAAATTTACCACCATCACACTGAGGTGTTCAAAGCAGTAAGAATTTTCATAGATTTCTATAAAAGAACTAGAAGATAAGATTACTGGACCTGGCCAAAAATTGAGTACTTCAGGCTTTTTGTTTGGTTTGTTTGCTTGTTTAAGATGTTGGGGATATAACCCAGGACCTTATACATGCTAGGCAAGCCCTCTATACTTGAGCTACACCTCAAACATCCTTTGCATATTTTACTCATAAAGGGGCACAGAAAGAGAAAGCAGAAGAGAACAGTAAAATGTAGCCCAATTTGATTACTGTCTACTTTTCTTGAGACTGAATACTAGATAATATAGGAAAAGCCAGGAAGAAAATGCCCCACTGACTTCTTTAGTCAAATTCCAAGAAGTAAAATTACTGGGTCAAAAAGCACAAATGTTTAAAAGTCTAGCTACCTTTTAAAAATTTCCATTCTAGAAGATAACACCACTTTATGCAGCAGCATGATGACTGTAATCTGTAGTTTTGAATGTTCCTAGTTAGGGCAATGTCTCTTCCCAAGGTTTCAAATCTTTTATGGCTCAGTAATGTTAATTTTCTCCTCACAAGTAGTTACATTGCTTTTTTTCTCTTTCTTGTCTCTCTCTCCCCTTCTCTTTCTCTCCTTACATGGTTACATTTCCTTTTAAGTAGGCTGTCAGATATTTTATACTTTCTGTTGCCGCTTTGAATCTAATCTCCTTTTTACATTGTTTTCTAATTAGTTAATAGTATTGACAGGTAAATTATATGTTTTTTTTTCATGTTTAGCTATTCTAAAGTTTTCCAAATTATATTTTTTTTAATATTTATTTATTTGCTTTAGGTGTACACAATGCAACTGCATTTATGTTTACGTGGTGCTGAGGATCGAACCCAGGCCCGCGCACGTGCTAGGCGAGCGCTCTACCGCTGAGCCACAACCCCAGCCCCAAATTATATTCTTGACTTAAATTTTTCTTTGATATCTTTTTTTCCAACAAATAGTGTCTGGCAGTCTTAATTCACAGTTAAAATGTAAGAACTATAGCTAAAGCATCCTTTTATAAAGCCAACTTTTTATACATCAATTTAAAATAAGCACTCAAAGGTTTCAAGCTATTGTCTTCACAAATGCAGACAAGAACTGCATTTAAATTATCCATCCTACCTAGTCTTTTGGTAACATCTTGTTCTAAAGTAATATGCTTTTTGCTGGGGTACCTACCACCTGTTAAAAAATGTAATACTAGAAGAGACAAAAGCTCTTTTTAAAAAAGACAAAGAATCCAATTTACAATTGAAAAGAAACCCAACTGTCACAGACTACTATACCCTAGTTCTTCCTACCCCAAAAAAAAAAAAAAAAAAAAAAAAAAAAAATCAATGCTTCTTATCTCATCCTTACAGGTGAGTTTAAAACAAAAACTCAGATCTAATTTAGTTCTTATATATATCCCTGATATCTGAAACTAGTGAGCTTCAGTTTTCAACTGTACATTATAGTGAAAAAAGCCAATGAACTATGAAGCAAAAAGCCTGCACTCTAATCTTAGCTCAGACACCAGATAAATGATTTCACACAAATTAACTTAACTGCTCTTTTTTAAAAAGCAGCAGAAGCAATAGCAAGCAGCCTTAAATAATGTGTAAAGTCTTTTCTTTCTTTACAAACAATGAGTCTGTAATAGTAAGCCAGCCATATTTCTGATTTACTATAAGCCTTACTTGCCTACATAACTTTTAATCAAACTTTTGACTATGTCTTGATTACCATCAATCAAGATTTTAAAATGTGTGTTACTGCTAAATTAAGACTTAACAGAAAACTTGAAAAGAAAGAGAAAGACCAACAGGAAAGTAAAATTAAAAGATAAAAATAAATGCTGGTTTGAAATATAAAGAGAGCCCAGAATAGCCAAAGTAATCCTTAGTTTAAAAAAAAAAAAAAGTGAAGCAGAAGGCATCACAATACCAGAACTTAAAAAATGACATGGTATTGGCACCAAAACAGACATGTAGACCAAAGGTACATGTTATGGTTTGGATGGGAGGTATCCCACAAAAGCTCACATGAGACAATGCAGGAAAGCTCAAAGAAGAAATGATTAGGTTATAAGAGTCTTAACTCAATCAGTGAATCAATCCCCTGATAGGGATTAAGTGAGTGGTAACTAAAGTGGTAGAGTATGGCTGGAGAAGGTAGGAATCAGGGGCATGGCTTTGGTGTATACAGTTTTATCTGGCAAGTGAAGCACTCTCTTTCTCCCTGTTCCCTGATCATCATATGAACTGCTTCCCTCTGCCACACTCTCCCGCCAAGATGTTCAGCCTCACCTCAAGCCCCAAGGAAGCCTTCCGTGGACTAAGACCTCTGAAATCATGAGCCCCTAAATAAAATTTTCCTCCCCCAAAATTCAGAATAGGAGACACAGAGAATACAGTTATCTCATACTAGACAAAGGCGCCAAAAACATACATTGGAGAAGAGATAGCTTCTTCAACAAATGGTGCTTGGAAAACTGCAAATCCATATGCAGCAAAATGAAATTAAATCCCTATCTCTCACCCTGGACAAAACTCAACTGAAAGCGGATCAAGTATCTAGGGATTAGACCAGAGACCCTGCGCCTAATAGAATAAAAAGTAAGCCCAAATCTACATCACACTGGCTTAGGAACTGACTTCCTTAACAAGACTTCTAAAGCACAAGAAGTAAAGGCAAGAATCAACAAATCAGATGGAGTCAAACTAGAAAGCTTCTTCACAGCAAAGAAAATAATCAAGAACGTGAAGAGAGAGCCTACAGAATGAGAGAACATCTTCGTCACCTGCACCCCAGATAAAGCATTAGTCTCCAAAGTCCAGGATATATAAATAACTCAAAAAACTTAACACCAAAAAACAAATAACCCAATCAATAAATGGGCAAAGGAACTGAACAGGCACTTCACGGAAGAAATACAATTGGTCAACAATATATTTAAAAATGTTCAACACTTCTAGCGGTTAGAGAAGAGAAATGTCAATTAAAACTACACTGAGATTTCATCTCTTTCTAGGCAGAATGGCAATCATCAAGAATATAAGGAGGGCTGGGGCTGTGGTTCAATGGCAGAGCACTTGCCTAGCATGTGTAAGGCACTGGGTTCGATCCTTAGCACCGCATATAAAAATAAATAAAATAAAGGCATGCTGTCGATCTACAACTAAAAAAAAAAAAAATTTTTTTTAAAGAATATAAGCATGTGGGAGGAAAGGTTCACTCACTAATACACTGCTGGTACGACTGCAAATTGGTGCAACCACCATGGAAAGCAGTACAGAGAGTCCTGAGAAAACTTTGGAACAAAACATCACTTGACCCAGTCATCCGACTTCTAGATTTATACCCAAAGGACTTAAAATCAGCACACTAGAATGACACAGCCACTTAGTGTTTATAGCAGCTCAATTCACAATAGCTAAACTATAGAATCACTCAATTCACAATAGCTAAACTATAGAATCAACCTAAGTGCCCTTCAACAGGTGAATGGATAAAGAAAATGAAAGAAGAATCAAATTATGGCATTTACTGGTAAATGGATAGAACTGAAGACTATCATGCTAAGTCAAGTAAGCCAATCCCAAAAAACCAAAGGATGAATGTTCTCTCTGATATGCAGATGCTAACTCACAATAAGGGGTTGAGGGTAGGGAAAAATAGAAGTACTTTGGATTAGACAAAGGGGACTAAAGGAAGGGGAGGGAGACTGGGAATAGGAATATTAGTAGAATAAATCAGACATTTCTTTCCTAAGTTCATATATGAATACAGCACTAATGTAATCCACATCATGTACAACCAGAATAAAGGGAAGCTGTACTCCATATATGTATGTCAGAATACATCCTAAGTCATGTGTAAAAAAAGAAAAAAGAAAAAAAAGTGCTGAGGAAATAATAAGGGCTGGAGTATAGCTGAATTGGACTCCAAGCAGTCACCTTACTCACCCCCCAAAAAAACCAGCAATAAACTACCAGAGGTATTCTCCCTGGGCAACTAGATAATATTAGAACAAACTACTCCCTCTCAATACATCTAAATGAAACCAACAAATATTTGGAGTGCCTACCATTTTTAAGGAATTCTATGATAGTTTTCACTTTTAAAAAATGAATAGCATAATAATCAGAAAATGTTAGGTAAAAGTCTACATGAAATATTAGGAAAAAGCAAAGAAGAAATATTTGAAAATCTAGGAAATTAAATTTGAAATTTCAATAAAATTTTACTTAGTTCATCAACAAAAAGAGACTGTTTTCCCTGTCTCTTTCCACTGGGATTTTTTCTACTGTGGCTAACCAAATACGCAGATACACTGCACAAATCAGTAGTGATATAGGAAATAGGTTCATTTCTTAGTTAAGAAAAAAAAAAAGGAACAAAGTTTTATATGTTATGCTTAAACTTATTAAAGTTGAACTGAAAAGAAATGAAACAAAAATTCTGAATCACAGTGAAGCTATAATAATGTTTAAAAATCTCTTCTGGGTGTCAAATATGCCTATCACTAAAAAGTTGAGTTATTTTAAAGTCAAGCCAAGAAAGGAAAAAAGAAAAACCTAACATTTTTTTAGTACCACAATAGGCACATCCACATTTTATCTTACTAATAATCTGAATTTTGTTAATAGAAATTACATTCATTTTACAAAAAAAAAAGTAACTTAGTATTAAACTAGTTGAGCAATTTTTCCTCTGGCTTCACAGCTAATTTTTTTTTCTTTTCTTTTCCTTTCTCCAGTACTGGGGAATGAACCCAGGGGTGCCTTACCACTGAGCTACATCCTCAGCTCTTTTTTTTTTTTTCTTGAGATAGTGTCTAAGTTGCCCAGAGTGACTTCACACTCGCAATCGTCCAGCTTTTTTTTTTAATTTGTGATCTTTTTATTATACCTTGCTACCTTCACTTATGTAGACCTTTATTATGTATTTGGCAAAAGACATTAACAAATTTAGAGAGACAAAAACTTAAACATATGATAGTAAGTATAAAATAAGTTCAAGGGCTGGGGCTGTAGCTCAGTGGCAGAGCGCTTGCCTCACATGTGTGAGGCACTGGGTTCAATCCTCAGCACCACATAAAAGTAAATAAATAAATAAAGGCATGCTGTCCGTCTACAACTACCAAAAAAAAAAAAAAAAGATCAAAATGATTTTTCAAATACTACAAAGGAAGCAAAAAAGTAGAGCTATGACTTATTTAGGGCATCAGTAAAGGCAGTTCCAAGCAGGTTAGGTTTGATAGAGAAACCATAAGAACAACTAAGTCATAGTTGAGGATTTAGAAAATTAATTTGAAAAACCAGAACACCCATATTGGGGAATTTAAACAAACAAACAAACAAACAAACAAAAAAAGGTGTTCAGAGAGAGGTAGCCAATAGAAGAGAAGAATATGAACCTCAAATTCTGAATGAGTTCTCTAAGTCTTTAATATTTAAGTCATTTCACATAAGACAATTATACATATATGTGTATATATGTATATGTATATATACATATGGTACCAAGGATTTAACTCAGGGGCACTCGACCACTGAGCCATATCCCCAGCCCTACTTTGTATTTTTTATTTAGAGACAGGGTCTCACTGAGTTGCTTAGCACCTCACTGATGCTGAGGCTGGCGTTGAACTCTATATCCTCCAGCCTTAGCCTCCTGAGCCACTGGGACCCAGCTAGGATTAACATTCTTTATCACTATAATCAGATAATTATTCAAAAATCAGATACCCAACCAAAAAAATTAAATCCCACATCCTTAACCTAGTGTTCAAAGCCTTTCACAGTCAAGTCCTGGCCAATTATAGTCTATCTTAAGTTTCTACACATTTTCTTTGTTACAATCAAACCAGGCTATGCTCTGGGATATTCCCTACTTCTAAGTAGTAGACCATTCCTACTTCTAAGCTTACTGTGTCTTCCATCTCTTGCTCTTCTCTGTTTGCTGAAATCTCACCATTCCCTCTAGATATCAAGACATACCGTAGTTTAACAGCCTCAGAGCCAGATACTACTTCATCTTCAAATCCTCACACCATTTTACCTGTACCAATTTATGACACTTGTATTTTATCATGTTTTATAGCAATTTGAATACCTGCTTATTCCAAACAGATGTGGAAATTCCTGAGAAAAGAATATGATTTCCTACAACTTTGAATTTTCAACAATACCAACAAAAATGCTTGTGTATATAGTCAATGTACACTGAGCACTGAA
Source organism: Tamias sibiricus (assembly GCA_025594165.1). NCBI lineage: Eukaryota > Metazoa > Chordata > Mammalia > Rodentia > Sciuridae > Tamias > Tamias sibiricus. Next base: position 210,986,843 of record CM046658.1, read on the forward strand.
TATAACCAGCAGGTACAAGTGACAATAGCTTCTCAATCTGGAGTTTGCTGAAAACCAAACTTCATCTTCCACATCTGTTAATTTTCACAAAAAAACAGGAACCACACCCTACACATCAAATACTTCACTAGGTTCACAGATTTTAAATTTACCAGCAAATATCATCATCCACTTAACTATAATATCTAATTATGAATGCTATTGAGTATTAAGGGTGGGCAAATCCTGGTTTTTTAAAAAAATCTTAATCTCATGACAAAATATCTAAATGATTTCTTCTCTCTCCAAAAAGCGCAGCTGTTTAGTTAGTAAATAAAGAATGATGATGTGTGCATATTTTCATCAATAAAATTCACAAAAAAAACTGCATCATTTCAAAAAGTATTTGTGTGCGGCAGTTGTACAGTGCTAACAGATGCAAAGATGGCACTGTATAACATTTGAAAAATGAAGCTGGTAAAAAATCAACTAAAACACTACTGTGGAATTGGTTATCCCATCATATCCCTAACAATTTTCTGCAGTATTAAGGTGGACATAAGGACAGGTAGAAAGGAGGCATGTGGGACAAGACTGGCCATGCAGATTTAAAGTCCACTTTCACATGGATTAAATATCCAAAGATTTAAAGATCACAAATAGCACTATTAAATCAATTATCAGACCTTATCAACCTGTACACAAATGTTATACTGAGTAAATTCATGCAGCAAAACACATCAAAAAAAAAAAAAAAAAAAAAGAAGAAGAAGAAGAAGAAGAAAAAAAAAAATGACCCCCATCCTGGTTAATGGTCAACATGTCCAGTTATCAACACAATGGAGAACTAGTAACACCCGATTAGACCATCCCTGTACTATCGATCTTACATACACATATAGCTATATATGTCTAGCTAAAATGTAGCCAGCACATTCCTTTCCAATGCCCATAATCTACCCTTTCTTTCACTTTGACCCATTCTTAAATTCCTTTTTACAATGAGATCAAGGACCCTGAATGAGATCAAGGTCCACCTCTCTTTTAGGGGGACCTCCCCCAAATAGTCCCAGTAACAGTTATCATTCAAAATAGTTGTGATCTTCTCATAACATTCGAAGTTTTATGCTTAATAGAAAAAAGAATAAACCAGACACTGGGAATTAAGATGTATGTCACACATCATGTTTTCTCTCATCTACGGAAGCTAAAGAAGAAAAAGGAAAGAAGGGGGGTGTGTCTCATGAAAATCAAAGGGAGATCAATAAAGTAGAAGAAAGGGACTGGGAGAAGGAGGGAAAGAGAGTAAGGGGAGGAAATATTGGGAATGACATTGTCCACATTATATTCTTCTACTGTGTACAAGTATGACTATGTAACAACAAATCCCACCATTATGTACAACTATAATGTGCCAACAAAAAAATGTGGGAAAAGATACATATCACAAAGTTTAATACACAGCACAATAAGATAAGTACTATAATTAATTAAGAATATCAAAAAGGTAGTGAGGAAGCAAAAACAAAAGATTAAGGACATGTTACAGAGTAGCATTTGCACATCTGAAAGATTAAATGAAATTTCAAATTAAAAAAAAAAAAAAGGACTCTATCCACCTTTATACACTTCAAGTAAAAGCATAAAGTTCTGGAAGTAAAAATGTGTTTAAAGAAAGAAAAGTTGGCCGGGTGCAGGAGGATCCAGAGTTTAAAGCCAGCCTCAGCAATTTAGCACTAAGCAATTCAGTGAGACCCTGTCTCTAAATAAAATACAAAATAGGGCTGGTAATATGGCTCAATGGTTGAGTGTCCCTGAGTTCAATCCCCAGTAACCACCACCACCCCCAAAAAATTTCAAGAGGTTAGGGATGTGGCTCAGTGGTAGAGCACTTGCCTAGCATGCCTAAAGCCCTGGATTCAATCCCCAGCACTGCAAAAAATAAAAATAAAAATATTTTAAAAGTCACATGGTAAACCTGCAGCAAAGGATATAGGAAATTACTTAGTGTGAAAAGAGAAAAAGCAACACAAGATACCTTGTTGATTCCTGAGACTTCTTAAACTTTAGGAAGGAGTAGCCTGATTTGATCTGGATTTTCCTAAAGTAACTGGAAACAATGAAAAACAAACAGAAAAGAGAGATTAAAAGCAAGATCCAGGTATAAAGTTATTATAAAATTACAGGGAAGCCAGGTATGGTGGCACTGGCCTATAATTCCAGCAACCTGGAAGACTGAGAAAGGAGGATTCCAAGTTCAAGGCCAGCCTGGGCAACTTAATAAGACCCTGTTCCAAAAATAATAATAAAAGGAGCTGAGGGTGTACCCAAATCCCCAGCATGGGGGTGGGGGGAGAGGAAAGTCGAGGAAGAGTCCGAAGCTTGCAACAGAATAGAAAGAATAGGTCAGATTCAGGATTACAATGACTAACTGAATATGGAAGAGTAACTAAAATCAATCCCCAGAATTTAGTCTAAGTAGTATGAAAGCAAATAAAAGCATTAATAATTTTTAATGTATTCCAAATAGCCAAATATGTACTGACCACTTGCTCTGTGCAAAACAGTATTAAAAGAGAAATAACTAAAATCTCTGTGGAAAGACAGCTATATTCTCAAGTTTACATAGACAAGTATATATAATTCAACTGTTTTTCTATAGGAAAGAAAATGATGAAAGTAACTGACAAAGGAAAAAAATAAAAATAAAAAAGGAATTTGGTACTCCTGTAATATACTATAAATTGAGGAATACAATTACCTCAAATCTGTGGACTCGAAGTGTTAAATAGAAGAAAAACAAACCAAAACCATTCAACAAAAAATTAAATTGAATTAAAAAGAACAATGAAGGTCTCAAAGCCAAAGAACTTGATTTGGAGTTGTGCTGTGATGTTATTTTGACCAGGTGGAACATCTAGGAACAAATCTTAAGGGACTACAAATTCCAACTTGGTCTCACAAGCAATAGTAGGTCAAACAATTTAGCAAGGTGAGCTATTTCTCAAAAGTGGAAGTATCTGAATCCAGGCTGGAGGATGTAAGGCCAGGAGAAGTTACAGTAGCAGAATACAAGATTAATAAAATAGGAAGGTAACAAATTGCAAAAGAAAGTAAACTTCGAATTAAAGAGTTTAGATTTTAATACATAGGCAATGGAAGACAAAGGTTTTTTAATAGGACAGAGGTTTTTAATAGGAAAATACTAATCAATGCACAGAAGTAGTACACAGAATGGAGAGAATATAAGAAAGCAAGTTAGATAGCAAAGAAACCAATCAGAAGAATATGATGATAGTCTCCAAAGAGAGAATGAAAGGTAATAAAAGCCTGAACCACAATAATTGGCAGCAGAAATAAAAAGGAGAGAATGGAAGTAAAAGAAATTGCTAAGGAACAGCAAGTGAGTATGAGTTGACTTGAAGAGCTTAAGTGTAAGCCCCTGGATAGATGCTAGCCTTGTTTCAGGAGGGAGAAGAAATCAGTTCGGGACATATTTATCTTGAAGTCCTTCAGGGTACACACTAGATGACCATGTGTCAGACAGAGATGCCAGGACAAGAGGGAATTCTAAGACTACAGAGAAATTTAGTAGTCACCCAATTAGAGATGCTGGCTAATATGTGAAAGAAGGGACTAAAATTTGAGGTACCAACTAGATTATAAAGCAAGAGTGTTAAGGAAAGCAAGAATGGCAGACAAGAGAACACAGCATCTTTTCAATGTGCATCCACGTTTCACAACTCTCAGACTAAATAACTTGACACAAGATCACAATAAGTAATGGAACATGTGGAAAGATTGAGGACTAATGGCAATGTATGGTAATATTTTAGAAAGCTTGACTATGATCCTGGAATTTTTATTCTTATAAAGTTATCCTGGAGAAATAAATTAAGGGAGGAGGAAGAGAAGGTATTGCATATAAAAAGTTCACCCTCTGGGTCATAGTGAAAAACAAAACCTAAGAAGTTTCTAGCCACAGAGGAATAGTTAAACATATTATGAAAAAGTCAACTATCTATCATAAATGAAAACCTGTTACTACATAAAAAGTTTAAATTTCAATACTGGGAGCAAAATGTATTAAAAGTTTAAAAAATATTTGCAAAATGTGGCAAAGGGTCGTCATTCTTAATACACAAAGGACTCCTGAAAATCCATGTGAAAAAGAAAAAAATCCAAGAGAAAAATGACACAAATGGCAATTCCAAAATAAACAAACACAATAACCAGTAAATAGAAAAATGCTGGCTCCTTCATAACCAAATAAATAAAAATTAAAATGATAAATTAGTTACCTTTCTAAGATGTAGGGTAAATGGGCATTCATATTCCGGACAGAATACACTAAAACAACTTTTCTAATTGCCACCTTAGCAATATAAATGCTTTCAAAAGTTTATGTAATCTACTGCCAAGAATACACACAAAAAAAATTAGATCAGTGTACAAAACTATTTGTACAAAATTCACTGTAGCTCTGTTTATAATAATGAAAAGCCAAAAACAACCTAAATGTTCAACAACAGGAAACTAATTAAATAAAACATGGCATAAACACGGATTTTCAGGCAGCTTTTGAAAGAACATAGATTAATATTTAATGCAGAAAACTGATAAATAAGGCATTTTATTAAATAAAGCTTTTTATTACACATATAGTACAAACCTATGTTTTTTAGAACACTGGAAAGATACACACTGAAAAATTAATATTGGCTCTCTTTTAAGCACTAGAGTAACAATATTTTGATATTGCCTACAAAAAAAACTTTTAAATATACGAACAAAATGTGAACAATATGTAGAAAAATACAAGTATAAAAAGCAAAATACAAATACATATACAATTAATAAAAATATGAATACAAAATGTTTTTTATTTTCCCTCAACTATTGTTTAAACAAAACAAGTATAAAGGTAGTTCCACTTCCAAAAGTGTCAAGGAAAAAAAAATAAAAATGAAGATGATGATGCAAAGAAGAAAACAAAAAAATTCACACCATAATTTTGTGTGTGTGTGTGTGTGTGTGTGTGTGTGTGTGTGTGTTTTATTGGAGAAGGAACCCAGGGCCTTGAGCATGAGCATGCCAGGCAAGCATTCTACCACAGGGCTACAGCCCCAATCCCATAAAATCTTTTTTTTTTTTTTATTTATAATAGTAGTATGTATTACAATTCATATTGCACATATATAGCATCTTTTTACATACAAATGTTTGTATACAAAGTATATAAGTACCATTCAGATCTTCAATCATGCATTTAGGATAATGATATCCATAAAATCTTAATCAGCATAGAGGGAAGCAAAGTTGTCCACTAAGAGTAACGTGTGTCAAGATCAGGGTTCCCAACCTCAAGAGTGAAACAGCAATAGAAAAAGTAAAGTCAACTTGAGGATGAGAATGGGATCAGAAAGCAACTAGCACATAAGCCACAGGAAAACAAAGTCACCACAGCATGACTTTTGGAGAGTTGTGGGGCAGGGACAGAAGTAGAAAAAGTAAATTGATATTTACAAATTAAGAACTGACCAGTTATAGCCCAGCATAGTGATGCATGCCTGTAATCCCAGTGGCTCTAAAGGCTGAGGCAGGAGGACTACAAATTCAGAGCCAGCCCCAGCGACTTAGCAAGGCCATTAAGTAACTTAGTGAGACTCTGTCTCAAAATAAAATATAAAAAGGGCTGGGGATTTGGCTCTATGGCTAAGCGCCCCTGGGTTCAATCCCCAGTCCCCTGCCTCCTCACCCTCATCCTCACCCCCACACCCTGCCCAACACACACACAAAAAGAATTAACGAGTTATATCCAGCAAAAATCAAAGTTCAAATATGAACTAAAGAGTTTAAGGTTGGAAAGAAGGAAGGTTAACATTGTGAAGGCCTGAAAATGATAATGAGGACAAAGAACTACTTTACCAGGTATGATGGAAAAAGAGGAGAAAGCTGACCTTTGAATCACCATTTGGCCACAGGGTGACGACTTCAGGTAGAGTAGTGTCAAGTAATAACAAGGTGAAATAACAGGGTCATATGTGTGGATTGTTCATAGAGAGGGGAGGTGAAGATCGCAGGAGTTAGTAAACCCTAGTTCCAAATATACAGCCTATCTGGCCAGAAATAACTTTACTGTTACTTAATTTCTATGTACTTCACTTTTTTCTCAGTTGCAAATATATCCTTTCTAGCCTATTAGCAAACTTGGCTGACATTTAACCTTTATATTTTACTCAAAGATTCTCAATCCTGACTGTACATTAAAATCATGAATGCTCTAAAAAAAGGGGGACAGGGGCATAAAACTACTTAAGCCTCTCCCCAAACCCACATCCTATTCATTTTGGGGGGAAGTTCAGGAAGTAGGATTTTTAAGAAGCTCTTGAGGTGATTCTAATACACAGCCAAGGTTGAGAACTGAACTACCTATTTCTAAAGACTGCTAACCTTCTAAATTTTTAAATTCTGTGATTCACTGCTACCCTGTTTACTTGTTAAAACAATACTATCATGTGCCAGTCACTTCCACAAACTCTCACTGAATCTTCACAACAACCCTGTAAGGCAAATATTTCCACGTCCATTTCATAAATGACTCCAGTGAAGCTTAGATAAGTAATCTGTTCGAGAGTCACAAACTAGCTAGGAACAGTGGTAAGCACTCAGTTTGATTTTTTCCAGTATACCCTCTATAAAATTTGCTTTCTATTACACTCATACCAATTATTTGAATGCCTTCTATTTTCTTTCCCAAGGCTTCCTCAAATTGTACACACTAGCTTGTGGTTTACAGATTTGCTGGGGAGAAAGTTGTGTTGGGTAGAGGCAGGAAATTAACCCCAAATTCTACAGTCATTACAGAATTACAGAAAACCTTAACCTAGAGATGTTCTGAAACTTAAACTAGCAACATAAAAGTGTATCTATTATTTTTTATTCAGCTAAGCCAGCATGCAAGCAGCAGGCAGTTAATGCACAAAGCTAGTTCTCAAAGACAAACTTATCAATAGAAAAAGCAGTTATTTTGTTTTCCATTAAAGGAATTTTAATATAAAATTCAATGACAATTCTGAAAAAAAATGCTCTAGTAAACAGTCTAAATGTATAAACATGACCTTCAAAATTTGAAGCATCATTAACCTTACTTTCATCAAGTGTAAAAAAGTTAATCTCATTTTAGAATTATGATTATAATCCTTCTCTGTTGATCCACGGCATCTCTCCATTCATCAGTAATTACATTCTAGTCTATTATCTTCTTGGAAATTCCATAAACATTCAAGTTCTGTACTCCAGGCCAAAATTCATTGAGTTACCATAGTAAATTCTCATCAAAGAGAGAGAGAGAGGGCTCAATCTGTGCATTTAATGGCGTCCATGGCATGTACAAGGAAAATACCACAGAGATTTAACAACTACAGACATGGAAATTGCAATTTAATAAGAAACTCATGAAGCATATTTACAAGAAACAAACATGTGAACTTATCCATTGAAACCTTTCCTGAGCAGCTGCCACATTCTCAGAAGGCTGAGAATCAAACCCCAACGTGATTCCTGCTGTCAAGGAGAGCCATTACAAATCCATGCAATACTGATGGATACTTATGGGAGAAGTGAATTGATTTCCTGGGGAGAGAAGTAGGTGGGAGAACAGGGTAGAAAGCCTTCAACAAGTATAGGTTTAAGTATTTTTAAGAGGAAAAACTTCAGTAAAAGAGCCCTTTTAAATCAGCTCTCTAGGAAATAAGTATTTATACATAACTAAATTCAAATCAGAAAGAGCAGTGATAAGAAAAGAGCAAACAAGGTGGACAGGAATGAGTTATATATCCTATAGTTACACTATAAGAGAATGAAAAGACCTTAGTTAAATACCAGCTAAGCTTCTAGATTTGAGAAATTAGTTAAGTCAACTCATTTCTGAATGATACTTTATCCACAAAAATAAATACATACAATGGCATTAACTTGACAATGAAGCAAAACAAGATTTTTAAGAACTAAGGAAACTGGAAGTAAAATCAAAGCAGAAGGTACATTTTTACCTATTAAGGAGTAAAAAGAGAAATTGTCCAAGACATGGTTCAGGGTTTATCAGTTCATTTAACAGAATTTTAAAGCTGTCTTTATATTTAAAAAATAATTTATATTCATTTGCTGGAATAATTCATGCTGAATCTTTACTTTTGATGCCTTAATCAGTACACCAGTGTTGTTTTGTTTTGTTTTTTGAGGCGATTACATGTGCTTTCCAAAAAAGTAACTTAATACCATTCACCTCTCAATGCTGTCATGACCCGAAGAGATTAAAAATAGAAGCCTCTGTTAATACTGAATTAACCTGAGGACCCCACGAGCCACCAGAGTTGAGAAAAAGGTAAATGCTCAAAATAGGAAGGAATGCACCCTCAAAGAACCAATGGGAGGGGAAAACTTCAAAATGTCAAGATCACTTAAGAGAACAACACATGCCTTTACAGTGTCTCAATCTTTCTTTAATGAGTTTCCTCAGCAAAGCAATGAAACTATAAAGAGGGCATTTATCAATCTAAGGTACTTTTTGTGTGCATGAATTACGAAGAAGGACTTAGGTTCTGTAACCTTAACAGTCCTCACTTTCATTGCGCACACATTATTGCTATAATGTTCCAGGAGCACAGAAGGCTGGTCAAGCAACATGAGCAGCGGGCTCTCGGTCTTTAATAACATTTTTTTAAAGAAAAATAAATTCGGCAGAAGGCCATAAAGCTTTAAAAGACTCCAAATAAAGAGTGTAGAAGTCATCGCTTCTATCAGAGCAAATTCTGTGGTGCCATTTTTCACCCAAAACTATAAAATATGCTGTTCAAGTTACAACGTGCACCGTGATGCCCAGACCCTGAAAACTTTTGGAGGCAGAAAGATGCTGGAGCCCTGAGACGCCACTCGCCACGTCTGGTACCCTAGTCCTGGAGCCTCACAACTTCTCGCCGGACCTCGGGGCCCCTTCCCGCGTCCGCCGGCCCCGACCGCGCAGACCCGCCGACCGGACCCTCCCGGCGGCCCCCCGCGGCGGCGGCGTCCTGCGGGCGGGCGCGGCTCGCCAAGGCGCTGGCGGGCGCTGCGGGACGGCGGCGGCGTCCAGCCCGAGGGCCGGCCCCAGCGCGAGGGGAGCGGCCGGGGAGCGGCCCGGGAGCGCCCCGTTTCTTAGACCTCAACATGGCGTCTGCCGCCGTCGCCGCCCGGGACGACGACACCTCCCGGCGCCGCGGACGGCCGTGGGACCGCGGAGGAAACGCCCGGAAAGTTTCGCTTCTCCACTCTCAGTCCGCCAGAAGCCCGCGGACCACCAACCCCAGCTTCACCTACCCGGCCGGGCGCGGGCAGCGGCGGCAGCGCGAAGGTCCGACTCCTCGTCGCAGACGCCGGGCGCGGAGTCTGCCTGTTCCTCAGCCCGACCCCTCTGAATGTGTGCGGCCTGCGGACCCGCGCAGCCAGCGCGATCCGGACACGGCGAGCGGCCGGTCGGCGCGGCGGCTCGCAGGTGACTCCCCCGCCCCTTCAGTCGAACCCGACTACCGCCGCCTGGGCCGGCCTCTCCCCTGCGCGGGCACGGCGCGCCCCCGCCCACACGCCAAGGGCGAATGCGCGGGCACGAGCACACCCAACCGGCTCGCTCCCCGCCCTTTCTTCCCGGTTCCCTTGCCCCGCCTCTCCCGGCCACCCGACGCGCTCGAGGGGCGGGGCCATCGGCGGAGGTCACGCCCAGCCAGTCAGCCCACGGCCACAACCAGAGGGTAGTGGGTTCTTTGGCTTTATTGCGGTGAGGCGTGTGGGGAGAGGTTTGGGTCTGTGAGGTGCCTTACCTGACTTTCCTGGCTTGCCTACGAAATTCTCACGGAGATTAGAAGAATGGAAGGAAACCCCGGCTCTGCTACCACCTCTAAATGCTTCCCTAGGGAATTGAAGAATGAGAAAGAGAGGCTTTGGATTGAGACGCCAAAGGCTTCAATACAGTTGTTTGCCGGGCTCAATTAGCTCCACAACGCTTCCTGTCAAACCTTCCATTTGCTAGCTATAAGGACCCTACTTCCTGAAACGAGGGAAAGCTGCCACACACATACCCCACATGCTTCGCATAGCCCAGTCTTTTAACTGCATGCATTAGGACTCCGGTCTTTCCAAAACTTTTCTTTAACGCTACGAAAAGTCAGCTACCTACTTCACATACCTAAAAACTGTAATGATAGGATAGTATATAAGATAAGACGTACCCTGATTCATTTATCCCACAGCACCTGTTTGCAAAGCGTCTGGTGGGTTCATAGAGAGGCATCAAAAATATCTAGGATAGACAAGGAATGGGGGGCAGGTGAGGGAGACCTGCATATTCATTTAAACAAAAAGTGTGTGTGTGTTAGTGAAATTTGGGTCTTGAACATTTTATATTTCCTATTGATTTATATTTCAGATTTTTTTTATTACTTTTGATTGCTCTGAATTACGCCACTACCAACCAAGCTGCACTTAGATGAACACTGAGGAGAAAATGAACAGGCTTGGATAGTGCTTCAGTCTGGAATTCTCCAGGCTTTGTTCTTCCCATCCTTTCCTATTTCAATGTCTGAAACAATATTTTTTTTTTTATAGTAGTTAGGACAAAAAGCAAAGATGAAACTTTTTATCCCCATTTTTTAGAATTAAATTATTTATTTTTTCTAATTTGTTATGCATGACGGCTGAATGCACTTCATTTCATATAGAGCACAATTTTTCAAGACACTGGTTGTACACAAAGTATTTTCACACCACTCATGTCTTCATACAGTGTACTTACAGTAATGATGTCTAACTCATTCCACAATCATTCCTACCCCCTTGCTCCCTCTCTTCCGCTCCCTCCCCTTTGATCTATCTAAAGTTCCTCCATTCCTCCTTGCTCCACCCCTCCATCACCATTATGAGTCAGCATCCTCATATCAAAGAAAACACTCGGCCTTTGGTTTTTGGGGATTGGCTAACTTCACTTAGCATTATTCTCTCCAACTCCATCCATTTACCTGCAAATGCCATTATTTTATTATCTTTTAATGCTGAGTAATGTTCCATTGTGTATATATACCAAAGTTTCCCTACCCATTCATCTACTGAAGGGCATCTGGGTTGGTTCCACAATTAACTATTGTAAATTGTGCTGCTATAAACATTGATGTGGCTGTGTCCCTGTAGTATGCTGATTTTAAGTCCTTTGGGTATAGACTGAGGAGTGGGATAGCTGGGTCAAATGGTGGTTCCATTCCAGGTTTTCCAAGAAATCTCGATACTGCTTTCCATATTGGCATATTTGCAGTCTCACCAGCAATGTATGAGTGTGCCTTTTTCCCCCACATCCTCGCCAACATTTATTGTTGTTTGTATTCTTGATAGCTGCCATTCTGACTGGAATGAGATGAAATCTTAGAGAAGTTTTGATTTGCATTTCTCTAATTGCTAGAGATGTTGAACATTTTTTCATATATTTGTTGATTATTGTATATCCTCTCTGAGAAGTGTCTGTTCAGTTCCTTGGCCCATTTATTGATTGGGTTATTTGTTTTTTTGTTATTAAGGTGTTTGAGTGCTTTATATATCCTAGAGATTAGTGCTCTATCTGATGTGCTTGTGGTAAAGATTTGCTCCCATTCTGTAGGTTCTCTATTCACCTCACTGATTGTTTCTTTTGCTGAGAAGAAACTTTTTGTTTGAATCCATCCCATTTATTGATTCTTGGTTTTAACTCTTGTGCTATAGGAGTCTTATTAAGGAAGTTGGGGCCTAATCCAACATGATGGAGATTTGAGCCCTCTTTTTTTCTTCCATTAGGCACAAGGTCTCTGGTTTAATTCCTAGGTCCTTGATCTACTTTGAGTTGAGTTTTGTGCATGGTGAAAGATAGAGGTTTAATTTCGTTTTGTTACATGTGGATTTCCAGTTTTCCCAGCACCATTTGTTGAAAAAGCTATCTTTTCTCCAATGTACGTTTTTGGCACCATTGTCTAATATAAGATAACTGTAATTATGTGGGTTACAAAGATGACGCTTTTAATAGGGAAAGTTATAGGGTCACAAACACACAATCTTTTCACGTGTTGTCTCTAGTTGTCCCTAGACAGGATCACAAGTGGCCAGGACTCCTGGCTTACCCATCACCCTATCCCATCTTCACTTGGCCTCATCCTCCTTTAAGTTCATAGCAATATCTATCAGTGGAGGTATGGCTGGACTAAATAATCTCTAAAATCCCTTTAAATTTTGAAATTAGGAATTACTGTATCTGGTTGTCCAAGGTCTAGTCAAATCATTAATCACCATTTTTAGTCACTCACCTCTAGTAAAAATGTTGCCCTCCCCCCAATATACTTATTTAGCTTACAGTAAAATACATAAATACAAAGCAGAATGACTACTCAAAATCTTGGCTCTGCCACCAACTACCTGTGTCCTTGGGCATATCCAAGTATTTCCTTAGTTTCTTCATTTGTAAAATAAAACTATACCTCACAAAGTGAAGATTAAATGAATTGATATTTATAAAGCATATTCCTGGAACATGGTAAATGGGATATAAGTGTGAAATAAAAGAAGTTCTTAAATGTACATATAGTGTACATGTACATATACCTAATTTGCCTAATTACCTAATTTACAATTTACCTAATTGTGGGGTATTTCATTAAAAAAAAAACAGAAATAATGATTTAAACATATATAGAGAGATATTTTTTCTTTCTGCATTCTTCATATTCTGTGCTTTTTCTGGAATGTATACTACCCAATTTGGAGACCATTTATTTAGAGCTGTGTTGATAAATGTGATAACCACTAATCATATGTCTTAATAAATTAAAATTTAGTTAAGTTAAAAATTCAGTCCTTCAGTCACACTGATCAGGTGACAGAGAGTGCAGTTATAAAATATTCACATCATGGAAAGTTTATTCATTGGCACAGACCAAGCTGAACAAAGGCACTCAAAGCACTGAAAGGAAGTTGGATCAACTCCTGGCCCAGACCTGTAATTGTGGTATCCTGTTCAAATCAAGTGATAAGATCTCTATCTGATCCTCACATCATATCCATAACATGGATATAAAAATAGGAATTTCAGAGCTGGGCATGTAGCTCAGTGACAGAGCACTTGATTAGCATACACAAAGTCCTAGGTTCAATTCCCCAATACCACAAAAACAAAACAAAAATATAGGAACTCCTGCCAGGCGAGGCCTCGCACACCTATAATCTCAGCGGCTGGGGAGACTGAGGCAGGAAGATCATGAGTTCAAAGCCAGCCTCAGCAAAAGCAATGAGCTAAGCAACTCAGTGAGACCCTGTCTCTAAATAAAAAACAAAATAGGGCTAGAAATGTGGCTCAGTGGTTGAGTGCCCCTGAGTTCAATCACTAGTACCCGCCCCCCAAAAAATAGGAACTACTTCATAGACTGCTGAGTGAAAGAAAGGAGATGAGGTATGTAAAGTCTCTGGCAGAGTACCTACCACACAGAGGAACTTGAAAATATTAGTACAATTTGAGTTTAAATCAACTCAATTCTATAAGCCTGAAAATCAAAGAAGACCTTGTTATATCTTTGAGTCTAAAGGATAAACTTTTCAAGAGAAGTTTGGTCAATGTTAGTTGAAAACAGAGCTCTTCAAGAGGAAATAGAAAATATCTGTATTTTAATTACTCCTTAATTTCTTCATCCCTTTAACCATCATAGTAAAATGGCACTGCCATCCACAAACCTAATGAGTCATCATCCTTTCATCCTCTTTCACATTTTCTTCATCCAGTCTCTTTGCTTCCAAATCTCTTTGCTTCATCTGATCTCTCCTCTTGCCCCTCTTCACAGGGACTACATGAAACTGGGTCTTTCCACTGCAGAAACCCTTCAATGGCTCTCTCTGAAGCTGCCATATGTCATTGTGAGGCTACAGTAGCACAACCCTATGGGGGGGTACATTTCACATTGGAGGCACTTGTAAGTTTGTATTTATTATAAATATTTTCTGGCAGATTTCAGTAAAATAACTTGTTCTAACAAAAGTGTATTACAACAATTTTCCAGCTGCCCCAAATTTTTCTGATTTTCCCAAATGTGCCATATGGGGTAAGAACATTTCTCTTTCACTTAGAATAGAATGCCAAATTATCCCAGGTCTTGTAAGGCCTAGCACAATTAGTTCCTGCCATCTTAAAATGACACTCAGTTCCACCAAATTTCATTCACATTGACCTTCTTTCATTTCCCAAAATACATCAAGCTCTTTTTTGCTGTGGGACTCGCTGTTGCGGCCACCTCTCTACCTAGGGCAGTCAGAGAGCACTCTGCCCTCCTGTGCCCTTCACATAGGTGCAGCTCCTTGTTATCTTGCAGGCCTCAGAGAGGCCTGCCCTGCCACTCTTCCTGAAAGCATGCCCCTGTGATTCTCAGCAACAGGCCTCTATTTTCCTCATAGTACTTTCAGGTCTCCCTGGAGACTGGAAGCTCTATGAGGGCCTTACTGCAAGCTTGTCAGTGTTCTATGTGGCATTACTGCCACCCGTTTCTACATTCCCTTCTGCTACAGGGAGAAGGCCTAGAACTCTAATTTTCCAGAGTAGTTTTCCTGAATGATTCCAGGTTAAATTCTGCCAATGGACACCTATGTGAGATTAAACAGCAGAAGAAAAGGAGAAACTAGTATTCTCCAGCTTCTATGGTCTGAATCCATGTCCCTTCAAAATTCATGTGTTGAAATTTAATCCCCAAAGTGTTGATATTAAGAAGTGGGAGTGGAAGAGTGCTTGCCTAGCATTCATGAGGTTCCATGTTCAGTCCCTAACACTGTTGCCGCCTGAAGCGATGGCCGCTTGGAGCAACAAATCCGCGGGAAGAAGTTCAGAGGCGAATTGGAAACAAACAGCTTTTTTTTTTTTTTTTTTTTTTTTTGTCGTACCGGGGATTGAACTCAGGGGCACTTGACCACTGGGTCACATCCCCAGACCTTTTTGTATTTTTATTTAGAGACAGGGTCTCACTGAGTTGCTAAGTGCTTCCCCATTGCTGAGGCTGGCTTTGAACTCGCGATCCTCCTGCCTCAGCCTCCCAAAGTGCTGGGATTACAGGCGTGCGCCACCGCGCCCGGCTACAAACAGCTTTTTTATTCTGATAACTTTTCTCTCTGGCTCTAACAACGACTTTAACACGCACCACACACACCACCAAAAAATGGCGCAGACCCGATCAGCAATCTTGCTCAAGTCCCGCGAGATTCCGGGCCAAGTCCCGTGAGACTACGGAAGGCGGCAATGCCCAAACATCTCCATGGCCCGTAGTCAACTGCAATCTTAGCCATCTCCCCAAACAGAGCTCCTGCATAACACCACTGCATAAAAAGGGGGAAAAAGGTGGGGCCCTTGAGAGGTGATTAGATAATGAGGAGTTTCAAGAATGGGATTAGGGCCCTTTAAAAGCAGTCTCAGGGAAGATGTTTTTGTCCCTTCTGCCAAGTGAGGAGATACAGAAAGCACCTAAGAGGAGTGGGCTTTCACCAGATAACAAATTTGCTAATGCCCTAATTTTGAATTCCCAGCCTCTCGAACTGAGAGCAACACATTTCTATCATTTATAAATTGCCAGTCTTAGATATTTTGTTATAGCAGCCCAAACGGACTAAGACACCAATATAATTTTGAACAGGTAGCTCCAATCATAGGGAACAATATATTTCTCTAGATTTCTAGGACAATATTAGATAAACACACACACAAAATTAATATTCTATTTTTTAAAGGGAGGGGACTGTATTCTGAAAAAAAAAAAAAAGAAGAAGAAAAGTAGTGGAAGTGTTCCAGACTAAAAGAGGCAAAAGAAATATGATAACTAAACATAATACCTGACCCTACACTGGACCCTGTATTAGAAGGGAAGAATGCTATAAAGGATATTATTGGCTCAATTGACAAAATTGGAAGGTGAGTGGAAAATTATATAAAAGTGTTACATAAGTTTACTGTCCTAGTTATGAAAGAAAATATTCCTATTCTTAGGATATACACATTTAGGGGTAAAGAGTCATGATGTGCATAATTTGCCCTCAAGTGATTCAGAAAAAAATTCACATATAATGTAATCTAAATAGTATACATAAAGGAGAGGAACCACATGTATAAAAGATAAAGCAAATAAAGCAAAATGTTAGTAAGTGAACCTGAATAAAGCATAAATGAATGATCTTTGTACCATTTCTATTCTTACAGTCTATCTGTAAGTTTAGATTTATTTCCTCAAAAACCAAATAAAGGGACCAGGGGTATAACTCAGTGGTAGAGCATGTGTTTAGCATGTGCCAGGATCTGGGTTCAAACTCCAGCATCAAAAGAACAGACACTAAAATAGAATAATGTAATACAAATTAGGATAGTTGTCTTAAATATCTGATCTCAAAATGGGCTCAGACTGACAGCTACATGATTTAAAAGCGATACTTTTTGTGCTTCTTTTAATTTCCCAGTGAACAGAAAGTGAATTTACTCTTCTTACAGAAAACAAGATGTTCCCTGGCTGTGAGAAAATAACTCATCATCTTTCTAAACAATTAAATATGGGACATTTGTGACCTTGACCTACAAACCAGTTTGGCATACTCATGTTTGCAGCAGATTATGAACTGTGTGAAGTGAGAACATATATTCCTTATAAAAATTCATTATGCAAAGAGAATAATCCAAATTATAACCACAAGGGTTGGGATGTAGCTCAGGGGTAGAGTGTATACTTAGTACACAAAGGCCCTAGGTTCAATCTCCAGCACCCTCCTCCAAAAATTAGCAATTATAAATCATAATCATATTACCAAAGCATTACACATCTTTTTGTTTGTTTGTTTTGAAGTAGGAAGGCCTCTGGCATAGAAATACAGTTCTATGCCATCTTATCAGAAGTCCTTACAGTCAGCTCTCAACAAAAAGCATTTAGGAAAGTTTCCTAGTTAAATGACATAGAAGGTTCCCTTATAGTTACTGCAAGGCAGTAAAAAGGTCAGCGTTTGTTAGGTGTTAGCAGGAAGGTAGGAAAGAATAGATGGGGCACAGAAGATGTTTTAGGTCAGTGAAAACATGTATGATACTATAATGGTGACTACATGTCTATTTTGTGTGTGTGTGTGTGTGTGTGTGTGGTTACCAGGGATTGAACTCAGGGGCACTCAACCACTGGGTCACATCCCCAGCCCTTTTTTGTATTTTATTTAGAGACAGGGTCTCACTGAGTTGCTAAGTGCCTCGCCATTGCTGAAGCTGGCTTTGAACTCGTGATCCTCCTGCCTCAGCCTCCCAAAGTGCTGGGATTACAGGCGTGCGCCACTGCGCCCGGCTTACATGTCTATTTTAATTTGTACAAATCCATAGATCACACAACATCAAGAGTGAACCCACAGCCAGCTGTGGTGGTGCAGGCCTATAATCCCAGCTACTTGAGAGGCTGAGGCAAGAGAATCACAAATTCAAAAGCAGCCTCGGCAATTTAGGGAGGCCCTAAGCAACTTAACAGGACCTTGTCTCAAAATAAAAAATAAAAACAGCAGGGGATGTGGCTCAGTGGTTCAATCCCCAGTACAAAAAAAAAAAAAAAAAAAAAAAAAAAAAAACCCACAGCTAGGTGTTACACACTTGAAGTCCCAGCTACTCAGGAGGCAAAAGCATGAGAATAACAAGTTCAAAGCCATCCTGGACAACTTAACAAGATCCTGTCTCAACAACAACAAAAAAGAGTGAACTCTTGTGCAAACTATGTCCTTTGGATAATATTGACACATAGATGTAGATTCATCTATTTCAATAGATATAACCAACTCTGGTGCAGGCTGTTGATGGTCAGGGAGGTTTTGGCAAGTGGGGCAGGATGTGTATGGGGACTCTGTACTTTCCATTCAATGTTGCTATGAATATAAAACTGCTTTAAAAAAACAAAATTTATTCAAAAAGAAAATATTGCATATATCTTAAGGAGAAGTTGGAATTTAAGCTTGGGGAGTTGAGAAACTTTTTGGCAGGCATTGAAATGTATTTCTTCAAAGATTTATTGTAAATTGTATTTCTCAGACTACTGCTCTTTTTACCATCTGTCAAACTATCTCACCTTACAATAAAAAAATGCGACATTCAAATTTGAACAGAGGCACTTATTCATATTTTTTAAATTAAATTTTCTTGGCAGAAATTTGATCTTTACATTCAGAGTTTTAACATGTAAACCTAGTATACATCAAGAGATCTGTGACTTTTTCCCAACGATGGATATAAACTGATGAGAGATTCACCCTACTCCACACTAAGTTTATATATTTCTAACAGGGAAATCATTTACTTGTCACATTGGAAACTAAGGACGTAGGTTTATGCTTACTTTCATCTTAACAGAAACATAAGGCTTAAACATCCTAAACTAAAATAAATCCCTTATAGATTAGTGAATTACATGTAAAAATGTATCCTTTAGTAAAATACAGTGCTTTGTCAATGTTTTATCTTTGGCAGGATTATGAATGATTCCTTTTCTTTTTTTCTTTCTGTATTTTATCTATTTTCCAGAATAACAGCGTATTATTTTATTTTAAAAATGAGACATAATCACGGACAAGTTTGCAATGAAGTATAAATCCTATTGAAATACTCATATATGAAAAGACACAATGGCTGCTTTCTTCTATGGAAAATTCCTAAATTATTTGCATATTACCTTATTTGCCAGTAGAGGAAAATTATACAGCAAATGCTTTATTTCTTAACACTAACTCCTATGAATGACAACCTATTAACCTCAACAAAGTTTACCAAATAGCCAGGCATGGTGGTACACACCTGTAATCCCAGCTAAGGCAGGAGGATTGCAAGGTCAAGGCCAGCCTCAGGACTTAGGGAGGCCCTAAGCAATTTAGTAAGACCCTATCTCAAAATTTAAAAGAAAAAAAATGGCTGGGGCTGGAGCTCAGTGGTAAAGTACTCTGGCTGGATTCAATCCCTAGTACCAAAAAAAAAAAAAAAAAAAAAATTATTGAATAAACTTACTTTCTATGAAACTAGCTCAAAGTATACAACATGCAAAGTTTGAACACTGTGTTAAGTTTCTAAAACTTGGTGCCAGATTAAATAAAATCCAACAGAAACTCTCAATTCAAATATTGCCAAGAGAATCTATTTTTAAAGCAATATATTTTTCTAGAAGACTAACATAAATATTTCGTTGAAACTCTAAAGAAATTTAAGCATCATTTCATTTAAAAATTCCTTTTCAAATGAAAACATGAACTTTGCAGTCATAGAGACCTGATTCTGCAACTTATTAGCTATATAACCCTGTGTGACACTGTATAAGTAGCTTAACTGCTCTGTATGTAAATTTCTGTATTATAAAATTTGTAAGATGAGGAAAAGAATCTGTAGTCCCTAGGATTATAAAGATTAGGGATAGTGTAAATCAAGCACAAATCACAGCACCTGGGAAATGCTAGGTGCTAAATAAACAGTAGATGTGATGGTAATAGTTATAGTAGTAAATGTTGTTGCTATTAAAATTACTATTAGAATACAAATTCTTACCATTTATGTGAAAAGGTAGAAAATAGTATATTAAAACTTGACGTGTGTGATTCACAAATCCCTGGCCAAATTTTGCAAAGGTCTTTGTGCCTTTCCAATGACTCTTCATGCATGTCAAACTGAGAACACTCAGGGCTGTTCACAAGCAGGACAAACTGTAATGTAAACAAAGTCATCCTTTAGCCTCAACCAATGACTCCCCTGCCTCCCCTGGTCTTCCTCTGAGTTTGTGAAGAGCAAAACCCTCCAACCCAAATCTACGCACAAGTTTGTTTCCTTCTTCCTCCTTTTCTGTCTTCCTTCCTTCAATACTAGGGATTGAACTCAGGGCCTCAAATATACTAGGCAAGTACTCTACTACTAAACTACATCTCCAGTCCTTTTTATTTTTCACTTAGAGAGAGGATCTCACTAAGTTGCCCAGGCTGGACTTGAACTTGAGATCTTCCTCCTTCAGCCTCTCAAGTAACTGGAATTACAGCTGTGTGCCACCAGGCCCAGCACAAGTTTCTTAACTTTTAACTCAAGCTCAGAAGAAAAGGTCTGGTGGGTACCACATCAGGCAGATATCTCCAGATGGAACAGGGAACCTGGTTCTAAAAGTCGGGCAAGGTGATTGGACCAGAACAAGGGACCTGGAGCAGGGACCATATTCCCAGCAGAACAGTTTCCCTACTCCACCTCAGCATGTACCATTACTCTGTATTGCATTATGACTCATAAATAAGGCAAGTCAGCTTTTAGGAAAGGAAACCAAAATTTGGAAATGAAACTAAATGGCAAAGCAACAAAGAAACAGGGAACAAAGGCATGAGACATAGGCTCATAGCCACACACCATAGGACTTAGAGCAGAGAACAGTTTCCAAAACTGGGGTCAAAATTCCTAAGGTTTGGACAGGAGGAAGTTTTGATTTGGAAAACACTAATTCATTTTGTAAGAGTGAGGCAAAGTTATGAATGGCCTTTTCCCCTCCATGCAACACTTCCTTCCCACTTTCTCCACTTACTGAATTTTCTCTTGCTGATTCTCTTGCATAACATTGCAGCATATCTTTATCTATTTCTCTGTTAAGTCTCTGCTTTTCCATAAGAAGAATGCTGATATACACTTGACTTTCCCAGAAATAGAGTATCATGTATGTGTGTAGAAATATGTATGTACATCATGGGTTTGAAGACCAAGAAAATCCATGGAACTCTTCTGCTTGGGAATAAATTGAGGTGAAAAATGAAACAGTAGCAGCACACTCCTGTAATCTCAGAGGCTGAGGCAGGAGGATCCAAAGTTCAAAGCCAGCCTCAGCAATGGTGAGGTGCTGAGCAACTCAGTGAGACCCTTTCTCTAAATAAAGTACAAAATAGGGCTGGGGATGTGGCTCAGTGGCTGAGTGCTCTTGAGTTCAATCCCCAGTACCAAAATTAATTAATTAGTTAATTAATTAATTAAAAGAATAAATTCATTTTATTTATTTGTATTTCAATTTATGCATTTATCCAAATGTTTTTGGTGGCAGGAGCTCAGTGATAGAACACATGCTTACCATTCATGAAGCCCTAGATTCAATTCCCAGTACACCCCAAAAATTATATATATGTAGTCACATATGTATGTGTGTGAATATATATATGTGTGTACGTATGTATATTAATTGATATGAGCCAAGTAATTTTCTTAGAATTGAGAAAGTCATGGAGTAGGATACATAGGGAAGACAGACAAGGTACTTGTCCTCATGGAGTCTACATTTTAGTAAGAGGAGAAAAGACAGGTAATAAGCAAGATATTTGCAGACAGTAGAGAGTGCAATAAAGGACATAAACAAGGTAGGTACAATGATGTCACCTAGGATTATTTAGGGTGGGAAGTAGTTTATCCCCATAAAATTCATCCATGCCACCATGATCATTACTCTTCTTTGAGAAGGACAACTGATACTTTCTCTGTCCTATGTAAATTGCCATGCAAATGCATCATCAAGACAAGTTTCCTAGCCAAAAGTCATATCCTGTCTCTCTTACTGTCACACACTTTCAATCAGATTATTGCCACTAACCTACTCTTCTATAAAAGCTCTGAAGTCATTGCAGCGTATTTAAAGGAAAGTGACCAGTCATTCTAGAAAGGATGGTCCATACAGTTTTTCTAAGGAGATTACAATTGAACTGAAAGATGAGAAAGAGACAACCCTAGAAGAGCTAAGGAAATGTGTTCCCAGCCAAAAGAGGTGCATGTACAAAGAACCCCAGACAAAAAGAGCTTATAATGAACTCAGACTAGAAAGAAGACCACTACTTGGGACCCCAAGTAATAATATCAAGTCCATAGCAAGGGAGAGATCAAGACTGTAAATATAAATCTGGACTATGTCCACAGAGGGATATAAAATGAGAGTAGAGTTAGCAGTACTCACAAGAAATTTTATAGAAGAAAACATTTCAAGACCAAGAATCCGAAGATGGATGAATATAATCTATTTGCTATAGACTGAAAGTGTATGCCATCCCAAAATTCATCTGCTGAGATCCTAACCCATGAAGTGATATTATTAGAATATGGGCCAGGGGCTGGGGTTGTGGCTCAGCGGTAGAGCACTCGCCTAGCATGTGCACGGCCCGGGTTCGATCCTCAGAACCATGTAAAAATAAAGGTATTGTGTACAACTAAAACAAATAAATAAATATTTTTTTAAAAGAATATGGGTAATCAGATCATGAGAGAATGCTTATGAAGGGGATTGGTGCCCTTGTAAGGACCCCAGAGTGCTCTCTTACCCTCTTTCTGCCTGTAAGGATACAAGATGTCAAGAGCCTGCAGCCTAGAAAAGAGCCCTCAGCAGAACCCAACCATGCTGGCACCCTGATCTCAGACTTCCAGCCTCCAGAAGTGTAAGAAATAAATTCCTATTGTTAATAAGCCACCCAATTAATGTTTCGTTGTAACAGCCCAAACTGACTCAGACACTGCATAAAGATGTTTATTGCAGTATTGTTTAAAATATCGTGTAAATAGGAAAAAGAAATCTCTATTTGGGAGCCATTGAGCATGTTAATACAATGAAATATTATTCAATAATTAAAAGTTTGACTAAGACTTCTAGATAGGTGCTGAGTCTGGTAGCACACACTTGTAATCCCAGCAACTAGACAGGTGAGGCAGGAAGATCACAAGTTTGATGCCAGCAACTAACTGAGACCCTCTGCAACTTAGCAAGATAGAAAATAAAAATGTCTCTGGGGTTGGGGTTGTGGCTCAGTGGTAGAGCACTCGCCTAGCACGTGTGCGGCCCAGGTTTGATCCTCAGAACCACGTAAAAACAGATTGTGTACAACTAAAGTAAATAAATAAATATTTTTTTAAAAAGAAAATAAAAATGTCTCAAAATAGAAAATAAAAAGGGTTGGAGATGGACCTCAGTGGTAAAGTACCTCTGGGTTCAATCCCCAGAACCAAAAGCAACAAACTCCCATTCAAAGGACTTCTAGAGAGGAAAGGGTATATTTATATTATAATACCAAGTGGTTATAAAATACTGTAAACTTGTCCATATAACATGACAACTATATAAAAATATGGATGAGGAAGGACAGGAAAGAATACATGAAAAGGTTAACACTTATTCTTTTTTTCAGTCCTTTCCATGTTTTCCACAATTCCCATTCTGTTAATTGGTTTACTTTAGGCTTATACCAAGGTAACAAACCACCCCAAATATCTCAATGGCTTACACAAAATTTATTTATCACTCACACATCCATTGTAGTTCAGGTGTAGTAGATAATAAAAGATTACCCTTATCAATACTTTCCCTCTCTGTATCATATGCTATTCACTACAACATGAATAGGAGTCTAGCTGGGCACAGTGGCACATGCCTATAATCCCAGCAACTCAGGAGTCTGAGGCAAGAGAATTGCAAATTTGAGGCCAGCCTGAGCAATTTAGTGAGACCCTAAGCAACTTAGCAAAACCCTGTGCCAAAACAAAAAATTAAAAGGATTGAAGATGTGGCTCAGTGGTAGAGCACCCCTGGGTTCAATAACCAGCACCAAAAAAAAAAAAAAAAAAAAAAAAACCACCTTCAGAGGATGTCAAATTCAGATTCCTTAACAAAGTCCTCCCTATCACGCCTCAGCCCACCTTTCTAGATAGGTTACAGTTTTCCTACTGATACACTCAATAGAAGATATTGGTTACTTTTGCCTCTTTGCATCTATTTACACTTCTATTGGCAAAACAATATCCCAGTTTTTCTTAGCATAACCATTCCTACCCAACTCTTGGCCAAAACAATTCAGGTGGGATTAACTCTCCACCAGCTCCAAACATGAATGGTTTATGCCAAGAAGAGTCACAAGTACTTATAGATACGGTCATTGATCCCATCAGAATGAAGCCAAGAAACTTTTTTTTTTTTTGTACCAGGGATTGAACTCAGGGGCACCAGACCACTGGGCCACATCCCCAGCCCTTTTTTGTATTTTATTAGAGACAGGGTCTCACTGAGTTGCTAAGTGCCTCGCCATTGCTGAGGCTGGCTTTGAACTCGCGATCCTCCTGCCTCAGCCTCCCAAAGTGCTGGGATTACAGGTGTGCGCCACCGCGCCCGGCTAAGAAATTTTTTTTGACAACTAAATGAAATGATATGCTCTTGCCTGCTGACATGACCAAGGGATTCTCCAACCCCAGGGCTGCTGCATGCCTTGGGACCAGGAAGGAGGTTTCCCTAGGATGTAGCTCTGTACAGTGGGAGCCATGAACAGAGAGAGGAAAAGATGCAAGACTCTTGACACATCAAGCCTTATCTGCAGTCTAAACCATTTCTGGAATTTTCAGGTGACAAGCTGAATTCCCTTTATTATTTAAGTTAATGTGAGTTGGGTTTTCTGTTGATTTTGACCAAAAGACTTTTAATTAATGGTGCACTATGCTGGGCGCAGTGGCACACGCCTATAATCCCAGGATTTGGGAGGCTGGGGCAGAAGGATAGTGAATTCAAAACCAGCATCAGCAATGGCAAGTCACTTAGCAACTCAGTGAGACCCTGTCTCTAAATGAAATACAAAAAATGGCTGTAGATGTGGCCCAGTGGTCGAGTGCCCCTGAGTTCAATCCCCAGTACCAAAAGAAAAAAAAAAAATAATGGTGCACTTATGGTCTAGCCACGCTGAATCACTTTCGTTTCTCTAAAACCCATGTATTTTCACTTTAAAGTATGGTTAAACTGAGTGCCAAATGTATTGAGCATAGTTACCATAAAAGCATGTTCCAGGTTCTTATTATCATGAATAAACAACAGAATCACCATCTGCAGCATCTGGGAAAATCTTTAAAACTTGAGAACATTTTAGATTTCCAGTTGTTGAAAAGTGCCATTCCTTAGGCATTGACTTGTATCCATCTGTCATTTTAAGGCATGTGCCTAGACAAATGGGCGGCTCTCATACTCTGAGGTCCAAGTATCTTTCAACATAATTTGTGAGAAGCCAGTTTGGATACAACTGAGAGGCAGACTTGGAGCAGTGTGAAGACCTCCTTGGAAGCCTGACAGTTTGCTTATGTGGCATGTGTGGATAGAAAAGTCCCTGTCAAGTCAAAGTTATGTTTCTTACTTCCTGGTGTGGTTCTATGAATGGGGAACTGTGTGTTCCTCTGGACACGTTCAGCACAGCTCCAAACAGTGTGGCCAAGTCAACTGGAGAATATTTCAAAGATAACAAAAAGAGGAGAAACAGTTTTCAATCAGAGGAGCAAGACTCTATCTCTCCCCGTCTTAGAAAAATTTTCTCCTCTTCTCACCACATTTGAACAGCTAGAGAAACCTCTAAGAACTGATGGTATGACAAAATTTCAAAGTTGCCAAGAAATACCTTCCAGAAACAGTGTAGTGAATGGAACATGTGGTTCATAGTCATCTCAGCCATACAAATCCATCTTTTCTTGGGTCACTGTAGTTTTTTCCCCTCTAACTCTTCTAAATAAGACCCTTCAGCCCTCTAGGTGTTGACAAATATTGAGGTGTTCAAGGCAAACTTTCTGGACCTCGGTAGCAATGATGGATAAAGCAGATCCATTAACCATAAAGAAGGATTTTTTGAAGAGTTGGCATTTTTCAAGACAGATACATGATTGCTAGGCCCTTCAAAAAGCAAGGCTATCTCAATGAGCACTTTTACTTATTGCAAACTGTAGAAAAGCATTTGAAACACAGTATCAAGGCTAGCTTTCTAAATCTCCATGAAACAGTCAAGAAAACCATATCTGCCTTTTTGTTGTTGTTGCTATTTCAATCTCATAGGAAGAAAAATGTATGTGAAGGAAAGAAATAATTACCACCTGTATGCCCTGAATGAAATTATAGAATAATGGCAGAAAATATATACAGAAAGCTAGCAAGATGATTCATAAGTACAGTCACTGAAATAGCTCAGCTTTTGTGTATGGTGCGACAGATCTGCCAACAACTAACTCATGTAATAGGATAATCACTTGGGACTAGAGTTATTTAAGAGTTCCTGTAAAGTACACCTACCTCTGTAGAACCGGAAAATGACACTGACTTTTGGGGAATGTGACAACCAGCACAGGAGAAGAACGACAAGGAAGTAACCTACTGGTGAATTCCAGGGCACCAGGTGCTGGCATGTGCCCCCTCACCTTCTCCTCCACCTGCCTGCCTGCGACCATCCTGGGCTACACCTCTGGCTGAGGCTGAGTCAGCCTCCTTGGTCCTCCTTTCTTCTCTTGTGCAAGCCAGCTGCCCAGGGCCTTTCCCTCTTTGAAGCCACCACCTCCCGTTTTATTTTTGGCTTCGCTTCTGCTCTCTAAACTGGAGATGCATGTTTGCAAGTTTAACTCAGTCTTTACTCCTCCCTAATAAAAGCTTTTATGTCCTCTTCATTCTAAGGCTTCCTTACTGATCACCTCGCCTCAGGAAAGCAGGCAGGGAAAGAACAGCCACTGCAGGAAGACTTGGAGCTCAAGAAATCTTACCAAGATCTCACTCCAGGACCTGGCTCTAATTCAT
This sequence comes from Tamias sibiricus, assembly GCA_025594165.1. NCBI lineage: Eukaryota > Metazoa > Chordata > Mammalia > Rodentia > Sciuridae > Tamias > Tamias sibiricus. Next base: position 211,013,455 of record CM046658.1, read on the forward strand.
GGCTCTCCAGAAGTCCCTAGACTCTGCATTTGATTGTATCATAAAGGGTTTTTGTTTGGGTTCAATCCTGGGGATATGTATATATTTACTTTTTTTTGAGACAGGGTCTCACTAAGTTGCTTAAGGCCTCACTGAGTTGCTGAGGCTGGCCTCAAACTCACAATCCTCCTGCCTCAGCCTCCCCAGTTGTTGGAATTATAGGTGTGCACCACTGTGTCCGGCTATATCATAAACTTTGTCTTCACCTCTCCCTGGAGTGAGGGCAGACCAGCAACCCTGCACACCTGCCTGCTTTCCTATGAGGCCTCCTTCCCAGCACTTTGGCCTGTGATTACAATGAGGATTGAATGATGCAGTCCCTAGTATCCCCTCTGGCACCATTTTTCTGAAGCAAATAATTTCTACTTCTGAGGGCCTACAGACTGGATGCCATTTCTTTCTAAATATTCCCTACTCCGCAGAGAAACTCTTACCTTTGTTAACGGAGATAAGATAATGCCTGAGATAAGTAAGATCTGACCAAAAAGTACATTGTGTTCTCGCTTTTGTGTCTTTATTTATTTATATTGGTACCAGAGATGGAACCCAGGGGTGCTTTACTGCTAAGCCACATCCCAAGCCCTTTTTTTTTTTAAGACAGGGTTTTGCTAAGTTGCTTAGGGCCTCACTTAGTTGTTGAAACTCGCCTTGAACTTGTAATCCTTCCGCCCCAGTCTCCCCAATGGCTGGGATTACAGACTGGAGTCACAATTTCTGTTTTGGTTTTTGTGTCTTTTTGCATGAGAGGATTTCAAGCAAGAGACAAGACTTAGTCAACGTATAGAAAAGTTTATTAGAAGAGAAAGAAGAGGAGAGAACTCATCCTCAAGGGAGAGAGTGGATACTTTCAGAGAAGAGAGTGATAACTTACTTCTTTGTGTCTTAGTTTTTTATTGGAGAAGGAAGAAGATGGTTAGACAGTCCCTCCCACAAAATACCTCTCCATCTTGATTGGCAGACTACATTAGCTAATAACTTAAGGGCAACTCTTGGTCATCTTGGCCTGGCTGACAGGTCCTAATTGGAATTGGTTTTACAGAATTTATGGTGGGAGGACTCTAGTCTTCATCATCCTGCTTTCCTAGGTCAGGGAATCTCTGGTCTGTGTTGTGTGTGTAGGGTCTTGCTTAAGATGTCTTAGCACTTAGGCCCTTCTGAGCAAACATACCCTTGTCCTCCCTTGAATTTGTCTTCCTCCTGTTGTAAGAGGGATCGTTCACAGGGCTGAGATCCCACAAGGTTCCTGAAATAGCTCTTGTCGGACCTTGTGGCATCCCTGAAGCAGGGCTGTTGATTAACTGACTTGCTCTGTACAAAGTATTTTCTTAAACTCCTGACCCCCCTGCTGAGGTCTAACTGCTAACATCTCCAGATACTTCCTCACACACCCCAACATAGAGCTTAGCCACCAGGATCCTACTAGCCCTTACCTTACCACCTGATGGCTTCCTGTGTGACCTTGGGCATGTGCCCATAGAGCTGGGGTGATGTCTCAAGAGATAGTCCACTTAGCACAGAACCAGGTACACAGTAAGAACTGACATCAAGAATCTTACCTATATCTGGTTGCTATAGTCCTGTCACTAAGGGACAATACACAGCCCAGTAGGAGGCCTCCTGGACTTTGCTCCATCGTTGCTACTGGTGTCCATTCAGACGGGTCAGCAACCATGCCAACTTGGTTGCTAAACATTTTTATCTTAATACTGTTTGAACTATGTGTGCTAAAAGCAAAGCACACAGATGAGTTATCAAAGCACCAGAGAGGAGAGAGAGGGCTCACAAACACAGATTTGGAGGGATAAGAGGGAACAGGATGGCGAGGTGACTTTAATCTCCAACATGGTCGGCAAACAGGGTCTTACTGGTTCACAGGATAACAGAGAAGCGAAGAGAAGATCTTTGTATTAGTTTCCTGTTGCTGCCAGAACAGATTACCACAAGAGGGGATCAAAAAAAATGATAAATAAATAAAAAACAACAGAACTTTTTTTTCTCTCTCACAGTTTTGGAGGCCAGAAGCTCTGTGCTTTCTCTGGAGGCTCTGGGGAGATCCTTCCTTCCTCTTGCAGCTGCTGGTGGCTCTAGGAGGTCCTTGGCTTATGGCTCTTTAACATCGATCTCTGTCTTTATCTCCTCATGGCTTTCCCCCATCTCTCTGCCTCAAATCTCCCTCTGCCTTTCTTTTATAAGGACAACTGTCAGGGGATTTGGGCCTGCCCTAATCCCAGGATGATCTTATCTTGAGATCCTTAATGTCATCTACCAAGACTCTTTTTCCAAAAAAGATCACATTCACAGGTTTGGGGGCACGGTTTGAGATTTGTTAGATTTACTATAAATATGTTCAAAAGCAAGTCTTTGCATATGAAGGCACTTAATAAATTTTGTGGTTTGTGTGTGTCTACCTTGCACTTGATGATTTTCAGAAGAATGTAATTCCATGACAATGAAGTGGTCCTCAGTGGGGAGAGTTCCTCAGAGCCATTCTGGTACCCTGGCTTTTCCTTATCTTTTCCAGTTCTAGAAGCCACTGGCATTCCTCATGGTCCCACATCATTCCTACCTCTTGTTCCATCATGAAATCTCCCTTCTCTGACTCTTCTAAGGACAGTTGTGATTACATGGGGCCACCACAATAATCCACGGTAATTTTCCCACATGGCTGTTCCTTTTATTTTTTTTTTTAACTGGGGATTGATTCCAGCAGGGTTCCTCTACTACTAAGCCACACATCCCCATCCCTTTTTAATTTTTTTATTTTGAAATAGAGTCTTACTAAGTTGTCCAGTCTTGCCTTGAACTTTCAATCCTCCTGCCTTGGCCTCCTGAGTTCCTGGGATTACAGGTGTGTGCCACCACATCTGGCCTCATGGTTCTTAATTTAATCACACCTGCTGTTATGGTTTGTATATGTGGTCTCTCCCAAAGCTCCTGTGTTAATCAGGAATGTTCAGAGATGAAATGATAGGATTGTGAGAGCTGTAACCTAATCAGCCATCCTAGTTTGAATGGACTGACTTGGAGGTAACTGTACTCAAGTGGGGCTTGGCTAGAGGAGTTGGGTCAATGGAGGCCCTAGAAGGGTTCATTTTCTCTGTGGTCCCATCCCACTTCTCTCTTTCTATCTCTCTCTCTCTCTCTCTCCTTCCTTGCTGCCATGAGGGGAGAAACTTCCTTCCACCATGCCCTTATCCCATGATATTCTGCCTCACCTTGGACCCAGAGTTGGCCATCTATGTACTGAAACCTCTGATACCATGAGCAAAAATGAACTTCTAAGTTGTTCTTGTTGGTCGTTTTGGTCACAATGACACAAAACCTGACTAAAACACCTGTAAAGCCACCTTAAACATAATCGGCTTCCAGAGATTAGGAACCTGATTATTATTATTTGGAGGATGAATATTCTGTGGAACATTGCTGGAAACTGGGATGTCATTCTAAGAGCAATAAGAATCAATAGAGATTTTTAAGGAGGGTGTGAAATGAGAAGAATCCAGATGATGAAAGCAGGAATCACACTAGACACAGAGACAAAAGCTTTAGCTGTGGCAGGAAGATTTGAACGTTAACCTAGAAATACACCATATTTTTCTACTTAAGGACTATATAGTAATGTGTAGGATAAGTGGTAAATAATGTGTCTTTCTTCCTAGTTATTCTGGTTTGGTCTTTCTCAATTATCCTTTAAGGTTTTTACAAAGCCCTGTTTCAAGACCCCTTGATTATTATTGTAGATGGACAGCTGGACAAGCTGGATTCCAAGTGATGATTTGGTCAAGATCATGGTGCCCTTGATGAGCAGGCCAGGTGCACGTAAGTCTGGTGAAATGCTGCCACAGCAGATATGTTTCCACATGCCTCACCAAAGCACACCTAGCAGAGAAAGATACAAGAACCACCTTAGAACAAGAAATGACTGAACAACAACAGAAAGAAATGTTATGAAACTATTATAAATCCAAGAATGTGGACCATGTCGACTCCTGGAAAAGCTTTACTAACATGAAGTGAAGAAAGTGAACAGAGCTGTTCATGAAGATTATACATGTAAACAAGGTGTAATGGCACTCACCTGTGATCCCAGTGACTCAGGAGGCTGAGGCAGGAGGATCACAAGTTCAAGGTCAGCCTAAGCAATTTAGGGAGGCCTTAAGCAACTTAGTGAGACTTTGCCTCAATGGCTGGGGATGTAAATGGTAGGGCACTCTTGTGTTCAATCCCCAGAACCACAAATAAATAAAAGATTACTTATTTAAAAGATGTGTAAGTAAATCAGGATTTGAATAGAGTTATGTTTCCTTTGATGTTTGTGAAGTTCATTCAAAACAGTCTGTGCTCTGGCACAGCTTCCCACCCCTGTCCTCACACAGAGCTGCGCAGGACTGCCTGGAAGGGCCTGCAGCAAGCCTTTGCCTTTTCTGTTTTCCCTGGTCTTCTAATCCTGTTCCTTCCTGCTTCCACTCTCTTTTCCCACCTCAATGTTACCTGCTTTAGATGACTTAGACTAAAACTCCTGCCTTCACTGGCTGTCCTCAGCAGGTCTGGGAGTTTTGGCTCCCCACTCAAAACTGTGGGGAAGAAAAGCAGTTTTCCTGCCCTGGCCTCTCCGAGTCAGTGGAACAACACCAGCCTACAAGGCTTCCCCTCCAAGAAGGGATCAGAGAGGAGGAACAATTCCTTTCCAGAAATGGACAACATAAGATGGTCATTAGAATTCACTTCCTGAGGAGATTCTTTTTTGTTTGTTTGTTTTAGTTGTAGGTGGACACAATACCTTTATTTTATTTATGTGGTGGTAAGGATCGAACCCTGAGCCTCACACATGCAAGACGAGCACTCTACCTCTAAGCCATAGCTCCTGCCCCCTAAGGGAAATTCTTAAGAATGCATTTTGGGGCTGGGGTTGTAGCTCAGTCGTAGAGTTATTGCCTAGCACTTATGAGGTACTGGGTTCGATCCTCAGCACCACATAAAAATAAAAATGAAGCTGTTATGTCCATCTACAACTAAAAAATACTTTAAAAAAGAATGCATTTTGCTGGAGGCAGTGGCGCACGCCTGTAATCCCAGCACTTGGGAGGCTGAGGCAGGAGGATTGCGAGTTCAAAGCCAGCCTCAGCAATGGCGAGGCACTTAGCAACTCAGTGAAACCCTGCCTCTAATAAAATACAAAAAATAAAATACAAAAAAAGGGCTGGAGATGTGGCCCAGTGGTCGAGTGCCCCTGAGTTCAATCCCTGATACCAAAAAAAAAAAAAAAAGAATACATTTTACCATCATCCAGGAAACCAGATTAAGCTAATTTAACAATGAAGAAGATCGTATTTACAAACACACTGATACACAGTGTCAAATTATTTGGAAGTGTAGCAGAATGTTCTATAAAAAGAGACAGAGGGGTTGGTGGTGTAGCTTAGTAGTAGAGCCCTTGCCTAGCATGCATGAGGCCCTGGGTTCAATGAACAGTCAAGGAAATTTAAAAAAAAAAAAAAAAAAAAAAAAAAAAGGCAGAGACAGATTAACCTGCAAGTCTAATCTTTCCTAATTTTAGGCATTCTTTCGTTTCCTGACCCCATTACTGAGAATTTCACTCTCTCAAAAAGAAATTCAGGAGCCAGGGCGCGGTGGCGCACGCCTGTAATCCCAGCACTTGGGAGGCTGAGGCAGGAGGATCGCGAGTTCAAAGCCAGCCTCAGCAATGGTGAGGCACTTAGCAACTCAGCAAGACCCTGTCTCTAATAAAATACAAAAAAGGGCTGGGGATGTGGCCCAGTGGTTGAGTGCCCCTGAGTTCAATCCCTGGTACCAAAAAAAAAAAAAAAAAAAGAGAGAGAGAGAGAGAGAGAGAAATTCAGATTGGCCCAGCTCACATTTCCCAACAGGTCCACTTAAGTGCTGACCAGCTAAAGCAGTGCTGTACTATCTGGTCGCACACCCTCTGCTCCTAACACCCTCCAGTGAAGTTCAGTTTTGTCTGCCCATCAGCCATTCCTTCTTCCTCTGATATTGGCAGCTTAATTTTCCTTAGAATTTTCTCTATGCATTTGATAGGAGTGAAGTTGGCTCATCCCACCTCCAGGGAAGGACACCATGGGGCTGGCCAATCTGAGAAACAAAGTCACCTGGACCCTGGGATGTGACATATGCTTGGCAAACTAGAGTCTATTAAAATTAATGTGGGCTGAGCACATGGTGGCACATGCCTGTAATTCTAGTGACTAGGAGACTAAGGAAAGAGGATTGCAAGTTCTAAGCTAGCATGAGCAATTTAGCAAGGCCCTGTCTCAAAATAAAAAAATAAAAAATGGCTGGGGATGTAGCTCAGTGGTAAAGCACCCCTGAATTCAATCCCCAGTACCAAAATAAAACAAAAACAATTTTAATCTAGTGCAATATTGGGGAGTAGAAGAGCTCTCTTCCCAGCAGGGCTACTGAAAGGAAGAGCTAAAAGCTACAGCTGTGACCACCATCACATCACTATAAAGGGTATGTCTGCAGAGCCTACAGAAAGGAAAGGAATGCAGAGGTGGTGTGACAGTTGTCAATGTATTGCCTCTTAATTCCAAATTCACCCTTTATTGCTTGCTCAGCAAGAATTAAGCAGAACCTTTAAATATTCCTCCTTTATTAGCTGTCATGATGTTAAACTTTGTCAGTAGAGGGCACTGAGGAGACATGGCAGAAGAAAAGCATTTTACTTCCTGGTTCCAATGTGGTGTCCACAATGGACAACACATGTCTTTTGATGAGATTGATTAAAAATTGTGAAGGGTCACCACTACCTAGATAGTTGCCCTCAAAACTGAGATTGCAAAAAATGTCTTTCAAAAATGCAGATGTACAAGAAGGCCTCCTTTTCATTTATTGGGGAAGTTTCAATGTTTTCACATATATGCCCAGTGCTTACACACAAAGTCAACACTGTAATAATGCACATTCAGAGAGTCAAATATGCAAAAGTGAATAAAATGAGTCAGAATTCTCAAAAGTCTTTCATACATTTTACACATTCAATGTTGGAAATGACATGAAGATAAAATACATAGTTAATTATTAAAAAATAATGCTAACAATTTATAGTGGGGTGCAGACACAGAAGAAGAAATTAAAAACAAAGTTCAGTGTAAGAAAAAGTATATTACAAGGATAGTTTATGGACAGTTGCACAGAAGAGGTCTGTAAGAGCTGGCTGACTTTCACCATCATTAACTATATTTTGAAGTCTTACATCAGGTTGAATATCTGCTTCTCTCTCTCTTTCTCTCTCTCAGAGCAGGCCCTCCTTGGAAATTATGTTCTCATTCATTTTTCACCTGGTGCTGCTCCTTTGGAATAATTTCTATGATTTGATATACACTGACACGACACGAGCATTTCTTATTAAATTTTTTCATCATCTGTGTTATGCTTCTCTGTTGTTTTGGGTACTCAGAAATCCATTCCACATGCACTCATACGCAGACCATAAATTCAGCAGATTGCTGCTGATAGAATAGCAATATCTTTGTGTGTCTTCTTATCCTACTGTGCATGCAATGATTTTTGAAGCAGTCAGTAACTTTGTTGGCTTCTCCAAGCATATGCAGCTTTAGTTTATTCAAAGCTCCTGGAGCTGGGTGCGGTGGCACACACCTGTAATCCCAGCAACTTGGGAGGCTGAGGCAGGAGGATTGCAAGTTCAAAGCCAGCCTCAGCAAAAGTGAGGTGCTAAGCAATTCAATGAGACCCTGTCTCTAACTAAAATACAAAATAGTACTGGGGATGTGGCTCAGTGGTCTGTGATGGCAAAAACAGACCTGGTTGTGAAATGAAATTACAAAAACATTATGGTAAAAAAAACCAATCTGGGCTGGGGATGTGGCTCGGTAGAGCGCTTGCCTAGCACATGCGCAGCCTGGTTCGATCCTCAGCACCACATAAAAATAAACGCATTGTGAACAACTAAAGCAAATAAATAAATATTTAAAAAAAGAAAGAAAGAAACCAATCCCTGGGGAAGGGGTCAATTCTGCTCCCCCCCTCTCAGCCTTTCTCCAGGAAGCCTAACTAACCATGGGTCCCTACATTTTGGATTATAAATAACTGCCCTAGGAGTCTGACTACTCTCTCTTGAAATGTAACAGATGCCTGTGAAAAGAGCCCTTTCTTCTTATTTGTTTCTGTGAGCATGCTTTATGTTAGAGACCCTGCACAAGGCCTTCACCCACATAGATTAAGATTTTTTTTTTAATATTTATTTATTCACTTTAGTTGTACACAATGCAATGTATTTATATTTACGTGGTGCTGAGGATCGAACCCGGGCCGCGCACGTGCGAGGCGGGCGCTCTGCCGCTGAGCCACAACCCCAGCCCCAAGATTTTTTTTAAAAAAGAGTAAAAAGCCCCAATGATAGGATGGGTCTAAGATGATGTCAAATAACCTATAAATATTGTGAGAAACTGTGGATCAGGGCTCAGAATTTGGAATTTTGTTTTCCTCTGGGCCTGCCCACGTAAAATAAAGTTTGGAGCTCTCCTCCTCTCCAAGTGCTGCTTGCTGCTTTGCAACTAGTTTCCTGCAACAGTCAAGTGCCCCTGAGTTCAATCCCAGTAACTCATGCCCCCAACACCACCCACTGCAAAAAAAAAAAAAAAAAGGTCCCGGGGCTTCATCATCTGGAAGAAATGCCAATGCAAACAAATGATGGTTTGGTTTTGTTTTGTTTTGTTGAGCAGGGATTGAACCCAGGGGTGCTTAACCACTGATCCACTGATCCACTTCTCCAGCTTGTTTTTTGTTTGTTTATTTTGAGAAAGGGTCTCACTAAGTTGCTTAGGACCTTGATAAATTGTTGAGATTGGCTTTGAAATTGCGATCCTCCTGCCTCAGCCTCCCCAGCCACTGGGATTGCGGCGTGTGCCATCACCCCCAGCAAATGATGCCTTTTAAACTGATGTTTCCATCATCATCATGTCATGTGGCCTGTCCCTTCCCCCAAATTTTGCTTTCCACCCCTCTTGTACATTTTATTCCCCCATGGAAATTGTGATCTGGGGGCTTTTAGGATTTGAATATTTGGGATTTGAGTGTTTTAGGATTAAGACTTTTTTAGATTTTTAGACTTCAGGAATTTTGATTTTAGGATATTTCAGTATTCAGGATTATGGAATATGGGGTTGTATCTTTTGAGATTATGATCAGCACCACCTATTTTTTAGTAGTAATCCCTTGTTACTCCAATCCCCTGTTAAAGTTAATAATTCTTTAGATTATCCTTTTTTCCTATTCGAATAATCATGTGGGTTTTCTCTTCTGATGGAACTCTCAATGAGCCAGCTGGTGAGTTAGACCAGGCTCTGATGGCAATGGCTGAGTTTGGCTCTGGCTGGGTCAAAAGTCACCTCTTCCTCTGGACTTTTCAGTTGCATACATAATTTTTTAAAATTTACCTGCGCCATTTTGAGCTAGGTTTTCTGCCTCTAGCAAATTAAAGCGTCTTGATTACCTGAATCACAAAAGGGAAAGGGAAATGAATAACTAAGGGAACAAGAAATGTTTACCCGTGAAAAGTCATCTTCTTAAGAAGCAGTACAAGAACTATGCATCCATTCATCATGGGAAAGACGAATATGAACATTATAGTTAACTTGAATTATATCACTGCAATATAATTTATCTTATGATGACCAAATTAGGGCCAAAGGGTGAAGTGACAACATGAAGAACTTTCCAGCAATTCAGTGTTCAAAATGGAATTAACTGCCTGTGCAGTTGTGAATGCATTGCAGAGAGATTGGAAAACTGCCAGGTACGCAATGGAAGAGATCATTTTGTTGGGTGGGAATTGCAACTAAATGCTCACCCACCCCACCCACCCCACCCCCGCCCCATAAAGTCCCTCTCAAGCTGGGCATGGTGGCACACATCTGTAATCCCAGCAGCAGGGGAAGCTGAGGCATGAAGATCGCATAGTCAAAGCCAGTCTCAGCAATTTAGCAGGCCCTAAGCAATTAGCGAGAACCCGTCTCAAAATAAAATATAAAAAAGGGCTGGGGATGTGGCTTGATGGTTAAGTACCGGGGTTCAATCCCCAGTACTTCCCACCCCAAAATAAGTCCCTCTCAAATCTTAAGATTCTATTAAGTTTGCGGAAATTCCTTAGCCCAGATTCTATTAGAGTCCCAGCCAGTTAAGAAAAAACCAGACAAGGCAACATTGTGCATTATGTAAATCACCTGGGAACTTTGGGTACTGCCGGTTTGTTGTCACCAGGTGCAAAGAAAATGAACTAAGTCATCATCAAATAGGGATGCTTAAATGAAGACTTTTTCCCTGCTAAGAATACAATGTATTGTATGAAAAGCAGAAAAGCAATTACTGTAAATAAAATCATTCTGAAAATAAGCATATTAAACACTTGGTTTTAATTTAGCTCAAGTCTACTTACCTGACTCAGAATTAGATTGCTTAAATAAGTAGGTAAATGAAAAGTGCCCCAAGATCCGGCTTAACCCCAAGGTATGGAACTTAAAGCTGGGAGGCAGCCAACGATAATTCTATTCCTGCCTTTATAGTGACCTTGGGGCAGGGAGGGTGGGAGAGGAAGAAAGCAAAACAACTTGATCTTGCTGAGCTTTCATTTGTCCAACTACAAGAATAAACAAAACAATAGTCGCACCTAGCTCACAGAGTATGTGAAAAAAGTTGAACAGGAAATGCCTACAAAAATAGAAAACAATGTATCAGTCTATAGACATAATAGATGTTTTGAATCCCAATCTTTTCATGGAAATATTTCTGGGTATAAATTAAACTGAAAGTTCTGTCATTTAGCCAATATTTTTCAACATGTTCTGAATACACACCTTTTAATATAACTTCTAAAGATGGCTGAACCCAGACTTGCTAATTCTAGGGTAAATGGTTCAACATACACAAAACAAACATAGAAACTGCAACTAAAGCAGTGTATTCAAAGGCATGATGTATTCAGGCAGTCAGAGACAACTTTGCCTCCGACATTAAATGGCATGAATCTCTAGACCAAATGTTCCAGATCACTTCCTTTTCACTTTGTGCGTGTGTGTGTGTGTGTGTGTGTGTGTGTGTGCCACAACCCCTGCCCTTTTTTAATATTTTATTTTGAGACAGTGTCTCACTGAGTTGCTTAAGGCTTCTCTAAATTGCTGAGGCTGGCTTTGAACATGCGATCTTCCTGCCTCAGCCTCCCCAGCCATGGGGATTACAGGATTGCGCCACAGTGCCCAGCCCTCCTTTTCTTTAAGAGGAAAAAATATTGGAGCCATGAGTTCCATCACAACTTTTATGTGGCAGTTCTTGCTTTCAAGTTTAATTACTTGCTTTGTCCTTCTATTTACTACTGTTCTATTTATATCTTACAGGCAGGCCACATCCTGAGAAGGAAATCAGTATCCCTAACTCTTAGGGATATCCTCATACCAGGGACATTTTGTGATTGTTCATTATTCCTTACACAGAGTGAAGCTAAGGCAGGAATTGATTTAGGAGACCAAAAGGGAGAGGGAGAGCCCCCCTGGACTGGGCCTTTACCATTTAGCATCCCTAATCAGTTTAAATCCATTTCTAGATCGGATAGACTTCATCATGTTCCACTCCAAGCCTCATGTATGATTTACTGATCATTATCTGCAGCCCATATGAAGGCAGAGAGGCTAGACACATTTACAGGCATCTGCTAAAGCCTGGGGCGATGAAAAGGGCACCAGAGAAAACATTTTGAGGCTGTTTTTACTACTGGAAGGTTATTTTACAGTCACTTGCAGATGCCCTATTATAGGAAATGCTTTAGAGGTGAGACGGTAGAAATGGAGTAGTTATGAATGAGGGGAACTGAACCTCAGGATGGGTGTGTACCTCCATCCAGCAAGCCCCAGTGAGACAAAGGCTCGGGTCTATGCCCCAGAGTGAAGAGAGAGAAGAGGAGGAACGATCAAGAGGCTCTGGAGAGCTCACCTCTCTGCTTAGGGCAAGAAAAGCAGTAGAAGCTCTTTACAATCAACTCCTTGCATGAACTACCAGCAGTTTTGACCAGACAACAGAAGTGGGGGCAGGAAATGTGGAGGCAGATGGGCAAAGATGAGAATAGCCACCTTTGTTGGCCAGCCTGAAGCCTGGTGGTCACTGGTGATGGCCTAGAAGAATACACCCCAAGTGTTGGGGGGGGGGGGCGATGTTCAAGGAAAACAAATCTCTCCAGATAGGCATGGTACCCCACAACATTGGCAAATATGAAGAAAGGACTCAAATGTATAAAAGGCTTTGAGGCCTTGGCACTGGAGGATGGACCCAGCTGCACTCTGCCATTACAGGGAGGCAAGACGTTAGCACTGGTGGCTAGGCCCTGCAACATGCTGATTGATGGGTATATTTTCAAAGGTCTAAAGGAAAAAGACTCTGGTCCCTTCATGTCTCGCTTTCTTGTATTGATCTGAGCTGCAGGTGATAGCATACAGACTTAGGGAAGGGAGTCTTGGGAAAGGAGGCCCTAGGAAAAAATGGTTTTTTTTTTGTTTTGTTTTGTTTTGTTTTGTTTTGTTTTGTTTTGGGGATTCCTCCTTACCTTTGACATAGCTGTAAGTTTGGTTCTTCTCCCCCACCCCCAGCCCTCTTCAGTTCTGAGAAAGTGCAGGGCCAGGTCCCAAGTTCTAGCCAAGCTGGTGCCTGTCACAAAGATCCTGGTACCACACTGCACTCACATTAAATTAGCACCTCATAGAGGGATCCCAGGGTTGAGGGAGTGGATGGGGCCAAAACCAGGCCTCTTCATTGTTGCTAGAGAAGATTTTCCTATTTTTAAGTTACAAGTGAAAAGTCTTTCCTCTTGGATAAGTGTTTTACGTTAAAAGCAATTGGTTATTCTGGTCCAAACAAGAAACAGGAGAGGACTGGGAATGTACTTCACTCTAGAGCACTAGCCTAGCTTGTGCAAGGCACCAGTTCAACCCCCAGGACCACACAAACACCCACAAAGTTAAATGGTAAAAATGTTATACCTCTTCTAGAAGAGTTTTATTCATGCCTGTAGATTCCTTTGTGTTTCATAATCATGTTTAAATAATCACAAAATGAAAAGGTGTAGAATGTTAGCACACATGTTTATCATGTTAAGATGGCCTCAAAAAATTGACTAAGTTGTAGACAAACTTTTTCTTTAATTTCTATTCTAACAAATGTAGTCTTTCCACCAAAATAGAAAAATAAGAAGCCATGTGATGGAATTTATCATGTTTTGTCAAACAGTTTTCAATAACTCAATTTTATGAAGTCCCTTAACACATTTTATAGGATGTGCTTTACTCACTAAACACTATGTGTAAGTATGCATATAGACAAAAGAAAAAGAAAAAATATACTGCAAAATGATGTTGGCAAGGCTGTATAATGATATGGGGGATAAAATATTAATTAAAAAGAGCACAGCAGGGCTAGGTTGTAGCTCAGTGGTAGAGCATTTGCCTAGCATGTGCGAGGCACTGGGTTCAATCCTCAGCACCACATAAAAATAAATAAATAAAATAAAGGTTAAAAAAAGTTGAGAAATAATCTTAAAAAAAAGAACACAGCCCAAAGTATAATTTCAATTCTAAATAAAAACTGTGTATTCAATTAAAATCTTAGAGACAGAAAGTAGAATGGTGGCTTCCAAGGTCTGGGGGGGGGGTGGTCAATGATAAGTTATTATTTAATGGGTACAGAGTTCCTGTTTTGTAAAATAGAGAGTTCTGGTGGTGATGGCTCCATAACAATATAAATGTACTTAATGAACTTCCCCTGTACACTAAAAAATGATTAATATGGTAAATTTTATGTTGTCTTATAACTTTTAAAAAGTATATATTCAAGTATATATTTAAGAGATTAGAAGAAAATACAGGAAAACCTCAGGAGTTGTCACTGTGGTAGAATTACATACAATTTATTTTATTCATACTTTTTTATGTCCTCCTAATTTTTTTTTTTTTTTTTTGAGACAGAGTCTCACTAATTTGCCCAGGCTGGCCTCAAACTTGTGATCCTCCTGCCTCAGCCTCCCAACCACTGGGATTTCAGGAGTGCGCCAGTGATTCCGGCTCCTGGTAAGAGTTCACAGAATTAAGAAACTGTATTCCAAGGAAGTCCAGTTTCACTCTCTTCTTGTAAAATGTTTGAATCCATGGGTGTAGCCACTGTGCCTCTCAGGTTCTTCAGCGCCTCCATGGATTCTCATGTGCCTAATTTCTCTGCACTGCCTCCCACGGCCCCGCTGACAGTGTAAGGAGTTGTGGTGACAGTACGGATGTGGTTTCACACCTTGAGTCATGATGGCCTTCAGTTCATCATCTCATTGTCCAGTGCTCTCGACATCACTGCCCCCAATTTTGACTGTTCAAGATGGAGCAGTAGACATGAGGGTTTTGTTTGGTTGTTTTGTTTTTTGACTCTTTTTTAAGAAACTACTTTGGGAGCCTGGTATGGTGGCACACACCTGTAATCCCAGCTACTCAGGAGGCTGGGGCAGGAAGATTGCAAGTCTGGGGCTAGCCTGGGCAACCTTCAGGAGACTGTCTCAAAATAAAATAAAATAATACAGGCTCAGTGATGGAGCATTTGCCTAGTATGTGTAAGATCATGGGTTCAATCCCCAGTGTGGCCAAACGAAAGGGAAAAAAGTGCAACAATGGATTTTGTCATGGAGCCAGGTGTAAGCTGCCTGCTACCGAAAACCGGGAGGAAAAACTCTCGGGGGCAGAGTTAAGCTTTTACTACTTTTACTTCTACTTTCTTAGAGCTTAGAGAGAGGGAAAGAAAGATTTTTAGAGAGAAAGATTAAAGCGAGCTTTTCTTCTTGTCTTCTTAGCTTAGAGAAAGATTAGAGCTTCTTTCTTCTCTCTTCTTTCTTCCTTCTTCTGTCTTCTGTCTTCTGTCATCCTCAGGAGTCTCGGCCTAACTCTGACCAGTCATTACTTCTTCTATCTGGTTTCTTTTCTGTAACCGCTCTGCCTATGTTCTGGCCGCTCTGATTCTTCTGACCGACTGAGTGGCTGCCCGACTGACCGAATGAATTCGTTCTCCTAACTCGGACCGCTTTCACCCGGTTATATACCTTCAGGTTTGCGGGTGCCTACAGGTGCGTCACATACATATC
The DNA here is from genome assembly GCA_025594165.1 of Tamias sibiricus. Lineage (NCBI taxonomy): Eukaryota > Metazoa > Chordata > Mammalia > Rodentia > Sciuridae > Tamias > Tamias sibiricus. The sequence goes on from CM046658.1 coordinate 211,028,648, forward strand.
AGGTGGAACCCATGGCTTCCAGCTAGCTACAACAGCCCTTCCTAATTAGGGCTCCTTCAGCCAGGCTCTTTGGAACTTGCTCATTTCCATAACTGCCTGTTAGGCCCCATGAGGTGGACTCCATCAGTATTACTACCAGGAAGCTGCCAGGTGTCCCTGCAGAGCCACTGGAACCTGCTCCATTGGAAAGTGTGCAATATCTCTGCTTCTACTTCAGCAATTGCAGAAACGATCAATGGCAATAGCAGAACCAACTCCTTCCTGCAGTCTCTCTTTTGTGAGAAATTCACAAAACTGGACTCATCTGGTTTTGTTCCATGGAGGCTCAGGTCACAAACCGGATATAGCAGTTTTGAAGAAAGTCAGCGTGGACTATGGGCTGAGAGGTGACAAAGGTGAAAAGATACAATATGATAAAATTTGAATTAGATTTTCTGAATGCTTTGGTAAGATGTTTGTAAAGAGTTTTTAACAAAGATATGTTCTAAATGGATTTTCAAAATTAATCTAGTCTCTTCTACTTTCTAACTATGTGGCTTTGAGGTACAGCTTCCACATATATAAAATAAGAATAATACTATTGACCTCAAAAGGGCCACATGGAAGCCTAAATTAGCAAATGTGTTCAATAACATTAATTCACTTTCATCAGCTATTGTTTCTTGATCTATTAATTAAGGACTTTTTTTTCTCTATTGATTTTTGTCACATGGATTTTTTTTTTTTTTTTTTGGGTACTGAGGATTGAACCCAAGAGTACATTAAGCTATATCCTCTGCCCTGTTTGTTTTTTTTTTTTTCTTTTTCTTGGTACCAGGGATTGAACTCAGGGCCACTCAACCACTGGGCCACATCCCCAGCCCATTTTTGTACTTTATTAGAGACAGGGTCTCACTGAGTTGCCAAGGCCTCGCCATTGCTGAGGCTGGCTTTGAACTCGTGATCCTCCTGCCTCAGCCTCCCAAGTGCTGGGATTACAGGCATGCGCCACCACGCCCGGCTCTGTTTATTTTTTATTTTGAGACAAAATCTCACTAAGTTGCCCAGTCTGGCCTTGATTTATGATCCTTGTGCCTCAGCTTCCCAAATCATTGGAATTGTGGTCACTTGGATTGTTTCTAAAACCTGCAAGTAGTTTCAGATCTTTGAATGTGGTCAGTGACTAGCCCCTGGTATCAATGGTTGTGTTCAATGTGGGTGAGAAGCAGAATCTCTCTGCTTGACCTCCTGAAAGGTCTGGTAACTCCTTCTAAGTCCTGCCCTTTGTATACCCACCTCTTGGCATTCTCCATCCTCCTGACTGTCCTCTACCTTTCTCATCCCAAGGTTCTGTGCCCCCCGCCATAGCTCCCAAACTCTCACTCCCTCCTAAAGAAAGGGAGTACTTTCATCCTGATTTGAATGATTATCAACAATCACAATATTAGTAAATCAGACCAAGTATCAAAGATGCCTTTGGGCTGGGGTTGTGGCTCAGCGCTAGAGCACTCACCTAGCATGTGCACGGCCAGGGTTCGATCCTCAGCACCACGTAAGAATAAAGGCATTGTGTACAACTAAAACAGATAAATATATATATTTTTTAAAAAGATGCCTTTATATGATTACTAAACTGAGCTCAGTGGTGCATACCTATAACCCCAGTGACTTGGGAGGTTGATAGCACAGGAAGATAGCAAGTTTAAGGTCATCCTGGGCAACTTAGATTCTGTCTGTCTCCAAATAAAAAATAAGAGAGTTAGAGATTTAGCCCAATGGTAGATTGCTCCTGGCTTCCATCCCCAGTATAATCAATCAATCAATCAATGCGAAACCCTGCTACACTTACCCAAATGATTTGTAAGCTAAATTTAAAACCTGGAGAAGGAGCCAGTTTTTAGAAGTAAACAGAAAATCCATTCAAATAGCCTTTTCCAGACCCACCAGAAAATCTATACATTGACTAATGAGGATGTGGGTGGGATGGATGGCACGGAGTTTGGAAGGAAAATTGAGGAATTGGAGGGAACAGTCAGTGCCACTGTATTTACCAGCATCAGACCAGACCCTTGAGAGAACTTCAAGGGTCCCTGCCTGCCTGTGCTTTGTGTCCTGGGACCCAAGTGTTCATTGCCACTATATTGAGAGAAAGAGGCCACTGGGCCTCATCCAACCTGTGCCCATGAGATGTTCTTCCTTCTCTGAGAGCACAAGCGTGACCATCTTTCTATCAGGCTCCACCTTAAGTCTCTGGGTTTGTCAGAACACCTGACTTTCACCTTCTTGACCCCTTGAGGCATATTGTGCCAACTAAACATAAATCCCTGCCTGCAAGAGGGAAAAGGACCCCAGACTACCACGAGTCAAACATACAAGTGCAGACTCCACATCTTTGTCTTTTTCTTTTCCCTGACTCCAATTGGGAGGTGGTCAACATTTGTCAGGTACCAGCAAACAAACTTAGAAAAGGATCAATACAAAAGAAGTGGAAAAGTTGGGCAGGGTGGCCAGAAGACATGAAGAACTAAGGGGAGAGAGTTGGGTTTTGAATTCTAAAATCCAAGCCACATCTGCCCTCCACCTCCAACCAAACACACGTACTTCACAATCAGCTCTACTGGGGATTAGAAGAGCTACCCTATGAGCTGCATAGGGTGGGCACTGTATATATAAATGTAGTTGGAACTAACTCAGTGACTTCAACATATGTTTTCTATAATTCAGATTCTTAGGATAAAATGTTCTCATGAAATTGCAGATCAGCAAAGAAACTGGGTTTATTTTGGATACTATTACTGCAAATGTAAGGATGGATATAGGATTTTGCATTTGTTAAAGCAAAACTCTTGGTTGAGACCGAGGGATCTCTGAAATAAAAGAATTTATTGAGTCATTACAGATGCTGGCCAGGAAAATGGACCAGGTCCTGGAACAAGGTCCCACAAGTTTCAGAAGCAAGGCTTTCTTTTATAGCAGTTGGAAAATCACTGGGCCAGAGCTAAGAGCATTTTTCTCTGTGTTTTTTTTTAATATTTATTTATTTGCTTTAGTTGTACACAATGCGTTTATTTGTATGTGGTGCTGAGGATCGAACCCGGACTGCGCACATGCTAGGCAAGCGCTCTACCACTGAGCCACAACCCCACCCCAAGAGCATTTTTCATAACAAAATTTTTGGGGAAGGCAGGAAGAAATTGTTTACATTGAGCCTGCTATAGATACGGAGGGCAGTCCATAAGGAAAAGTAGTTTTTCTTTCTGGATTGGTTGGGGCTATAAGCAGGACATGGTGGTGCCTAGGGTGGGGATGGGGTTTGAGTTAAGATTTTGCCATATAGTCAGAAATGTAAAACAGTCTTTTTTCTTGGATGTATCTTGCTAACTGATTTACCTCCTCCATCTCTCCTCTCCCTCATCCTCCAACCCTTGTAATTATATTCAGGACATCTCAGAATTTTTCTCTTATCACACTAATGCAAAAAGGCTTCATGAGATATTAAACAGATCTAATAAAAGATGTTGACCAGTTTAGGATCTGGCCTGGAGGCAGTAAATATAGAATCAGTTTATGTCAAAGGACAAACTGAGGTTAACCACAAGCTACATAATTTCATTTAGAGACAGAGGAAGTCATACAGGGGTGATTCAAAATTATGAGTGCAATGTGAAGTTGGGGACACCAGGCCAGATGTAAAAGAGAAAGGTATAAATGTGCGGGTGAATGATGTCTAGTCTGTACTGTTAACATGCAGTTAGGCAGATGCCCCCACAGCATGATATAATAAAAAAGGTGCGAAGAGTTGGGTCTACCTAAAGGCATAAAGAAAAAGGCAAGAAGAGCAGTTGAATTGTTTTCATCTGCCCAAAAAAATGTAGGGAAGGGTTGTCTGGGGGAAAGTGAGGGTATCCTAAGGGATTGAGAGAATTCTCTGGAAAAACTTCAGGGTGAAAATAAAGAAGGTAGATTTCAGCTTCTGGTAGTATCTAGAGAATGGAAAGGTGACCCCCCAAAATAGCAAGCAGTCAGCAAGAGGGGAGTAAGAAATAGGAAGGAAAAGAGAGTTCTTGAGAGGACTGTGACTCAACTTTGTCCCAAGGCAGCAGAGGAGAAAAGGGGAGCAGGAGTGACAACCCAGAGGAATTAACAAGGAACAGGTGAGGTAAGGGAAGAGCCTGAGATTCACTGTGGGAATCTCAAATCTCCAAGAAAGGCGAATGGTCAGAACATGGAGCTGAAAACAGAGTAGAACTGGAGATAGAGAAAGAACCCCAAAGTCAAAGACAAGAAGAAAAGAGGAATCCAGAGCCTGAACTAAGAAGTAAATACAATCATACAAATACCAGCATTATGGTACTTAAGTAGCAGTTGGGGCCATGCTACTCAAGTGGCCCAGGAATGGGAAATTCTAGAGGTAAAGTTTTCAGGGAGGAGAATCCCAACGTGATACAGAGAAGGCCACTTCCTATGCACAGAAAAGCTGTGGGGTTCTCCCCACAACAAGTTGTTTGGGAAAAGAAAGCACACTGTGTACAACTAGGAATGATCTGAAATATTGAATAAGGAATAACCACTTACCAACTAGAAAGGACACCTGCTGAAATGCAGGGTCCCAGGACTCCTCATTTCCCTTGCTCCCCTGTTGTTCTAGGACCCCGTAAGTGTGTAAAGGCCTTAGGGGAGGGACTTAGAAGAGCCTGAGGTAGTGTGGCAGATATGTATCCAGTCAGTAGGAAAGTACTATAAAACCCCATAATATTGTAATAAGTGGGCCTTGTTACTATAAAGTTAATTAAGAATACTATTTCTCGCACACGCCTGTAATCCCAGCACTTGGGAGGCTGAGGCAGGAGGATCTCAAGTTCAAAGCCAGCCTCAGCCGTGGCGAGGCACTTAGTAACTCAGTGAGACCCTGTCTCTACTAAAATACAAAAAAGTGCTGGGGATGTGGCCCCGTGGTCAAGTGCCCCTGAGTTCAATCCCCGGTACCAAAAAAAAAAAGAATACTATTTCTCAACTTCTCTTGGATTTCCTAATATATATGGGGGGGGCGGAGAGAGAGAGAGAGAGAGAGAGAGAGAGAGAGGGGAGCTTAGTTTGTGCCCAGCTGACCCCAAACTGAACTAAGTTCAAATAATCACCAGGCAGTGAGGTAGCTAGTGACCTCACCCAGCACCCAAGATAGAATTTGGGCCTTCTTGGAAGGGGGTGCCCATTGCCAAGTGTGGCACATCCCAGGCTGCCTAGGTTTGAGGCAGAGTGACTCACACGGCCATACTAGTAATTTCCTGGAGAATTACTGCTTACACTCACTATGTGTGTGTGAAAGCCCCAAAGTTTAAGAGAATGGTTGGAGATAAGATGTGGAGGGGAAAATCCTATTCATGAAATATGAAAAGTAAGAATATTGACAGCTTCCCCTTCCCTTTTCTTTGGGTATTCTTCTCTATAGAGTGATACCAGTGGGGAATTGCAAAGGAGTCTTCAGAAAAGTGATTTGGCTGAAAATAACCTAAAACTGACTTCGGAAGCCAAAGCCTGAGATCACTATATGAGAATACATAGTGATCAAATCGCCAATGCACAATTGAAAAAGAGGATTGGGGGTTGGGGATATCGGATTGGGGGTTGGGGATACAGCTCAGTTGGTAGAGTGCTTGCCTCACGTGCACAAGGCGCTGGGTTCAATCCCCAGCACCACAAGAACAAAAAAAGGACTGGACGGCAGAATCAGCCGAGAGGAGACTTATCCTGGTGGTTTTACAAACTGGAAGAAACTCCCTATGGGGAAGTGGGTTTGGAGACTGGGAAGAAGGGAAGTCAGTATAGGGAGGCACCAGCCAGGCAATGCAAGAATACTCCACTTTAGCACTTCTTGGGGGAAGGAATGACGTTGATTCTTCCGATCCCTATTTCCAGAGGGAATCTGGAAAGAACCTAGAGTGGACAAGGGGCAGCTTCACGTCAGGACCCTCTCTAATGCACATCCCTCTCCAACGCTAGCAGGACTCTAGAGGTCTCAAAGGGGCGTGGTGGCGGCAGAGGTGGAAGAAGCCACGGCTGCTGAACTGCTCAGGCTGGGTCCCTGGGAGGCTGTCAGCCCAGATGGGCTCCCTGACTCTGCCTTCCTTGGCAGCAGTGAGGTCTGCAGTCAGAGGTTCAAGGGTAGTGGCAGCAGCAATGCGGGCACATGTGGACAATCCCCTAATGGTGGTGTGTGACTGGCAAGAGGTGCTAAGCACTGCATGGCATCTGCAGCCACTCCTATGTTGCTCAGGAGGTAGGAGCCTCTTTCCTCCTCTGGGAAGCAGCCCAGGGGGCCGGTGGAGGCTGAAGTTTTCACAATTCACTGGGGGAAGGGAAATTCTTGATAAACGGTGGATCGTGTTGTAATTGTGTGTGTGCCATCCCGCAGCCCTGAACCAAACATGCAAGAAAGGCGGGAGGTTGTGAAATGTAACGGAAGACACTGCGACTGTAGTTCTGTGATAAGAATGGAAATTCTTGTCTCAAAAAGCCGGTGATAGGTCAGCTTCACCCAGAGCTTTAGCAATTATGTGTTAGAACAGAAAGACAGGCAGCCGCCTGCAGTAGCGTGTGCTTGTTAAGCCAGCGGCTTCGGAGGCTGAGGCAGGAGGATTGCAAGTTCCAGGGCAGACTCAGCATCCTGTCCAGGCCCTAAACAACTTAGCAAGACCCTGTCTCAAAATAAAAAATAAAAAGGCCTGGGGATATTGTTCAGGGGTAAAGTGCCCCTGAGTTCAATCCCTAGTGCCCCTGAAAAAAAAGATGGAAATTTGGATCTCTGCATGGAGGCACAGAATGGTGGCCAATATTTTTAAATGTTTTAAAATAAAAGCACTTAAGGAAAGAAAGAAGCCAAAGAAAGTTTTTGTACTGCAAATAGATTTCTGGCTGCATGGACGTTTAAATGGAAGGTATGAATGGAGGAAATAAATATAGAGACACGAACCATCAGACAGAAAAATGCAAAGGACAATTGCAATGGGCAAATGAGGGATGAGAAAAGGGTTAGGGAAACTTCGGGAAAAATGTGAGTGGGAACTTCAGTAGTGAATAAACAGATTTTTACTCAAGAAAGGAAAAAAAAATACAAAGAATCACACATTTGGGTATGAAGAATCCTTGGATAGCAAAAACGTGGATGCCTATAAATGTATAAGTGACCAAAAATCAAAGAAGGAAGAGGAGGAGGAGGAAGAGAAACAACAACATTATAGGAAGGAGAAAAGGGAAGATGGGAGCATGGAAAGTTTTATTTGTCCCCAGGTAACTCCCACAAACTACTAATGGTGCACCTGGTGGATAGCATGCCCCTCCCTCAGGCAAGAGTGCCACCAGGGATAACCCTATGGGCTTCAGTTAGTGACATCAGGATACACTGACCTGGTGGCAGAGAGGGAGGGTACTCCCAAGGACAAGGGGTGGGAGGAAAGCAGCCTTAATCAGGTTTGCATTCCCCCTGAAGGATTCTGAGGAGAGTAAGGGAAGGGGGACCTTTCTGGACCAGTGGTGAGTTTTGAGACCAGGATTAGAAGTGGTGATTGACTAGGGATTAGGTGCTGCTGTCATGAGGGGAGTGAGCTTAGCAATGGTGTGTCCTGGTAAAAAATTAAAATAACAAAGTGGGCCTGGGGGGTGACATTGATACAAATGTGTAATCGCTCAAAGAGTGATCATAGCATTTCACAGCTTTGAGGGAAATGGCAGGGTTGTTGTTGTTGTTGTTGTTTAATCCAGGGACACTCAACCACTGAGACATATCCTCGGCCTTTTAATATTTTTTTTAGATACAGGGTCTCACTTATTTGCTTAGGACCTTGCTAAATTGCTAAGGCTGACTTTGAACTCGAACACCTGCCTCAGCCTATGAAGCCGCTGGAATTACAGGTGTTGTGTCACTGTGCCCCGAGGGAGATGGCGTTTCTGTTAATGTTCCACCTAACTTTACCTGCCCTACCCTCCCAGCCTGATTAAAGGAAGGCCTGCTTTTTCTTTTTTCAGTTTGAACTGATTTTAACTCTTCTAGTTCTGCTCAGATTTTTCTCTTTCAGTCTCCTGTTTTGGCCAAGGACAAACAAGGACATTATTCTGCGACATCCAGGTTTTTCATTGTAATCCAGGCTGATCTAAAAATAGTTCAGAAAACAACCTATGGTTGATTGAAAGGAAGCTTTTTTCTCCTTCTGTTGCTGGATAAACTGGACCATGTGACAGGATGACTGTGGAAGTCACACTTTTGAATACTGCAATGCAGATGTACACTAGGAAAATAGATTATGGTCAGGATTTATAGTTCATTTTTAAATGAAGACCCAGTTTTACTCAAATTATACCAAAAGAGTAAACCCCATTCCCAATCTACAGAGCCTGAAGTACCAGACATGAGGGTATGAGGTAGATGATCTAAATTGGTTTGCATATCCATTTCTTGAATCTTGTGTTCAAAATTCTAGAGAAGTCTGTGGGAATGCAAGTACAACATACTTCTAAGGAGGCACGCGTCCACCTTGGGAGGCATCTGGAACAATTCTATTCCCAACCACCACCTTCCCTGAACCAGGTTTTCCATGCCTGGAGCAGCACTGTCAAGCTCTCTCTCTCTTTTTAATATTTATTTATTTGCTTTAGTTGTACACAATGCATTTATTTTTATGTGGTGCTAAGGATCAAACCCGGGCCACGCACGTGCTAGAGAAGTGCACTACCACTGAGCCGCAACCCCAGCCCCCTGTCAAGCTCTCTTGCTCTTCTCTGAGCCTTGAATGAGGAGTTCCTCATTCTTTAGGACTTTTGTAAAGAATGAAGAAGCATAGGGGAAGTAGTTCAAAATTCCTTTTGTGTAATTAAATTTTTGAACCCAGATCAGGGTCCAATTTCTCATTCTCTCTTTTTCCCCTACTGTGGTGCTGGGACTTGAACCTAGGACCACAGATATGCTAAGCAAGCACTATTATACTGAGTTACACCCTCAGCCCCAATTTTTCTTATTCTTTCATTTATTTATTGATTTATTGGTACTAGAGATTGAACCCAGGGGCATTTTACCACAGAGCTACATCTCCACTTCTTTTTATTTTTTATTTTGAGACAGGGTCTCACTAAATTGAGGTTAGGGCCTTGCTAAATTGCTGAGGCTGACCTCAAACTTGCGATCCTCCTATCTCAGCCTTCTGAGTTGCTGGGATTACAGGTGTTACTGCAACCAGCTCTCATTCTTGAATCACATCACCTAAAGACTTCTTTATCCAAAAAGGGAACTTTATAAGCCAAACAGGCCATGAATAATGTCAGGGTCTACCTTGCAGTTTACTAAGATAATACAACCCTGTTAAATCTGTAAGTAATAGTCAATAGGCTTTTCTGCTGCAAATCCAGTACCGGTTTTTGTTCATTTTGTGATGTTGGGAATTGAACTCAGGGTCTTAAGCATGCAAAGCAAGCACTGTACCACTGAGCTATATCCCCTGCCCTTCAGTACCAGTTTTGAGGGGCCATCAGTCATCTGTCTTTGTCCAAAATACTCCTAGGGAGCTATCAAGTGATATTGTAATATTTTGTACCTTTATTAAGATGATTCAGGACCAAGCAACGATGCTTTTAGTATAAAGATCATCATGGAGATATAAACCAAAATTACTGGGCCAGAATACATATGCTATTGATACCATGCAAGGGCTCACTGCCCAATGTACATAAAAGCCAATACTGCCAGGCACAGTTGGTGCATGCCTATAGTCAGATCAGATCAGAGCCCATCCTAACAACCTCCTTTATATTTTTTTTTTTTTTTTTTTTTTTTTTGTACCCAGGAGTGAACCCAGGGGCCCTTAACTATGGAGCCACATCCTTAGCAAGATTTTGCTAAGTTGCTTTGGGCCTTAGCTAAATTTCTGAGGCTGGCTTTGAACTCCTAATCCTCCTGTCTCAGCCTTCTAAGCTGCTGGGATTACAGGCATGTGCCACAGCACCCAGCTTATTTTATCTTAATTACCTCTTTAAAGGCCCTATCTCCAAATACAGTCACATTCTGAGGCACTAGGGTTAGGACTTAAACAAGGTCAAAAGTGATGTGCTGCAAGTCATTTTACCCCAGCACTCAGGACTCTATGTAGCATGCAGTGGGCACTCCGATTTTTTTGATATATGAGAACATAGGAGGGATAGGAGGGATGATTTAGTTAGCAGCTCAATCAAGGTGCGGAGGAGTGAGTATGATCAGTGGGATGAAGTGCAGAGACTGGTGTGACCAGGCCAAGTGTTCATTTGGGAGAGCTGTGAGAAATGGGATTGATGGCTAAGGTTAGGCCCAATCCTTAAAGACCTGCAAGCAGGCTGCCCTGAGAGGTCCCAAGCAGAGGAAGGAACTGAGAGAAATGGCATTTGAACCTTAATGAAAAAATCTGTCATTGGAAAACATCTGCCTAAAGATTTGCCATTTTTATTAAGAATTCCAGAAAATTGTGAATTGGGGAAGGGTGCTGCCTTTTTCTGGTCAAAGTTTCATTTTTGTAATGATGTAACGTTAGGTAACAGAACCATTGAGATCTCATTTAAAAATTAATCCCTTTTATGACATAACCAGGCCAATTGCTAGAAAGGGTGAGTCACTACTCTTGGTCAAAGTTTTCAAAGAGCTAGAGTCAGCCTTCTAGGAGATCCCAACAAGTGGATCTCTCTTCTTTTATTATTTTGATTTTTCTAGTCCTGTTCACCTGTGATTGATCTGTGTTTGTCAAAGATTCTTTGATGGAGAAGAAAGGGTAGGCTGGCTTCAGGCAGGCCTGAACCCAGAAGCTCCAGGCTTCACATCACTCTCCCAGTTGGCTTCATTTCCTTAGTCTGGCTGGCTGGAAAAAACTCACATCCTGAGCCACTACATTCCTAGATCCCTTCAAAGAGGAAAGAGTACCCTTACTACCAATTAGAAAGTTCTAGGGAAACTCTGATTGGTCATTTATGTATCCTGCCCCAAAAGAAGCTTACAGTTAACCAGGAGAAAGAAAATTCCAACTCAAAAAATGGAGTGCTAATGAATTTATTGATAAAACAATAAATGTCTCCTTGGATCCCTCAAAAATATATATTTTTTATTTCAAGTTTTTGAGTCTGTGTTTGGCCCTGGTGATCTGGTGGCCTGATTTTCCTGGGTAATCCTTATTTCATGTGTTTGTTTTTAAAATAAAGATGATTATCAAGTGCATAACTATAAATGTTTATTATTGCATACTTTTGTACAAATTCATATGAATGGATGAATTCACAAATCTGGAAATCACTTGTCAAATTTTGTGCCCATGCTTTAGAAACCTGGTGTATTACTTTATGTTAGGGGACACTAAAAATTAAAGGAAACTCTGGACATTTCTTCTGTCATTTGAGCTCTTTGGTTTGTCTGTTGACCACTTGAATGTGATCCTTGTGACCTTGGGATCCTTGTTGAATGTCTAAGTCTGGGATATTGTTGACCTAGCACAATCAGTGAAGAATGTGTTTGCTTAACAATTGAGAAATAATGTTTTCCATGTCAGATTCCATTTGAGGTGTGAGGGTGCTGTCTACCTGATAGTTGCCACTCCAACTTTCTTTGAATGACACTCTTGAGATTCTAAGGGAAGGCATTTAAAGTTTTGTAAAACTTAATCCTAACTCCCCCCTTTTCTGCCTTCAAACTAAATATGAGGTGAAGGAGCCCCAATTAGGAAGGGCTATTGCGGCTAGCTGGAAGCCATAAGTTCCACCTGATATGTATGTGACGCACCTGTAAATGCACGTGAGGCACCCGCAAAGCTAAAGGTATATAACCGGGTGAAAGCGGTCGGAGTTAGGAGAACGAAGAATGAATTCATTCAGTCAGTCGTGCAGTCACTCGGTCGGTCAGAAGAAGAGTTCGGGTTGGAGAAGAAGAAAAGAATCAGAGCGGCCAGAACGTAGGCAGAGCGGTTACACAAGAGAAACCAGATAGAAGAAGTAATTGCTGGTCAGAGTTAGGCTGAGGCTCCCGAGGAAGAAAGAAGAAAAGAAGAAAGAAGAAAGCTCTCTCTAATCTCTCTCTAATCATTCTCTCTAAGCTCTTTCTAAGAAGAAGAAAAATCTTTCTTTCTCTCTTTAAGCTCTCTCTAAGAAAGTAGAAGTAAAAGTAGTAATAGCTTTACTCTGCCTCCGAGTTTTCCTCCCGCGGCACTGTGGCTGGCCATGACAGGCAGCTTACAATGAGGCTCTTGCTCTAATGATTCTTTCTAATGGTCAGTGACAGGAAGGATAGTTGGAAGGAGTACAATCACAATAAAAGTAGGAAGCTGGTGAGGAAGTAAATGTACACAAGAAAATCCACATCTGGGTCAGGTGATAGCAATGAGAGTGGAAAGCAGGAGATAAATCTGAAAAACACTGTGAAAGAAGCATCCACAAACTTGGTGACTAAATGGATGTACACAGAGAAGAGGAGGAGGAAGTCAAAGATGGTTAAAAGGCTTCTAGTCTGCAGCAGAGCCAGAGGAAATGCTCTGCCATTTACAGAAAGGGAAAAGTTAGGAGGCAGAACATAGACGTGTGGTTTTAGGCATGGAGATGGATGGAGATGGGAAATCATGTACAAGTAGTTGGAAACTCAGAGCCTCTTTTAGTTAATGTTCAGAAATGGAAGTGCAGAGAGGTAGAAGTCCAGGCCAGCGCGCCAGTGCGACAGGGAGGCGGCGCTGTTCACCGGCCTAAGCAGGAAACACCACGTCTTTTCTCCAGGGGATTCTGGCAGTCCTGGGAGAAAAAAGCATACATTCGCTCTGGCTCTTGAAAGGCAGAAACACTGCATTTCCGGCTCTTGCAGCACGGTCGGGTCTGGCACCTAACACGCACAGCCCTGAGCATGGACCTGACATCCTTCAACCTCATGGGGGTTCCCCAGGAGCCAGGGTGGCTCTGGACACCCCCTGGTCCAGAGAAGTTAGGTGGTATCCTCGTGGGCCTCATCACATCGTTGCCTCCCTGTAGACCCCACAACTGCCCTGGCAATTGCACCCTTGCCCACTCATCTACCACCCTGGCCGCCGCCCTGCAGAGGGCTCCTGCTTCTGCGCTGGGTCCCCACCTTCACTATTCTGTACTGGGTGGATCCTTGTCCTTGGCCTGCTTCCCCTCCCTAGTGGGGCCCTGCTGTTCTCCAAAGTGGGGGAAGTCGCTCTTGGGCTGAGCCACCGATATCGCTTGTGGACTTTTCCATTCAGCAGCACCAGCCTGAAAAAGCAGTAGGTTGCACCACCACATAGATGTACCTGGTCTTAGGTGGGTGAATCAGGCCAGCTCGGTCATTTGTGACCCTGCAATGCCCATTTGATTGCTTGGTCCCCCATCAATTCAGAAAGGGAAGCAAATCTTTCTTTGCCTTGTAGAATCCTAGAAAAAGTGTGATCTCGCCACAAAGGTGTCTCTTCAGCAGGAAATGCTGGTCAGGCCTTCTGAGCCCTAATAGGAAATTTGTGAGCTGAGAAACAGCTAATTCTGCTCTCCTTCTCTAGCTGCCCAGGCATCCAATACTTTCCATGACAATCACTGCTTTAGATTGACATCACGTCTCTGTTCAAGAGTAACTGAGTACCAATGGATGTGCAATGCCACTTGTCAATACAAAATGTAGATTCAAATAAAGGATGCCGTAACTCAACCTTAAAAAGTGAGTCTTTTGAGAAATGGAACAAATATAGTTAGGTTCAGATGGGACCAGAGAGGGCCTGGCATGTGGAATAGCCTTGGGAAGGTCTAGGTGGGGCTGCAAAGTGGAGCACTGGTTCTTAGCAGATGGTCAGAGTGAAGGGAGGCAAGAGATATAGAAAGAAAGGACACTGACATTTTTTTGAGCGTTGAGGTTGGCATTGTGCTGGTTTTGGAGTGTGTACAAAGATTAATTTCTGAGGATTGAGGGCTTAAAAATGACAGACCTGGAAACCAGCATATTTCATTATTCCTCTCCCCCTGAGACAAAACCAGTGTCTGCAGACCGAACAAAGACTTGAGAGGATTGGATGTGAAGAAAGACTTGAGAGGATTGGATGGAAGTTACAGGGGGGCAGAAAACCCCCCTGTAACTCTGGCAGCAAAATTCCTGCCAGTGCAGTTCATTTCCTCACTGAAAGCCTCCTAACAGAATTGTGGCCCCAAACCCTGCCCAGGGTATAGAGTTTATATCAACAAGCAGCTACTTCTGAGATTTCCGGGGCATTGCTAGAGCAGAGCCCTGGGACTGCAATGACTTCAGCCAACTGCCCTCAAAGTTCCCGCAAGCCATTCAGCACCACCTCCTAGAGTAAACTCAGAAGAACACATCTCCACCACCATCCAACTTCTTATCTCCTGAGGAATTTTGCCAGGAACTACTTACTGCCAAATGGAGGTATTTCAGGTATTTGTAAATAAATACCTGGGTTTTCTGGAACACGAGCCATTTCCCTGTGCCCATTGATCAGACAGAGTTCTCCGGGAGCCCACAGAGAAGCTGCAAAGGTGAACCCTGGTGAATGGCTGACCTCTTCAATACCACTGCAGACCCAGGAGGCCCCAGGGACAGCTTGTGGTGGTTGGCCAGACTGGATGGCTAATGGGGGCACTGTGTTGGTGACATCTGTCTTAGGCTTTAAATAACCCTAGTGGGACTGGATGTAGATCAGTGGTAGAGCATGTGCTTAGCATGCACAAGGCCCTGGATTCAATCTCCAGCACCAATAAAATAAAATAACCATCTAGTATTAACAGAGGCAAATTTACTTGATGTTACTGTTAAAGAAGGGTATCTTTCATTTCTACATGATCACCAATGATGTTTATCACCAATGTAATTTCCTTCTTAGGAAAAAAAAAATTGCTTTTTCCTGCTTGCTGTTGTTCTAAAAAAATTTTCTCCCTCTAACTCAAATAATAAAGGAAAGGTGATGGAGGGTGGAGGGTGGTGGGGAGATCACAAGAGACAGATGAGAAAGCATGAGAAAAGCTCAGTGCAGTGGCACACACCTGTAGTCCCAGCAGCTGGGGGTGGGGGTTGAGGCAGGAGGATCTAAAGTTTGAGGCCGGTCTGGCAACTTAGTGAGACCTTCAGCAACTTAGCAAGACCCTGCCTCAAAATAAAAAATACAAAGGACTGGGGATGTGGCTCAGTGGTAAAGCACCCCTGGGTTCAATCCTCAATACCAAAAACAAAACAACTGAGGAAAAGGTTAAGTAGTGTGTCATAAAAAGTTTTCTGCTTTGTTTTGTTTTTTGGTACCAGGGATTGAACTCAGGGGCACTTGACCACTGAGCTACATCCCCAGCCCTTTTTTTGTATTTTATTAGAGACAGGGTCTCACTGAGTTGCTAAGTGCCTCACTGAGGCTGCCTTTGAACTCGTGATCCTCCTGCCTCAGCCTCCGTGCCTGGCAGTTTTCTGATTTTTATTGTAGTTTAGCAAAAAGTCATCAAAATGAATTACAACATCAGAAGTTATCTGCCCATCTTGATATACTGTAATACTTATATGTGATATTAAATTTATATGTTAATCATCTGCCATCTGGCCTATTTATTTCAAACATAGCTTCCAAATTCAGGGATTTTTATGTGGTTTTGTTTTGTGTACATTTTTTTTTTTTAATTTCATAATCCAAAGTGGAGAGAAACTCCATTCTCTGAAGTTGGAAGTTATAAAAATGTTTCCTGGGACCGAAGTCCCGCGCTCTCCCGTGGCCTAGCTTAGCTCTCCAGGTCGGATTTTTGCCAGGACCTTGGAGGGGTCGTGGAGGTCATGGCCGCAACACAGGCGTGGCCGAGGGGAGGGAGTCGCAGCCACCCCACCCCCGCCTCCCGCCTGCCCGCCTGCCCTCACCCCCCGCTGCCGCATTGTAAGACATTCTTACTATAGCAACAGATGTCCAAAGTGCCTCCTAGTTGAACATCAGACACAACCGCTTTACAATATAAGGTTGGACCGACAGTTACAAGATATAGTGTACAAATTAGTGATCAGTTGCCGGAGTCCAACTCCGGTAAGGTGGGGTGAAGAAGTCGGCGAAGAGGTGAGAGATAAACCACGCAGCACACAAGTCTGGAGGCTTAACTCTAACTTTACTTGTTTTACCAGAGTTTTTTATAGCCCAGACAGCACAGTCTTTTACGTTACAGCTTTTGAGGTTACATTAAAGAATTTCAGAGTTATACATTATAAAGGAAAACAGGATATTGTTCTAAGTACATATCACTGATTAATCCTATCTAAAAAAAGCATACATTGATCAATCTTAAATGTCAAGAACAAAAACATGTTTTTACCTAAAACTATTTTTACAGCCCTTTAAGATCACTCACAATGTCCCACACCTTGATTGCCCTAATACATCATAGTTAAACCTTGACTGAACTCAACTTACTATTGTTTCCTATAATAACTTCGTTCTGAACTAGAAAGAAGGAAGTATAGCTATTATTCAGAAGTTAAGCTAACAGGTATTTTTCCTTTGATCAGGTGTTAGATCTAAGGGGTCTCTACCATGAAAAACTTATATCAATATATCTTAAACTAATATCCTAAACTTACTTAAGATAAAAGAATCCTTATCAATCACAAGAAAGCCTTATAACTATAACTTAGAAAAGTCTGAACTATGAGGCACAGCAAGAGCCACAAGTTTAATCATTACTTACAAGCCTAATGTCTAATTATAAACCTGTTTTTCTCATGTACTAAAGAATTTGCTATAGAGCTACTGGCTCAGACTCCACAGTGTAAATTTGTGTGGCCAGATTTATGTTTAATAGCTAACTTGTGAGCCCCTAGTGGTCACACAGAGACACAGTAAGAATAGGGAGATAGAATTAACCATCGCGGCGCCATTTTTGTCTTACATCGTTCCTAGAAGAGGAAGAGATGCCTTGCTTTCTCTCCCTATTATTTCAGACTTGCTCACTTGTCCCAAGGAAGATGTGACAATCAATCTAGAGGAAAGAGAAAAAAAGCAAATGCATGATTTCTATAAAGAAAGAGGTCTAGAAGTATCTAAACCTGCTGTTCCAGTCAGTCCCTTCAAGCAAAGGAAGAACTAAGAAAGGTCTAGAATCAGTGTTTCCTATTCCATGAACTTGATACGTCTTTATTACTGGAGTTCATTTGGTGCTAATGATGGCATGGGACATTTTTTAAGCCACTAGAAAAGAAGTTTGTTCGAGTTTCAGGAGAAGCAACAATTGGACATGCAGAAAAATTCCTCGGAAGAAAAATGGTTCTTGATCCAGCTTGGCAGGTAGATATCATCTGTGGTGGTCACTTGCTGGAGCAGTACTAGGCTCTACAGGAAATCCTATGTGCAATGGGTGATGCAGCAATGCAGGACTATCTGCTTGTCCTTCATTATGGTCTTGTGGTTTCTCCTCTGAAAATAACTTGAAGATGCTAGGCATATTATGAGGAAGGAAGCAAAGTAAGGAAATTTCTACAGGACTGTATCTCACCAAAGATTTCCACAGAACATGTAATCACTACCATGTTGTGCTGTTCGAGACATACCTTATCTATTTTCAGCACCAGGAATCCTAGCATTTAGAGGTACAATTGGAACGATGGAATGCACCTGTTTCACTAGGGACTATATGACTATATGCACTAGAGCTCAGGGGAAATTTTTCAAAACAGCGTTTTTTAAAATTCCTTGTGATTTATATACTTTGACGTTGATTTTTTGCTTCCCACCTTTGAGGTAAATGATCACTGTTTTCTCCTTTGTTGAGCCATATCCCTTTCAAGTTGGCAGTAAGGATTCTGTTCTGTGGGACAACATCAGTTGGGCAGTCATCCTTTTGGGAAAAAGGTATCCTTTTGAATGGGAGATTCAAAGCCAGTCATTGTTAAACCATAGGGTATACTCTCAAAAGACCAAAACTACTGGCTGCTTTTGTATGTTGCCATCATATTTTGAACTTCTGGGTATTTTTTTTTAATACCAGCAATACTACTAAAGAAATGTTTGTTCATAAAATGGATGAATTATCATTATTCTGTGTGAAGAGACTATCATAAGCCTTCAGTGTAGTAAGACTTCTTAACATATCATACAATAAGAGGTGCTTATTTGTGATGACATATTTAATTTTATTTGCATATATAGTATGAATTGTTGATACCTTGTAATGGCACGCCTTCTGAAAGTAATAATAGAAACATTTCAGGTGAATTTTGGAAGTTTACAAAATATTCATTGTTTCCTCAATAAGACAGCTTTTTGTTTATTTTCCCATTGTTTTGTGACTGGGATAAAAAATAAGAATGTTTGAGAGCTGCTCACTTTTATGCAGACTTCAGTTTTGAACATTATTTTGCCTAAAATTAGCCTCCCAAATTCTTTCTAAATGAAATATTTTGTAAATGCTATTTCATAGCAAAATTTCCAAATCTGTATAAAACTTAAAAAATTGGACAAGGATTGGCAATTGTTTTCTAAAGAATCTGTGGATCGTGTATATATCTCTTCTAACATTTAATAAAAATTTATTTTAGCTTACTTTGAAAAAAAAATGTTTCCTCTCTTAAAGTTATTTGTTTGCTAACCTTAAATCATTACGCACCCAAGATGGAAAATATCAAGATTCAAGCCTTAATGTCAGGAAGATTATCACAGATAAAATCAAGTGATCTTTTGTGAAAGTCATGAAAGGATGACCACAAATAGATTAAAATGGAAAACACATGTAGCACTTTTACCAGCTGGTATTTTAGCACTTTACAGTGTTAACTCATTAAATCTTCATGACAATTCTATAAAGTAACCAATATCATGATCCCACTTTATGGATGAGAAGATTGAAGCACAGAGAGATTACATAACTTGCTGATTTCTATATGATCTAGGTTATCACCAATGTTGTTTCCCTGTTATAAAAAAAATCACTTTTTACTGCTTACCATTTTTTAAAAATTTTTCTCTCTCTGATCAAATAATAAAGGGAAGATGATGAGGGGTTGGGAAGAGATCATGGGAGGTAGTCAATTGCTAAGAAGCAGGAGAGCCAGCAGAGGAACACAAGCTGCCCAGTTCCAGAGTTAAGTTCTGGTCCAAGATGCTACACCTTTTAAAAAATGAGGTCCCTGTGGGACACAGGTAAACAAGGTACCTACCTTGAACACACAGTTCATGAGTGTTCAGATTGGTTAAGAAACTTGTCCCAGACCGTGCAGCTGGTATGTGGTTGGACAGGTTGTGAATTCATTATGTAACATCAAAAACATTTAAAACTGTTTAGAGGTATTTGGAAATAAAATTCTTAGAAAAAAAATGTTTTATTTTCTAACTTAGTAGAATGTTTAAATCACCAACTCTGTGAAAGCACAGGCTTAAACCATCCTACATTGGCTGGGGATGTGGCTCAGTGGTGGAGCACTTGCATAGCATGTGCGAGGCCCTGGGTTCACCAGTACCAGAAGAGCAGGCGGGAAGCATCATACAAACAAATATAAGGTGGCGACAGTAGTCTTATGTAGATAGCTCTTACCTTCATGAATTTTAGAATCTAATAGGTAATTGAGATTGTGCACACAAAAAATTAAAGGTTTAATATTGTTAAAATGTGGTGTGGCTCTATAGCTGATTTACTGGTGGTGTTGTCTTCCATTAGAATAACAGCTCCATGAGAACAGCCCCTGTTTACCCTGTTCACTGCTACACAGCAGGTGCTCAATAAATGAATAGTAAATGAATGAGTGGGTTTACCTTGTTGTGAAAATGAACTTGATATGCTGAGAATGAGACTAAGGACAATGAAGAAAAGGGTGGAATCTTGAACAAGTCTGTGAACTGGAGGAGAAAGAGATGACAGAGAGCAAATCAAGGAAGGGGAGCATTGTGATGTCAAGGACATGGAGAAGTTTGGGATTCAGTGGACAACCTTAGGAAATACTGCAGAGAAACTTTAATGGATGAGATTTGGGAAGACACCATTGAACTTGGTCTTTGGAGCTGAAATAAAAGGGCAGCTGCAAAAGAGAATTTGGAGTGGGACTCTATTTGCACAGGAATTAAGAAATAATTAGGACACTAAGCAGGAAGTTTGGCAGTGAATGGAAAGAAAGACATGACAGCATTTGCTTACAGAATACAAGGACATTGTTAATTCAGTAGAAAGTGTCATGTTGTCATGTTGTCACTGTCTCAAGTGGGAGCTCCCTCTCATTCATCCTTTGTCCTAAGAGAACAAAAGAGGCCTTGAATTTCAAGAACACCCAGTGATGCTTCTGAGAGCTAGAGCTCTGGAATGAGACTGCCCATGTTCAAATCCCATTTCTTCCCATTAATAGTTGTGTGGCTTAGGGGAAATGACTTAATTCCTTGAGTTTTCTCATCTGGTAAGTAGGGATTCAGTCACTGAATATCATGAAGCTCCTTTCACTGATCTAGTAGGGGACTCCGTGGACCAGTGGTAAACAGATCTCTGTTCTCATTTCCAAATCAGGAGGCCAACTAATATTTTTAAATTATCTCTTCATTCTGCTTTCAGGACAATGGAGTAGGGATGTATTTTTCCCTATTGCTTTCATAAAGTAAAACTAAAAACCTGCTGAAAAATGTCAGGAAGAAGGCAGAACAGCTACCTAGCACTTTAGGATCAAGGAACAACCTGGTGATAAGTTTTCTGGGTTTTCTTTTAGCCTCCTAATATCCCAGACTTGGAGATGAAGAATCTGGAATCCCAGAAATGCCAAGAGTAGAAACCAAAATAAAACCCCAAAAAGCCTGTCCTTTCTAGCTGCCAGAGTTTTAGATGTGGTTTGTCCCCCAAAAAATTTATGTGCTAGAAACTTGGTCCCAGTGTGGCAGTGATGAGATGGTGAGATCTTTAAAAGGTGTGACCTAGTGGAAGGTAATTAGGTTATGGGGAGCTACCCTCATGAATGAATTAACGCTAGATCTCAAAAGCAGAACTCATTTAGTTCCTGTAGGAGCAAGTTATTATAAAAAAAGTGAATCTGGCCCTTCTAACTCTTTCACTTACTCTCAGACTACATGAACTCTCTACACATGTGCCCACCACGTGATGCCATCTAACATGTTCTGACAAAGTCATGGAGTCCTCGGTAGATGCTAGTTCCATGTTGATTGAACTTTCCAGCCACCAGAATTATAAGCCAAATAAATTTATTTTCTTTATATAATATCAAGCCTCAGTTATTTTGTTATAGCAATACAGATTAGACTAAGACACTTGCCAAAGGACCAGGAAAGGGACAGCCTAACTAGACTAAAAAACAAACACACACAAATTTTAAAAGAAAGAAAGAAAAGAAACAAAAACA